>CM054805.1:11620979-12220979 GCA_028984105.1 Lavandula angustifolia
TTCTGGTTTAGAGTTCCTGCTCCTGTCTTTAGTAGCAAACTCATTAAAAATAACATGAGGGCTTTCCTCCACGCAAAGGGTCCGGTAGTTAAATACTCTGAAGGCTTTGCTGACCCGGGAGTATCCTAAGAAGACTCCCTGGTCTGACTTGCTATCAAAAGTCTTCAACTGATCCTTCCCATTATTGTGGATAAAGCACGAGCACCTAAAAATATGGAAATAAGATAAAGAATGCTTCCTGTCATTCCATAATTCATATGGTGTCTTCTTATGATGTTTTGTCAATAGTGATCTGTCCTGAGTGTAACATGTATTGTCAGTAGCTTCTGCCCAGAATTTGGTTGGGAGTCATGAGCCTATGAGCAGGGTTCTTCCTTCTTTTTTGAGTGTTCTATTCTTCTTTTCAGCAACCCCATTTTGTTGAGGCGTGCGCTCGGCAGACGTCTCATGCTCTATGCCTTCAGTTTTGTAGAACTCCTCCACCATCGAATTCAGGAACTCAGTTCCTCTGTCTGAACGTATCTTGATGATCTTGGTGTTCTTCTTGACACTGAGCTTTTTTAGAAGCGTTGGTAACTCTGTTTTGACGTCAGACTTGTTGGCAATGAATATGACCCATGTGTAGCGCGAGTAGTCATTAATGACCACTAAAGCATACTTTTTGCCTCTGATCGTCACCGGAGAGACTGGACTGAATAAATCCATATGTAGCAGCTGAAGGATTCCATCAGTAGAAGGAGATGGAACAGGAGGATTTTGATTCCTTGTTTGCTTTCCCTTCAGACATGCTTCACACTGAGTGTCTTTGCTGAATACTTCATTCGGCAGTCCTCTTGCTAGAGTGGTTTAGCTAGCTTGTTGAGTATCGTGAAGTTGAGATGGCTGAGTCTTCTGTGCCAGAGCCACCCCGTTCTGTTGTCGTTCTTCGCCAACAATCAAGCTTTAGGTTCAGCTGAGTTCCAGTCAGCTACGTAGATATTCTTTTTGCGCGAACCTGACAACACTGTTTTCGCTGTAGATTTATTAATGACATTACAGAAACCTTCATCAAAAATCACTCTGTTTGAGTTATCACAAAATTGACTAACAGAGAGAAGATTATGCTGATGTCCTTCAACATATGATACTCTTGGAACTGTTGTGGTTCCAATGCTGAGTGTTCCATAGCCTCTGGTATAGCCTTTTGCGTTGTCTCTAAACTCGATTCAGGGTCCTTCTTTAGTAGTATAATTCTTCAGTAGGTCCTTTTGGTATGTCATATGTCTTGAGCATCCGCTGTCCACATACCAAGAGTCCTTGTGCACCTGCAAAATAGAATTATATTTAGGTACCTTTTAATTTTGATTTTGGGTCCTTAGATGTTAGTTTTGGAAACCCAGATCTGTCTTACGACCCTGGTGGTCTCAGACAGTTTCTTCCCACTTTGATCAACATACTTATCCACTGGACTGGTCGATGCTGACTTCTGAGGCTTCACAGGTTCAAGAGTCCTGATCTTCTGAGTAGGTGGACTGCTGACCTTTGCCTTCAGCATGGCTTTCTTCTTTTTCTTCTGACTTTTAGGTCCTCTCCTGACTATATGATCATAGTAATTGACCCATACTGAGCTGGATGTGTCAGCTGCGATTGTCCATACTGATCAGCCCACTTGGCTTTGCTAGTTCCTCCTTGACTGAACTGGGGTGATTTGGAACTGATCTTCTTGTCAGAATGTTGATAACTGGGATGAGGTGCCTTCATCTTTTGTTTGTTCTTGGCTAGGGGGTTCAAAATCTCTGCGTTGATAGTCTCCCCTTGAACAAATCTATCAGCTAGCCGGTTTTTTGAGCGTACGGGGGCAGATGATGAGGCTCCATGACTGAATCCAAGTCCCTCCTTGCGGTGCTTATGCTTGTTGCTTGCTAGCATCGCCTCAAGCTTCTTTTCAGCGCCCATGTATCGCTCTGTCATCAGGTTTCTCCAGACATCATCGCTCTTCTTCAGCAGTTCATGCTCGGTCTGAAGTCCTGACAACTCTTGCTTTAGTATACTCAGTTCAGTATCTTTCTGAGTCAAGTCATTGGTTAGTACTGAGATCTGATCTTCTTGATGCTGAGACTTAGCCATCAGATAGTTTATCTCCTCCCTGAGTCTCAACACAAGTCCTTCTGACTCAGTAGTAACCTGACTCTCCCGAGAAAGTCTCTGATTCTCCACTTTCATGGTATCCAACTCCTGAAGAGTCTTACTGAGCTGCAGACTCATCTGAATCTGCTTGTCGAGTAGTTCTTCATATGTGTTTGCGACGTCCAGATTCTCATCTGCACCTGAAATAGTGTCGTGTGTGCATCCTCTATCTCATTTTATCTCTTATGATAAGTTAACTTCTTCTCACAAGGCTTTTTTGGCTTCTATTACTTCACACGACGAGCCTCATTTTTTCCATCAAGCAGTTAAAGATGAGAATTAGTGCGCCACCATGCAAAAGGAGATTACGACTTTAGAGCAAAATGGCACTTGGACCCTCGAGGAATTGCCACCAGATAAGCGTGTAATCGACTCCAAATGGGTGTATGAAATCAAATATAAGCTTGATGGTAGTATTGAGCGATATAAGGCTCGCTTGGTAGCCAAGGGATATACTCAAGTGGAGGGAGTGGATTAACATGACACGTTTGCTCCTGTAGCGAAGTTGGTAACTGTGCGTTGTCTCCTTGCTATAGCCGTTAAAAGGAAGTGGCTTGTTCATCAACTAGACGTGAATAATGCCTTTTTGCACGGTGATTTAGAAGAAGAAGTTTATATGAAGCTTCCGCAAGGCTTTGCTAAAAATGGCGATACCCGTGTATGTCGTCTCCGGAAATCCTTACATGGTTTGCGTCAAGCCTCTCGGAATTGGTATCACAAATTTACTCATGCTTTATTATATATTGGCTTTATCCAATCACATGTTGACCACTCCTTGTTTGTGTTTCGTGATGGTACAGTTTACATTGCTGCACTTATTTAAGTTGATGATGTAATTATTGTTGGCACACACTTGGATAAAATTAAAGAGGTTAAGACTTATTTGGATCGGTGCTTTAGTATCAAGGATCTCGGCACCTTGAAATATTTCTTGGGCATCAAAGTGGCTCATATCTCCGATGGTATTGTGCTTAGTCAACGCAAATACACATTGGATATCTTGGAAGATAGTGGTCTCCAAGGTTGTAAGCCTTGCACCTTTCCCATGGAATTGAAGGATAATTGAGGTTAGGAACGATACCTTCCTCCTACGTATGTTGTCACGGCTTTGATTGTTTCTCTTGTATCAGATCTTCTGATCTGTGTCCCGGCCTTTTTCTCCCTCTGGGTGGTCAGAGAACTGGAGAAAATAAGATTATTGTCTCTCCTCACATTCACGCCATGCGCCAATGATTATGTGTATATGTGTAATCTGTTTCTAAACAGAATACTAATATTATAGGCTTCAAAAACTAATATAATATTAATATAATTGTAGCCCATTAATTTAATTATATTTCTAATGGGCTTCCACATAATTAGCCCATAATATAATTAATTAATCCACTGGGCTACCAATATTAATCAATTAATTGGCTCAGCCAATTAATTCCAGATAAATAACATTATTAAATAATGTAAAAATACATTAATACATTAAGTCAATTAATTAACATCTTATATTCCTGAGTAGTACCACTCGACCTTATTAACACACCTGAACTTAATCAACCGGTCGGGTTTAGTGTGCTAATCCTTTCGAGTTCCTCAGGGGATATTATCAACCCATTTTACTAGGATACGGCTGCAAGATACAGACAACCAACCTGAGCCATAAATAACTACTAACACCCAAGATACATAGATCCGATCGCGATGACGTTCACCATAGTAGGTCAAAGTGATAGATAGGCAAATGCGCTCAACTGAAGTCTTACCAAGCTTAAGACCAGCTAAGTCACCGAGATCTTGGTTCTCCATTAAGGTCAGTTAGGAGAATTGAAGGATAATTGATGGTTAGAAACGCTACCTTCCTCCTTCGTATGTTGTCGCGGCTTTGATTGTTGCTCTTGTGTTAGATCTTCTGATCTGTGTCCCGGCCTTTTTCTTCCTCTGGGTGGTCAGAGAACTGAAGAAAATAAATTATCGTCTCTCTCTCTTACTCGTGTGCGTGCGTGAGTTTTATCAGTGTGTGTAATCTGTTTCTGAACAGAATACTAATATATATAGGCTTCAAAAGCCAATATAATATTAATATTTTGTATCTCATTAATTTAATTATATTTCTAATGGGCTTCCACATAACCAGCCCATAATATAATTAATTAATTTACTGGGCTACTAATATTTATTAATTAATTGGCCAAGCCAATTAATTCCAGATAAATAACATTATTGAATAATGTAAAAAATACAGTAATCCATTAATAATGATTTTTGAGAGACAAGAAATAACTAGGTAACTAATTGGACCAGATCAGGGATCCAATATAAGAAATAAAGCTGGGCCTCAAATTAATTAATTATCTATGCTCAGCCCAGAGCAAAATTAATTAATAAACACAGATTCATTCCACTAGAGAATCCGTGCTGACTTACCCCTTTATCCCAAATTGAGCAAGGGCTTGTATTTTAGACTTAATCGATCTCCGTATTTAAGATAAAAATATACGTTAATTAATTAAGCTTACTCACAGCTTAAATTAATTAACATCTTATATTCCTGAGTAGTACCACTCGACCTTATTAACACACCTAAACTTAATCAATCGATCGGGTTTAGTGTGCTATTCCATTCGAGTTCCTCAGGGGATATTATCAACCCATTTTACTAGGATACGGATGCAAGATACATACAACCAGCCTGAGCCACAAATAACTACTAACACCCAAGATACGTAGATCCGGTCGCGATGACGTTCACTATAGTAGGTCAAAGTGATAGATAGCCAAATGCACTCAGCTGAAGTCTTACCAAGCTTAAGACCAGCTAAGTCCCCGAGATCTTGGTTCTCCACTAAGGTCAGTTAGGAAAACACATCTTACTGTGATCCGTCAATACACCACCTTAAGTGTACCAGTAAAGACAAGCAGCTAAGACAAGCCACTTCTTATCTATACTGCAGCTTAAACCGACAATTTATCCTTAAGTTGTCTCAGCTATGATAACTGTTTATATCTTGTCAGTTCAATCAATTTGTGATGTCTTCTGTGATACCCGACACACCACACAAATCTAACTTTTATAAAAGATAAAGGATAACATGTGCAAATATACATATTTATCAGATAGGAGAATAAAACTGTGGTAAGGACAAAAAACACATTGTATACAAGCATAAAAGGTGCTTCCAGTATACAAAATCCCAACATATCTCCCACTTATACTAAAGCAAACTTTTAGTATACAATGTGTCAGTTCTAGGTACAAACTAGTATTTAGCTGCAAATCCTATCTATCACTCCTCTTCTCCCACTTATACAAAAGTTTCTGCAGTCCTAAGTGGGAGGCATCTCTACCAGTCCTAAGCCACGAAAATGCTTCTCGTAAGCCGGAATTGGTAAGCTCTTTGTGAATGGATCTGCTATGTTGTCTTCTGTTTCGATCTTTTCTATGAGTACGTCACCTCGATTTAGGAATTCTCGTATAATGTGGTACTTCCTGTCTATGTGTTTAGACGCCTTGTGAGATATAGGTTCCTTAGAATTTGCCACTACACCCGCATTATCACAATAAATCGTGATTGCCTTAGGCAAATTCTGAACAATATCAAGATCTTGGAGAAAATTCTTGAGCCAAACTGTCTCTTTTGAGGCTTGTGAAGCAGCCACATACTCTGCTTCCATGGTTGAGTCCGCAATACATTTCTGCTTTGCACTCCTCCATGAAATGGCTCCACTTCCCAAGGTAAACACATAACCCGAGGTCGACTTCTTCTCGTCTCTGTCAGCCTGGAAATCCGAGTCCGTATAACCCAAAGGTACTAGACTGTCTGACTGGTAAACAATTATATAATCTCTAGTCCGTTTAAGGTACTTGAGAAAAATTTTAACCGCAGTCCAGTGCGCTTGTCCAGGATTAGACTGATATCTTGAGACCATGCCTACAGCATATGAAATATCTGGTCTCGTACAAAGTGTTGGGTGATGATTCTATCCTCAGCACAGTCATACTTAGTGGGAAATGATTCTATCTTCTGTAGCTGACCAAAGCTCAGTAGCCTCGTGCTCTGAATTTGTTTGAAGATCTGAAGATCCCAAAACCCTATCTGATTGGTGAACCATTCCGTTGTAATTGTTGTTTGTCTCTGAGGGTTCGGACTCAGAAGACACTCTGCTCTGGTTTAGGTGTTTAGTAGATTATCAGCCTCAGCACCAGATGTAGAAGACTCGGTGAGATCTTGGACTCAACGAGAGCAAGATATCGAAGGAGTCAGTGGAACTGAACTCAACAGGAGTAGTTCACTGAACTAAGAGCTGACCTTCAGTAGAGTAAATTCAGTACTCTCTACAAGATCAGACTCAGTAACGACAGACAGTCTTCTGAACTGTCAGATCTTTTGAACGATAATCAGCATAGTCAAATACGAGGTAGAGAGAAGTCAGCTTCATTATGCCTCGAAGTCTGTTCTGTCTCAACTACTCTGCAAAACCTTGATGAATGACAAGAAGACACGTGCCTTTTTACCTACTAAAGCTGCAAGTCAACATATTTCCAGAAAAGGAGGGAAAGGACACTGTCACCTTTTTCAAAAGAGCCGTTAGCTACCAAAAGAGTGAGAAAGGGATCATCGTCTCCAATGGATCTTTCCCAATCTCTTCTCTATAAATAGAGGGATGATTCAAGTTTTTGAATGCACTACTACGACTCCTACTTCACGAGCAAACAAGAAAAGAGAACTAAAACAAGAAGAGAGCAGTCTAACGAGCAATCCGAAAAGCTTAAGTCTTCCGCAAGAACTCGAAGATCTATCTCCGGCGAAAGACTACATTCTAGCTCATAAGGGAACCAAGCTTAACCGATATACAAGCCTCTAGTAGCCAAACGACGTTACACGAACCCAAAGCTAAACTCAGCTGTTTGTCGTTCTAGAAGCTACATTCTCATTCCCTATCCCTCTAACCCTAAGCTCAACCGATCATATCCATAGCTTAGACGAAGGAGTTCATATTTGAACTTGATCCTTATTGTAAAAGGACTCCTTCATAGTTGGAGAGTTTGTCAAACACTTTAGTTTGATAACCGTTGTAAACTGAGACTTGCTCAGTATAAATTCCAAGACGCAGCTTTGTCCTGTGTACAAGCCGACTGAGACTAACTCGGTATAATAAATAGCCTCCTGACCTTTCGAGACAGTGGACGTAGGATTGCTTGATATCCGAACAACTTTAAAAATCTGTGTCTCTTACCTGTTCTCTTATTTACTGTTGCATTGATTTTAACTGTTCATACTGAAAATTATCCTTTAAAATCATACAACTAAGTCTCGGCATCTTGAACCCTTTTTTTTGCTGAATTGAGACTTTCTTGATAAAATGTTTTCCACTCAACTGATTTGGGCCTACACATTTCCGCACCACTGAACTCTATCTGCTGATACTGAATTCTGACTCAGTCAGCTAGCAGATCTCAGTAGAGTCAGACTCTTTGCCAAACACGATTCAGAACAGCTATTTGGTCTGCTGAATTCTTTCAGTACGGCACTTTCCTGAACAGGACTGTTCGTGTTCAAAGTTGAGAAAATCGGATTCAGGTGTATTCACCCCCCCCCCCCTCTACACCTGAACGTGCTCTCGGGACCAACAATTGGTATCAGAGCAGGAGTTCTATAAGACTCTTGTTATCTTGAACTGGTCTACTTGAACGGATCCGGAAAAACGTTTTCACTGCATATCATTCTATATTTATATCATTATCTTTCATGGCTGATATGTCAAGTATAAGGATGGTGCCAATGTTCTCAGTAGAGAACTATGGTGTATGGCGGGTTAGAATGGAGGCTCATCTAACCTCCCTCCACGACAGCATGACCGAAGTACTTGAGGAAGGACCTATCGTTCCTATGATAGATAGTGTCGTAACTCAGGATCAAACAGCTGGAGGAGGAATGGTGACCGGAAAGAAGATTCCCAAGGACAGAAGTCTCTTCACCCCTGAGGAGAAGAAACTTCATAACTTAGACCGAGTCCCCAGGAATGCCATACTAACCACCTTAAGTGATTCTTATCTCGGCAGGGTTCAGGAATGCAAGACAGCAAAAGAGCTCTGGGATGCTCTAGCACTACTGAGTCGGGGGACTCAGAAGATCAAAGCCAACAAACTTGCGTTGGAACTCCAAAAACTGGAGAGTTTGTCTCTCATGCCTGGTGACAAAATAGAAGATCTAAATGTCAGATTTACGAATCTGATGAACTCCATCAACGGGCTGTGAAAGACATTCTCCAACCGAGAGATGAATCTCAAGATACTGAGGGCACTGCCAGATGGTCATTGGACTCCTTTTGCTACATTATTACGCCATTCTGATTTAGATATTGTTACTCCTGACCATATCTTTTCAGAACTTCAAGCAGAGGAATTTGAGTTTGACAGACCTCAACGGAAGCAGAAAGCTAAAGCTGACACCAAAATTGACCATGCTTTCAAAGCATCAGTCAGCACAGCATCTCCCGCGTTAAGCAAAACTGAACCTTCACTAACTTACATACAAGAAGGAAGTTTAGCTCAGAAGTACGCGCTGCTCGCTGTAAAATATCAGAAGGAGAAGGAGAGGCGCAGAAAAGTGACTAAGGCCTATCGAGAAACAAAAGGTAAGTCTAAATACAAGCCAAACCGCACTCCTGACTCACAGTCTTCTGAATGCAGAAAGAAGGATGACTCAGCACCATCAGAAGATAATGAAAGTAAAGAAGAAAGAGTCATCGCTTGCTACAACTGCAAAAAGTCAGGACACTATCAGTATGACTGTCCTGAGCTCAGTAGTGCTGAACGTGCAACACGTAAAGCAAGGAGAGAGAAATTCGCCAAGAAAAGACAAGCATACATAGCTGGCGAAATCTCAGACGACTCAGAAGAAGTCAACTCCTTTATGGATTCATCTGATGATGAAGCAGCTTTCATGGCCCTAGAGCATGAAGCTGAAGAAGCTACTGAAAAGTGCTTAATGGCAGGAGAAGAGGATGAGGTAAATTCTCATGAACCATTTAACTCCTCTTCACACTGCACACACGACACTGTTTCAGGTGCAGATGAGAATTTGGACGTCACGATCGCATACGAAGAACCGCTTGACGAACAGTTCGGATGAGTCCGCGGCTCGGTAAGACTCTTCGGGGATTGGATACCACGAAAGTGGAGAATCGGAGACTTTCTCGGGAGAGTCGGGTCTCTGCGAGTCGAAGGACTTGTGTTGAGACTCGGGGAGGAGATAAACTCTCTGTTGGCCAAGTCTCGGCATCAAGAAGATCGGATCTCGGTTCGACCAAGGACTTAACTCGGAAAGATATCTGGAACCGAGTCTCGAAGCAACAACTATCGGGACTTCGAGGCCGAGCACGAGATACTGAAGAAAAGTGATGATGTCTGGAGGAACCTGATGACTGAGCGGTACATGGGCACTGAAAAGAAGCTGGAGGCTATGCTAGCAAGCAACAAGCCTAAGCACTGCAAGGAAGGAATTGGTTTCAGCCAGGGAGCTTCCTCATCTACCCCAGTACACTCAGAAGTGCGACTTGCTGATAGATTTGTTAAAGGAGAGACAATCAATGCAAATATTCTGAACCCCTTAGCAAGTAATAAACAAAAGATGACAGCACCTCATCCTACACGTCAGCAATCTGACCAAAAGATCAGTACCAAAACACCCCAGTTCAGTCAAGGGGGAACCAGCAAGCCAAAGTGGGCTGATCAGTATGGACCACCTCAGCTGACACATCCAGCTCAGTATGGGTCATATTATTATGATCCTATAGTCAGAAGAGGATCCAAGAGTCAGAAGAAGAAGAAGATCGCACAAAAGGCAAAGGTCAGCAGTCCACCAGTTCAGAAGATCCGGACTCCTGAACCAGAAAAGCTTAAGAAGTCAGCAACGACCAGTCCAGTGGTCAAATATGTTGACTCAAGTGGAAAGAAACTGTCTGAGACCACCAGGGTCGTTAGACAGATCTGGGTTACTAAAACTAACATCTAAGGACCCAAAATCAAGAATAAAGGGTACCTGAATATAATTCTGTTTTGCAGGTGAACAAATATCCTTGGTATGTGGACAGCGGATGCTCAAGACACATAACGTACCAAAGGAACCTACTGAAGAATTATACAGCTGAAGAAGGACCCAGAATCGAGTTTGGAGACAACGCTAAAGGCTACACAAGAGGATTCGGAACACTCAGCATTGGAACTGCCACAGTTCCTAGAGTATCATATGTTGAAGGACTTCAGCATAACCTTCTCTCTGTTAGTCAATTTTGTGATAACTCGAATAGAGTGATATTTGACGCTGGTTTCTGTGATGTCATTGATAAATCCACATGGAAAACAGTGTTATCAGGTTCGCGCAAAAAGAACATATATGTAGCTGACTGGAACTCAGCTAAACCTGAAGCTTGTCTGTTCACGAAAAACGACAACCGAACGGGGTGGCTATGGCACAGAAGACTCTGCCATCTCAACTTCAAAACGCTCAACAAACTAGCAAGAAACACTCTAGCAAGGGGACTGTCGAATGAAGTATTCAGCAAAGACACTCAGTGTGAAGCATGTCTGAAGGGAAAGCAAACAAAGAAACAAAATCCACCTGTTCCATCTCCTTCCACTAATGGAATCCTTCAGCTGCTACATATGGATTTGTTCGGTCCAGTCTCTCCGGTGATGATCAGAGGCAAGAAATATGCTTTAGTGGTCATCGATGACTACTCGCGCTATACTTGGGTCATATTCATTGCCAACAAGTCTGACGTCAAAACAGAGTTACCAAGGCTTCTGAAAAGGCTCAGTGTCGAGAAGAACACCAAAATTGTCAAAATCCGTTCTGACAGAGGAACTGAGTTCCTCAACTCTATGGTGGAGGAGTTCACGCAAGCGAAGGAATAGAGCATGAGACATCGGCTGCACGCACACCTCAGCAAAATGGAGTTGCTGAACGGAAGAACAGAACTCTCAAAGAAGCAGCTAGAACTCTACTCGCAGACTCAGGACTCCTAGCCAAATTCTGGGCAGAAGCCACTGATACTGCTTGTTACACTCAGAACCGTTCCCTACTGACAAAGCAACATAAGAGAACACCATATGAACTATGGAACAGCAGGAAACCTTCTCTATCCTATTTCCATATCTTTGGTTGTTCATGCTTTATCCACAATAATGGGAAAGATCAGCTGAAGACTTTTGATAGCAAGTCAGATCAGGGAGTATTCTTAGGATACTCTCGGGTCCGCAAAGCTTTCAGAGTATTCAACTATCGGACCCTTTGCGTGGAGGAAAGCCCTCATGTTGTTTTTAATGAGTTTGCTACTGAAGACATGAGCAATAACTCTAATTCGAATACGAGGACATCGAAATGCTGACTACGGGATCTAAGCCTAAAAGACGAAGTCGCAAAGATCCAGCTTTGTTGGGATGATGATTCAGATGAGGAAAATGAAGACAAGTCTACTGAATCTCAACCAGCAGCAAAAGTAGCTGAGCCGATTGATTCTCCTGAACAGAATCAATCCCAAGTAACTCAGGTCGATGAAGAAACCCTAGAGGTAACTGAGACCACTACTGAGAATAACAACTCAGGGGGAACATCTATCAATGTTCCTGAGCTGAATGCCCCTGAACCTGGTGACTCAGTAGATCACACTCTCATTACTGAAATGCTTCAATCTCAGAATAGTACAACTGAAATGCCTAACTCGCCTACTATCTGTGTTGAACAAATTTCAGATGAGGAACTAAAACATCGTAGATCGTGGCTGGACGCTCACACTGCTGATCTGATTATTGGAGATCCCTCAGCAAGAGTAAAGACAAGATCCAGATTCTGTCAAGGAGAAAGCGCCTTATATTCCTGCTTCTTGTCTACTGACGAACCTCAGACGATTGAGGACGCACTGAAAGATGCTGACTGAATCATAGCCATGCAGGAGGAGCTGAATCAGTTCACGAAAAACAAAGTTTTGGAGCTTGTTGATAGACCCCGGCATCAACATGTTATTGGAACAAAATGGGTCTTCAAGAACAAGCGGGATGAAAACAACGTCATAGTAAGGAACAAAGCAAGACTCGTGGCAAAAGGCTACTGTCAAGCTGAGGGAATAGATTTCGATGAAACGTTCGCTCCAGTTGCAAGATTGGAGGCAATTAGACTATTCCTGGCCTACGCAACACATCAAAGATTCAGAGTCTATCAAATGGATGTGAAGTCTGCGTTCCTGAACGGCGTACTGAAAGAAGAAGTCTACGTGGAACAACCGCCCGGCTTTCAGCAGGGACATCAGGTGTATAGACTCAGAAAGGCTCTGTATGGGTTAAAACAAGCACCCAGGGCTTGGTACGATACCCTATCTGAGTTTCTTCTTCAGAAAGGTTTTCAGAAAGGCACAGTAGACCGCACTCTATTCAGCATTCGACTGGAAGACGATCTACTACTTGTGCAAATCTATGTAGATGACATCATATTTGGATCTAAGAATGTCATCATGTGCCAACAATTTGAAACGATGATGAAGGATAAATTCGAGATGTCAATGATGGGAGAAATGAACTACTTCCTCGGTTTCCAAGTCAAATAATCTGAAAAAGGGACGTTCATTAATCAAGGCAAATACACTCGAGACCTCATCAAAAGATTCGGTTGCACATCCGGCAAACCTATCAAGATCCCGATGAACACAAACATGAAAATTGATCTTGATAAGGAGGGAGTATCAGTAGACCAAACTGAATTTCGTGCTATATTTGGTTCTTTATTATATTTAACAGCTTCTCGTCCTAACATAACCTATGTTATAGGTGTCTGCGCTCGATTTCAGGTGAATCCAAAGCAGAGTCACATGGAGTCAGCAAAGAAGAATCTTTGCTATCTCAGAGGAACACCTGACATGGGCTTATGGTATCCAGCTGATGATAATATAGAACTAACTGGTTACTCTGATGCTGACTATGCAGGGTGTAGAATTGACCGAAAGTCAACTTCAGGAACGTGTCAGTTCCTTGGCAGTAAGCTGATTTCATGGTTTTCAAAGAAACAGCACTCAGTAGCCACGTCAACTACTGAAGCTGAATACATGGCTGCCGAAAGTTGCTGCGCCCAAATCCTTTGGCTGAGACAGCAGCTACGCGACTATGACGTCAGTCAGAATGAAGTGCCAATCTTCTGCGACAGTACCAGTGCCATTGCAATCACTCAGAATCCTGTACTTCACACGAGATGCAAGCACATGGACATCAGACATCACTTCATTCGTGACCATGTCGAAAAGAAGGACATCAGGATGGAGAAGATCCACACTGATCGACAAAGGGCTGATATACTGACCAAGCCTCTAGCTGAATCCTGATTCAGAGAACTTTCAGTAGAGCTAGGTCTGCTGGACCCTACTGACCCCAGTTAGTAAAAGGTTTCAGGAGAGGAGCATTCAGTAAGGGGGAATGTTCACTCTCAGTACTGAGTAAACTCAGTACGTAGAGACAATAACCATCTACACAAGGTATCAGCTGACTACGATGTTCAGCTGACAGATATAATGGCAAGTACAAACATTTCAGTCACCGCTCCAGAGAACATGCAGGAAATCCTGGATAAAGACCGTGTCTTGTGCGAACCAGTCATGGAATTCGACGCCTGCGATCTCGAGTTCATGGACGAAATCTTCGCTGCCCTTAGAGAATCGGGTCTGGAAGGATTTCTCTCAAGGAAGCCGACGTTCTTCCTTCCGAGACAAGTGTCTGAGATCTATCTCAACTCAGACTCGGTGTCTGGCGACATCATTGGAAGATTTGCAGTTCACTCTATCGGCGATGCTTCTATGCAACTAAAGCGGATATCTATCAAGGAGGCACTGAAGAGGAGCTTCGATCTACCTGCTGAAGGAGTCAGCACCGTCGGATATAACGACGATATGATAGACGACTACCTATCAATCTTCTGTGGAAAGCCCACAACGTTCAGAGCTGCTTTCCCGAAGAATAGTATGCTGCCTCAGTACCGAGCCTTGGCATACATTGTGACGCAGCTACTAACAAGCCAAGCGGGTTCATTCGATCAAGTATCGAGACCCAAGATACAGCTTATGATGGCGATCTATGACAGAGCAAAGATTAACTGGACAGAGTTCTTTCTCCGAGAGTTCATGACTCAAGCTGCCAAATTCGATAAAGCAACATGCAAGCTGAGCGCAAAAGGCAAGCTTCTATATGGACTGAAGCTATCGGTCATGATTCTAGACCTCTGCGGAGATGACCAAATCACATTCGATGACAAGATATATTTTAATGTGAAGAAGGTCAGATTCCAGAACAGAACTGCTGCTCTTCAGCAGATAGGGACAGGACCCTCAGCTCAGCAGATGACGCCTCAGAAGACCACGCCAACAAAGAAACGATCTCCTCAAGAAAAAACGCCTAAGGCACCAGCAAAGCGCCTGAAGAAAAGCATTCCTGCTGTGCCTACTGAATCCGAGGCAGTACCAGAGGCTACTGCTGAAACTGTTGAACAGTCTAGACAGCTGATGCAGCTGATTGATGAGTTAGAGTCCTCAGTGGAGAAGACCATCTCCACTGAACAAGCTGCAGAAGTGGACCAAGGGGTTCAGACTGAAGAGGCCCAGAGCGGCGATTTAGAAACCTTGGACAGTCCACTCAACGCTCAACCACTCAGCAGCATGCCATCTACTAAGAAACAGCTGTCTCCAATAGATGTTGAAGACTCGGAGATAGCATCTGAAGAGGAATTTGTCGGAATGGAAGCTTCAGCCATTCTATCTCAAGCATTCCGAGAGATTATTGAGCATATACCGGAGATTTCTGGCCACTCTGATCTGGTGACTATTGCCAAACAGGCCAGACTCCATATGCTTTTAAGATTCCAGGAGTGGCCCAATCAGCTACGCCTCATTCTTCACTACACCTGCGAGCAACTGCATGAAGAGGAGCTGGTTATAAGGCAGCAGATAGGCTACTCACAGCCTGCTGACCTCGGCACTCTGGAGGACCTAAGAGCCGCAATGCTGGCCTTGCTGCATGATAGGCGGCGAGCTTCGAGGCTCGGCCCCTTCGGCACGGGTCGGACCACGACCGGTCGAGGACCCACCCCATGATTCAGGCCCCGGAAAACCTGATGAGGAACAACCCCAGGACAAGGATACACCCACTCCTACTGAACTACCACTCAGTATCCGTGGATCTGTGAAGTCGGCAGCTGGTACTTCAACTTTCGCAGAGCCTGCTCAGCTCTTGCTGAAATCAACGTTTGAAGTAGCGCCCAGCCCCAAAGGCCGACGCTCAAAGTACATGGCTAAGGCACTAAAAAGCCAAGGAACTCAGAACAGGGCTCTCGCCAAAGCCATCCACAAAACATGGAAGCAAACTGCTCAAGCCACCAATGCTGAGCTTCAGGGGATGAGATCTTCCATTGCACAATCAGCTGCCCCTGATGTCTCCTCCATTGTCTCTAACGCGCTGGCACAGCAGAAAAAGGACTTTGATAATCAGCTCAGAATAATTCAGGAAGGACAGGCCAAACTGCTTGAAGAATTCAAGGCCGCTCAGTCCTCCCATACTGAATCAATCTCAAACCAATCCCAGGCCACTGAGCTCAGACTCGACAATATTCAACAGGCCCTTGAAGGAAAGGTTTCTGAGAAGCTGAATGACTTTAAAGGTGCGGTGACCTCTCTCACAAATTCTACAAAGAAGAACTCGCTTCTGAGAGGAATGAGCTGCATGAGGCCCTGACAAAGATCAACGACAAACTCCAAGAGTTGTCAGCCTCCTACAAAAGCCTCAATCTCCAAGTATCCACTCCTACCCCGGCTGTAATTGATGATGCCAAAAAGGGGGAAAAGGGGGATAAAAGTGAAAAGGGGGATAAGTCAGCCCCTAAGCTGACCCTGACTAAAACCTTTGCAAAATCAACTAAGGGGGGAAGCCCTACCGAAGTCGAGGAAAGAAAACACGGTCAGTAGCTGAAGCAAGCAGAGCTCAGACAACAGCTGCTACTAGACCAACTGGTGAGGCCCAGGGTGTCTCAGCTGCGAGCACAGCAGAGACCGGCCCAAGTGGCTCTAGAACCAGAGAACAAGCTACTCATGCAACCCAGACTCCTACTGATATAATTAAGGAGGTTGCTGAGTATGCTGAGCAGGATGACTCAGAGGAGGAAGAGGCACCTCTCCCACCTCCTGTTCAAGGCAAGGGTAAGAAAGTATTGAAACTCCTGACCCCTCCAGCAAAGAAATCAAAGAGATATGTTACTGCTGCAGAGGAGGCTCAGATAGCAGCTGACAAGAAGCTAGCTAGGGAATTAGCCGAAGCTGAAGCAGCCAACAAGCCTAAAGCAAAGCCTTGTAAAGGAAAGACAAAGGCCCCAACTCGCGGCAGAAAGAAGTCAACAACGACTAGGTTGCCTCCCAGAAAGCTGATAATTCAAGATGATGATGATAGGGAGCAGCAACAACAGCAGGACACTGAAAAGCAGGGTACATCCAAAGACAAATCAAGTACCCCTGCTGACTCAGAAGATCAGTCGCCTCGCTAACCCTCCTACACGAGAACTAAGGAACAAGATGCCGAGATTGAAGCTATATTTGCTCAGATGGATATGTATCTATACCGAGGAGAAGAGGCAAGACAGATTCAGGCTGCCAGGTAGAGAATCCATATGGCAGACCTTGAAGCACTGAGAATCCGTACTGAACAAGAGGCCAGGCTGAGAGTACCTTCAAAAGCTGACATTCCACATTAATACAGAAGGTTCAGGAAGCCAACAGATCTGAAAATGCAAAGATGGCCTAGGACGGATGAATGGATTCCTACTCAGTTTACACAGATATGGGAATCACAGAAGATAGAATTCATCAAGAGGAACTATTTCTGGAGATTCTGGCCAAACATGACAAAGGCAGATGCCTATGTTGAATGGATGAGGATTACTGAACCGGACTTATATGCCTACCTGGTACAAGCTGTGAAAGAGAATATCATTGTCCAAGTCCCTGAGCCCAGAATTCTGCCACCACCCAGAAGACTTGATGATTCTATTCATTATGGAGTACTAGAGAAAGAAGTAAAGGATGCTGCTGCCCACGGAGATCTTGAAGAAGATGAGCCAGCTGACTATGCTGAATATCTGAAGCTGAGGAAGTATACTTACAGGATGTATGGACTGCTCCTTCCCGAGACACAATTGCAGAACTTTATGGACAGGATCAAGCAGTACAAGCGTTCTTAGTCTTAGTTTCTTTATCTTCCTAGCTTAGCAAGAGATGTACTGTACTGAACTTTCATATTTATATATATACATCTTCTTTTGGCTCTGACAATATCTTATTGTCTAAATAGCCATGTTTGTCTTATGCTTAATACTCAGAATCACTGAAGTGATTACTGACTCACACGCTCGCGTTTATTTACTTATCAGTCGATTGCTTTGATAGATTCTGTTAGATTAGCTGTTCCGGGGGGAAATTGTTGTTTATATAGGGAGAAATTGTTTCCGCCCTGATCCCCTCAGTAGATTAGAACTTAAAGAACAACTCCACTGATCTTACTTGTAATATTGTAAGGAGCTCTGTTTCTGAGAAGTTTAGTGTTAGCATAGATGTTGCTAGGTTTTGGCATCATCAAATAGGGGGAAATTGTTGGGTGATGATTCTATCCTCAGCACAGTCATACTTAGTGGGAAATGATTCTATCTTTTGTAGCTGACCAAAGCTCAGTAGCCTCGTGCTCTGAATTTGTTTGAAGATTTGAAGATCCCAAAACCCTATCTGAATGGTGAACCATTCCATTGTAATTGTTGTTTGTCTCTGAGGGTTCAGACTCAGAAGACACTCTGCTCTGGTTTAGGCGTTCAGTAGATTATCAGCCTCAGCACCAGATGTAGAAGACTCGGTGAGATCTTGGACTCGGCGAGAGCAAAGATATGCGAAAGAGTCAGTGGAACTGAACTCAGCAGGAGTAGTTCACTGAACTAAGAGCTGACCTTCAGTAGAGTAAATTCAGTACTCTCTACAGGATCAAACTCAGTAACGGCAGACAGTCTTCTGAACTGTTAGATCTTTTGAACGACAATCAGCATAGTCAAATACGAGCTAGAGAGAAGTCAACTTCATTATGCCTCGAAGTCTGTTCTGTCTCAACTACTCTGCAAAACCTCGACGAATGACAAGCAGACATGTGCCTTTTTACCTACTAAAGCTGCAACTCAACATATTTCCAGAAAAGGAGGGAAAGGACACTGTCACCTTTTTCAAAAGAGTCGTTAGCTACCAAAAGAGTGAGAAAGGGATCATCGTCTCCAACGGATCTTTCCCAATAACTTCTCTATAAATAGAGGGATGATTCAAGTTTTTGAATGCACTACTACGACTGCTACTTCACGAACAAACAAGGAAAGAGAACTAAAACAAGAAGAGAGCAGTCAAACGAGCAATCCGAAAAGCTTAAGTCTTCCGCAAGAACTCGAAGATCTATCTCCGGCGAAAGAATACATTCTAGCTCATAAGGGAACCAAGCTTAACCGATATACAAGCCTCTAGTATCCAAACGACGTTACACGAACCCAAAGCTAAACTCAGCTGTTCGTCATTCTAGAAGCGACATTCTCATTCCCTATCCCTCTAACCCTAAGCTCAACCGATCATATCCATAGCTTAGACGAAGGAGTTCATATTTGAACTTGATCCTTATTGTAAAAGGACTCCTTCATAGTTGGAGAGTTTGTCAAACACTTTAGTTTGATAACCGTTGTAAACTGAGACTTGCTCAGTATAAATTCCAAGACGCAGCTTTGTCCTGTGTACAAGCTGACTGAGACTAACTCAGTATAATAAATAGCCTCCTGACCTTTCGGGACAGTGGACGTAGGATCGCTTGATATCCGAACCACTTTAAAAATCTGTGTCTCTTACCTGTTCTCTTATTTACTGTTGCATTGATTTTAACTGTTCATACTGAAAATTATCCTTTAAAATCATACAACTAAGTCTCAGCATACTGAACTGTTTTTTTGCTGAATTGAGACTGTCTTGATAAAACGTTTTCCACTCAACTGATTTGGGCCTACACATTTCCGCACCACTGAACTCTATCTGCGTCGATACTCGACTCGACTCGGCTAGCGAGATCTCAGTAGAGTCAGACTCTTTGCCAAACATGATTCAGAACAACTATTTGGTCTGTTGAATTCTTTCAGTACGGCACTTTCCTGAACAGGACTGTTCGTGTTCAAACTTGAGAAAATCGGATTCAGGTGTATTCACCCCCCCCCCCTCTACACCTGAACGTGCTCTCGGGACCAACATAAAGTATTGCATACATGAGACTACCGACAGCGGAAACATATGGTACTAGTCTCATACTTTCTATCTCTTCAGGCGTTTTAGGGCACTGATTCTTGGATAGAAAAATGCCATGTCTGAAAGGTACCGAACCTCTCTTTGCATTTTACATGCTCAAACGAGCAATAACAGTATCAATGTAGGACGCTTGTAACAAGCTTAACATCCTTTTCTGGCGATCTCGTATAACCTTGATCCCAAGGATGTAAGCAGCTTCACCTAAGTCCTTCATTTGAAACTGCTCGGATAACCATGTCTTTACGTCTTATAATACTTCAACATTATTGCCAATGAGAAGGATGTCATCTACGTAAAGTGCAAGAAACACCACTGTTCTATTGACACAGATGCGGTACACGCACACCTCGTTAGGACAGGATACAAAACGATAGGATTTGACTACCTCATCAAAACGTTGGTGCTATAACCGGGAAGCTTGCTTAAGTCCATAAATAGACTTCTTAAGCTTCCAAACTAGATGCTCTTCTCCCTCTTTCACGTAACCATCTGGTTGTTTCATATAGATGTCTTTACCTTTTTCAAGGTGCCCATTTAAGAATGCGGTCTTGACATCCATTTGCCAGATCTCTAGGTTCATGTGAGCTGCTATGGCAAGGAGAATCCTAATAGACTTGATCATTGCTACAGGCGAGAAGGTCTCTTCATAATCAATACCTTCTTTCTGGGTAAAACCCTTTGCCACTAGTCTGGCCTTAAATGCTATGATCTCTCCATTTGATCCTCTCTTTCTTTTGTATACCCACTTACTACCAATAGCCTTGCAGCCCTCAGGTAGTTCAGTGATCTCGTATACATCCATATCAGTTAAGGACTTAAATTCTGAGTCCATGGCGATTCTCCATGAATCTGCATCTACGTCTCCCACTGCTTCGTTGTAAGTCCAGGGATCCACGGTGTCTTGTTCATCTACCGGGAGATGGTCAGAAGTCTCCCCAGTGAACATATACCGATCAGGTGTAATTATCACCCTCCCACTACGTCAAAGAGTGTCAGGAGTTGTGTTAATAGATTGTGCAGTTGCTTGTGGAGCTCTATCTTGCACAATTGGCTCTGTGAGTGGATCTCGATCACCTTGTAATTCCTCAAGGATGATCTCGACTCGAGACTTATGATTACTAATATAATCCTCCTCTAAGAACCGAGCGTTGGTGCTAACCAAGATCTTCTGTTCTTTAGGATCATAAAAATAACCACCCTTCGTTTCCTTCGGATATCCTATAAACAGCATAACCTCTGAACGTGAATCCAACTTGTCGGCCTGTTTATTCAACACATAAGCAGGACACCCCCAAATCTTTATGTGGTGCATACTGGGCTTGTGCCCGCTCCACAACTCGACTGGAGTCGTGTTAACCGACTTGGATGGAACACGGTTCAGCAAGTATGCTTCAGTCTCTAGGGCATACCCCCAAAAGGAAACTGACAAAGTTACATAACTCATCATGGACCGAACCATCTCTAGGAGAGTTCGGTTCCTTCTCTCTGACACACCATTCTACTGAGGTGTGCCCGATCCTGTCAGTTGGGATGTAATCCCACATTCTGTCAAGTAGTCCTTGAACTCATTGGATAGGTATTCCCCACCACGATCAGATCGCAGTGTTTTGATTTCTTTACCTAACTTCTTCTCCACTTCTGCCTTAATTTCCTGAAAGGTTTCAAAGCAATCCGACTTGTGGCGAAGAAGGTAAACATATCCATACCTCGAGTAATCATCAGTAAATGTGACGAAGTACTCATACCCTCCACGAGCTTGTGTAGACATAGGTCCACACAAGTCAGAATGTATCAAACCTAATGCTTCTGTGGCTCTATAACCCTTTGCCTTAAAAGGCCTAGTCACCATCTTACCTTCCAAGCAGGATTCGCAAGTTGGAAATGGTTCAACTTGGAGAGACTCCAATGATCCATATTTCACCAACCTTTGGATCCTATTTAGATTGATGTGACCTAGTCTTAAGTGCCATAGATAAGTTTGGTTTACCTTAGAAGATTCTTTCCTCTTCTTAGGATTTAATGATGAGGAAGCAACATTAACAGATGTACATGGATTAGACGTAATAGTATATAGAGATCCATTTAAAGTCCCATTGCAGATAAGATCTTTCCCTTTTGAAATCAAAATTTGATCATCAAAAACAGATCTATAACCATCCACAATAAAAAGTTTTGAAACGGAAATAATGTTTCGCCTAAACTCAGGCACCAATAAAACATCTCTTAATACTAAAATAGAGTCTAAAATAGATAAATGTAAATCTCCAATGGCAATAGCTGGAACTCGCGATCCATTACCCATGGAAACCACCACCTCGCCATCAGCCAGAACCCTTTTCTGCAGAAACCCCTGCAAGGTGTAACAAACATGATCAGTTGCTCCGGAATCTACTACCCATTCATGGGTAGATGCGGAAACAAGCACAGTTTCAGTTACTAAGGCGATGCGTGTACCTTTCTGTTTTGCCTTGAAGTCGGGACATTCAGTCTTCCAATGTCCAACCTTACCACACTTGAAACACTTCCCCTTAGGTTTTTGAACCCCTGCAGTGGGTGCTAACTTCGTGCTCCCACTATTCTTCTTGACATTCGTAGCCTTCTTGCCCTTTTTCTGGAATCTACCCTTCGGAGGGTTCCTTGAGCTGCTAGTAGTGTTCAAGATTTGGGTTCCTTTACCTTTAGTCTGACCCATGATTCCTTCTGCAGTAATTAACTCACTCGAAAGTTCATTCAGAGTGTAGTCTTTCCTTGACATCACTACATTTAGGCGGAAATTCTCATATGACTTAGGTAGTGAAGGTAGAATGACGTCTATCTTGATGCCAAGATCCAACACCACCAACTTTTGCAAGCCGATCTAGCAGCTCGATCATATGTAAAACATGATCCTGCACGGATGCACCTTCAGCCATTTTGCAGGTAGTAACCTGCCTCAGAAGATGAAATCTCTGAGATCTGTCGGTCTCACCGAACTTTTCAGCCATGGAATCCCATATCACTCCCGCATGAGGCGTGTTTTCATACTGTGAAGCAAGAGAATCAACCATAGTGGATAGAATGACAAAACGGGTCTTGTCATTATCCTCTATCCACGTTTTAGATTCCCTTATCTGCTCCTCGGTCGCCTCTTCTTCGGGGAGTTCAGGTTCAGGGGTACTGAGAACATACAAGATCTTCTCATTTTGGAACATTAGTGTAAGGTTTCTCCTCCACTCTTTAAAATTGTCAACACCCTTTAAGGGTCGGCTCATAAGACCATTAACAACAGCTTGAACAGACATATCTGAAAAATAATTAAAAATAAAGCATGTAAGGAAAAATTATTCGCACATAATTCGTGATTAACGATCATTGTAACCTTTTGAAAAAAACAATGATGTTAAAACCCTCGAACGGCTCTAGGAATTCCACTAGCAAGCCACGCAGGTGGACGTTTACTAGCGTAACCCTAAACCTAGCTATTTAATTAGCTCTTTAATTCCAATCCATGTCTAGGTTCTTAAGACGAATGGAATTAATAGTTCGATATTCTTGACCATGTCACTATTAAAATGCGGGAAGGGACTTCGAGGGAAGTGAATTGTACCTGCGGTGACATCTAAGCATTGACCATTAATTTGACCAAAATAGAATCAAATTCTCGAAATTGACATACTTACTCGAACCATGCCGCATTCAATTTGATCTAATTAGCCATCCTATTTAATTATTATCTTCTAGAGTACTCGTGTTTACTAGGCACGCAAGCCACGCAGGTGGACGTTTACGGCTTCGCTCCCACTACTCAATAATCATCAAATATTGTTTTTGGAAAAATCATCTCACAAAACTTGTAGCTCAAAGATGCAAGCAAGTCACGCAGGTGGACGTTTACTCACATAATCTTACTACTTTTGTGTAGAGTCCAGTTAATGGAGGTTCAATTAAGTGTTTAATATCCAAATTAATGGAATCTAATTAAACATTTAATTTAATGTTGCTTAGTCTTTTTAATCAAAAGGTTTGTTACGAATCATGCATATCCACATAATTCCTAAAGCATGCAATTTCTAAGCGCACAAAATAAAACATGCTCGCGAAAAATAAAAACATGCTTTAATAACGACATAAATCATATTTACATGCTTTTCTAAGCGCAATTAATCACATAATCGCATGCTAAAGCATAATAAAAGATAAATACGCAAATAGGAAATTTAAAGTCGTTATGGGGCTTTAAAACACGTAATCCCTAACTATTACATTGCCCGATCATAATACAGATCTTCGAAATCTTCAAAATCTTTGAATTTGGAAACTCCGTCGAAAACTACATCGAAAACAGTGGTCGCCACGTCATCAGGGGGTCTGCAACGTGTCAGACACGTGGACAGTGAGTCAGCAAGGGCTGACATGGCGTGCCACGTTAGCATCGTCTCCATGCTTCTGCCGCCGCCGCTGTAGGCCGGTTCTGTGCCGGCAGCCGGCACCCAGGGGCGCGCCGGACGACGGCGAACCAAGAACCGTCATCCGCGCCCGACGCCGTCACGTGCGGCGGCGCAGATCTGCGCTGCGTGCGGTGCTGGCCGCCGCGCCCAGCGCGCGCACTGTCGCGCCTTCCCCGGCCATTTCCAGGCCTCCTCTGCCCTGTACACACCTCCCCAACGTCACCTAGACGTCGGATTCATGCAGAAACACCGCTTGGAGCCGCCGCCGCGAGGATTTCTACGAGATAAATCGCGCCTTCGCCGCCCGAATTCTCCCTTTCCGAGCCGCGTTTCGATCAATTGAAAGAGAGGAAACATAATTGGAACACTCACGACCACCGGGTAACGGATTCCAGCCGAGATTAGTTCCTCAATTTCCCGAATTTCAAACGATTCGCCAGAACGAATTCATAACAAGCAGCCAACTTCAGACGTCAATTCCGATCGCATCCGGGATCGGATGATCCCTTACAACCTATCAACGCGAAGCTCGTAAGACGAGGATTCCAAAGGTTCAAGCCGATTGTCGATCAGACATTGGACGCGCCGGGAATCTCCGCAGCAAGATGCGGCGGAACCCTAGAAAACTAGGGTTTTCGCTGCGAAAATTAGATTCTTCTTCGTCTCCTTTTTCATGCCTCCCGGACCAATTACAGTACAAAAATAGTACAATCACATAACAAATAGGTCCTATAATCTACTCGTGGATTTTCTCACGTGAAAAATGTTACAACGGGGTTAAAACAGTGGCTCGCAGGCCGCCCCAAACACGAAAATAGCCCGATAACGATGAAATAAAACCTAATCATACATCTAACAGCAACAATCAGAGCCTAAACCTGGCTCTGATACCCATTGAAGGATAATTGATGGTTAGAAATGCTACCTTCCTCCTTCGTATGTTGTCGCTGCTTTGATTGTTGCTCCTGTGTTAGATCTTATGATCTGTGTCCCGGCCTTTTTCTTCCTCTGGGTGGTCAGAGAACTGAAGAAAATAAATTTTCGTCTCTCTCTCTTACTCGCGTGCGTGTGTGAGTTTTATGAGTGTGTGTAATATGTTTCTTAACAGAATACTAATATATATAGGCTTCAAAAGTCAATATAATATTAATATATTTGTATCCCATTAATTTAATTATATTTCTAATGGGCTTCCACATAACCAACCAATAATATAATTAATTAATTTACTGGGCTACTAATATTTATCAATTAATTGGCCCAGCCAATTAATTTCAGATAAATAACATTATTAAATAATGTAAAAAATACATTAATTCATTAATAATGATTTCTGAGAGACAATATATAACTAGGCAACTAATTAGGCTAGATCAGGGATCCAATACAAGAAATAAAGCTGGGCCTCAAATTAATTAATTATTTATGCTCAGCCCAGAGCAAAATTAATTAATAAACACAGATTCATTCCACTGGAGAATATGTGCTGACTTACCCCTTTATCCCAAATTGAGCATGGGCTTGTATTTTAGACTTAATCGATCTCCGTATTTAAGATAGAAATATCCGTTAATTAATTAAGCTTACTGACAGCTTAAATTAATTAACATCTTATATTCCTAAGTAGTACCACTCGACCTTATTAACACACCTGAACTAAATCAACCGGCCGGGTTTAGTGTGCTAATCCTTTCGAGTTCCTCAGGGGATATTATCAACCCATTTTACTAGGATACGGATGCAAGATACAGACAACCAGCCTGAGCCACAAATAACTACAAACACCCAAGATACGTAGATCCGGTCGCGATGACGTTCACCATAGTAGGTCAAAGTGATAGATAGTCAAATGCACTCATCTGAAGTCTTACCAAGCTTAAGACCAGCTAAGTCACTGAGATCTTGGTTCTCCACTAAGGTCAGTTAGGAAAACACATCTCAGTGTGATCCGTCAATACACCACCTTAAGTGTACCAGTAAAGACAAGCAGCTAAGACAAGCCACTTCTTATCTAAACTATAGCTTAAACCAATAACTTATCCTTAAGTTGTCTCAGCTGTGATAACTGTTTATATCTTGTCAGTTCAACCAATTTGTGGTGTCTTCTATGATACCCGACACACCAACAAATCTAACTTTTATACAAAATACAGGATAACATGTGCAATTATACATATTTATCAGTTAGGAGAATAAAACAGTGGTAAGGACAAAAAACACATTGTATACAAGCATAAAAGGTGCTTCCAATATACTAAATCCCAACAAACACATCTCACTGTGATCCGTCAATACACCACCTTAAGTGTACCAGTAAAGACAAGCAGCTAAGACAAGCCACTTCTTATCTAAACCTGCAGCTTAAACCGACAACTTATCCTTAAGTTATCTCGGTTGTGATACTGTTTATATCTTGTCAGTTCAACCAATTTGTGTTGTCTTCTGTGATACCCGACACACCACACAAATCTAACTTTTATACAAGATAAAGGATAACATGTGCAAATATACATATTTATCAGATAGGAGAATAAAATAGTGGTAAGGACAAAAACACATTGTATACATGCATAAAATTTTGCTTCCAGTATACAAAATCCCAACAATTCTCCCACTTATACTAAAGTAAACTTTTAGTATACAATGTGTCAGTTCTACGTACAAACTAGTACTCAACTATATCTCAGCTATCTAGGTACAAACTAGTACCCAGCTATATCTCAGCTATCTATCCTATCTATCACTGCATCTTCTCCCACTTACACAAAAGTTTCTGTAGTCCTAAGTGGGGGGCATCTCTACCATCCCTAAGCCACGAACATGTTTCTCGTAAGCCGGGAGTGGTAAGCTCTTCGTGAAAGGATTAGCTAGGTTTACTTCAGTTCCAATTTTGTCAATCACCACGTCACCTCGATTTACGAATACTCGTATATTGTGGTACTTCCTATTTATGTGTTTAGACGCCTTGTGAGATCTAGGTTCCTTAGAAATTGTCACTGCACCCGCATGATCACAATAAATCGTGATTGCCTTAGGCAAATTCTGAAAAATATCAAGATCCAGGAGGAAATTCTTGAGCCAAACTGCCTCTTTCGAAGCTTCTGAAGCAGCCACATACTCTGCTTCCATGGTTGAGTCCACAATGCATTTCTGTTTTGCACTCTTCCATGAAATGGCTCCACCTCCCAAGGTAAACACATAACCCGAGGTAGACTTCTACTCGTCTCTGTCAGCCTAGAAATCCGATTATGTATAACCCAAAGGCACTAGACTGTATGACTGGTAAACAAACCTATAATCTCTAGTCCGTTTAAGGTACTTGAGAATATGTTTGACCCTAGTCCAGTGTTCCTTTCTAGGGTTATACTGATATCTTGAGACCATGCCTACAGCATATGAGATATCTGCTCTCGTACAAAGCATTGCATACATGAGGCTACCGACAGCGGAAGCATATGGTACTAGCCTCATACTTTCTATCTCTTTAGGCATTTTAGGGCAGTGGTTCTTGGATAGAAAAATGCCATGTCTGAAAGGTACTGAACCTCTCTTGGCTTTTTGCATGCTAAAACGAGCAATAACAGTGTCAATGTAGGACACTTGTGACAAGCTTAACATCATTTTCTGGCGATCTCGGATAACCTTGATCCCAAGGATGTAAGCAGCTTCAACTAAGTCCTTCATTTGAAACTGCTCGGATAACCACATCTTTACGTCTGATAACACTTCAACATTGTTGCCAATGAGAAGGATGTCATCTACGTAAAATGCAAGAAGCACCACTGATCCGTTAACACAAATACAGTACACACACCTCGTTAGGACAGGATACAAATCCATAGGATTTGACTACCTCGTCGAAAACGCTGGTGCCATAACCGGAAAGCTTGCTTAAGTCCATGAATAGATTTCTTAAGCTTCCAAACTAGATGCTCTTCGCCCTTCTTCACATAACCACCTGGTTATTTCATGTAGATGTCTCTACCTTTTTCAAGGTGACCGTTTAGGAATAGGGTTTTGACATACATTTGCTAGATCTCTAGGTTCATGTGAGCTACTATGGCAAGGAGAACCCGAATGAACTTGATCATTGTTACAGGCGAGAAGGTCTCTTCGTAATCGATACCTTCTTTCTGGGTAAAACCCTTCGCCACTAGCCTGGCCTTAAATGCCATGATCTCTCCATTCGGTCATCTCTCTTTATCTTATATACCCACTTACTACCAATAGCCTTACAGCCCTCGGGTAGTTCAGTGATCTCGTATACATCCATATCAATTATGGACTTAAATTCTGAGTCCATGACGATTCGCTAGGAATCTGTATCTACATCTCCCACTGCTTCGTTGTAAGTTCAGGGATCCACGGTATCTTGTTCATCTGCTGGGAGATGATCAAACGTCTCCCCAATGAACATATATCGATCAGGTGTAAATATCACCCTCCCACTACGTCGAACAATGTCAGGCGCGGTGTTAACAGATTGTGCAGTTACTCGTGGAGTATCTTGCACAACTGGCTGTTCAAGTGGAACTCGACCACCTTGTAATTCCTCAAGGATGATGTCGACTCAAGATTTATGGCTACTAATGTAATCCTCTTCTAAGAACCGAGCGTTAGGGCTAACAACGATCTTCTGTTCTTTAGGATCATAAAAGTATCCACCCTTCGTTTCCTTCGGATACCTCACTTTTGAACGTGATTCCAATTTGTTAGCCTGCCTACTTAGCACATAAGCAGGATAACCCCAAATCCTTAAGTGGTGCATACTGGGTTTGTACCCGCTCCACAACTCGAAAGGGATCTTTTATACCGACTTGGAAGGTACAGGGTTCAGCAAGTATACTGCATTCTCTAGGGCATATCCCCAAAAGGAAGCTGGCAAAGTTGCATAACTCATCATCGACCGAGCCATCTATAAGAGAGTTCGGTTCCTTCTCTCTGACACACCATTCTGCTGGGGCGTGCCCGGTGCTGTCAGCTGGGATGTAATCCCACATTCTGTCAAGTAGTCCTTGAACTCATTGGATAGGTATTCCCCACCACGATCAGATCGTAGTGTTTTGATTTCTTTACCTAGCTTCTTCTCCACTTCTGCCTTGAATTCCTTAAAGGTTTCAAAGCAATCCGACTTGTGGCGAAGAAGGTAAACATATCCATACCTTGAGTAATCATCAGTAAATGTGACGAAGTACTCATATCCTCCACGAGCTTGTGTAGACATAGGCCCACACAAGTCAGAATGTATCAAACTTAATACTTCTGTGGCTCTATAACCCTTTGCCTTGAAAGGCCTAGTCACCATCTTTCCTTCTAAGCAGGGTTCGCAAGTTGGAAATGGTTCAACATGGAGAGATTCCAATGATCGATATTCCACCAACCTTTGAATCCTATTTAGATTGATGTGACCTAGTCTTAAGTGCCACAGAAAAGTTTGGTTTACCTTAGAAGATTCTTTCCTCTTCTTAGGATTTGATGATGAGGAAGCAACATTAACAGAATTACGCGGATTACAAGTAATAGTATATAAAGATCCGTTTAATGGCCCACGACAGATGAAATCATTGTCTTTCATGATAGAAACTTCACTATCAAAACTTGATTTATAACCATCCATGATGTAGAGTCTTGAAACAGAAATTATGTTTTGCCTAAACTCATGCTCATATAAAACATCTTTAAGTACTAAAACAGAACTATCAAAAGATAGATGTAAATCTCCTATGGCAATTGCAGGAACTCTCGATCCATTGCCCATTGAGACTACCACCTCGCCATCGCTCAATTGCCTTTTCTGCAATAAACCTTGCAAGGTGTAACAAACATGATCAGTTGCCCCCGAATCCACTACCCCTTCGTGGGTAGAAGAGGAAACCAGAACAGTTTCAGTTACAAGAGCGACTCGCGTCTCTTTCTGTTTTGCCTTGACATCTGGATTATAATTCTTCCAGTGTCATTTCTTACCATTCTTGAAGAACCTTCCTTTCTCCTTTGACATTTGCATGTCGCCGGTAAGGACCGTCTTCTTACTCCCACTGCTCTTCTTTAAATGTCCACCATTTCTGCTCTTTTTTCTAGTTTCCGCCTTTCGGAGGATTCCTTGAACTACTAGGGATATTCAAGACTTGAGCACTCTTGCCCTTTCCTATAACCTCTTTGACCACTACCAAAGATTTGAGTAACTTATTCATAGTAAACTTGTTCTTAGACATAGCGGTCCTAAAACAGAAGTTCTTATAGGACCTTTGCAGAGCTTTTATTGGGAGAGGTAAGATATCTCTTCCACTCTATGAAATTATTTAAAAATTGTTAAACCCGTTAGGGTTTGGTTGGTGAGACTGTTTAGGAACTCAAAAAATTTCGAACAGACATATCTGAAAAATATAATTTAAAAAACATGTATAAAGTTAATATTTGCACATAATTCGTAATTAACCATCATTGTAACCTTTTGAAAAACCAATGATGTTAAATACTCGAATAGCCCTAGAGATCACACTCGCAAGCCACTCAGGTGGACGTTTACTCGTGTACCCCTAGACCAAGCTATATACCTAGCTCTTTAATTCCAATCCACGCCTAAGTTCTTAAGACGAATGGAATTAATAATCCGATATCTCTGGACCATGTCACCATTAATATTAAAACGCGGGAAGGGACTTCTTAGGAAGTTGTACTCGCGGTGACATCTAAGCTTTGACCGTTAATTTGACCGAATTAACATTAAATTCTCGAAATTGGCATACTTACGCGAACCATACCGCTTTCAATTTGATTTAATTAGTCATCTTATTTAATTATTATCTGCTAGAGTACTCGTGTTTACTAGGGACGCAAGCCACTCAGGTGGACGTTTACGGCTTCGCTCCCACTACTCAATAATAATTAAATATTACTTTAGAAAACCCATATCACAAAACTCGTGGTTCAAAAATACAAGTAAGCCACTCAGGTGGACGTTTACTCATATAATTGTTCCACTTTTGTGTATGGTTCAATTAATGGAGGTGCGGTTAAATATTTAATTTCCAATTTAAATGGAATCCAATTAAATATTTAATTTATTATTTGTTTAGTCTTTTTCTTCAAAAGGTTCGTTTTGAATCATGCATATCCACATAATTCCTAAAGAATGCAATTTCTAATAGCACATAATAAAACGTGCTCGCGAAAAATAAAACATGCTTTAATACGACGTAAATCCTATTTACATGTTTTTCTAAGCGCAATTAATCACATAATCGCATACTAAAACATAATAATAAATAAATGCGCAAATAGGAAAATTTAAAAAGTCGTTATCGGGCTTTAAAACACGTAATTCCTAATTATTACATTGCCCGATCAAAATACAGCTCTTCGATCTTCAAAATCTTCGAATCTGAAAATTGCATCGAAAATTGCACCGAAAACTGCCAGCACCACGTCATCAGGGTGTCTGCCACGTGGCAGACACGTGGAAGCCTGGTCAGCACAGGGCTGACGTGGCGCGCCACGTCAGCTTCGTCTTCCTCAACAAAACAGTGCCGGAAATCGTCACCGCCGCCCGCTGGCAGCCTGCTGCCGCCGTCCAATCCCACAACCGGCCACGGAGACCCCTTCCACGAAGGCGCCGCCACCTGAGGCGCGCTGCAGCGTCACCGGCCGGCGCTTGAAAGAACAGCGCGCGGCCGCGACTGCACGCGCGCCGCCGCGCCTGTTCCGGCCGTCCCCGACCCTCCGCCACCGTGCCCGCTTCCCCCTGACGTCGTCCAGACGTCTGGGCCGTGCCAAACGGCCGGAGATTTCCGCCACCGCGACGGGAATCCGCGCAATTGCGCAACCCGTCGCCGCCGGCTCCACCGGTGCGAAATTACCTCTTTCCGATCCGCGATTCGTTCAATTGATGCATGGGTAATGATCCTTGGACGATTTTAGGCCACCATGAACGGATTCCGTCCGAAATCATCCATCAATTTCCCTCAATTTCGAAACGATTCGCCGGAAAGATTCGTTGTGAGCAGCGAACTTCAGACGTCGATTCCGGTCGTATCCGGGATCGGATGATCCCATACAATATATCGACACGAAGCTTGTGTGACGAGTAATCCATCGGTTCAAGCCGATCGAAAATCAGACCCCGGAATCGCCGGGAATCGCCGCCGCAAGATGCGGCGGAACCCTAGCCGAACTAGGGTTTTCTTCCAATTTAGGGCTTTTCTGGACAGCACAACCACTTCTCCTTTCCGACGCTATTCCGGACAAACCAGAAATCGGAATGGGTCGTGCGACCTATCCAGACGAAGCTAACGAAAAAATGAACAAATCTATCCGAACGGATCGGAAAAATTCATTTACACGAGTCCCCACGCGCCGTCACAAGTCGGCAGTCGTGTTCTGCCAGTTTCTAGGGTTTCGCCTCTTCCGTCTTTCTGCGCTTCGCGCCTCGATTTTCGTGCAAATCGGACCAAAACACAGTACAAAAACAGTACAATTACGTAACACATTGGTCCTATCAACTACTCGTGGATTTTCTCACGAGAAAAACGTTACAACAGGGTCAAAACAGTGGCTCGCAGGCCGCCCCAAACACGAAAATAGCCCGATAACGAAAGAATTGAAACCTAATCATAAACCTAACAGCAACAATCAGAGCCTAAACCAGGCTCTGATACCAATTGAAGGATAATTGAGGTTAGGAATGATACCTTCCTCCTTCGCATGTTGTCGCGGCTTTGATTGTTGCTCCTGTGTCAGATCTTCTGATCTGTGTCCCGGCCTTTTTCTCCCTTTTTCTCCCTTTGGGTGGTCAAAAACCAATATAATATTAATATATCTGTAGCCCATTAATTTAATTATATTTCTAATGGGCTTCCACATAATTAGCCCATAATATAATTAATTAATCCACTGGGCTACTAATATTTATCAATTACTTGGCCCAGTCAATTAATTCTAGATAAATAACATTATTATATAATGTAAAAATACATTAATTAATTAATAATGATTTCTGAGAGACAATAAATAACTAGGCAACTAATTGGGCCAAATCAGGGATCCAATACAAGAAATAAAGTTGGGCCTCAAACTAATTAATTATCTATGCTCAGCCAGAGCAAAATTAATTAATAAACACAGATTCATTCCACTAGAGAATTCGTGCTGACTTACCCCTTTATCCCAAATTGAGCTAGGGCTTGTATTTTAGACTTAATCGATCTCCGTATTTAAGATAGAAATATTCGTTAATTAATTAAGCTCACTGACAGCTTAAATTAATTAACATCTTATATTCATGAGTAGTACCACTCGACCTTATTAACACACCTGAACTTAATTAACCGGTCGGGTTTAGTGTGCTAATCCTTTCGAGTTCCTCAGGAGATATTATCAACCCATTTTACTAGGATACTGCTGCAAGATACAGACAACCAGCCTGAGCCACAAATAACTACTAACACCCAAGATACGTAGATCCGGTCGCGATGACGTTCACCATAGTAGGTCAAAGTGATAGATAAGCCAAATGCGCTCAGCTGAAGTCTTACCAATCTTAAGACCAGCTAAATCACCAAGATTTTGGTTCTCCACTAAGGTCAGTTAGGAGAACACATCTCACTGTGATCCGTCAATACACCACCTTAAGTGTACCAGTAAAGACAAGCAGCTAAGACAAGCCACTTCTTATCTAAACTGCAACTTAAACCGACAACTTATCCTTAAGTTGTCTCAGCTGTGATAACTGTTTATATCTTGTCAGTTCAACCAATTTATGTTGTCTTCTGTGATACCCGACACACCACACAAATCTAACTTTTATACAAGATAAAGGATAACATGTGCAAATATACATATTTATCAGATAGGAGAATAAAATAGTGGTAAGACCAAAAACACATTGTATACAAGCATAAAATTTGCTTCCAGTATACAAAATCCCAACAGGAATAACACCTACGTCTAGGTAGAGAAGATGATAAACCACGTGTTGATGCAGCCACCTATCGACGACTTATTGGTCACTTGCTTTACCTTCAAGTAACTAGGCATGATATAACATTTTCCGTCAATCTCCTTAGCCAATTCCTTTCTGATCCGAGGGTGCCACATATGGAGGTTGTTATGCGTATATTGAGATATTTAAAGGGGACACCCGATCTTGGAATATTTCTTCCAACAGATGGGGATCTTACACTTACTGCTATGTGTGACGCGGATTGGGGTGGTTGTCCCATTACACGATGTTCTAGTACAGGCTATCTTATTACCTTAGGCGGCCCACCAATTTCTTGGAGGACAAAGAAACAAACAGTTATTTCTCGATCTTCGGCTGAGGCAGAATATCGTGTTATGGCCTCAACCGTTAGTGAACTTGTTTGGATTCGTTGGTTACTCAGTGACTTTGACGCTCCGCAAACCGCTGCTACTCCACTCTATTATGACAATCAAGCTGCATGTCACATTGCGAATAATCCAGTTTTTCACGAGTGTACTAAACATGTAGAAATGGACTGCTATTTTTTCGTGAGCGAGTTGTTTCTGGTGATATTTTACCCCTTTCCATTTCTACGAAACACCAAGTGGCTGATATTTTTACGAAATCCTTGGGTTCCGATCGACATCAATCTTTGCTTGACAAGTTGGGTGTTCGGAATCTTCACGATCCAACTTGAGGGGGCGTATTGGAATATATTATGTGATATCCCTTCCTTATATATTTTTGGTAGTATATATTATGTGATATCCTTTCCTTGTATATTTTTGGTAGTATATCATTTCCTTGTATATTGATATTTGTTGTATATATACCTCTTCCATGGTTGAATATCATATACGTTTAAACCGATTTACAGATTAACCACACGGTATCAATTATGAAATATATCAGCAAACTTCGCTAACCGTCGCCGTAAATCATAGTGATTGTCTTGTTCTGACCACGGAGTGTCTTGTAATACTTTACTTCCACACCAAATGTATGACGCATCCGTCGATAATGTCGCGATGTGTAACGCTCCAATTTTCAAAACTTAACAAGGGACGCTACTTCATACTTAACATGCATATTTCAATTCTTTCAAAATATTTTCATGGAAAAAGAACTATTGCAAAACTTATGTTATTTTCTTACTCAGCGGATGTCTTAAATAAAAATTTACTAAGTCTAGCAATTAAAAAAGAAACAACGAAAAGTTCATAAACTAAAAGCAATAATTTTAATATGATAAATTATCCTCGTGACCATCACCACCAACACCTCTACACATCGGCCGAGTCATTTCCTGAAAAATGTTAAAATGATAGGGATGAGTACGACTACTCAGTGGGGAATACACTTATCCAAAGTATACAGTATACCAATATATTATGGAAAATTAGAACATGCAAGAATTACGTAGTCACACAAACCACCGAGTCAACTTCGAAAACATTTAAACGGATCAACTTCGATCCCGGTTAACTTCGACCATAAACCTTTATACCGATCAACTCCGATCGCGGATCAACTTCGATCCTTGCTTTTCATGACTGACACTAACTCATAAATATTGAGCATAAAATATAATAAGGATAAAAGTAGTGTAAGAATACTTCCCCACCTTAACCTTGATTTTGAATGAAAAACTATGGATATCAAGTGATTAAGTCTTGCGTGTCGATCCTATACATGGAAATTTATCTTAATGACTCCACATGGAATATCATGCATGCACCAACAATTTCAATAGTTCATAAATGCAAATAGATCATAATATTCAAGCAATGTATATTATACGAAATCTACTTATTAACATGCATTTTTAACAATTTCACATATTAATAATCTTAAGTATGTTAAACACAATCTTATTTCTATTGATAATTCATTCGTGCATCGAGTAATTCGGCAATTCTGAAATAAATTAATGAATTTATAAAAATTTCGTCCTAAAAATTATAGATCTCTAACATGAACAACATATTACCTATTTCATCATAATAAAACTTATCATGATCAAGAATTCATTTAATAGTAACATGAAAACTTTTATTTTTCTATCTACATGCATGTTGACAAAAGAATTTGACACATCAAGAAACAAATTAACAAATAAATAGTAAACGTATCCTAAAAATTCTATATTTTTAACATGATTGACCTAACATATAGTATATCCCATTAAAATTCAGCATGGTCGAAAACAACATAAAGAAAAATATGAAAAATAATTTTTTCCTATCAAGCTCATGGACATGCTGTCAAAAACTGGCAGGTTACGAAGAACAATTTTTAACAAATACTTATCATGCTTGTAAGATTATACAAAAATAATAGAGTATACTAGACATACCTAGGAAGACGACCCTAAATTTTCACGACGAGATAACGATGGAAAGATGTTAAATAATTCTTGAAACAGTTCGCGCTGGCAGATTTTCAAAAATTTTAAAGGATACTCGACTAAGGGGGTATTTACAGGCCTAGATTAAATTATATAATGATGCCTAATCATAAAAGGTATCAAATATATTTTATCCATAATTATTTCCGTACTTATATAATTTATATAGAATTTAATCTGTCACTTACCATATAAGAGATTCAATCATAGATAAATTAGGATATGGATAAACACAAGTAGATTTTTTTCATAAAAAATGTATATCACAAATATAATATCTATTTTATTCACAAAACATAATTTCAAATTATCTACTAATAACTTAATACAACATAAAATATTATATCCTTTCATGAATCTTAGTAGGTTTAGGAAATTCAAAATTAATAAATATTATTCTTGCCTCATAATTCTATAATGATTTATATCTCAACAATAATAATATAATAATAATATGATATAAATAAATACATTCAAAATCCAAAATAAATTTACCTAACAAAAATGATTTAATGAAAAATAACATAGATGTTTTAATTTTCATTTTAATTTCTAAGGCGCGACTTACAATACTAAAACACTTGATAACATGCATGAATAAATATGCAATGCATTTTATATCGAAAATTCCGGGGCGTTACACGATGTCTTATCCTTGCACTCGCTCTACGCATTTGTCGCCTAAAATATGTAACGATGGTCTTCGAATTCACAGTTATTGGCACCAATTGCTCGAAGCCGAACTAACATGTGAACTTCTTGTCAACCTTGTAAATTTCCCGAATATCCACACTCCGTCTCACTCACACCATAAAAGGACACGGCTTGCCATGCGAACACCCAAACCATTGATAAGTTATGTCTGCCATTAACACCTTAAAAGACCGTTGATGCTCTAAGTTCAACAGATGAATCTTATGGGTCGACAGTCGCAAGAGGAAGAAGAATACAGAGGAGGAGGAACAAAAAGTGCATAAAGACAATAGTGATGATTCCACAGATTCGGATGATCCGGATTATACTATAGATGAAGAAACCGATGAAGATGAACATAACGAACAACAAAGAATCTACAGTACCATGTTAGAGTTCGCAACGTGCATACAAAAGAAGGGCAAATACAACTGAATGGGGTTTGGGATTTGAGAATTAAAGGCACCAAATCTCAACCACTCAATTTTGAGGGGTTTGAGAATGTCTCCAATGGAGACTTTGGAGAGGGGTTCATGGTTTGATACCTCTTCGATTTTTCGTGAACTAAACACAACAGTGGATGAGACCTTTAATTTAATTACAAATTTCATTTCATTTCGTGAACCAAATGGGGCCGAAGGGGGCTTTTCAGTTTAAAAAGTTTGTTGGCTTTAATTTTCAATTTGATTATTAAGAATTAGTTTCATTGAACTAAACCGAAAACCGAATATGATAAGAAATATAATAAATATTTTCAGTTTGATAAATTTATTAATTTCAATTTTTGATTCTGTAATTTCGAGCAGCTTAGATCGAATTATAAACCAAAATAATAAAATTGAAAATTAGAATCTAAAATTAAAAATTTAATTATAAGTTTCGGAAAGACCAAAGTCAGTCAAGAATTAGTAAAATAAAATTTAAAATTGAAGATAGCACAAACTCATTGAACTCGCTGCCGCGCTCGACCTTTATTCAGTACACAATGCCGCTGCATCCACTACACTCGACCTAGTCTTATTTTCCCCATCAACTCATTTGTACTATACAGAAAGATATGTTTGGCCAAATGAAGTGTTGGGCCAAAAATCTAACACTACTATGGTGTTGTACCGCTAATCTTTACTCTTTCAAGAAAGTAGTTCTCTTACACTTTTGGTAGTTGGTTCCAATTTTGGTAATATCTTCTCTTATTTGTTAATCTCCTGCAGGGTTGAGTTGGATTGTATTTGATAGTCAGGCGTTCCCACGAGTTGAGTTGGGCAATGGTTGAACAGCTGCAAGGGGATTCACTTGGTATGAGAATGCAAGGTGCCATAGGTCTACCAAAGCCTTCCTCAAAGAGAGAGCTTGCTTACCAACAAACCTGCATCACGGGAACATGTATTACATTGCATCCAATTCCTAATTCTAACACTTTAATGATTTGCTTAAAAGTTACGTCGCCCATCAATGCAATCACCCACTTAATTGACAGAGCAATAGAAATAGTTAACTGAAATCTTTCCCACATCACTTTATATGAGGGACAGTTCCAGAGAATTTGATTGTGGAGTGGATTAAAAAGTAAACATTTAACCGCATTATGTTTCATAATACGAGAAGATTTTTCATATTATATACTACAATTTACAAAACTCAACACTAGGCTGCATAAACAACGAACACCACATTCAACCAGATTACATTATAGAAAATTAGAAATACAAAAATGTCGTAATATATTACCAAATTATTATTATTATTGTTATTATTAATAATAATAAAGCAATGATAAATCAAATTCTAAGCTAAATTTGAAAATACATGTAAATGCAATGAGATATATGAATAGAATACCTAATAATTCGATAAAAAGTAAATTCACTGTATCGCAAACCCTAATGAGAAACAAAAAATGATATCGTAAGTTTTGAGTTTTTTTTTTTAAATTAAGGGGCAATAAAAGAAAATTAAAGGGAAAAAAACACATAGAAATACAGAAATAGTCCTTAATCGGATAAAAAAAGGAATAATATAAGTATAAAATAGGAATATATATATATATATATATATATATATATATATATATATATATAGAGTGCGAAAATACAAAAGAAATAAGTTATAAATAGAAAGGAAAGTGCAAAAAAGTTGAAAAGAATAAGAAAAAACTAGAAAGAAAATTGCAAGAGATAAGGAAAAATTAAAAAATACTAAAGATATAGTAATAAAAAAATTAAAAGGTGTAACAAGTAAAGGAGCCGAGGAAGAAATAAAGATGGTATTATAGGCTTACTTGGGATTCGAGCCCTAAAGCCCTCCGAGAAAATCCCAAAGATGGAACCACTGAGCTAACACTTGTTATTTCTATTTTTCTGTCACTATACAAAGATGGAGTCTTGAACAGATCCCTCCCCGATTTCCCTACTACATCAACTGAAGAACATCCAAGTTGGATGAAATGCTAATTCACCAAATAGAATAGATATTACTATCAATGTCAATGTTAGTTGCATCTCCAATCAAGAGCATGTAGTGAAAATAGGACTTATAGTCAGGTCTATCAGTCGTCCTAGAGGACAGTAGAGCATGTTTCCGAAGTGAAGAGCATGCAGTCCAGAAAATTGCACTAGTCAGTTGTGAGCACTTTTATCATTGAAGTAGAAAGGCATGCAAAGTTAAAAGTCTCATAGCGGTCTAAATGCTTTTCCACCACCAACACTAAGAAAATTCTTACCTCTTCAACATGGCTTGCTTTCTCCTTGTCATGTACCAAGTAATCAATAGCAGAGAAGCCAACAGAAATTTCCCACTCGGAATGGTTAATTGAACCTTGCCCAACTTTACATTCATATTAGGGAACCACCAAAAGTATGGAACTCTCCTCCGGGAAAGTTTCATTATTTCTTCCTTTGCTATATTGTTCTGTTCATGGGAAAGGTATTCCCATGCATTATCTTTCTTATGTCCACTATTTGGTGTTTGCTCTTTTAAGAACTCGGATAGCTCAGGTGATATAGATGTTTGAGATGAACTGGTCACAGAAGAAGATTTCATCGACTGTAAGCGCCGGAGAAGAACCTGACACACCATTGTACAAGAGATTATGTAACAGCAAAAGGTTTCTGCTAACATTACATCAGCTTCAGTGTTGCAAAACATTGTATATTTAAGTTCATACATCTAAGAAAATCCCAAAGACATGAAAGTTCATTTGGAAAAAAGGCCAGCTACGACCCAAGACTCCTACAAACTCGGCCAATATATTTGGTCCAAGCATTTCATGGTACTTGAGAGTTAAGATAACGTAAATATAAACCGATGATCAAACAAACCATTACAGCAGATTATTACTAAATTTGATGACCAGATCTTGATTTAAAATTAGAGATAACTGGGCAAAGAGATTAAGATGATTCTTTTCATTTTAGTGAGGATTGTGCCGTGTCATCCTAAGAAATTTTTTAAGTACAAATATAAAACTGCAAGTGAGTATACACATGACTATTTGCCATGGAAAATAATAATAATAGCAAGAAAAAGGATTGGACATTATGAAATCATAAAAAACATAAAACATTCCTTATGTTACCAGACGCTTCTCCACAGGCAGAACTGCTTTTTCCACCCAGGAGATAGCCAGGTTTGTGTCTTTCAAAGTTGCTGCAAGAAGGGTCACCGCATAGAGCTCAACAACTTCTAAATACTTGTCAATACTGATAGACGATGGAAAGCAGGATCTTCCTGTATCAGTTAACCTAGCTTCTTCATCCGATACAGGAGAGTATTGGCCATCTGCATACATCCAACTGTTGACAAATTCCTCAAGAAAACCTCTACCAGTTGTTGAGAAGCCCTCCGACAATTGAAAGCACACCCTAAGGTCAATAGAGCAGTGAACCTTATTGACATCATGAGTTTCGACTTTGGGCATGTGAAAGTGAGTATTTGCTATGTAAATCTATAATATGATGCATTCATAGGCCTTCAATATACCAGACGCAAAATTAGAAAAAAGCCTCGAGGCTATGCAATCTGGAGCGCAAGATGTGCAAATCTGAATGATTAATATCCTAGCTGTTTTAATATCTCTTTTGCTTAATGGTCTAGTCTGTTACTGCTTTATTATTAGTGAGTTGGCAGCTCCTTATCTTCCCTATGTTATTTTCTTCATTATGATTCGTAAGTCCCTTCATATGGGATGAATGTTTGTGTTAGGGATGTGGTTTATAAACGTAGAGCGAATGGAGCAAAGGGACGGAGTGCGTAAAGGGCGCTTGCATGGCTTGCATGGACGGAGGCGCTGGATGTTTATTATTTTTAATATATAGTGATTTAATATAGTTATTCAATAAAGCCCATCATGCTAGGGCTGAGTCCAGTATCATTATCTTTTGTGGGTGTTTAAATAGGGTCTGTAGGGATTTGGTTACGTTTGTCTAGGGTTTTTATCTTAGATTCGGATTTCGGCATTCGCGCTTGGCCGGGAGTTCTATCTCCTGTGGGATTTGGTTTCTATTTGTTCTCTATTTATTAATCGCAAGTTATTTCCATTGTTCACAAGATCTAATTAGCACTAACAGTTTGAATTATGAACAAGCTGGATTAGAACTAAAGAAGACTCTTTTCCATCTCTTTGTATCCTCTCATATTCTGTAACCATTGCTAGGCATAAGCATTCTCTTCCTCACTCCGCTGCTTCAATGAATACTTGCCCCTTCACTCGAAGCCAAGCTGCTGGACCACATCATCTGGTTACCGTTGCAGCACCTATAGCGGCCAACCTCACCTCCAACCCGGCCTTATGCACCCTTCAACAATCTGTTCAAGCATTGGAGGGTCAACACGTCCTTGGCCAACTTGGAACATCTCAAAATTGGCTATTATTACCTAGGGCCGCCAGCATCTGGGAGACCACAGTTCCGATAACAATCCTCAACCCAAAACTGCCCCCGGCGCCGATGACCATCCTCCCCCAACCACTTGGTAAATTGGAATTTCCCTTGTTTGCTGGCCGGATATCTCTATGGATCATCGAAGGGCTTCCTTTAGTCCATGGTAAATCCGTGTTCTTCATTGTTGTAGATCGATTGTCTAAGTCTGGTCATTTCTTTCCTTGCTCATCCCTAGGCAGAAATAGTAGCCACAATACTTTTTCATAACATTTTTCAGCTCCATGGGCTACCGGAATCCATCGTGAGTGACCGCAACCCGGTCTTTACTAGTAACTTCTGGACTGAGATGTTCCATCTTAGTGGCACTCATCTCTGTCGCTCCTCGGCGTATAAATCTCAATCCAGACAGACAAACGGAGATTGTCAACCGCACAATTGAGCTTTATTTGCGTTGCTTTACCGACGATCACCCTCGCTCTTGGGTGGATAAGCTGTCTTGGGTGGAATTTTGTTATAACACCGTATACCATACTACTCTGAAGACCACGCAGTTCCGTCTTGTGTACGGCAAGGACCCTCCCGAACTCTTGGCATATGAACCCGGCCTCACTAAAATCGCCGCCTAGAATGAGGCTCTCCAATCCCATGAAGAAACCCTGCAAGAGGCTCGTGCTCACAATAAGCAGCACCGTGGCATTTCTTTTACCGTCAGTGGGTTTGGGTTCGTCTTCACCCTCACCATTAACACTCTGTTTCTCGACGCTCTTGTCATAAGCTGTCTCCCCAGTTTTTTGGTTCCTATTGCATCACGGAAAGAATTGGGATGGTTGCTTATCGTGTTGCGCTTCCCCCGAAGTCTCGAATCCATAATGTTTTTCATGTGAACCTTTTAAAGGAAATTATGGGCACTCCCCCTATTTCAGTACCACCTAAGCAGAGGAGCGACTGGAGTTGATTCCCCTGGAAGTTTCAACTAGTTATTTGAACCATGGGTCGACCGAGTTATTGGTTCGTTGGTCAGGCCTTCCTCCCGAAGATTCTACTTGGGAACCTCTATCTGAGTTCCGCCACCAATTTCCCTCTTTCAAGCTTGTTGACAAGCTTGTTCTACAGGACGGGAGTCATTATGTATTCTTAGGCCTTCAACATACCAGACGCAAACTCAGAAAGGAGGGGCTCAGGGCTATGCAAACGGGAGCGCAAGATGGTGCAAATCTGAATGGTTAATATCCTAGCCATTTTAATATCTCTTTTGCTTTATGGTCTATTGTGTTATTGCTTTATTAGCGAGTTGGCAGGCTCTTTTATTAGTAAATTGGGTAGTTTAGACCAACATAACTTGATTTTTTTTTTTTGGTCATTGAATAATGTAAATAAGTATTTTGGTGGCATAATTCATTTTGATTGGCTAGAAATTAATATTGTTGATTTTGAAAGATAACAAATTATAAGTTAAATCTTATGAGTAATGTCATGATCTAGGAACTATATTTAATTTTATTGTTGAGGCACAAAACAACGCCTCTACAGTAGAAATGTAGCTAGAATTTTTAAAGCCTTGCTTGGTTTGTGAAACAACTTTTACGCAAGTATCAATCCTGGTACTATAGAAAGAGGAAGCATAAACTGTTGCTGCATACCCATGCTTCAAAAATAATCACTGCTAATCAACTATAAAATTGGATTGGATAAACATTATTTTACCAAGAAAACAAAATCTAAAGCGTGCAAAGCCTTAAGGTAAGAACCATGGTTGGACTAAGACTTTGTCCAACCGCAAGGAAAACCTAAAAACAAATCATAATCAACCACACCATACTCTCCTAATAATTCAAATTAATAATGGCACAAATGCAGAAAATTAGATATGTAAAGCGTACCCGGTTATGAAAACATGAACAGGAATTAGAGTGAGTGAACCAAATAAAAGTTTAAGCTCCTTCAGTATCTCCTCGGTCCTGCAAATAAAAGAAGAAATAAGCTTAAGTTGCTTATTTTCAACCAAAATAAGCACAAAAACATAAAATTAATTAATGTTCACCTTTTCAATTGCTTCATGGACTGGACGAGAACCATACCGGCCGATTCCAACATATCAAACCATTCATTTTTTAGACTCTCGGAAACTGCCGAACAGTTTCTGAGGTTATGATTTTCAAGCAATTGTTTAAGAATAGTGGAAGCTAACGATGCCGCCTCATCAAACATGCAGCAAACTAGGAAACTGCAAATCCGATTGCAAACACATTAATTTTCACATGAAATAGCGAGATTTCAAGCAAAAAAAGGACAAAGAAACAAAGTTCCACATGAAGAATCACAGGTGTAGGGCAAGTACTTACTTTTCAGCGAGGTCAATTTCTCTCCAGATTGGTGAACTTTCATCCAGAATTGCCATTTCCCCTCTCCAGTTCTCTATCCGTGTTTGTTTTCGTCTGTTTAGCTTTTTTTTTTTTTTTTTTTTTGGTGTGTATTAGGGAGCAGATTGGAAATTGATTAGTAGTATTTCAAAAGAATAAAAAATTATTTGTAATAAACTAATACACTCCGTCTCATAATTCTTGTTCCAAAAGGATTAGGACGTCCCATAATTCTTGTTCATTTACCTAAAATAGTAAATTATTACATATTTTATTTAAGGGCTCCACCATCTTACTCACAATCAACCACTCTCCTAAATTTCCGTGTCCAAAATAAAAGGGACAAGAATTGTGGGATGAAATGAGTAATTCTTATTACCGTAAATCGCATATCAAACTATTAAGGCAAATTGCTAAATGTGTTCTTCAGATATTATATAGCCGTGGTTTTGTAATTTGCTCTTTTGTTTTCTTGGCGGATAACATTTTACTAGGGGTGTAACGGTTTGGTTTGATTCGGTTTTTTATGTATTTTAGGAACCGAACCAAACACATAGAAATGGTTCGGTTCGGTTCGGTTCGGTTAGACGTGTTTCAAAATATCGAAACTGAACCGAACCGAACTGCTTATAAATGGTTTGGTTCGGTTCGGTTCATGGGTTCATCTTTTTATTTATTTTTTAAATTCTAAATAATGCAAAAATAATACTCCCTCCGTCCCATTATTAATGTCCCACTTGCCTTTTTTGGTTGTCCCATTATTTATGTCTCATACCAAATAAGGAAATAAATGAGTGGACCACAATCAATCTAAGTAAGTGGATCTCATCCCTTTATACTTTTATACCACAACTATACACATTTACCTCCACTATCTTAATTACCGTGCCCAATCCCAATGGGACATAAATAATGGGACGGAGGGAGTAGTTTATAGGATGTCACTCATTCCGAACTCATAAGTATAAAGTTGTTACTTATTTCTCTTCCTTTGTATAGATTAGAATTGATCTTAACTTAAATCTAATATCTAAATTCAATGATATTCTCATATAAGAAAGATAAATATTAAATAAAAAAATAAAAAAAATAGGACATTGGTTCGGTTCGGTTCGAACTGTTCAAAAATTCTTGAAACCACGAACCGAACCGAATGTAAACGGTTCCTAAAAAAATTAACCGAACCAAACCGCGAAACTGAACCGAACCATATTTTTCGGTTCGGTCCGATCAGTTTCGCGGTTCGGAGCGGAACCATTTACACCCCTACATTTTACCATTGTGGTATTTGTCCTTTAAACAGTCAAACCGTCACTTAGTAATTTTAAAAAAATTAATTAAAATCAAAATGAGAAAAATTCATTAACCACCAACCTTCAGACTTTTATATAAGTTTCTTCTAGCCCCAAACAATTCAAATCAATTGGTGAATGTCGCATATAATATATATGTGTATATATACACTACATCATAGTTTTAAGTGATAATATATGAATATACCCATTTTGGGTTAAAACAACACAAATATATCCAAAAATTAAATTTATAGTTAAGGAATATCCAATTTGACCAAAAAGCCCTTGCTTTTTGTCAAATCTGCACTCCACACGGTTTTCGAGGTGAGATTTTGATAATAAATTGTGGTGGGACCGGAGGAGTTTAGGTGTGTTGGGGGAGTGTTTTGAGTGTTTAAGTGATTTATTTAATAAAAAGAAAGAGTTGTGAGGGCTTTTTTGGGAATTTTGGGTATATTGTGTATATAATTTTAAGTAATGGGTAAATTTGTGTTTTTTATAGTAGCTTTGGCTACTATCGTCGGTGCTCTCTAGTTTTAATAACCTTTGATGCTTGCACCTCTAGGCCTCTAATTGCTTTCGAGGCGCATGTTAAGCATGCACCTCAGTAACGCCTTGGAAGTGCAAGTACGAGAACGATTTTGCAGTCTTGCGGGGCGTTTTAGGATGTGATTAGTTCTTTCAGTTTTTAACCATTTTATATGGATAATTTAACATTTTACTGCAAATCATGAAAATAGAAGGTCGTTACTAGTAGACAGTAGTGAGTCTCAAAATCGTATTCTCAAAAAGTAAATCATTTTTTACAACCAAAATGACCCTCTTACTCTATCTTGCCTCAATCATATCAGTTCACCCCACCTCTCTCTCTCCTCCCTATTGCAAAGTTCATTTTATAAATTGAAGATGACTATGAAGTAGGTTTATTCTTATTGCTGAGGCTTAGGTCAGCCTAGAGGCTTCAGTTTCTCAAAAAACTATAGTCCTGATTCCACTAATAATAACATTGCAACATTTACATAACAGTAGAACGACCAATTCTCATTCAAAACGTGTTGTAGTGGGGAGGTAGGAATATCAGCCCTGACAGCATTCACACCTCTAACGATATCATATCTTAATGATACCAAAAACCAAAAAAAGCACTTCAGCACCGCCAACCATATCATATAACCATCTGACTTTCAATTTGAAGGAAATATATTTGAGAGGAAAATCAAGAAAACACAGACATCCAGATTTAAACTGTATAGTCCAATTCACATTAAAATGTTGTTATTTGCACCAATATGCTTGCACCAATTACTTGAGAACCATAGCTGTGGATTGCTGGTGAAAAGAGATACTGAGAAACGGCCTAAATATGCATTGTTAGCCAAAATGGGTAAAAGAAAAACAAATCTAGTCTTATACTATCCTAAAACACATATCTAGTCATTTTGTCTTACTTTGGTCTCTGCAACCAATCATGTGGGACAAGGATGTCAGAAGGGCCGATATAGGGCCGATGTAAAAAGCCGAAGGCCGATGGGGGCCGAGGGAATTCAGCATGTTTAGGAATTGCAGGGTCGATCGGAATCGGGCCTCTTTAGGCCCAACCATCAGCCATCCTTCGACTCTGAAAGGTTCGGCCCACCCATCAGCCCTCAATTATTGTTCAAATTTTGTAATGGCCCCAATTATTTCAGCTGAGAGAGACAACTTAGATATGAGGGCCGAAGTTCACAACAACCACGACTACCGCCGAGGAGCGTCGACGATCGCCCAGTTACTGCCGACAAGTTCCCACCGCCGACAAGTTCCCACCGCCGACACTGCCGCCATGCCATGTCTGCCGGCGAGGAACATGTATTTTATACACTAATTTCTGCAAATTTCAATCGGCCTGAACATAAATTGGGGTAAATTCATGTGAAAATAGAGATTCATATGTCCATTCATGACAGATTTCGAAAATTGTTATTCAAAATTGAGTTTTTATTTTTTCGGTGATGAAATCGTGGTGAATTGTGTCGAATTACCAGTCGGACTTAGAATACATGAATTGAATTGGGTTTGAATCGTGGTTGATATGGTGAATTTGTGATTTATTCGGTCTGAATTAGACAATTGGGTTTTCTAATGAATATGCAATCAGGGCCGGTGGAGGGCCGAAGGGGGGCCGAAGGAAACGCTTTGTCCATCGGCCCTAAATAGACAATTGGATTTATGCAATCGGGGCCGATAGAGGGCCCAAGGGAGGTCGAAGGAAAATCTTTGGCCATCGGCCCTGACTCGGCCTCGGCCGTGGAAGAGTCCCTCAGCCCCATCTGCCCCGTGGCTTACCATCGACCCTACTAGTGAACTAATTCAGTTATTTATTTTTTTGGTGCCCCTCGGCTCGACCATCTTAACTAATTACTTCATTTTTTATACAACTTTCAGCCTAATTACATCCAACTATCGGTTAGAGAAAAAATCACTAAAGTCACTACATATTGGAGAGAGTTTACCCGAACTTATTAAGAAGACTCTTTTGAGACGGGGGGTAATAACTTATTTTTCTGCTCCGGAAGGACGACAGCTGTTTCTCGGACGTCCGGCTTGCCGCATAAACATTGGTGGAAGAACAACCATGTCCTGTATCTCCGGTGGGACACCCCAGTCATTCCGAGGATGTAAGGGATTAACCACACCGCCATATATCTCATTCCACGTCGCCGTCGTGTAATAGTCATTAATACGATTGTACAAATTTTCTCGGCGATGATAAAGAACGGCGACAACGTGACTACACGGCAACAAGTCGATTTGCCAGACGCCACATTCACACATTTCGTCTCGAAGATTAACCCTCCAGTATCGGTCACCTTCGTCGACCTTGTATTTGTCAGTAGTCACATGCGTAACCGTAAACTTCCGAGCCATATCAGCTTCGTTACACATCCTCAACTCAGAAGCCTCTGTCAACGGATTGTTTCTGGAATTTGCTTTTACTCATCGTATATCGAACCACAACTCTATCATATGGCGGATTGCCTCGAGCATAGCAAGAATTGGAAGTCGTCTAGCCTCTAATGTCGAGAATTTATTGACTCGGCAGCATTCGATGTCATTAGACTGTAACGATGACCTTTACTGAGCAGTCTGGACCATTTCTTCGATTCGATTTCCATCAACTTTTCGTAAATAGTCGGTTTTCCCCGATAGATAGCGTTCATGGCCTCATGGAACTCTGTCGACCGATAAGCATAAGCTGCTTGATAGAACAACCGGATGACCCAATCACCGTATCTCGCAAGCTTATTCGAGAGATGGTAGTAACAAAGGTCGTGTTGTGCGTCTAGAAAAACGTCTCTTACCACATTCGCTATGCTTTTATGTTGGTATGAAAAAATCACTAAATTGTCATCCACTGGAAATGCGGCTCTCAGTCGTATCATAAACCACTTCCACGAAACATAATTTTCAATCGGACCTACACCAAAAGTGAGTGGGAATATTTGCTCGTTCGCATCAAAAGTAGCAGTAACGAATAATATTCCCTTATTTCTCCCTTTCAAGTGTGTCCTGCCCATCACAATAACCTTCCGGAGGTTGGCTAACCAAGGGGCACGCGATACACCAAGTGCCAAAAATAAATATCGGAAATGACCATCTTCACCAACATCAAGATCCGTATAAGTGCCCAGATTTGTTTGTTCCAACAAATGCAGATATTGAGGCAGTTTGCTGAAGGAATCTGCATGTCCACCGCAAATCATTGAAATAGCTGCGCTGCGTGCTCAAAGGGCCACCCCATAGGTTGCTTGTATTCAAAACTTATCCAATAGATCCCTCTGAATATCAGTCGGTTTCATTAACTTGCGCTGACGGCGCATTACTACGAGCTATATAAGCTGCTACAGCCTTCGACTGCACATTTCGTTCGCCAAGCCCGGATAAATCAATTGTACAATTGTGGTCCACAACCCATTTAGTCACCTCCCAACATTTTTCACCTCTACAATATGCCCGTAGCTGGAATGGACAATCAACACATCTTCTACACAAATATTCCAACCGGGAAGCACATGAATGTTGCACTCTGAAATCCGCACCATTTTCCAAATGGAATAGAGCGACATCAGCATAAAGTTCGTCTTTCGAGCTGAACATCAATCCTTCCCGCAAAGTTTCGTCTTCAACATTATTCAGGTTCCGCGTCACTACTGAATCAGATACATCAAGGGGAATAACAGGAAGTAGCCAATTGTTTGCTGCTTCTGTGTTGTCATATACAGTCTCGTCGTTCGTTGGAGGACGATTGACTGGAATGAGCAAAGACATAAGTTGACTCACATCACCCTCTCTCTGAATCCATGCAGCAAAATCTTGTAGCGAACAATTAATCAAGGCGGTTGGAATATCTCGATCCTCATCATCAGATGATGATGAGTCCAAATCCGTCTCATGATCTGAATCCTTCTCCACACGAACATTCCTTTGGGGAGCCCGAACGCCAGCATTACTTCTACTTCCTTTGCCCCGTAAACCAATTAGGACCTCCGACATTAGAAATATCATCGGGTAATTGATTCAGGTTGGGGACAGCAAATTGAGGATTTTGCACTTCATGATACACAAGAAACACAACCGGCTCTATATCGATAGAGCACAACCGCATAAGATCAATATCATGACCCAAAATGGCCTTCATCATCCTGTCGGTTCGTCGGGAAGCAGCAGTATAGTAAATGAAGTAGTTGAGCGGAAGGGAATAAGCACTGAGCCACCGATCAATGCTTTGTCAGAGAATTATTGTTTGAAGGAATGTAAACCATGAACTCATGGTCACCGACATAATTCAACCCATCATCGAATTCGCCGTTCAATTTCACAATAATCGGTCGAAAATCGACCATATTTTTCAAAGAGATGTGAGGAATTGAGAAGATTAGAAGTGAAATTAAGGGATTTTATCGGTGAATGATCATGCATAGAGTTCCTCATTCTTATAGGTAAATTCTACGTAAAATTTTCCCGTGATCCAATTGCCAATCAATTCTTCTATAAAGTACACCATCGGCCCTCCATCGGCCCCACCATCGGCCCTGCAACGCGGCCATGTGAAAATCATGGCAGACTAGTCATTTCAACATAAAAAGATGAATTGAAACTGCACCTCCCATAGGCCCACCATCGGCCCTGAAAATCGTGCATATGAATATCATATCAGACTAATCATTTTAGCAGAAAAAGCTGAGTGAAAACTGCACCTTCCATATGCCTTCCATCGGCCCTCTATCGGCCCTCCCTCGGCCCTGAAACGCGTGCATGTGTATCATATCCGACTAGTCATTTCAGCAGAAAAACCTGAATGGAAGCTGCACCTCTCATTGGCCCTCCATCGGCCTTCCATCGGCCCTACTGCACTTTTGCAGATAAAGTCTTTCATGTGTCGTGTCGAAGCCTATCTCGAAGAAAGGGAGTGTGGGCCGACGGAGAGCCTAGGGCAGATTCGGCCCCCATCGGCCTAGATAATTGCTTGTGCAGATTCAAGTTGCTCGACCGATGGACTTGCTCAGCCTTTTTTTTTTTCTCTCGGCCGATGGACCCTTAGGCCCGCCATCAGCCCTCGACCTCGGTAATTGCCTATGCAGATTCAAGTGGCTCGGCCGATGGACTTGCTCGGCCTTTTTTTCTCTCTGCCGATGGACACCCCCCTTCAGCCCTCAAACCCGATAATTGCTTGTGCAGATTCAAGTGGCTCGGTCGATGGACTTGGTCAGCCTTTTTTTCTCTCGGCCGATGGAGGGCCAATGGACACCCCCTTCAGTCCCCCATCGGCCCCCCATCGGCCCTATACGTTTCAAACGAGATAAATGTTGGATATGAGTCAGTAGATGATACTCAGCTGTTCGTGGTTAAAAGAAAATTGGGGGAAATCATAGTAGTACTATGGAATTGAAGATCCCAAAACCGAGCTGATATCAGTAGTTCTGTGTGTCGTTAGGATTAGCTGATGTATAGGTTAGACTTGTTGTAATCGTTTTTATATTCTTGTCTAAGTCCTGTACGGGGTAATTGTTGAACTGATCTTCTGTCGAAGATACTTTTCAGAACCCCATGTCATCAGTGTAATCGCTTGCGTTCTTCAGTCATCAGCTGAATAGACCTCAGTAGAAGCCAATCCAGCAGCTGATAAGTCATCAGCATAAGAACTCATGCAAGCCCAGTACCTTCGCAGTCGCCAGCTGACATACTCAGAAGTTACATTCCTTGTCAGCCGACTCAGTCGAAGAAGACAGAGACTTTGCAGTCTACTGTATCCGACAGAAAGCGACCCAACTACTTAAGTCTTTTCGAAAGTTCAGCATAAGATCTTACGAGGTTGTTTGAACGGTCAACTCTGACATTCTCACCAACCACAAACCTCGACCAATGAGAAGCCGACAACGCCTTACCTGCTCCAAACAGTAAAGCTGCTCTCATGTACAGTAATTAACTGCCCTGCTGCAATAAGTTCGAATTAATGGCCGTTTTCTTTGGAAGCTTGTGACACGTGGCATCGTCGTCTCCAACGGACATATGCCATAGCTCACAGCTATAAATAGAGAAGATTTCGAAGCTCCACGAGCGCGAAGCACGAAATTAAAAAGGGAAATTGCTCAAGCTCTCAAACACTCTAGCAACTCAATCAGAATATCCAGCGAAGAATCTGCATTTACTAGAATTTTTTTTTGTGGTTCTTCTCTCTAGAGTCTTTAGATCCCTTTCTTCTCTACCTAAGCTCATTGTCAGATTTATAGCTTAGATTCGAAGGAGTTCATCTTTTTGTGAACTATTCTTATTGTAAGAACTCCTTCATTAGTTGGAGAACTATTTTCGCCCCCCTTTCGAACTTAGGTTTGAATTGTAAAGTCGCTAAGGACTATAACTTAGAAGGATCTGTCATGTGCACAGTTTCCTTGCTGAGACTTGCTCAGACTAATGAACAAGTTATCCTGCTCTGTTCAGGACCGTGGACGTAGGATCTTGCGTATCCGAACCACGTTAAACTGCTTGTGTTCTTTACTGTTTTATTGCATACAAACCTTTGAAAATCATAAGTTTGCATAAAACGTATTTCTAAAATCGCTCAGCCAAAAGAATTTAATCTGCGAAAACACGCTTTCAAAAAGAGACAAACTCCGGGCCCCACACTTATCCACACACTTATAGTCTCCGACTGAGTTTCGAAGTACTGACAAAAGTTAGTAGGAGAGCTCAGTAGCTGACTCACTCTATCCCGTGATCGAAGGTATATTTGGCACTGTTCATCAGTTGCAACCAACAGCTTCAGCTGACCTTCATCGAGAAAAAGAAACGGTACTCAGGTGTATTCACCCCCCCTCTACACCTGATATTTGTCTCCGGACCAACAATTGGTATCAGAGCGACGGTGCTCAACTGACCACCTGTTCTGACATACTGGTCTTCTCGAACTGATCCTTGAAAACATTTTCTCTGCACAAGCATCTCTTCACTCATCCCTATACTCGTACACATATTGTCTGACATGCCAGGTATCAGGATGGTGCCAATGTTCTCAATAGAGAACTTCACGGTATGGCGTGTAAGAATGGAGGCACACCTTACGTCACTGCACGATAGCATGACTGACGTACTGGAGACCGGACCCATCATTCCAATGATAGACAGCGTTCAGTTCGCTGAAGTGGAAGATGAAGGTGCTCGTATTGGTCCGAAGGTTCCCAAGGACAAATCTGTCTTCACGCCTGAAGAGAAAAAGCTGCATAACCTCGACCGAGTCGCACAAAATGCTATACTGACAACACTCAGTGACTCACACCTCGGGAGGGTGCAGGACTGCAAAACGGCGAAAGAACTTTGGGACGCCACAGGCCATGCGAGCCAAGGAACTCCTCAGATTAAAGAAAACAAGCTTGAATTAGAGCTTCAAAAGTTCGAAGCCTTTGCGATGGAGTCCAGTGAAACCATTGACGAACTGAGCGTCAGATTTACGAATCAAGTCAATGTGATAAACGGGCTGGGAAAGGTATTCTCAAACAAAGAGATGAACACAAAGATCATAAGAGCGCTACCCCGACAGAAGTGGCTTCCTTTTGCTACTTATTTACGTCGCTCTGATCTTAATGCTCTAACTCCTGATGTTATATTTTCATAATTAAAGACGAAGGAATTTGAGCATAGTCTACCTCAGAAGTGTTCCAGTGCTCCAGCTGACACTCAAATCGATCATGCCTTCAAGGCAGCAGTCAGCAAAACTGGAGGCAAAAAGATTTCTTCCAGCAAGGCAGTAGCTGCTGCAGATACAAAGACATCTGAAATGTCTGGAACACGGAGCCTGTTGCTAGTCCACCAAAAGCTTCAGCTGGAAAAAGCAGCAGAACATCCACGTGTTACAACTGCAAGAAGGAGGGACACTATCAGTACGACTGTCCCGAACTCTCAGCTGCTCAAAGAGCAGAACGGCAAGCCAGAAGAGATAAATTCGCCCAGAAGAGGCAGGCCTACATAGCCGGAGAAATATCCGACAACTCAATTGAAGAGGATACATTTATGTACTCTTCTGAGGATGAAGCTGCATTCGTAGCTGTTGAAGTCGGAGAGAAGGTTCCTGAGGAATCAGATGAACAGTGTCTGATGGCCGGAGAAGAGGCTGAGGTAAATTCTAAACTTAATATAACCTCCTCTTCACACAACACACACGACACTTGCTCGGTCTCGAATGACCCTTTGGACATAGTACAAGCATATGACGACCTGCTAGAGGAACAAATTCGGTGAGCGAGAGAGTTCGACAGAACCATCCGGGGAACTAGAACACGTAAAGGCTGAGAATCAGAGACTTTCTGCTGATTGTCAGGTCTCTACTGAGTCAGTGGATCTAGTTGCGAGACTCAAGGAAGAGATCGAATCTCTTATGACTAAGTCTCAGCTGCAAGAGACTCAGATCTCAGTCCTGACCAAAGACAATTTGGAGAAAGAGACTGAAATAGCCCAACTCAGTCAGAAACTCTCAGACGTACAGAAGGACTATGATTCTCTCAGGAGAAGTGATGAAGTCTGGAGAGGACTAATGACTGAACAATACATGGGAGCTAAGGAGAAACTCGAAAGCATGCTCAGAGCACAACGGCCAACTACTGTGAAAGAAGGCCTTGGCTATACCCACGAAGCTTCTACCTCCAAAAGCTCAGCAACACTGGCTGATAGGTTTGTCAGAGGAAAGGTGCAAGCTACTGACACCACACCTCAGGCGAAGAACAAACAGAAAGAAATCGCACCTCAGCCGAGCAGCAACAAACAACTGACCAAGGGTTCCAGCCCTAGGACACCGAGATCGAACTTAGGGGGAACCAAGAAGGTCAGATGGGCAGAACAGTAAAAGGAGCCACTGTATGAGCACCCGGCTCAGTACGGCTCGTACTACTATGAGCCCAGGGTCAGGAGAAGAAAGCGCCTGAACCCAAAATCATCAGTAGAAAGTCCATCAGTAGAAAGTCAGTATCTCCAAGTCCTGTGGAGAAGAAAGCTGACAAGGTTCAGAAGAAGAAGTCTCAGACTTCTAAGGTTCCGAGACAGATTTGGGTTCCGAAATCACCCACTAACCAGTAAGGACCCAACTGAACCAAAGGGTACCTAAAGATGCTTCTGTTTTGCAGGTGCATAAGGACCCATGGATAGTGGACGGCCGCTCAAGACACATGACATATCAGAAGAGTCTGCTGACCAACTATGTACAAGAAGATGGTCCCAGAATTGAGTTTGGAGACAACTCTAAAGGCTACACAAGGGGATACGGAACGCTGAACATTGGGACTACTTCAGTTCCAAGAGTAACATATGTTGAAGGACTTCAACATAATCTCCTTTCTGTTAGTCAATTCTGTGATAATCTTAACAGAGTTATCTTTGACACCGGTTTTACGTGATGTTGTTGATAAATCTACGGGGAAAACGGTGTTATCGGGATCGCGGAGGAAAAACATCTATGTTGCGGGATCGGAAAACCGCGAGAACACGAGGCTTGCTTACTAGCACGAGACAAAATCGGTGACAAGTCGGGATGGCTATGGCACAAGAGACTCGACCCCTTTGAACTTCAAGACCATGAACAAGCTAGCCAAGAACTCCAAAGTCGAGGAGCCGCCCAACGAATCGTTCGTTAAAGACGAAATTGTGAAGCGTATGTCCGAAGGGAAAACAAACAAAGAGTAGCAACCCACCTATTCCGTCACCTTCCACTGATGGAATCCTTCAGCTGCTGCACATTGACCTATTCGGGCCAGTCTCTCCAGTGACTATAAGAGACAAGAAGTATGCCCTCGTCGTTATTGACGACTACTCAAGATATACTTGGGTCATCTTCATCGCCAATAAATCGATGTTCAAACCGAGTTGCCCAATCTGCCGAAGAAGCTCCGTGTGGAAAAGGACATCAAGATTCAAAGAAATTCGCTCGGACAGAGGAATAGAGTTTCTAAACTCGGTAGTTAAGACATCTTTGCGATAAAGAGGGAATTAAACACGAGACATCATTTGCCCGCACCCCTCAGCAGAACGGACTTGCTGAACGAAAGAACAGAACACTCAAAGAAGCAGCAAGAACGCTCCTCGCAGATTCTGGACTACCCTCTAAGTTCTGGGTTGATGCTACTGACACCGCCTGTTACACTCAGAATTGCTCACTACTCACTCAGCAACACATGAAAACACCATATGAACTATGGAAAGGGAGAATTCCTTCTATTGCATACAAACCTTTGAAAATCATAAGTTTGCATAAAACGTATTTCTAAAATCGCTCAGCCAAAAGAATTTAATTTGCGAAAACACGCTTTCAAAAAGAGACAAACTCCGGGCCCCACACTTATCCGCACACTTATAGTCTCCGACTGAGTTTCGAAGTACTGGCAAAAGTCAGTAGGAGAGCTCAGTAGGTGACTCACTCTGTCCCGTGATCGAAGGTATATTTGGCATTGTTCATCAGTTGCAACCAACAGCTTCAGCTGACCTTCACCGAGAAAAAGAAACGGTACTCAGGTGTATTCAACCCCCCCCCCTCTACACCTGATATTTGTCTCCGGACCAACAATAAAATTGTTGATAACACAATCATTAGATAAAGACAAAATGACTATTTTTGTATTTTTATTTAGTTATAGGCTAAAGTTGCTCTTAATTTAGTCTATTTGAATAATAGTAGAAATGCCTCTTTCTAATTTCTATGAGGTTAATTGGTGAAAAATCCATTCAGAGAAGAATGATGGAACAACTCTTACCAATTGTGGGGCCCGTATTCTTTTGCTCAGTACATTTAATGCACGAAAATTAATAGGAATATTAGAAATTAGTCATATTTAAAAAATTATTTATGCATATCTTAATATAAAATTAAAACTCATAGTAAAGAATTAAAGATATAGGTGGTAATGTGTTCAGCCGTTCAGTCTTCCCCTCTTCCTACTAACAAAACTCATGTAAAATCAATTTCAAAAATGTATTCGGGAAAGAGATTATAATTTATTATACAATATTTACAGTAAAAATTAATTCGAATTCAACCTAAAAAAATTATACAATAAGATATGACATGCTTTTTTTTTTTTATTATTCATGGAACCCGCAGCCGCTACCTTCGGTGCGCACAGGGTAAACCACGCTCCTTGTGCAGTAGCCTGCAAACCACACAGGAGGGTTCAACCACCCTTTAATGTGACAGGGTGACAGGCAACACCTATCGGTCTTGGTGGGAATTGAACCCAGGACCTATCGGTCCCGGGCCACCCACCTTAACCGCTAGGCCATCCCATGGGGACTTCATAAAAATAATCCCGGGATACCCTAAGCAATAGCTTAGGGTATCCTTAAAATAATCTGTTTTTCTCCTATTTTTTATGTATGGAGTTCATAAAAAAAAATTACCACTTGAGTTGCAAATTATGAATATAAGGTGAAAAAATAATTGAAAGGGAAATACGGTCTCATTATTTGAACTACGTATTTGGTAACACTTCTATCTTCCATAATAAGCGGGAACTGTCCCCTTGGGATGGCGTAGTGGTGAAGGTGCAAATCCCACTGGAACTACTATGTGTTGTCTGTCACCTATGGTTAGCCTAGGGTGGTTGAACTCTCTTGTATGGTTAGCCTATGGTTAGCACAAGGAACGGGGTTTACCTAGTGCGCACCGAAGATAACGGGTGCGGGTTCCACGAATAATAATAATAATAATAATAATAATAATAATAATAATAATAATAATAATCGCGAACTTTTATGTCCCACTTCCACTCTCCCTATTATGTCACACAAATAAAAAAATGACATGTGGCATAGTTTTTAATTAATTCTTAAAAACTAATTAATCATGGTTTAGTTTAGATCTTAAAAGATTTATGGCGCATCTCTCTCTTTCTCCCTTCCCTTCTTGCGCCAAAATCAAATTTGCGATCCTTTGCTATTCTGGAACAAAGAATTGGCCAAAATAAAGTTAGCATGAATCCAACGCTAAAGTAGCCCAAAACCTCAATTCTTCTCCTTTCTCAATTGGTTCTTTATCAGACTAAATTCGTCATCTTCTCTCAATTGACATGGAGCAAAATTCGTTCTTTATCGAACCAAAAACTAATAAAAGTGATCTTTCTTTTGGTGTTTTGGCAGTGACAGATAATTCCCGATGAAGCAAACTCCAGTACACACAAAAAGAAATTGACAAAAATTAAATTCAAGGTGTTTATAGGAGCGCGTGAAAGAGAATAAATTACAATTTATTCTTGGACGACTCCAATTTTTTATTTGAGGTAATTTTTTAATATTACATATTCACAAGTTTACTAAATTTGCATTCTCAGGCCACTCACACATATATAATATACTTATATTATTCAATAGTTTATATTCTTCCGTGGTGTAGCATTTGGATGGACTTCGTTTTATTTTATTTGTTATTGTAGATGGACGAGGTGTATATCATAGACTTGACTTTAAAGATGATAATAATACTCCAGGGCATAATAATATAGGAGGCATTGAAGTGATCCATTCACGGATACCAGAATCGCTAATTCCTAAATTTGATATGCAATTTCAAAGTTAAGACCATGCCTACCAATTTTATCTAAACTATGCAAAGGTTGTTGGGTTTGGCGTCCGAAAATGGAAAGCTCGCAAGACAAAACAACAGGTGTTATTTGAGACCAAACGTATTGTTGTGTAAGGGAAGGTGAAAAAAAGGTTGATGTTGCTACAAAATTTCCAAGAGCTGAAAGTCGATGCAATTGTGATGTCATGATGAAACTTAGTTGTCATCAAAGGGGTTACTACAATATTCTAAGATTCGTGGTGGAGCATAATCATGCATGTGTGACTCCTTCATAAACACAATTATTTTTCGATTGCATTGAAAAATGACTGATGCCCAAAAGGCTGAAGTAGATACAGCTATAAGTTGTGGAATTACTCCAAAAGAAACCATGGAACTTATGTTAAGACAAGCCGGTGGTTGTGAACATCTGGGATTCATATCTAAATATTGCCAAAACTACATATACTTGAAAAGATCGCATAAAATGCGAGTGGGTGATACTGGAGGAGTATTTGCAATATTTACAACCAAAGCAAGGAGAAAATTTAGATTTTTTTCTACACTATTGGGTTATGAGTCAGTGGACACAGGAAAATTGTTGGGAGATGATTCAGTACATCTGATACTGAGTAACTGTTGTATAAATGTTTTAAGAAGGAATTGAAGATCCCAAAACCCCTGAGTGTGTGATGAACCGACATGATGTAATATGTTAGACCTGCTTTGATCTTTCTAGATTATTTTATCTAAGTCATGTAAAAGATAAATTGTTGGACTGAACTTCATTAGAGAAGTTAAGGTTCCAGAACCCCATCTGTCATCAGTTCAGAAGAGCTCAATAGTTTGTCTTCGAGTCAGTAGCTGGAAGCACTCAGTAGAAGATCACTTTTTAGCCGACTCAGAAAGAAGACTCAGTATGATCATCCTTGATATACTGCAACTCAGTTGCAGACTGTGCAAGGGAAATCGACAGCCTGACTTTATCAGTCGGATGTCAGTAGAGGAACACTTAATGTCCGAGGTTCATAGAAAGTCAACTCAGCTAGAAGACTGATGTCCGACAAGTCTCACCTACTGCCATACCTTGACCAACGAGAACCAAGCGAAGCTTACCTACTCTGACACAAAAGCTGCTCTCATGCACAGAAAGCCAACCACCCTCTGCAGCGATATTCAAATTATATAGCCATTTTCCTTGGAGTCTTGTGACACGTGGCATGGTCTCCTTCAACAGATTTATGCATGGGTCACAACTATATAAAGGGATCATCTTCAAAAATTGAAGAACAACGAATCGAAGGGAATAGAGAAGCAAGAAATTCAAGAACACATACTCAAGCCCTCTAGCAAGCTTACTGCTATATCCAGCGAAGAACTAGAAATTTTAGAGATATCCTAGTAGTTCTTCACTCTAGAGTTGTTCCCGGTCTCTTTTCTAAGCTTACCTTGTTAAATCTTAAGCTTAGACATTTGAAGGAGTTCACTTTTAGTGATACATTCTTATTGTAAGAACTCTTGCCTTGTTGTAGATAAACCCTACAAACTTCGGTTTGATTTTGTAAAGTTGCTAAGGACTATAACTTAGAAGGTTCTGTCCAGTGTACAGAATCTTGCTGAGGCTTGCTCAGATTAATCAACAAGACCTCCTGTTCAGCAGGACCGTGGATGTAGGATCTTGCGTATCTGAACCACGTTAAAAATTGCTCGTGTAATTTACTGTTTTATTGCACCTGTTTGTCAACTGCTTGTAAAATCATATTTTTAGTAAAACAGATTTAAAACTGCACTAGCCAACTGATTTGGTTTGCATAAAAATATTTTTCAAAGAGACGAACTTATAACGGGCCTACACAATTCCATACTTATTCATCTACTGAATTACTCAGTACTGACATCAGTTAGTAGAAAGGATTCAGTTGTTGAATCACTCTGCCCCGCAATCAGAAGGTGTAACTGGCAACTGAACTCGTTCAGTAGCATACTCAGTAAAATACTGACCTTCGCGTTTGAATAAAACTTGGACTCAAGTATATTCATCCCTCCCCCCCCTACACCTGATACTCGTCTCTATACCAACATACACAACTCAAGTAGACGAGGATGATTTGATAACAAACATCTTTTGGGCTGATGCAAAGATGAGGTCAGATTATCTTAATTTATTGTCTGTTTTGACACTATTTATAGAAAACATAAGAATGAAAGACCGATAGCATTATTTATAAGGCGTCAATAGTCATAAACAAACAATAGTTTTTGGGGCAACTTTGTTATATGATGAGACCGCATTAACATTCTCTTGGTTGTTTGATACTTTTGCTAAAGTTATGAGGGGGGAAAAGACCACAGACAATTCTTGCTAATCAAGACAAAGCAATGTCGAAAGCGTTGGCCTCTCAATGGAATGAAACTTATCACCGGCTTTGTGTCTGGCATGTCAATAAAAATGCAATCATTCATCTCGCACACGTGTTTGCTGCGTACAAATCTTTTGCTAAAGATTTTAGTAGTTGCATGTATGACCATGAGAATGAAGATGAATTTATCACGGCTTGGAATGATATGCTTGATCATTATGATCTACAGGATAATGAATGGTTGAGAGAATTGTTTAAGATAAAAGAGAAGTGGACACTTAAATATGGGAGAGAAACTTTTTGTGCAGAAATGAGCACTACCCAACGTAGTGAATCCATGAACAGTGTGATTAAGAAGTACATTAGTTACAAGAATGAGTTGGTGGAATTTTTTGAGCATTTTGAGAGGTTGCTGAAGGACCGTCGGTATAAGGAATTAATGGAAGATCATAGAAATAGTCAAAGTGACCCCCCTTCAGTACTTCGAGTTCAAATTCTGAATTATGCAACAGATGTTTATACCATAAGATTTTTGAGCTTTTCCATGTGGAAGTATGCAAGGCGCATGGTTGCAATATGGAGATTTGTGGCGAGCAAGATACAATTACTGAATACAATGTTAAATAATCTTAAGCTCTTCGTCACCACCGTGTTATTTATGATTCTAATGATGGTTCGGTGACATGCAGTTGTAGGAAATTTGAGTTTGTTGGGATTTTAAGCTCACATGTATTGAGGATTTTGAATCTCAAACAGATCACGAGAATACTTGAAAAATATATCAAGAAGCGATGGATGAAAACTTCGAAAAGCGATAATGGGATAATTCACTATCATGGCACGAGTCAAGTAGACCCTAAAGAAGCATCGAGGTATCGATATAGTGATTTATGTCAACTTAGTAGCCATCTGACCACAAGGGCAGCCGAAAGTGCTAGGGCCTACGAAATTGCTACGGAGGGATTACAAAAATTGTTGGAATAAGTCAATGCTAGTTTTGTGCAAGATGTTAGTCCAGATCAAATAAGTACAAATACATCATCTTTGATCCTGTTGGCACAATCGTGCAAGATAGTATTAGCTACAAGAAAATTCTAGGGATAAAGGCAAAGGAAAAAGTCACTTACAAAAATAGCAAAAGACCAAGAAGTTGTCTAGAAAAGACTATGAGAAATAAAAAACCAACTGCCAATGTCAAGGGTAAGGGTAGCTCGAAGTCAGCAATGCCAATTGTGAATGATGAGAATCTTCAGGTATATTATCTTTTTAGTTTCATTTTCTTGATGTGGTGATATTGCTTTTTAGATGACGTGACCACTTTGTTACTTATGATTATTACAAAATTATTGTGTATTTCTTATATAGATTCCGCCTATGCCACCTGTGCATGGAGATGTACCAAACATGCAAGCTTCAGCCGCTTCATAGTTTCATCCTTCACCTTATGCATTAGCTCATTCTCAGTCACATACGTCAGCATATGCGATGAACATGCCTCGTCAAGGTATAAGTTTTAAAGAAAAAACAACACTGTCTTATATGTGATTGAAATATCCATGCAATCTCATGATTTAATGCAAAACTTCTTATTTATTTGTGTGGTTTATATGGCGCATCAGTCTTCTAACATGTTACTAGTTACTAGTTACTTGTCTTTAGTCTTGTCATGGCTTATAAACTGCTCCTTTTCGTCACACTTTTAATGCAAATTAAAGCTTCAAAATGTACACATAATTATTTTGTTGATATTGTGGTGACTTTGCCCTTAAAAAGATTAAACATGTTTAGATGTTGTGGCATTGCTTGATTATTTCACTACTATTATACATCTATCCTATTTTCTTTTAGGCCAGAAGAAAATGCTGACTTTGACAGAAGTCAAGATGCCTTTGCATCCATTAACTCAATCTAGAGAGGAAGTGGAGCACGCTGCTTACCTTCTGCTCCTACATCTTCATTACCATGAGTAGAAAATCCTTCCCGATTATTGTCTAAGCAACGCATTGTAACTATATACCACTGGAGATCTTGCATTTTCAACTCTTTTCAACAGCTGCATCTTCATGATTTTTTGTCTTTTCAACCCTTTTCAACAACTCCAGTATAATACAAGAAATATTGTGATCCTAACATATGGTACATTTTGTCGTGTCTCCAAATTTGCCATCTTATCGAATTTTTCACGAAACTAGTAATGTGATCTTATGATCCATAGCTAATTGCACTGTCATCTGACACATGCCAAATTAGGTAAAATACATTATATATTTGGTATAATAAAAATGAGGAGAAACATGTTTAATAAGTGTGTAATGTGTGTACCACTTATTTTACCAATAGAAATTTGGGATGATTAAATTACAAATAATTAAAAGGTGATCTTGTAAATGCCACATTTTTTAAAGTAGCGCGAAATCCTGAAAAAAAAATTAAGAAAAATTATGAAATTTGCTAGAATTAATCAGTTAAAATATGTATATTATACGGTAAATCTCTATCTGATATTTAATAAATATAATGGGAGAAAATAATTTAAGATTAGCATGATAAAATAAAATGAAGAGAAAGAACCTTTTATGAATAAGTAGTATTCGTAAAATATTAAATAGGACTTTGAGAACCAATAAAATATTAGAAAGTATTCGTCTTTGAGTTGGAATTGTGGCTGAAAGTCTGTTTTAGAAAACTACAAAATAACAGTTCAAAAATACGTATTTTATATCAAAAAAATAAGAGTTTATTTTTAATTGAAAAATTAAATAAAAGGGCCCAACCGGGTTCGAACCGGTGACCTATTGATCTGCAGTCAATTGCTCTACCACTGAGCTATGGACCCTTAGTATTAAATCTTACAACAAGATCTATACTAAACAGTAGACTGTGCCGAACAAATCAAAACTAAAGATTCTACCACCACCAATTAAGGGGTGTTTGGAATAGCTTGTACCACAAGGTTGTAGTTTTAGTATTTGAAACTTCAAATTTAAGCTGCAGCTTCTTTATGTTCTACCTTTTATAGATCTTTTTTCATAAGTTGATGCTTATAGCTTATGACATATTAATTTTTTTTGAACAAATTTATCCTTAATAAATTTATTTAATTCCAAAATAACTTTTAAACCTAAAGTATTTTTAATTCCAAATTTCATTTTTTCTGAAGTTTTCTTTTTCTTCAACAACCAAAAATATCATATTAGTAAATTTATACTAATATGATATAATATAAATTTACATATAATATATATAAATTAACTTAATATTTAATAATATTGAGATCAAAATTATAAAGTAAAAAATGAATATAAATATGATTAATTTCTCAATTGGTTCAAAATGAATCTTTAAAAGAATAAATTCATTAGTTCTTAACAAATTAATTTAATTCATCATTTCTAGATAGCAAAATAGTAAAATGACTTAAAAATGATATATTGATAAACTTATAACTAAATTCAATTTTATTGAAGTTCGAAAACTCTCTCTAATTTAACAAATACTAACTTATAGATAAATTAACATCTCTCTAAAATAATAAAATATCAAGGTCCCAACAAATATTAATTTAGAGAGTTTTAATTGTACTATGAAATTTGTAAGACCAGAGGTCTATTACAATATGCATGGGAGTGGTTACGTCAATCGAATCTTTTATTTTGGTTGGAGGAGAAATTACTACTCCCTCCGTTCCCCTCCATTAGTCCACTTTCTTTTCGGCACGGAGATTAAGAAAGTTGTTTGTTGTGTGTAAAGTAGTATAAAGTAGTGGAGTCCACTAGAATATATTAGTGTTATTTTAAGTTACAAAAGGAAAGTGGACTAATAAAGTGGAACAGCCCAAAAATGAAAACTGGACTAATGGAGTGGAACGGATGGATTACTTTATTAGGTTCCACTATTTTGATTTTTTAAACATTACATTTTAATAAAACAAAAAATAATAATATTATTAGTTCTCAGCAAATTATTGAACAAATAAAAAAATATAGAAAGTTAAATAATCATTTTTATTTTTAAAAAATGATTAGAAAAATTAAATAGTAATATGAGGAGTACAATAAATTGAAACTTGCAATAAGATTGGAAAATAAATGTTGCAACTCTTAAATTAAAAACACTTACATAAAAATGTTAATGTCTAGATATACTTAACCAAGTAGTGCCGAAGAGCAATGCACATCCGTAGTTACATGATTCAGAATTTCATTAGAGGAAATCTCGAAATTCGGCATTTGGATTTTGGACGAGTTGTGTGGATTCATCATTTTCATCGTTGGGAAATATTGCACCCATATTCCCTCATCCTGAGCAATCATGTTGTGTAAACATAATATTTTAGTCTTTTCTAATACCAAGATCGAGTTGGCTCTCTAACTATTGCCCATCGAGCATGGAGCATCCTGAAAGCTCTCTCGACATCTTTCCTGGTAGCCTCTTACCTTTCATTAAAAATCATCATCTTTGGATCGTCTGGACAAGGAAAAGACTGTTGGGATTTTGTAGAGCAATTTTTATGCTTGCATACAATGTTATTCATTTTCGCTGTTTTATTCTTCTATCTAATTATTATGTTTACAGTTGTTATTGTCCTATTATATTATATTCTCGAGATTGCGATATAGTAACTGGACTAAAGGATGAAGAAGAGCTAGAAAAAGAGGGATCGGAGGGATTCCTTGATCTCCCTGTTGTGACTATTTCGTTACTAGTTCGTGTGGCATTTCTTTACTAGTTCATGTAGGCAGGGAATTGGAAATAGTAGTAGAGTTGTAAATAGCTTATAGTAGTCTTTGTATCATATACGATGTAGTAAGAAAATAAATACTTTATTGATAGTTTTTGTTCAAGACTCAACCTCCCTAAATGATAGTAGTAGAGTTTACTACTGCTCTTTCCTAAATGACTTCGCTAATAACCAATAACAAACTCTATGACTCGACAAACTTAGAACTAATTATGGAAGACTCAACAAACTTAGAACTAATTATGGAAGACTCAATAAAACTATTGTCCAAACTACTGACTCTCAAGCAAGACCAATTCCGCTCTCTTCCTTGCCAACCTTTAGCCACTTCGAAAGCCTCCTATCTTGGAGCAAACGTCATCATTAATTTCAACTCTCTTGACCAAGTCCAACTCTTGTACTCGAAGTACTGCTGATTTTCATAACCTTCACACCTTGCTCAACTTTCTCAACTTCCATCATGATTGCTTTAACCTCCTCCCTTAGAAGGCTCAACACTTCCTTTATCTTCTCAACAAGTTCATAGAAATTAAGTTCCCTCTCTTCTTCTAGTATTGCCTCCAAAAGGTTCTTCAACTAACACTTCATTGGACACTGAAGGGGGTTCCACATGTTGCTTAGTAAGAAGCTTGTAAGTCTTGGAAAAGGTTGTATCTACCTCCCGCTATTCCCCAGAGCCCGTGACATTGCCCCACCCTTCGAGGAAGCGACTGACCTCAGCTGCTAAATAGGTATATTTTTCAGTCAGCACGTCCATGGCCTCTCATGTTGCTTCATCCGGCGAAAGCCCCTTCCAATGCACAATTATTTGGTAGGGACCAGCTACCCTTCTACAATAAATATTCTTGAAGCTCCGGAAGTAATTCACCCTTATGAACTTTCGGAAGTGGTAGAATCTCCGATGTGGAGGACCATTATATGACCTCAACTTGGCAACATGGACTACGTTGTACACCTTGGCATGATCAGGAAGATCGAGCTCATAAGCCACCCCACCAATTCTCTTCATAACCTGGTAAGGCCCATGTAACATGGGGCTAGATTTTTTATTCCTCTGGGTGGCCACCGGCAATTGTCTATAGGGTGGCAGTTTCAAAAGCACCCAAGCTCTCACTTGGGAGGTAACATCACTAAAATGTTTATCAATTGGATTATTCATAACACTATGAGCATCAAGCAATTTCCCTCTCAACGTGGCTAACATTTAGTTGCGGTTCTGCAACTCAAGGTCTACCTTGGAAAATCCCGCCACATAATCCAACAATCGTAGGGGCGGTCGATCGTACACCACCTCGTAGGGAGTAGCCTTTAATGCGCCCAAGCTGTTGGAATTTTGTATATTGGAAGCAAATTTTATGCTTCTATACAATGTGTTTTTCCTTTCCACTGTTTCACTCTCCTATCTTATATAAATATATTTGCACATGTAATCATTTATCTTGTATTAAAGTTAGATTGTATACTGTGTTGTAGATCACAGAAGACTACACAATTCGCCGAACTAACAAGATATTAACAGTTATCACAGCTGAGACAACTTTAGGATAAGTTGTCGGTTTAAGCTGCAGTTTAGATAAGAAGTGGCTTGTCTTGGCTGCTTGTCTATACTGGTATACTGAAGGTGGTGTATTGACAGATCACAGTGAGATGTAATCTCCTGACTGACCTTAGTGGCGAACCACTAGTGGAGAACCTAGATCTCAGTGACTTAACTGATCTTAAGCTTGATAAGACTTTAGCTGAGTGCATTTGGTTGGCTAGCACTTGGACCTATTATGGTGAATGTCATCGCGACATGATCTACGTATCTTGGGTGTTAGTAGTCATTTTGCTCAGACTGGTTGTCTGTATCTTGCAACCGTATCCTTGTAAAATTGGTTGATAATATCCCCAGAGCAACTCGTAAGGATTACTACATTAAACCCGGCCGATAGATTAAGTTCAGGTGTGTTAATAAGGTCGAGTGGTACTACTAAGGATTATAATAAGATATTAATTAATTTAAGTCCTTTAGGCTGTCAGTAAGCTTAATTAGTTAGCTGATATTTCTATCTTAAATACGGGGATCGATTAAGTCAGAGGTTGTCAGTACTCGTTTCTCTCTTCAGTAAGTTGATCGTCGTACTTCTTGTGAGAGGCATCTGCTGCTGTCTAGATATCTTGCAACTTTATATCCACGCTCTCTTCCATTGCCTTCTGAATAGATTGAAGTCTGAGATCGGAGGCCTGAGAGATGGAAGAGACGGATTCAGTGTAAGCTATCTGGGCGGCCTTATAATCTTCCAGAATCTTTGCTTGGCCAGCCTGAATCAGCTTCAGTTTCTCTTCGAAGTCGGCTCGTTGGGTGGCGAGTGCGTCAGTTAGGATCGTGGAGAAGTCAGGGGCAGGCGTGTTCTGAATCGTCGTTCTGAGCCCCTTGATCTCCGCATTCTGAGCCTAAGTGGTCTGCCTCCATGTCTTGTGGACGGCGTGGGCGAGGAGTCAGTTCTGAGTCCCTTGACTCCTCAGGGCCCTGGCTACTAACTTCGAGCGTGGGCGTCTAGGGCTGGGCGCTACCTCGAAAGCAGATTCAAGTAATAGCTGAGAGGGTTCTGCTGACTTCGAGGTACCAGCCGCCGACTGACCTGGTCTAAGGATGCTGAGAGGTGGTTCAGCAGTAGAAGTGGGAGCATCCTTGTCCAGTTGAGTTCCCTCATCAGGCTTCTCAGGGCCTGAATCACGGGGTGGGTCTTGACCATCGGGGTCAGACCCGTCTGAGGATGCCGATGCTGAAATAGGTTGGCGGTCGTTCAGCATGGCTAGCATGGCAGCCCTCAAATCTTCTAAGGAACAGACATCTGATGGCTCTGAGTAGCCAATTTTGCTCCTTATCATCAGCTCCTCCTCATGGAGTTGTTCGCAGGAGTGGTGTTTGATTAATCGGTTCAGGGTAGACCACTCCTGGAATCTGATCAACATGTAGAGCCTAGTCTGCCTTGCCAGTAAGATGAGGTCAGTGTGGCTGGCTATCTCCGGGATCCATTCAGCAATTTCTCGGGAGGCTCTAGATTGCAGAGCTGAAGCCTCTATCCTGATTGATTCTGACTCAGAAGCGGTCTCCGAATCTTCAACTTCAATAGGAGACGGTTGCTTCTCAGCAGAAGGAATTCTGCTCAGTGGAGGAACATCCAAGGGGCTCTGAGTGGTTGGAATCGGTTCAGCTTGGACCCCTTAGTCCACTGTCTCGTCTCGTTCAGTGGAGACGGCCTTCTCCATTGACGGAGTCTTTTCTGAAGATTCGGACTCATCCCTCAGCTGCCGAGGTGGTTCAGCCACTACCTCTGGTACGACCTCACTGACTTTCTTCAGCCTCTTGGTCAGAGTCTTTGGAGTAGACTTAGGAGGGGACCTCTTCTTCGTGGGAGTGGAGGTCTTCTGAGCTCCTGTCTTGGGATCAGCAGGCCCTGATCCTATCTGCTGAAGGGCCGCTGCCCTGCTCTGGAAACAGACCTTCTTCGGATTGAAGTACTGCTTGTCAGCATATGTGATATTGTCCGTTCCGCAGAAGTCCTCTATCATTACCGACAGCTTCAGTCCATATAATAATTTTCCCTTCACAGCAAGGCGAAAATTTGACTTGTCGAATTTCGCGGACTGCGTCATGAATTCTTTCAGGAAGAATTCGGTCCAATTGATCTTAGCACGATCATGAATGTCCATCATCAACTGAATCTTCGGCCTTGACACCTGATCAAAGGATCCGGCTTGACTCGTGCGCAACTGAGTCATTATGTAGGCCAACGCTTTATACTGAGGAAGCATGGCATTCTTCGGGAATGCTGCTCTGAACGTTGTTGGCTTTCCGCAGAATTCTTCTAAGTATTCGTCCATCAGGTCGTCCTTGTAGGCCACAGTGTTGAATCCCTCACTGGGAAGATGGAAGCTTCTCTAAAGAGCTACTTTGATTGACATCGTCTTTATCTCAGAAACTGCACGGGAAGGGTCGCCTACTGAATGGATGACGTATCTGCATCAGATATCACCCTCTACTGATTCTGAGTTCAAGTAAAGCTCAGCAATCTGGCGCGGCAGGAAGTATGATGGCTTCCTCAACAGAAAACCCTCTATGCCAGTCGCTCTGAGAGTGTCGAAGATTTCCTCCATGTATTCAAGCTCACATGCGTCAAACTCCATCATGGGCTCACACCAGACGCGATCCTTCTCGAGGATTTCTTGCATATCCTTCGGAACGATAACCTCTCTTCCTGCCATATTCAGTAATCTGCAAAGACAAGAAATCAGTATCGAACGAGAAATATTGAAATTATCATATACGATACTGAATGATCATGAAAAGTTTACCAAAGAGTTTCTGAGAGTTTTGAAAATGAGTTTGCAAGGAGGCAAAGCTTTTCTCAGAAAAAAAACTAGGGTTCGAAAAATGCAGAGTAAAAATGGCGGTTTCTAACTTTGAACGTGTTTATATATAGGTTAAAGAGGATGAACAGTTAATAATCCACGGTTCAGTTTGAAATAGCTTTTTGAGATGGACGGCTAGGATTCAATGTTATAAAATAGGTAATGATCATTTTAGCTGCCTAAGTCAAAATACAGTTGTAAATAGCCAAAGAAGTAACTTGATACGACATGCATTAAATGCACCGCAGAGTTCAGCATATTTTACATAGAATGTCGTGTATTTAATGTAAACCGTTAGATTAAATGACATTTCATAAATGCACAGAATATTTCATTGGCTACTCAGTAGAGATACGCAAACCTGTCAGCTGAACATCGTAGTCAGCTGATACCTCGTGTAGATGGTTGATGAGTCTCTACGTACTGAATTTACTCAGTACCGAGAGTGAACATTCCCCCTTGTTGAATGCTCCTCTCCTGAATTCACTTACTGACTGGAGTCAGTTGGGTCCAGTAGACCTAGCTCTACTGAAAGTTCTCTGAATCTGGCTCCAGCTAGAGGCTTGGTCAATATATCTGCCCTTTGGTGGTCAGTATGGGTCTTTTCCCTCCTGATATCCTTCTTTTCGACATGATCACGAATGAAGTGGTGTCTGATGTCCACGTGTTTGCATCTTGTATGAAGTACAGGACTCTGAGTGATTGCAATTGCACTGGTGCTGTCGCAGAAGATCGGCACTTTATTCTGAATAACATCATAGTCGCGTAGCTGCTGTCTCAGCCAAAGGATTTGGGCGCAGCAACTTTCGGCGGCCATATATTCAGCTTCAGTAGTTGACGTCGCTACTGAATGCTGTTTCTTTGAAAACCATGAAATCAGCTTACTGCCAAGGAACTGACATGTTCCAGAAGTTGACTTTCGGTCAATTCCACATCCTGCATAGTCAGCATCAGAATAACCAGTTAGTTCAATATTATCATCAGTTGGATACCATAAACCCATGTCAGGTGTTCCTCTGAGATAGCGGAGAATCTTCTTTGCCGAGTCCATGTGACTCTACTTGGGATTCGCCTGAAATCGAGCGCAGACACCTACAGCATAAGTTATGTCAGGTCGAGTAGCTGTTAGATATAATAAAGAACCAATAAGAGTACGAAATTCAGAATGGTCTACTGATGCTCCCTCTTTATCAAGATCGATTTTCATGTTCGTGTTCAACGGGATCTTGATTGGTTTGCCGGATGTGCAACCGAACTTCTTGATGAGGTCTCGAGTGTATTTGCCTTGATTGATGAACGTTCCCTTCTCAGATTGTTTGACTTGGAAGCCGATGAAATAGTTCATCTCTCCCATCATTGAGATCTCGAACTTGTCCTTCATCATTTTTTCAAATTGCTGACACATGATGACGTTCTTTGATCCGAAGATTATGTCATCTACGTAGATCTGCACAAGTAGAATGTCGCCTTCCAGTCGAATGCTAAATAATGTGCGGTCTACTGTGCCTTTCTGAAAACCTTTGTGAAGAAGAAACTCGGACAGGGTATCGTACCAAGCCCTGGGTACTTGTTTAAACCCATATAGAGTCTTTCTGAGTCTGTAGACCTGATGTCCCTGCTGAAAGCCGGGAGGCTGTTCTACATCGACTTCTTCTTTCAGCACGCCGTTCAGGAACGCAGACTTCACATCCATTTGATAAACTCTGAATCACTGATGTGTTGCGTAGGCTATGAGTAGTCTGATTGCCTCCAATCTTGCAACTGGAGCGAAAGTTTCATTGAAATCTATCCCTTCAGCTTGACAATAGCCTTTTGCCACGAGTCTTACTTTGTTCCTTACTATAACGTTGTTTTCATCTCGCTTCTTCTTGAAGACCCATTTGGTTCCAATCACATGTTGATGCCGGGGTCTGTCAACAAACTCACATACTTCGTTTCTCGTGAACTGATTCAGCTCCTCCTCCATGGCTATGATCCAATCAGCGTCCTTAAGTGCATCCTCAATTGACTGAGGTTCTTCAGTAGACAAGAAGTGGGATTATAAAGCGTTTTCTCCCTGACAGAATCTGGATCTTGTCTTTACGCTTGCTGAAGGATCTCCAATAATCAAATCAGAAGTGTGAGCGTCCAACCACGATCTACGATGTTTCAACTCTTCATCTGAATTTTGTTCAACACAGATAGTAGGTGAGTTAGGCATTTCAGTTGTACTATTCTGATTTTGAAGCAATTCAGTTACAAGAGTAGGATCTACTGAGTCACCAGGTTCAGGGGCATTTATCTCAGGAACTTCATTTGTTCCCCCTGAATTATTATCCTCAGTAGAGGTCTCAGTTACCACTTGGGTTTCTTCATCGACCTGAGTTACCTGGGATTGACTCTGTTCAGTAGAGTCAATCTGTTCAGCTACTTCTGCTACTGGCTGAGATTCAGTAGACTTATCTTCAGTTTCTTCATCTGAATCATCATCCCAACACTGCTGGATTTTTTCAACTTTATCTTTCAAGCTCAGATCCTGTAGCTGCTTACTGATGTCCTCAGATTCAGGTTTAGAGTTCCTGCTCCTGTCTTCAGTAGCAAACTCATTAAAAACAACATGAGGGCTTTCCTCCACGCAAAGGGTCCGATAGTTAAAGACTCTGAAGGCTTTGCTGATCCGGGAGTATCCTAAGAAGACTCCCTGGTCTGACTTGCTATCAAAAGTCTTCAACTGATCCTTCCCATTATTGTGGATAAAGCACGAACACCCAAAAATATGGAAATAAGATAAAGAAGGCTTCATGTCGTTCCATAATTCATATGGTGTCTTCTTATGCTGCTTTGTCAGTAGAGATCTGTTTTGAGTATAACATGCAGTATCAGTAGCTTCTGCCCAGAATTTGGTTGGAAGTCCTGAGTCTGCGAGCAGGGTCCTTGCTGCTTCCTTGAGTGTTCTATTCTTCCTTTCAGCAACCCTATTTTGTTGAGGCGTGCGCGCGGCAGACGTCTCATGCTCTATGCCTTCTGCTTTGCAGATGTCCTCCACCATAGAATTCAGGAACTCAGTTCCTCTGTGTGAACGTATCTTGATGATCTAGGTGTTCTTCTCGACACTAAGCTTTTTCAGAAGCGTTGGTAACTCTGTTTTGACATCAGACTTGTTGGCAATAAATATGACCCATGTGTAGCGTGAGTAGTCATCAATGACCACTAAAGCATACTTTTTACCTCTGATCATCACAGGAGAGACTGGACCGAATAAATCCATATGTAGCAGCTGAAGGATTCCATCAGTGGAAGGAGATGGAACAGGAGGATTTTGATTCCTTGTTTGCTTTCCCTTCAGACATGCTTCACACTGAGTGTCTTTGCTGAATACTTCATTCGGCAGTCCTTCTTGCTAGAGTGTTTCTAGCTAGTTTGTTGAGCGTCTTGAAATTGAGATGGCTGAGTCTTTTGCGCGAGCCACCCCGTTCTGTTGTCGTTCTTCGCCAACAAACAAGCTTCAGGTTCAGCTGAGTTTCAGTCAGCTACGTAGATGTTCTTTTTGCGCGAACCTGACAACACTGTTTTCCCTGTAGATTTATCAATGACATCACAGAAACCAGCGTAAAAAATCACTCTATTCGAGTTATCACAAAATTGACTAACAGAGAGAAGATTATGCTGAAGTCCTTCAACATATGATACTCTTAGAACTATTGCGGTTCCAATGCTGAGTGTTCCATAGCCTCTGGTAGAGCCTTTTGCGTTGTCTCCAAACTTGATTCGGGGTCCTTCTTTAGTACTCCCTCTGTCCCGCTATTTCTGTCCTACTTGCCTAATCGGGTTGTCCTGCTATTTCTGTCCTCTTTCCTAAAATAGTAAAAATTACTTTTAAACATAAAATGAAGTGGGTCCCCCTTACTCACTACTCAACCCCCACATTCTTATACTCTCTCTCTTCAAAAATCTATCTCTCACTCGATTATGTTCCGCTCCGAACTCAGAAAATTATGATTTTTATCTTTTTGAAAACTTTAGATTATTTCTTCAAATACAATATAAAAAAAATATAAAAAAATAAAAATCGATTGCATTTCACTAGCCTTGCAAAAATTTGGATAATTCTCATTTCTTTCCACCAACCACTCATCGAAAACTGTGTCATTTTCTTTATACAATTAAAACTCATAAAATACACACTAAATTAAAATTTCTTAATCTCCATGCCGAAGTCAACTGGGACGTTTTTAGCGGGACGGAGGGAGTAGTATAATTCTTCAGTAGGTCCTTTTGGTATGTCATGTGTCTTGAGCATCCGCTGTCCACATACCAAGGGTCCTTGTGCACCTGCAAAACAGAATTACATTTAGGTACCCTTTATTTTTGATTTTGGGTCCTTAGATGTTAGTTTTGGAAACCCAGATCTGTCTTACGACCCTGGTGGTTTCAGACAGTTTCTTCCCACTTTGATCAATATATTTGACCACTGGACTGGTCGATGCTGACTTCTGAGGCTTTACAGGTTCATGAGTCCTGATCTTCTGAGTGGGTGGACTGCTGACCTTTGCCTTCTGTACGGCTTTCTTTTTCTTCTTCTGACTCTTAGGTCCTCTTCTGACTATGGGATCATAGTAATATGACCCATACTAAGCTGGATGTGTCAGCTGCGGAGGTCCATACTGATCGGCCCACTTTGCTTTGCTTGTTCCCCCTTGACTGAACTGTGGTGATTTGGTGCTCATCTTTTTGTCAGAATACTGATAGCTGGGATGAGGTGCCTTCATCTTTTGTTTGTTCTTCGCTAGGGGGTTCAGAATCTCTGCGTTGATGGTCTCCCCTTGAACAAATCTATCAGCTAGCCGGTTTTCTGAGCGTACGGGGGCAGATGAGGAGGCTCCATGGCTTAATCCAAGTCCCTCCTTGTATTGCTTAGGCTTGTTGCTTGCTAGCATCGCCTCAAGCTTCTTTTCAGCGCCCATGTACCGCTCTGTCATCAGGTTCCTCCAGACATCATCACTTTTCTTCAGCAGTTCATGCTCGGTCTGAAGTCCTGACAACTCTTGCTTCAGTAGACTAAGTTCAGTATCTTTCTGAGTCAAGTCATTGGTCAGTACTAAGATCTGATCTTCTTGATGCTGAGACTTGGCCATCAGAGAGTTTATCTTGCAGTTATAGCAGGTAGTGACTCTCTCTTCTTTGCTCTCGTTGTCTTTCAACTGAGCTGAGTCCCTTGTTTCCTGCATTTAGCATTATGTGAGTCAGGAGTGCGCTTAGGTGTATACTCAGACTTACCCTTGGAGTCTCTGACGACTCTTGAGATTTTTCTGTGCCTCTCCTTCTCTTTCTGATACTTTACGGCAAGCAACGCGTACTTCTTAGCCAGGTTTCCTTCTTGTAGATCACTAGGTGAAGGTTCAGCCTTACTAGACGCCGGAGCTGCTGTGCTGACTGATGCTTTAAAAGCATGGTCGATTTGGGTGTCAGCTTCAGCTCGCTGCTTTCTTTGAGGTAGACCAAACTCGAACTCCTCAGCTTTAAGTTCTGAAAAGATATGGTCAGGAGTAACAATATCTAAATCAGAATGACGCAATAAAGAAGCAAAGGGAGTCCAGTGACCGTCTGGCAGTGCCCTCAAAATCTTGAGATTCATCTCTCGGTTGGAGAATGTCTTTCCCAGCCCGTTGATAGAGTTCATCAGATCCGTGAATCTGACGTTGAGATCTTCAATGGAGTCACCAGGCATGAGAGACAGTCTCTCTAGCTTCTGATGTTCCAGCGCCAGCTTGTTCGCTTTGATCTTCTGAGTCCCCCGACTCAGTAGCGTTAGAGCATCCCAGAGTTCCTTCGCGGACTTGCAGTCCTGAACTCTCCCGAGATAAGAATCGCTCAGAGTGGTCAGTATGGCGTTTCTGGCGACTCGGTCTAAGTTGTGAAGCTTCTTCTCCTCAGGGGTGAAGAGACTTCTGTCTTTAGGGATCTTCTTCCCGATCACCATTCCTCCTCCTTGTGTTGGGTCCTGAGCTACGACGCTATCAACCATTGGAACGATAGGTCCGTCCTCTAGAACCTCTGCCATGCTGTCGTGGAGGGAGGTCAGATGTGCCTCCATTCTGACTCGCCATACCCCGTAGTTCTCTACTGAGAACATGGGTACCATCCTGATTCCTGACATATCAGACATAGTGAATAATGATATGAATGATGAATGATATGCAGTGAAAACATTTTCTGGATCCGTTCAAGTAGACCAGTTTCAGAATAACAATAGTCTTATAGAACTCCTACTCTGATACCAATTGTTGGTCCCGAGAATAAACGTTCAGGTGTAGGGGGGGTGAATACACCTGAAAACCGATTTCTCAACTTTAAACGCGAACAGTCCTTTTCAGCAGAGTGCCGTACTAAACAAGTTCAGTAGACCAAATAAGTTGTTCTGAATCGCGTGGCAGAGTAACTGACTTCACTAAGGCCTGCTAGCTGACTAGAGTCAGAATTCAGTACCGTTCAGCTGAAGTTCAGTAGTGCGGAAATGTGTAGGCCCAAATTCAGTTGAGTTTAGAAAAACTTTTTAACAAAACAGTTTCAGTGTGTTAGTGCAGTCGATTAAGCTTGCTGAAACTCAGTTGAATGATTTTAAAGATATTTTCAGTATGCACAGTAATCAATGCAATAGTTTAAAACAGAAAAACGAACACAGAACACATGCGATTTTTAAAGTGGTTCGGATCCAACAATCCTACGTCCACTGTCCCGAAAGATCAGGAGGCTATGTATTATACTGAGATAGTCTCAGTTGGTTTGTACGCTGGACAAACTCTGGTCTTGAGATTTATACTGAGCAAGTCTCAGTTTACAAGGTATCAAACTAAGTGTTTGAAAAACTCTCCAACTATGAAGGAGTCATTTACAATAAGGATCATTTCAGATATGAACTCCTTCGTCTAAGCTATGGATATGATCAGCTGAGCTTAGGTTAGAGGGATAGGGAACGAGAAGGTGGCTTCTAGAGCGACGAATGGTTAAGTAAAGACTTAAGTTCGTGTTCAGTCGCTTGGATACTAGAGGCTTTATAATTCTGGTTCAGGTTGGTTCCCTATGAGCAGGTACGTCGTCTTTCGCCGGAGATTATTCTTTGAACTTCTTGCGGAAGACTTTGGACGTTTTGAGTTGCTCGTGAATGCTCGTGTTCTTCGTTTTCTAGATAGGTCTGTTCGTGTTTGGTCGTTGGTGAGCTTCAATTTGAATTGTATCCCTCTATTTATAGAGTAGAGATAAGGATAGATCCGTTGGAGACGACGATCCTTGTGTCTCTCTCTTTTGGGTAGCTAACGGCTCTTTCAAAGTATGGTTGCAGTGTCTTTTCCCTCCATTTCTGGAAAGTTGTTGACTTGCAGCTTTAATCAGAATAAGGACAACTGGCTGCTTGTCATTGGTCGAGGTTCAGGAAAGTAGGTGAGACAGAACAGACTTCAAGGAGATTTGAAGCTGACTTCTCTCTTCCTCGTATTGACTCTGCTGATTTGACTTAGCGAATCCTGACAGTCAGAAGATTGTCTAGCCGTTGCTGAGTCTGATCTCTATTCAGTAGCATGCTCCTGCTGAGTCGGCTCTACTGAAGATCAACTCTGAGTTCAGTGAACTACTCCTGCTGAGTTCAGTTCCACTGACTCCTTTCAGTATACTGCTCCTGCTGAGTCCAGTAAACACTGAGTCTTCTACTTCTAGTACTGAGGCAGATAATCTATTGAGTGTCTGACCCAGATGAAGAGTGTCTACTGAGTCTGAAACCTCAGAGACAAAACAGAACACATTACAACTGAATGGTTCATCAGTCAAGATAGGGTTTTGGGATCTTCAAATCTTCAGTAAATATTCAGAGCACTAGGCTATTGAGTTATATCTCGACTGGTTGTGAGAAGACTGAATCATCTCCCAACAGTAGTGTTTAAAACAACTTAAATAAGCTGCTTTTGGGCTCTTTGACTGCAAAAGCACATTTTTTTAATATTTGAAATATGTGCTTCTGCTTTTTTTGTGCTTAAAATAAGCCATAATAATCAGAAGCTCATAAGCTGGTCAGGGGGCGCTTTTTAAAAGCAGAAGCCAAAAGAAACTGAAAAGCAACTGATAACAGTGTTTGCAAAACTGTTTTTTCTAAAATTAAGCTATTTTTTTCTACTATTCCAAACACTAACAACTTTTGCTTAACGACAACTTTAAGCAACTTTAAGCATAAGCAATTAAAAGCTGCTTATAAAAGCTCTTCCAAACACTACCTAAAGCATGTATTATATTTTAAAACCAATCTAAAACTATTTTGGCATAATATACGCAATTGAATTATTACTATTATTATTTATTCTAATTTTTTTTAGACACATCTACGTAAAGACATTTAAAAAATAATTTATTTTATTATATGAAAAAATTATATTTAGGATAATTATTTTCCACTTGTATCAATTATGTTGCAAAAGATTAAAAAAAATGATAGTGTTTTCCATGTGGCTCTCCTACATGACAATAATAATATTAGTGTGGGAATTAAAGTTGAAAGAATATCATTTTGGAAATTAAAGTTTGTGATAGGATTATTTTAGGAATTCACTCTATATTTACTATGTAACCAGCAGATATATTTACTATGTAACCAACAATTGTAGCAAACGGAACCGTTGACTATTTTCAATTGCTTTACCACATTAATTCACCTTAATCCACCTGCCGTTTGAAAACATTTTTTTTTTCTCCATTTGATATATTAAATTTTTGACACCTTCTCTCCATTGAAAAATTGCCTACATTGGAGGTCACCATTCATTTAATCTTTTAAATGCGTGCAACGTGGATACTCTAATTAGTCATGGTTTGATTTTCCAATTGACTTTTTATGTATTTCGGTTACGGCACCAAAGAATATAGCTTGCAAGTAACTACTTACAACAGGAGAGTCGCTACTTACGAGCAACTCTGCATATAGTATGTAAATGTAATAAGCAGTCGTAATTATTTCAACTCTTAGGCTCAAGAAGCTATGCTCATTGTTCCGTTATTCTTCTGCTGCTGAAAAGAAATATAAGCACCCAGCAAGATAAAATACAAGGCAAAGCAAAGCAAAGATTAAAGCACGACTCCTCTCCTTTACTATTAAAGGGAAATATTACCAGTTAGGAGGAATATAAGAGTACTAGGTGTGTACCTTTGTTACTCCACATATATGTACAGTACTCTACTAGAATGCTAATTGCAAATGCAGCATTCAGAAAAGCTGAAATATGATGAAAAGATACCAGGGTCTACTGAGAATAGAGTCGGGGGAGTTTACAACTCACTCATTTTCACGGTGTCAACGCCATCTTTTTATCAACTTTAAGTTCTGATGAGAGAGCTGCCGAATCAGGAGTTTCACATTTAACAGAGGTTGAATCCAGTGCTAAATCAAATGCATATTCCAGACGTCTAAACGATGATCCAGACCTGGAGTCATGAGAATTTGAGCAGCCTCTTTCACTCATCAAGTTTGAGTATTACAACTGCCAGGGAGAATACTACAAATGCCTTGTTTCATACGATTGAAGGTATATTTTTGTAACTTACAGTTGAAATGAACTCTTCAGTACAGATCCTGGACTGTCAATATTACTAGTTCTCCTACCAGAAGAAATTCATTCCAGTTAGGTGTATCATAATACAAGAGCCTACTCTCCTTCTCATCAGCCAACAGAGGTGATTCACAGACTCTGTTTCTTTTTTCCAGCCTTTGTAGTCTTGTCAGTGTATCCACTCAGTGACAAACATAAAACAGTATCAACAGGTGACTAGTTGCAACTGTCATCTGTTACGCATTGTCTATCCCTAGGCCTCTTACATGATGTAAAATTTCTTGCATTTCCAGGAATGATATCAAGATCATATGTGCTATTCAATGAGTTGGATGATCTGATACTATTTCCGCTGCCACCGAGTGACCCACCACCTATATTAGTGGAAGGCCAACCAAACTGAATGCTTTCTGTAGTCATTCTTTCAGAAGACATGCAACTATACAGAAATATAGGTTTTGTCTCTGCATGATCTGGAGAAAAATTAGTATTAACAAGGGCCTTGGCTGTTGAACAGGCACCAACATTTTTCTGGTAAGAATCGGGTGATATTATACCACTATTAGCCTGCAAATTTTCTTCATTTTTAAAGACTTTCAGATATGAAGTTCTCTGCAATTCAATTCGGCAAATTTAAATCAGGCCTCTTCTTCACCGAGCAATTCCAATGACTTTTTATAGCATTGTCGGACCTGCCAATACCAATTATTGTTAAGAAACCACTGAGAGGTTATAGACGTTATCAAATGTTAATCAGCAACCAATCAGTCAACCATGAGATAAAGAAGGGCAATACTATTTTAAAGAACAACTAAGCACCCATATTCGCAGATAATACCAATCAAATAAAAGAAACCAAAAAAAAAATAGAACAGATTCAACAAGAAGTATTTGTTTGTACAGAAGAAGTTAAACCCTAAAATAGATACCTTCCAGGGAGAAACTTGGCAATTTCTGCCCATTTGTTACCAAGTGCTTAATGGTAGTGCCTCAGAGTTGCTTCCTCTTCTATTGTCCATGCATCTTTTTTAATTGCTGGATCCAAATGATTATGCCACCTATACACTTATGGAGAAGAATTACTCTTTACAACAAGTACAGAAACCACAGGTCACTCTATTGCTTATGTGAATTGGAATGCCAATATATGCTGATAACCAGGGTGTATAACCAGCATAATATTTTGCATTAAATTATTCAAGAAATTAAACATGAACATCAACTTTCAGTAAGATGATTCCGAGTTTACTTATCAGTTTGGCTGACTACTATGAAATGAATTAAAAAAAAACTGGAATGGATGAATTGACATGATAGCAGGATCTAATTAGACACAAAAAGCTAAAAACATACTTTCTACATGTTTCTTTAATTTATAGAAGAATATGATACTTATAATCTATTACATGTACAAAGCATAAATACATCACTCTTCTTACTACTCAGCAGTTGCCAAGGTGGCAATTGTAAACTAAAAGAATATCTAGGAGAAAATAGAGGGCTGATTATAGAAATCTTTATGCCCCTAATGTTAATGAAAATTTTAAGACTTGACAATCTATACCATATAAAACATTGATAAGCATATGCGTGTAACTCACCTTTCACGGCACTGCTTTCCATTTCGACCATGTAGAAAGTGTGCAATAAATGACCATTTTTTACTGCCATACTTCTCAACTAACTCAATAACACGATCATCCTCCTAAAGTTGAAGACACATAAAACAGATACTATACATGAATGCCACATGCTCACATTGACTTTTGCTGTTAAACAAGAATCAAAACAATTACGAGAACAATTACCGTACCTCCTTTGTCCAAGGGCTTTTTATGAGGTCAGGATTCAAAACCTTTTGCCAACGGTGCAAGCACTGAACATACGTCCTTCCGGGCATGCATTCAGCTGCAAGAGAAAATATCAATCGGTTGGCAATGCCAAGTTTAGACCTATAAACTTGTGACAGCAAAACAAAAGCTATAAATCTCCATGAGACATGCACATCATGGAATGATACGAATAGCTATAATATGTGAAACAAAAGCTATTTGAAACTGAGGAGATAATGTTGTAAAATGATATATAGCAGCAAACTATCCACCACCAAAGAGTCACACCCAGCTTCCAAACACTATCTTTTACTGGCTTCCATTGTTTGAATTGGAGCCATTAAGACACTAGAAATACTTCAAACTAATAGAACATATAAATGTTTTAGTGGGAAAGAATATTTACTCACAAAAAGTTCAACAGATAACAATATGCCCCAATGAATGATGGGATGAGATAACAATGCAATGCCATCAAGGGAGAGCATTTTAAGAAAGGTGTTGCTAAGTAATTGCCTTGAAAATATGAAATTGCACACTCACATATTTTTTTCCAGTTCTTGGCGCAGAACCTCTGTACTACTTCAGCAAGCTGCATATCCTAGAAAATAGGTATTTCTTATTAGCTTATAAAAATAAGAATAAACTATATTGGCATCATTAAAACAATATTGGAAAACTGACTCAAACAAGAAGTCATGCTCACCACTATTCCTATTTTTAAATTCACAACTTTCCCTTTTTAAAGATATACAATCATCTCTTGTTTATGAAAATCAACTTTCACTTCCACAATGCCACTTAAGCCCACAAGAAATCACTTGAAGCGTCACCAGAGGCAGAGACATATTTATATCATTGTTTCAAGAAAAATATAATATTTAAGTCTAAATCCAAGACAAACTTCCAGAATATCAGCAGAACAGTAAATTGAAAAACTAATATTCATATTCTCATTCCAGAGTCAAGATGCTTAAACATTTGGAAGGATAGCTGAGTTGATTCCACTATCACATCAAACTAGTGCTAGTCAGATATCATTAACAAGATGCTAACCTCTTCATCTGTCCAGCCTGCTTGGGAGGAACGTCTGGTAGGAAAGGAACATCTCCGGAAACTTAATCTACATGCAAAAATAAATACATAAAAGGAAGGTTTTGAACAAAAGAAGCTTGCGATAAGTTTCCTTAAAACTCATTCATCATTTCCCAAAATAAATATTGGCCCATTCATGACTAACCCAATTATGGAGCAGAGCAGGAAATTAGAAAAGTTAATAGACGGTAAGAGAAATTATATACAGTTAATACTCAGCCATCATCAAATAATTAAAGAACAAACTATAGTTAATGGCAATAAAATTTCCTCTTTTTTCCTTGTCAAATGAATTTTAAACCTTATTCCTATTAAGAATGACTAATAGCAAATGATGTTGTTGGGTTAAAACCTGGAAACTGGCAATTCATCCAGCTCCAATCCCAGCAGAACGACCGGAGAAACTATCGCGAAAAGACGACGCAATCGCACGACTGATACCGATTGAGCAAGCCAGAGAAATTTATGTCATAATCCGTAACCGTAAATCAAATAGCAATAAAACCATAACAACCAGTATAGAGTCATAGAGAAAGCAATAAAGGAAAAGGAAACATCATAAAGAAACCACTGGTATTACGCGTTAGAGAGATAAAAAAGGAGGCGAAGAGAGAGAATAACCGACCTGCGTATTTAGGGTTTAACGACAAGGAACGGTGACGAGGAACAATAAAGATTTGAGGAGTGTGACGACGATGGAGGTGTAGCGGGAAACTCCGAAGATTGAATAGACAGCTAAGAGAGAGAGAGTTGTAACGGGTTTTATTATTACCCGTACCGCAATTACATTTCAAATCTATTAAACCCGCCAATAATATTAATCCCTTAATTAGATTTCATTCCTTCTTCTGAGCAACCACTGGAAAATCTGCAGAGGATTTTGTTAAGCTTTATACCAATACATATGGAAATTGGATTATATACTTTTTGTTGAGGAAATATGATTAAGGAAAATAAATTCTCCATTTTAAAAATTGCTATAACTTTCTTGCACCCGTTTAAAATATGTATTAACATACTATACATTAATCAATATGCATCTTAATAAACGGTTCATAACATTTAAAGTTAGATGCAAAAGAGTTTTCAATTTCGGCATAGCGGTGAAGGTGGGTGGCCCGGGACCGATAGGTCATGGGTTCAATTCCCACTGGACACGCTATGTGTGAGTCTGTCACCCTGTCACATTAAGGGTGGTTTAACTCTTCTGTGTGGTTTGCAGGCTATTGCACAGGAGCGAGGTTTACCCTGTGCGCACTAAAAGTAGCAGCTGTGGGTTCCTCGTCAACAAAAAAAAAAAAAAAGAAAAGTGTTTATATTTATTTTTAAACAATATTTGTTGGTATGATTATCTCTTCTTTTTCAACAAACACAACTTGTAATTAAGAGTTTCTTAGGAATGTTGTATATGAATTAAGATCTGTGTAATGAATTATGTATACACCGAATACAAAAACTTTTGATGGTTTTATAAACATAAATTGGAGCACCAAAAGATTATAAGCAAATCATCTATTTGTAACATTTTCGGATCTAGTATTAAACTTTAGGCTGAGATTTAGTACCTTGTTAATGCATAAACGACATTTTGAATAATACTCAAATCATTGTAACATTTGACCTTTTTGGACCAAATTTCATAATCTTGAGGATTTTTTTTTCCCATATTGTTTTGTTTTTTGAGTAATTTTGAATACTTTTAAAATTTTCGATGTTTTCTTTTGGTATTTGGGCTATTGTGCGACTCTTATTTCCTATTGATAGATTAGAGTTTAGTACTCCCTCCATCCCGCTATTGTTGGCTTGTATTCCATTTCGGGGTGTCCCACTATTGTTGGCTTGTTTCCGAATAAGAAAATAATTAAGATAAGGGTTTTTAATTGTACTTAACTTCTACTAATTGCACCTATTCTAATTGACACACTCTCTTTCTCTCTCTACGCTCCTCATTCACTTCCGCCCCCAAACATTATCTCTTCGAATCTCTCTTCCCTCTGCGCCGCTCCTTATCGAAACCCTCTGCGCCTCTCCCTCTCGCGATGATGATGCTTGAGCTTCTAGCCGCAGAAGCTGCCGCAGAAGCTGCTTCCGAAACTCCTATCGAACCTCCCCCCTTCGTGATTGAAGAACCAGATACTACACCATTCATGGTGGAAGATGGGGATCTGAGCAACGGGTTGTGTCTCGCAGATCTGGAAGCGCCTCTCTCCGACAGCTCCCCCTCGTGGGTTCCACTACCCACGATTTGACAGATCTGAATCTTGCAATCACGGAATTGCTTCTTAGAAGCTCTTAAGCTTATAAGATAGTCATCTCACTATGTGAGTTGCAGCGAATCTGTCGTTACCAATCAAAACATCTCACTATGATATGACTTTGATTATGTTGTCTGAACCTTTTATGTGTGTAGCTCTGCCGTGATGACTAAATGTTTAGGATGATTCAATCATGTTCTGTTTTTAATTGTCTACTTCTTTTATTGTGGCTATGCCTTCTCTGATGACTTAATGTTATGACCCGGAGATTCACTCTTGTTCTGTTTTGAACTAGTCTACTTCTTTTATTGTGGCTTTGCCTTGTGTAATGGAGTAAGACATAATGTTATGTTATGGTGAATGAGTTGATGTCAGGGGTTGTTATGAAATTAGTACAACTATTAAGAAGAGATTGCATGATTTATTCTTCTTCTGCTATCATAATTGTGTCTTCATCTCATGATTGAGTCATCTAAAATAAAATTACTTTTGCTACTATTACCACTGCTATGAATACCAAAAGACTTTTGCATCTACTACTTGGCCTTCTAGTTATACAAAAAGACTTTTGCATCTACTACTTGGCCTTCTAACTATACAAAAAGACTTCTGCATCTACTACTTGACCTTCTAACTACACAAAAAGACTTCAGCATCTAACTTGCTTCTCTTGTTTTTGCTTTTTAGCTTCCGACCACAAAAGACTAACTGTGCGACCACTGCACTTGAATTTGATAGCTGCCTCTTTTATTTTACCCCGTTTTGGCTTGTCTTTCACGAGAATTTGAAGAAGGAATTTGTTGGTCCCGAGATTACATTCAGGTGTAGAGGGGGGGTGAATACATCTGAAAACCGATTTCTCAACTTAAACACGAACAGTCCTTTTCAGGATAGTGTCATACTAAACAAGTTCAGCAGACCAGACAAGTTGTTCTGAATCACGTGGCGAGTGAGCCGACTTACCGAGATCCGCTAGGCGACTTAGAGTCAGAATTCAGTATCTTCCAGATAGAGTTCAGTAGTGCGGAATAGTATAGGCCCAAATTCAGTTGATTTAGAAAAACATTTTTATCGAAACCGTTTCAGTTGATTAGTGCAGTCGCTTAAGTTTGCTGAAACTCAGTTGAATGATTTAAAGAAAATTTTCAGTATGAACAGTAAATCAATGCAACAGTGAAAAATAGAACACAAGACACAGAGATTTTTAAAGTGGTTCGGACACAAAAATCCTACGTCCACTGTCCCAAAAGATCAGGAAGCTATTTATTATACTGAGATATTCTCAGTCGGTTTGTACGTAGGACAAACACTGGTCTTGAGATTTATACTGAACAAGTCTCAGTTTACACGGTTATCAAACTAAGTGTTTGAAAAACTCTCCAACAGTGAAGGAGTCCTTTACAATAAGGATTGGTTCAGAAGTGAACTCCTTCGTCTAAGCTATGGATATATTCTATTGAGCTTAGGTTAGAGGGATAGGGAACAAGGATGTGGCTTCTAGAACGACGAACAACTGAGTGTAAGCTTTGGGTTCGTGTATCGTCGTTTGGATACTAGAGGTTGTATTAAGCAGTTCAGCTTGGTTCCCTAAGAGCATAAATGTAGTCTTTCACCGGAGATAGATTCTTCGAACTTCTTGCGGAAGACTTAGGCTTTTTTGAGTTTGCTCGTTTGAATGCTCTCGTGTGTTCGTGAGTTCTTGGTGAGGTTCGTTAGCTTCAAATTTGATTTATCCCTCTATTTATAGAGAAGAGATTAGGATAGATCCGTTGGAGATGACGATCCTTTGTCTCTCTCTTTTGGCTAGCTAACGACTCTTTTGAAGTATGGTGGCAGTGTCCTTTCCCTCCATTTCTGGAAAGCTGTTGACTTGCAGCTTTAGTAGATATAGGGTACGTGGCTGCTTGTCATTGGCCGAGGTTCAGAAAGTGGTTAAGACAGAACAGACTTCAACGAGATCCGGCGACTTCTCTCTTCCTCGTATTGACTCGCCGACTTGACTTTTAAAGATCCCGACGGTCGAAGACGCCCGGCCGTTGTTGAGTCCGATCTCGATTCAGTGGCATGCTCCCGCGAGTCGGCTCTCGAAGATCGGCTCGAGTTCGATGAACTACTCATGCGAGTTCGGTTCCACGACTCCTTTCGATATCTTGCTCGCGAGTCCAAAGATAACCGAGTCTTCTACTTCGATGGGGCGGATAATCCACGAGTGCCGAGCCGAGCGAGTGTCTGCGAGTCCGAAACCTCGGAGACAAAAACGATTACAACGTAATGGTTCATCAATCAATATAGGGTTTTGGGATCTTCAAATCTTCATAGACTCATTCAGAGCACAGGGCTACTGAGTAAATATCAACACAGAAGACTGAGTCATTTCCCACTATTTTCCAACATTACTGAGGATAGAATCATCACCCAATATTTTCCCCCTATTTGATGATGCCAAAACCTAATAATCTATCACCCTAACACTATGACTTATCAGAAACAAAGCTCCTTACAAAATATTACAAGTAGGATCAGTGGAGTTGTTCTTCAAGTCCTAGACTACTGAGGGGATCAGGGCAGAAAGACAAAACCTATACAGAGTTTAATCAACATTTTCCCCCTGTCTTAACAACATTTTCCCCAATACTAACAAGTCTATCAGAATCTAGCTAAGCAACAACTGACAATAAATAACAACAGTGAGTGGGTGAGTCAGTAATCACTTTAGTGATTCTGAGTGTTAAGCATAAATAAACACGGCTATTCAGACAATAAGGAATTGTCAAAGCCAAACAGAGATATTATATATATGAGAATTTTAGTACAGTTACATCTCTGCTAGACTAAGAGAAGGAAAGATACAAGGAGAATACAGAAGCAAGAAATCATTTGAACTGCTTGATCCTGTTCTTGAAATCTTGAGATTTAGTTTCAGGAAGAGGCACTCCATACATGCGATATGTGACCTTCCTCAGCTTCAGTATCTCAGCAAAGTCCGCTGGGTCTTCTTCATCAAGAAATTTGGCTTCAGCAGCGTCCTTCAATTCTTTCTCTATGACACCGTAATGGATAGATCCATCAAGCCTCTGTGGGGGTGGCAGGATTCTGGGATCAGGAACTCTTACATCAACATTTTCCTTGACAGCTTTTTGGAGTCTGGCATACATTTCCAGATCTGCTCTTATTAGTCATTCAGTATATGCCACTGTCTTAGGTTTTTCAGACCAAAATCTCCAGAAGTAGTTCCTTTTGATAAATTCTACTTTCAGTGTCTCCCATCTTCGAGTAACTTCCCCGGATCCATTCATCCACTCTAGGCCATCGGAGTCTTCGGATCGTAGGCTTTCGAACTTCCTGTATTTGTATGGGATGTCGGCCTTTGCGGGGATCCTCAGACTCGCTTCCTTCTCGTTCTCCGAGAGCTTCAAGATCGCCATCCATATTCTCTCTCTCGTCGCTTCTATTTTTTTCGGCCTCTTCACCTCTATATAGATATCCGTCTAACCGAGCCCGATTTCTTCCATCTCTTGTTCATGTGCCTTTGAGGCGGTGTAGGAGGGCTTGTGAGGTGGCTCTTCTTCGAGTCGCGGCGTTGATGATTTCTCTTTGGATGTTCCCTCGTCGCCTTGATTGATTGTTATTCTTCTTTGCTCCTTTTCTTTTTCTTTATCGGCCTCGTCACGAGTTTGAGCGTTTTAGGAGGCACCCTAGACTGTTTTCTTGCCACCATGGAGCCTTAGTTTTGCCTTTGACGAGGCTTCTTCTTAGGTTTATTGGCGGCTTCGGCCTTCGGCTATCTCCCTAGCCCGACTTCTCATCTCGTCGCTATTCCCGAGCCTCCTCCCTCAGGGGTTATGAACCTCCTGGGTCCTTTCTTCTTGGAGGGAGGGGTTGGGAGCTTCAGTAGTTTCTTGCCTTTACCGGCAACTGGAGGCGGAAGAGGAGCTTCTTCCTCTTCTGAGTCCTCGTCAGCATACTCAGCAACTTCTTTTATAATATCAAGAGGAGTTTGAGTTGCCTGAGCTGTGACTTCTTTGGCTCATGAGCCACTTGGGCCAGTCTCAGTTGATGTTGCAGCTGCAGCTGAGACACCCTGGGCCTCGCCAGTTTGTGAAGGTCCAGTGGGGGCATATGATGAAGTTTGAGATGCCCCTCTCACTGTCTTTACTTTCTTTGTTGCTTTCAGTATCAGCTCCTTAGATGCTTTCTCTGTAAATCCTTCCCCCTTTTTGGCATCAACAAGTAGGGTTGGGGGCGGAGCAGATACCTTTCTATTTAGGCTTTTGTATGAGTCTGACAGATCTTCCAGCTTATTATGTAGCTTCGTCAGTGCCTCATGCAGCTCGTTTCTCTCATTTGTCAGCTGATCGCTGTATTTCTTGTGTGAGAGATCAGCTGCAGCCTTGAATTCTTTCAGCTGCTTCTCTACCTTCTCTTCAAGGGCCTTCTGAATATTCTCCATTCTGAGTTCATTGGCTTGAGAGATGGCATTGACGGATTTAGTGTGAGCAATTTGAGCGGCCTTGTAACCATTCGGCCGGTTTGTCTGGCCTTCCCGAATCGTCTTGGGAGCTTCGAAGTCGGCTCTGCGCGCCTAAGGCATTCGTCGGGATCTTTGGAGAAGTCGAGGACCGGAGATGATGAGATAGAGGTTACGAGTCCCCGCAACTCGCGATCCCGAGCCTCAGTGGTTTGCCGCCAAGTCTTGTGGACGGTTCGGGCGAGTAGGCGATTCGAGAGCATTGGTTCCTCGGCGCCACGGCCACCGATTTCGATCGACGGCTCTTTGGGGCTGGGCGCACTTGGCGATTCAAGAAGGAGCTGAGAAGGATCAGCTACCTTCGAAGTACCAGCCACCGTCTGCCCGGGACCAAGGATGCTGAGTGGAGGATCAACAGTAGATATAGTGGCATCCTTGTTCGGTTGAGTTCCCTCATCAGGCTTCTCAGGGCCTGAATCAAGGGGTGGGTCCTGACCATCGGGGTCAGACCCATCTGAGGGCCCTGGTGCTTTTGTCTGTCGTTCAGCATGGCAAGCATGGATGCCCTCAGATCCTCGAGCGTGCCGAGGTCAGATGGCTCAGAATAGCCAATCTTCCCTCTGATCAGCAGCTCTTCCTCATGAAGCTGCTCGCCGGAGTGGTGAATAATCAGTCGCTTCAGGTTGTGCCACTCCTGGAACCTAATAAGCATGTGGAGCCTCGCCTGCCTAGCAAGTAGGACAAGATCAGAGTGGCTGGCGATCTCCGGAATCACTTCAGCAATCTCTCGGGAGGCTCTGGATTTTAGAGCTATGGCCTCCATCCCGACAGATTCTAACTCCGAGGCTGTCTCCGAGTCCTCAACCTCAATTGGAGAAGCCTGTTTCTCAGCAGACGGGATGCTGCTAAGTGGAGGGACATCCAAGGGGCTCTCCAGTGTCTGAACTTCTTCAGCTTGGACATCTTCAGCTTGGACCCCTTGGTCCACGGTTTCACCCTTCTCAGTGGAGACGGCCTTCTCCGCTGATTGAGTCTTCTCAGAAGACTCTGGCTCGTCTCTCAGCTATAGAGGCTGCTGAGCAATGACGGCCTCTGGTTCTGCCTCAGTTTCAGTAGGCACAACCTCACTGACCTTCTTCAGCCTTTTGGTTGGTGCCTTAGGCGTTGTTTTAGGAGGGGACCTCTTCTTCTTCGGCGTTGAGGTCTGCTGAGTCCCGGCTTTAGGTGCAGCGAGCCCTAAGCCAATCTGCTGAAGGGCCGCTACCCTGTTCTGGAATCTGACTTTCTTCACGTTGAAATATTGCTTGTCGGTGAAGGTGATTTTGTTAGATGCGAAGAAGTCCTCGATCATGACTGAGAGTTTCAGTCCGTATAGGACACTCAGCCTCTGGGAAGTTTTGTCAAATTTGGCTGATTGCATCATGAACTCTCTGAGGAAAAACTCAGTCCAGTTTATATTGTTGTTTCATATCGTAATATGGCCAGTAATTTATATTATATGCTTAAAAAAGTGAGATGATTTTGGTAAAGTGTAGTAGTAGTTGATTAAGGAGGAGAGAGAAAAAATAAAACTTTGATTAGTAATGGTGGATAGATTAAAACACCTTCTACCACTTTCTTAACATCCGTGCCGAAAAGAAACAAGCCAACATTAGCGGGACGGAGGGAGTATTTAATTAGTATGTGGTGCTTCTGATTCCTTGGTATTTAAGAAATTCCAAACCCTTTTGACTGGTTGTTGATGCAGAACTCTTTAATTAAATTATTCTAACCGTAATTTAACATTAGCTTTACAAAACAAAATAATCAAGGATCCGGATCTTCCAATAATTCTCATTTCGACTTTGGATCAATAGCCACTGCATCTAATAACTTCTTCCAAATTAGATTAAGATCATCAGTAAGATCTGTTGGTCCGGAGACGAGTGTCAGGTGTAGAGGGGGGGGGGTGAATACACCTGAGTACAAGTTTCTCTTCTCAAACGCGAAGGACAGCTGGGCTGTATGTTGCAATTGATGAACAGTGCTAAATAGTAACCTTCTGATCGCGGATCAGAGTGACTCAACTACTGAGTTTGTCCTACTGACTTTTGTCAGTATTAAAACCTCAGGCGGAGAGTTAGTGCGGATAAGTGTAGGGCCCGATAGACTTCGTCTCGATTTGAAAACGTGTTTTCGTAAACCAAATCAGTTTTGGCTAGTGCACTTTTAAATACGTTTTATGCAAAGTATGAGTTTATAAAATGGTTTGAGAACGATGCAATAAAACAGTAAATAACACAAGCAATTTTTAACGTGGTTCGGATATGCAAGATCCTACGTCCACGGTCCTGCTGAACAGGAGGTCTTGTTGATTAATCTGAGCAAGCCTCAACAAGGTATTTGTACGCTGGACAGACCCTTCTAAGTTATAGTCCTTAGCGACTTTACAAATCAAACCGAATTTTGAAGGGGAGGGAATTATCATCAGTCCTTAGCGACTTTACAAATCAAACCGAAATTGTTGGGTTATGAGTCACTTAGAGGTTACTTTGATCATACTGTCTTCTTCATTTGAGTCGGTTGATAAAAGGTCTTCTACTGAGAGCAGTGAGCTGGTGACTCTGAAGGTACTGAGCTCTATACTGTGTTCTTCAATGGAGGTCAGCTGATGAGACATCTTCTACTGATAAGGGTCAGCTGGAGACCTGAGAACACGAGCTCTTACAGACTGATGACGTGGGGTTCTGGAATTTAACTTCCTACTCAAGTTCAGACCAACAAATACCCCGTACAGGACTTAGACAAAAACAGATAACGAAAATAAGAACAGTCTAGCCTATTACATCATCTAGTCCGAAAGACAACACACTAAGGGTACAAGACAGGTTTTGGGATCTTTAATTCCACAGTAATAAATCCCTATGATTTCCTCCATTACCGAAATAAGCAATAATATATGAACTACTGATGATAATTCAAAGTAACCTCTAAGTGATGATTTAATCAATCACTGACTCATAACCCAACAATTTCCCTCTAATTGATGATGCCAAAACCACTAAGTTCTAAGCTACTGACCCAAGAGACTTCAGTAAAACTGAGCAGTGAAAATAGGTAATCAGCAGATAAAAGATAGGCATATCAGAGAAAGATAGGTTACGTGAGTGTGTGTTAGATCACTTTAGTGATCAGTTGTGATAAACAATAAAAACATAGCCACAAGACAATGAGTAGTTGTCATGGCCAAGCAAAGAACTGATATATTATTTATGAGAAGTGAAATTACATCAGCCTAAGCTCTATACATCAGAAGATGAGGAAATACTACTAACGTCTGTACTTCTTGATCTTTGCCTTGAATTCTGCAGACTTAGCAGCTGGAGCCTCCAACCCATAAGATTTGTAGATTCTCTCTCTGAGGGTTTGGATGGGGATGAGATCACTTGGCTGCAAAGGATCTAGATCGTTGTGGCGTGCAGCAGTCTCAACCTCCTCCTCTATCTCCTTCGTGCAAATCACTCCTTGAGAGGTCATGGGGGGGAGTCAGTTGTCGGTAGGCAGGAGCAGTGAAGGGCAGCTTCTCCTTGAATAATAATAGCTTGATCTGCGCCCTGAAGTTCGCATTGTACTGATAAATGAATTCATCAAAAAAATCAGCAGGCGACACTTCAGCAGGATAGCACTGCCATACGTAATATGCCTTGATAAAGTCTATCTTCAGCTCCTCCCACTCTTCATTTAGATTCCACGGAATCCAATTGGCTACGCGGCGGTGTGGAGTCTTCTTGAGATGAGCCTTTTGGGCACCACGCCGGAAGAACTTGGACGTCATGGGTATCTGCTTGCTGTTGTCGAAGATTGCCTCTCTGGCAATTTTATTAGTAAGCTCAATAATCTTGGCCAAATCTTCTTGCCTTTTCTTCTCCCTCAATGATGCAACTCTTTTATCCCTCGTCCTGAGGTTTAGCCCTTGTTGCGTAGCATCCCATGTAGCTTTGTCCTCTGCCTCCTGCTCAGGTGTAAGTTTGGAAATGTTCTTCATCCTCTGAGCAAGTGGCATTGTCTCCGTCTCTGAGTCATCAGCAGGCTCCTGATCAGCAGATTGCTGAGCCTTCTTCTTTTGCTGATCCAAAATCAGCTTGGCCTGACTCTTGGACATACTGACCCTCGGCACTTTCTTCTTCCTCTTCAATTGAGCCTCTTCTTCTATCCTCAGCTCATAGTTGATTTGATCTTGGAGTTGCTGAGTCACCCTCTTATCATGCTCTTCCTGCTCTTCTCTTGATCTAAATTTGGGCGTCGGGGAAGGAGGTGGAGTGCTTTCAGTGTCTTTCTCCTTCCCGGGCCTTTGAGTCGGCAGGGGCTCATCCTCTTGATCAAGGAATTGGGTAATGTCTTCTATGAGCTGCGCCTGAGCCAAGGATCTTTCTCCTGATCCTCCGACCTGCTCGGGCAGCTGAGTCTCAAAGGGATGCGCCTCTGACTGAATTTGGACTTGAGGGATTTGGACTTGGGGAGGGGGGACGGAGCTTGTTCTAGCCTGAGTTGAATTTTCCCCCTTAATCGGTATCCTCTCAGCTGACTGACCTACCACCTGAGCTGCTCTTCCTTCCCCCTTTTTGGCATCATCACTAGTCGGGGACAGGAGGGCTTTGATAGCTGCTACTTCCCGCTGAAGGTCGTAGGCAGCTGTGGAGGTGGTGTTGAAGTCTCCGACAGCATCGCAGTAGTGGACCCAGTCATCCTCCTGGTCCTTGCGGATTTGACATATCTGAGCCTCTATTTCATTCCTCTACTTCAGAAGAGATGTGTCGTGGGAGTCAGTCACTTCTTTCTGAATGAGCATCAGGGCGGCCGCCTGAGTTTGTAAGGCATTCTAGATACTGGAGGTAGCCATCCTGTTGCGCTCATCCATCGTCGTCTGGACTGTGGCCAGGCTGGCAGACAGTTACTCAGTGAATATCTTCTATTGGGCTTCGAGCAACATCTGATATTGAGCAGCCAAGTCAGCCTTCTGAGTTGCCAACGCAGTCTCGACGATCTCCTGAATGTTGGGAATAGGAGAGTCTGAGACCTTCTTAACTGAGCCAGCAAGTTCGTCATCCTTCTCCGTCTGAGTTTTTGTATACTGAGCCCACTTGAGATGGACATCCTTAGCCAGGAGACGATTCTTGTCTCCTTGCTTCCTGATAGCTCGGTTGACGGACTTGGAGGACACGGAACCTATAGGCTTGATCTGATATGATGAGGTTTCGAGCCTCTGCTCAGAGGCAGCGATTTGTTGCTTCCTGGAGGATGAATCAACGAGGGCAACACCTGATTCTGGAGGTGGAGGTGGTGAGTCGCCCTTCTCGCTGGGAGTCTTTCCCTCAGCAGAATCTCCTTGTTCTGCATCCTTGGGTGCCTGATCATCATCACCAGCGTCGTGATGAGAAGGCAGCGATGGGCTCCTGGCGGCCTGCGGGGAGGACCTCAGCTCTAGAAGATATAGCATGGCTGAGCGAAGGTCCTCGAATGAGGCAATGCCGACGGGTTCCCCAAACCCAATCGCCGACTGCAAACTCTGTTCCTCAGCCAGTAAGGACAGCGCAGAATGCTGCTAGATGAGGTCTGCAAGGATATCCTAATTAATGAATCGCAGCAGCATCTGTGTCCTTGCCCTAATCGCTCTGTCGACCAAGTCTTGATGCTGGGCAATCTCAGGAATGTGTTCAGCAACCTCTCCGGTAGCACGGAGACGGTTCATCTGAACGGTCGACGACTGTTCTGAAGAAACCTCAGCAGCCGGCTCATCAGCTTCTTCCGGCTGAGTCTCCTCAGTACTGACCCGCTGTACCTTGTCCTTCAAGGTGGCACCCTCTATGCCAGTATCAGCATCCAGTAATTCTTCCTCCTGAGGGGGTGGAGGGGAAGCAGGCTTAGCGGTAGCCTTAGAAACTCCATCTTTGGGTAGCTTCTTTCTCTTCGGCTGATCGGCACATGGAGGCAGATCAGTAGATGATCTCTTGAGCTCAGTAACTCTATGTCCGATCGACTTTTCGGCCACTGCTCTAGTTTTGAACTTGATCAGCTTGCGGTCGAAATATTTGGAGTCAGCGAAGGAGGCATGATTCGTCACTGAATCCTCAATCAAAATGGACACCTTTGTCCCGTACAACAGCTTGCAACACTAATAAGTTTTCTCTCTCCTGACTCTGTGGACGCAAACTTCTGCGCCTGAGCCTTCAGCTCAGTCATAAAGAACTTAGTCCAATTCACCTGGACTACATCGACAATGGCAATCATGATTTGGAGTCGAGGCTTAGACAACTGATCGAAAGAATCGGCGACGCTCGTCAAGATATGAATGATGATATAGGCGAGCCCCCTGTACTCCGGAAGGAGTTGGTTCTTCGGTAGGGCAGATTTAAAGGAGATTTCGTCGCGTCCGCAGAAACGACGGACATAGTCGTTGAGCTCGTTCTCCTTGTAACCCACTGGAGAAATCCCTGAGCCCGACAACTCAAATGCGAACTTCAAAGCCTCCATCACGCTGATGTCGGCACGGCTGGCTTCCCACTTCTGGGGGAAACCTCCCTCATGTAACCTATAATGGTTACCTCTGCGTTTGTATCCTCCACAAAACGCATGTTGAAGAAAAACTCGGCCACCTGCTGGGGCAAGTACGCCTTCGGATGCTTCGTCAACAGAAGCTTCAAGCCGGACGCTTCGAGGGCAGAGAAAATCGGCTCCATGAACTGAAGCTCTGCCTGATGGAAGACCATCGTGGTTTCGAATTGAACCCTGGAGAGAATAATCTCCTCAATGTTTGATGGGGTCGAAACGGTTGCCATTAAAATCAGAGATCTGCAAAAAGAGAGTTAGCACTCGAAAATAGAGTAAGTTAGATCATAGATTGCAGATAAATAAGAAGGTTACCGTAATCAAAGAGCTTGGAAGAGATGAAAGCAGTCAATAGAATGCAATGTTCAGGAATGATCGGAAGCTCTAAGATTGTGTAAATGGCGAAAAGTGTGATTAGAGTGAAAAGGGTAAGATTTTATAAGATTTGAATATCAAGGGTTTTTAGATCGGACAGTTCTAAAAAATCTCGCTTTTCTGACACGACTCAGATCTGATTTTATAAAAGGAATGATTACTTAGCCGCCTCTAATCTAGACCCACGTAAGATATGCGCAGTTAGAGTAAGGCGAGAAGACATGCATTAAAAGCGTTGCATGCAGCATTAAAGGATAAAACATTTTAAATGAGAACGGTTTCTACTGACTTAATCCTTAAAAAATTATGGCGGGAAATAAATGCAAGTCATGCCACTGAATGCAAACGACTGAGTTATTAAATACGAGCATGCTTATGAGAATATTAAAGAATCTAAATACGTAACCCTCTTCAGCTGAACTTTTGCGATCAGCTGGTTACCAAAATGACTCAGGAGAACCTTCGTGGTACTGATGGTACCATGTTCCCTCTTACTGTGTACTGTATGATTCACCCTACTAAATCAAAGTACTGAGTCTGACTTCTGACCTGTCGTACTGAATTCTCTTACTGACTCGAGTCAGTAGGATCCAGTAGACCTAGCTCGACTGATAGTTCTCTGAATCTGTTCTCAGCTAGCAGTTTGGTCAATATATTTGCCCTTTGCTTATCAGTATGGATTTTCTCCATCCTAATATCCTTCTTCTCGACATGTTCTCTGATGAAGTGGTGTCGAATGTCCATGTGTTTGCATCTCGTATGAAGAACTGGATTCTGAGTTATTGTAATCGCACTGGTGGAGTCACAGTAGATGGGCACTTCATCTTGAGTAATTCCATAATCTCGCAGTTGTTGTCGAAACCAAAGGATCTGGGCACAACAACTTCCAGCAGCCATATACTCAGCTTCAGTAGTGGACGTCACCACTGAATGTTGTTTCTTTGAAAACCATGATATCAGCTTGCTGCCTAGGAACTGACATGTTCCGAAAGTTGATTTTCGATCTATCTTGCATCCTGCAAAATCAGCATCAGAATAACCTATTAGTATCAGATTATCATCAACATGACACCATAGCCCTGCGTCAGGTGTTCCCTTCAGGTATCACAGAATCTTCTTCGCTGAGTCTAGATGACTTCGCTTGGGATTTGCCTGAAATCTTGCACATACACCTACAGCATAAGTTATGTCTGGTTTGCTTGTTGTTAAATATTATAAGGAACCAATAATTGCTCTATAATCAGTAGAGTTAACAGAAGCTCCCTCTTTGTCTAGATCGATTTTGAAATTTGTGTTCATGGGGATCTTGACTGGCTTGCTTGAGTCGCAGCCGAATCTTTTCAGGAGGTATCGAGTATATTTGGCTTGGTTGATGAATATTCCTTCAGGTGATTGCTTCACTTGAAATCCAAGGAAGTAGTTCATCTCCCCCATCATGGACATCTCGAACTTCTCCTTCTTCATTTTCTCGAATTGTTGACATATAGTCACGTTCCTGAAACCGAAAATGATGTCGTCCACATAGATCTGCACCAGTAGAATGTCATCGCCTGACTTGATGCTGAACAGAGTGCGATCTACTCTCCCCTTCTGAAAACCTTTCTGAAGAAGAAAGTCTGATAGGGTATCGTACCAAGCCCTGGGTGCTTGTTTTAACCCATACAGAGCTTTCCGAAGTCGTACACACCGATGTCCCCCCGAAAGCCGGGCGGTTGTTCCACGTAGACTTCTTCCTTCAGCACGCCATTCAGAAACGCTGACTTAATATCCATTTGATATACTTTAAATCTCTGATGCGTTGCATAGGCTAGGAACAGACGAATAGCTTCCAATCTGGCGACTGGTGCGAATGTTTCGTCAAAGTCTATTCCCTCTGCTTGACAGTATCCCTTGGCAACAAGTCGAGCCTTGTTTCTGACGATGACGTTGTTTTCGTCTCGCTTGTTCTTGAAGACCCACTTAGTACCGATCACATGTTGATGTCTAGGTCTGTCAACAAGCTCCCAAACTTCGTTACACACAAACTGGTTCAGCTCCTCTTGCATGGCAATGATCCAGTCAGCATCGTTGAGAGCATCCTCTATTGTCTAAGGTTCTTCAGTAGACAAGAAACAGGAGTAGAGAGCACTTTCTCCTTGGCTTAGTCTGGATCTTGTCCTTATTGCTGCTGATGGATCTCCAATGATTAAATCAGAAGAGTGAGCGTCTAGCCACGAACGTCTGAGTTTGGCTTCTTCTTCTGAGATTACTTCTGTACAGTCAACATGAGTATTAGGCATTTCAGTAGTGTTGTTCTATGACTGAAGCAATTCAGTAAGAAGGTTAGGATCTACTGAGTTTCTAGGTTCAGGGGCATTTAGCTCAGGAACATTAATTGTTCCCCCTGAGTTTATATTCTCAGTAGAGGTCTCAGTTACCACTGGGGCTTCCTCATCGACCAATGTTATCTGATGTTGATTCTGTTTAGTAGAATCAACCAGGTCAGCTACAGTGCTTACGGGATGGGTCTGAATTTCTTCATCGTCTGACTCATAATCCCAACAATGCTGGATCTTCTCAGCTTTGTCATTTAGTGTGAGATCCTGTAGCTTGCTGCTGACATCTTCAGGATTTGTCTTCTTTGGTTTCCTGTTCTCAGTAACAAACTCATCAAAAATAACATGAGGGCTTTCCTCCACGCAAAGGGTCCGGTAGTTAAAGACCCTGACAGGTTTACTGACTCGAGAGTATCCTAAGAATACTCCTTGATCAGATTTGCTATCAAAGACCTTTAACTGATCCTTCCCGTTGTTGTGGATAAAGCAAGGACAGCCAAAAATATGAAAATGAGAAATAGAAGGAATTCTCCCTTTCCACAGTTCGTATGGCGTCTTCATGTGCTGCTTTGTAAGTAGTGAGCGGTTTTGAGTGTAGCAGGCGGTGTCAGTAGCATCAGCCCAGAACTTTGAGGGTAGTCCAGAGTCTACTAGGAGCGTTCTTGCTGCTTCTTTTAGTGTTCTGTTCTTCCGTTCAGCAAGTCCGTTCTGCTGAGGGGTGCGAGCTGCTGAAGTCTCGTACTGAATCCCCTCCTTATCACAGTACTCTTTAACGAATGAGTTGAGGAATTATGTCCCTCTATCTGAGTGAATTCTCTTAATCTTGATGTCTTTCTCCACACTGAGTTTCTTCAGCAGAATTGGCAGCTCAGTCTTGACATCGGATTTGTTGGCTATGAAGATGACTCACGTATATCTCGAGTAATCGTCAATAACGACGAGGGCATACTTCTTGCCTCTTATAGTCATTGGAGAAACTAGCCCAAACAAGTCCATGTGGAGCAGTTGAAGGATTCCATCAGTGGAAGGTGACGGAATTGGTGGATTGCTTTTCTTTGTCTGCTTTCCCTTCAAACACGCTTCATAATTTATGTCTTTGATAAAAGCTTCATTGGGCAGTCCTCTGACTTTAGAGTTCTTGGCTAGCATGTTCATTGCCTTGAAATTCAAGTGACTGAGTCTCTTGTGCCACATCCATCCTGTTTTATCACTGGACATCTGAGCAAGCAAGCAAGCCTCAGGTTCAGCGGTGTTCCAGTTTACAACGTAGATGTTCTTCTTCCGCGAACCTGATAACACTGTTTTCCCTGTAGATTTGTCAACAACATCACAGAAACCAGCGTCAAAGATAACTCTATTCAGATTATCACAAAATTGACTGACAGAAAGGAGATTATGTTGAAGTCCTTCAACATATGTTACTCTTGGAACTGAAGCAGTCCCAATGTTCAGTGTTCCATATCCCCTTGTATAGCCTTTAGAGTTGTCACCAAACTCAATTCTGGGACCATCTTCTTGCACGTAATTGGTCAGCAGGCTCTTCTGATAAGTCATATGTCTCGAGCAGCCGCTATCCACGATCCAAGGGTCCTTACGCACCTGCAAAACAGAAATATTTTTAGGTACCCTTTGGTTCAGTTTGGGTCCTTAAGCGTTAGTCGGTGATTTCGCGACCCAAATCTGTCTTGCGACCTTAGGAGTCTCAGACTTCTTTTTCGGAACCTTGTCAGTCTTTTTCTCCACTGGACCTAGAGATACTGACTTCCTGGCAGTTTTGGGTTCAAAGCTTTCTTCTTCTGAGGCTTTGTGCTCCTCCTGACCCTGGGCTCATAATAGTACGAACCAAACTGTGTTGGGTGCTCATATAGTGGCTCGCCATACTGCTATGCCCACCTGACCTTCTTAGTTCCCCCTGAATTTGATCGTGGTGTTCTGGGGCTAGAACATTTGGACAGTTGCTTCTTGTTGCTTGGCTGAGGTGCAATCATCTTCTGTTTGTTTTTCGCCTGAGTAGTTGGTTCAGAGATCTGAACTTTCCCTCTGACGAATCTATCAGCCAGCATTTCTGAGCCTTTTGAAGTAGAGGTGGAAGCTTCGTGAGTGTAGCCAAGTCCTTCTTTCATGACCGGTGGCCTTTGAGCTCTGAGCATGCTTTCCAACTTCTCTTTGGCTCCCAGGTACTGTTCAGTCTCATCATTTTTCCGAAGTGATTCATAGTCCTTCTCAACCTCTGCGAGTTTCTGACTGAGTCTGGCTATCTCAGTATCTTTCTCAGAATTGTCCTTAGTCAGAACTGATATCTGAGTTTCTTAAAGCTGAGACTTAGTCATAAGAGATTCAATCTCTTCCTTCAGTCTCGCAACTAGATTCTCTGAATCAGTAGAGACCTGACAATCATAAGAAAGTCTCTGATTCTCAGCCTTTACCTGTTCCAGTTCCTGAATAGTTCTGCTGAACTCTCTGCTTAACTGAATTTGCTCCTCTAGTAGATCGTCATATGCTTGCACCACGTCTAGAGGTTCATCTGTAGCTGAGCACGTGTCGTGTGTGCTCTGTGAAGAGGAGGTTATAATGAGTTTCGAATTTACCTCAGCCTCTTCTCCGGCCATCAGACATTATTCAGTTGTTGATTCAGGATCTGTCTCTCCGACCTCAACGGCAATAAATGCAGCTTCGTCTTCAGAAGAATACATGAAAGTATCTTCCTCGATTGAGTCGTCAGATAGTTCTCCGGCAATGTAGGCCTGCCTCCTTCGGGCAAATTTCTCGCATCTGGCCTGCTGTTCTGTTCGCTGAGCAGCTGAGAGCTCAGGACAATCGTACTGGAAATGTCCTTCTTTCTTACAGTTGTAGCACACAGTCACTCTGCCACCTTTTCCAGTTGAGCTGTTGGATGGACTAGCAGCAGGTTCTGTGTTCCTGCAATCAGGAGATGGTTTAAATTCTTCCCTTTTACGATGATCTTTCTTACCTAAGGGAGAATCTTGGTGGTATTTCTTCAGCATTCTGACTCTCTCCCTCTCCCTTTGATATTTGAGAGCTATAAGCGCAAGACGGTCAGTATCAGGAGTCTCGGAAGATTTAGCATTTGAAGAAGCTACTGTCTTGCTAGAAGAAATGGGGTTGGCTCCAGATTTGCTGACTGTTGCTTTGAAAGCATGATCTATTTTAGTGTCAGCTAGAGCACTAGAACATCTTTGGGGTAGACTGTGCTCGAACTCCTCCATCTTCAGTTCTGAAAAGATAACATCAGGAGTTAAAGCATTAAGATCTGAGCGACGTAAATAAGTAGCAAAAGGAAGCCACTTCAGTCGAGGCAGCGCTCTCAAGATCTTGGTGTTCATCTATTTGTTGGTGAACGTTCTCCCCATCCCGTTGATCACATTGATCTGATTTGTGAATCTGATGCTAAGCTCGTCAATGGTTTCATTGGGCTCCATGGCAAAGGTGTCGAACTTTTGAAGCTCTAGCTCGAGCTTATTTTCTTTGATCTGCGGGGTTCCTTGGCTTAGTACCGCCAGGGCATCCCAAAGTTCTTTTGTTGTCTTGCAGTCTTGCACTCTCCCGAGGTGTGAATCGCTGAGCATTGTCAGGATTGCATTCTGCGCTACTCGGTCGAGGTTGTGCAACTTTTTTCTCTTCTGGCGTGAAGGCAGATTTGTCTTTAGCAACCTTAGCACCAGTCTGTGCTCCTACACCTCCCACAGCGAGATATTGAACGTTGTCGATCATGGGAATGATGGGTACTGTCTCAAGGACATCTGTCATGCTGTCGTGCAGCGATGTAAGGTGCGCCTCCATTCTCACGCGCCATACCGTGTAGTTCTCTACAGAGAACATCGGCACCATCCGTATACCTGACATAACAGACATTATAGATGAGAGTATAAGGATGTATGAAGAGATGCTTGTGCAGTGAAAAGCGTTTTCAGGATCTGTTCCGAGTAGATCAGTAGTTTCAGAAACGATGATCAGGAGAACACCGATGCTCTGATACCAATTTTTGGTACGGAGACGAGTGTCAGGTGTAGAGGGGGGGGTGAATACACCTGAGTACAAGTTTCTTTTCTCAAACGCGAAGGACAGCTGAGCTGTATGTTGCAACTGATGAATAGTGCCAAATAGTAACATTCTGATCGCGGGTCAGAGTGACTCAACTACTGAGTTTGTCCTACTGAATTTTGTCAGTATTAAAACCTCAAGCGGAGAGTTAGTACGGATAAGTGTAGGGTCCGATAGACTTCGTCTCAATTTGAAATAATCAGTTTTGGCTGGTGCACTTTTAAATACGTTTTATGCAAAGTATGAGTTCATAAAATGGTTTGAGAACGATGCAACAAAACAGTAAATGACACAAGCAATTTTTAATGTGGTTCGGATACGCAAGAACCTACGTCCACGGTCCTGCTGAACAGGAGGTCTTGTTGATTAATCTGAGCAAGCCTCAGCAAGGTATTTGTACGCTGGACAGACCCTTCTAAGTTATAGTCCTTAGCGACTTTACAAATCAAACTGAAGTTTGAAGGGGAGGGGATTTTCTCCAGCTATGAAGGAGTTCTTACAATAAGAACAATTACAAAAAGTGAACTCCTTCGAAGGTTCTAAGCTATGGATATAATTGTTGGGTAATGATTCTATCCTCAGCAACGTTGAAAGATAGTGGGAAATGACTCAGACTTTTGTGTTGACATTTACTCAGTAGCCCTGTGTTCTGAAGGAGTCTGTGAAGATTTGAAGATCCCAAAACCCTATATTGATTGGTGAACCATTGCGTTGTAATCTATTTTTGTCTCTGAGGTTTCAGACTCAGCAGACACTCTGCTCTGGTTCAGGCACTCAGTGGATTATCTGCCTCAACACCAGAAGTAGAAGACTCAGTTATACTGGACTCAGCAGGAGCAGTATACTGAAAGGAGTCAATGGAACTGAACTCAGCAGGAGTAGTTCACTGAACTCAGCCGACTCAGCAGAGCATGCTACTGAATCAGAGATCAGACTCAGCAACGGTCAGACAGTCTTCTGACTGTCAGGATCTTTAAAAGTCAAATCAACAAAGTCAATACGAGGAAGAGAGAAGTCAGCTTCAGATCTTCTTGAAGTCTGTTCTGTCTCAACCACTTTCTGAACCTCGACCAATGACAAGCAGCCACGTACCCTATATCTACTAAAGCTGCAAGTCAACAACTTTCCAGAAATGGAGGGAAAGGACACTGCCCCCATACTTCAAAAGAGCCGTTAGCTACCCAAATGAGAGAGACAAAGGATCGTCATCTCCAACGGATCTATCCTAATCTCTTCTCTATAAATAGAGGGATAAATCAAATTGAAGCTCACCGAACCTTCGCATACACGAGAGAACACACAGAGCATTCAAACGAGCAAATTCGAAAAAGCCTAAGTCTTCCGCAAGAAGTTCGAAGAATCAATCTCCGGCGAAAGACTACATTTCTGCTCATAGGGAACCAAGCTAAACTGCTTAATACAGCCTCTAGTATCCAAACGACGTTACACGAACCCAAAGCTTACACTCAGCTGTTCGTCGTTCTAGAAGCCACATCCTTGTTCCCTATCCCTCTAACCTAAGCTCAATAGACTAAATCCATAGCTTAGACGAAGGAGTTCACTTCTGAACTGATCCTTATTGTAAAGGACTCCTTCACTGTTGGAGAGTTTTTCAAACATTTAGTTTGATAACCTTGTAAACTGAGACTTGCTCAGTATAAATCTCAAGACCAGTGTTTGTCCAGCGTACAAACCAACTGAGACTATCTTAGTATAATACATAGCTTCCTGATCTTTTGGGACTGTGGACGTAGGATTGTTGGGTCCGAACCACTTTAAAAATCTCTGTGTCTTGTGTTCTGTTTTTATTGTTGCATCGATTTACTGTTCATACTGAAAATATTCTTTAAATCATTCAACTGAGTTTCAGCAAACTTAACAGACTGCACTAATCTACTGAAACTGTTTTGATAAAACGTTTTCCTAACTCAACTGAATTTGGGCCTACACTATTCCGCACTATTGAACTCTATCTGGAAGATACTGAATTCTGACTCTAAGTCAGCTAGCAGGTCTCAGTAGAGTCAGTCACTCTGCCACACGATTCAGAACAGCTTATCTGGTCTGCTGAACTTGTTCAGTACGACACTATCCTGAAAAGGACTGTTCGTGTTTAAGTTGAGAAATCGGTTTTCAGGTGTATTCACCCCCCCCCCCATCTACACCTGAACGTACTCTCCGGACCAACAATAACAGTGGAGTTTGGATAGAGAAGAGGGATCTAAAGAAACTCTAGAGAGAAGAACTAAAGATTTTCAACTATGCAAGTTCTTCGTTGGATCTTCTTGACTGCGCTAGAGAGTTTGAATGCTTGAGCGTGTAATCCCTTTGATATCCCGTGCGTTGAGCTCGGAAAGGCTTCTCTATTTATAGTCGTGACCCAGGCATTTGTCCGTTGGAGAAGACGATGCCACGTGTCACAAATGTCCAAGGAAAACGGCCATAAGTTTCGAAATAGTGTCGCAGAGTGGTTGGTCACTGTACATGAGAGCATCTTTAGTTTCAGAGCAGGTAAGGCTTTGGATGCTTCTCATTGGTCGAGGTTTGTGGTAGGTGAGACTTGTCAGACATCAGTCTTCATTTGAGTTGACTCTCACTCATCCTCGTATGATCTTCTGTTGACTTTCGAATGTCATTAAAAGTCGGGTCGTTGTTTCCTGTCGGATACAGTAGATCTGGCACGATCATACTGTCTTCTTCATCTGAGTCGGTTGATAAAAGGTCTTCTACTGAGAGCAGTCAGCTGGTGACTCTGAAGGTACTGAGCTCTATACTGTGTTCTTCAATGGAGGTCAGCTGGTGAGACATCTTCTACTGATAAGGGTCAGTTGGAGACCTGAGAACACGAGCTCTTACAGACTGATGACGTGGGGTTCTAGAATTTAACTTCCTACTGAAGTTCAGACCAACAAATACCCCGTACAGGACTTAGACAAAACAGATAACGAAAATAAGAACAGTCTAACCTATTACATCATCTAATCCGAAAGATAACACACTAAGGGTACATGACAGGTTTTGGGATCTTCAATTCCACAACAATAAATCACTATGATTTCCCACATTACCGAAATAAGCAATAATATATAAACTACTGATGATAATTCAAAGTACCGTCTAAGTGATGATTTAATCAATCACTGACTCATAACCCAACAAGACCAATACTCAGTTGAATTTATTTTTTGGCCAAATTCCATAATCTTGAGAATCAAAATTGTGTTTTCCATTTTTCCCCCATACAGTTACGTATTTTGAGTAATTTTTTTCTTTTTCGTTTCTGATATTTTATTTATTGTTATCTCCTATTTGTATTTTATAGTTAGTATGTGACAATTCTGATTATTTGTTTATCAGACTCTTTAGATCGATTCTTCATGCAAAATTAAAACTCTTAATTAATTGAGTGATTCTAACTTGAACTATAGTGTATCTCGTCCGTTTACTCTTCACAAAATCTAAATAATCAAGATCTACATCTCCTAAGAGTACTAGTTTCAACTTTGTAGGACAATTTGACTAGAGACATTGTGTATCACAGCTTTTTCCGCATCAGAGAAAGATCTTATATAGTAGAGTATCAAGATCAGTTGTTGAAATCGAAATCCAATTTTATATGTAAATTTAAAAAAAAAAATATTCGCCTCGAAATCTTAAACTTTGTTCATTTTTCTATTAAAATTTCAAATTCCGCTCCCTTCATTCCAATTTTGAATCCACCCTAATGAGGATGCAAGTCTAAGTGATATTAGTAGCTAGACACTTTAAACATAGTTCCTGTAATATAAAGATACCTGGAGAGTCGAATAGAGAATTTTAAGGTTCAAATCGAGATTACGAAGATCTCAGTGGTCAAAATCGAGGTGATCGAAATAAGAGGGGTCAAAGTGGTATAAACGAGAGTATCGGCATTATTGATTTCATATGAATCCGTGATCGTTCTCCTTAATATCCCTACGCTGATTTACTCTGACGCGCTTCTCTTCCCTACGCTGTCGCTCCACTTTCTTAGGCGACGCCGTCGTTGTCTATCTCATACCGGTATGAGAATCCTGATCTTGATTTTTTTGAGCCTAACTGAAATTGATGAGGATTATACTTCCAGCGATGATTTCATCTTAGGGTTTACTCGTTGTTGAATATTCGAAATTTATAGGATGATCGATTTTCCTCCGCTTGGGCATCGTTAATTCAGTCATTTAATTTGAGGGATCAAAATCAATTTCGTTAATTCAGTCATTTAATTTGAGGGAAACCATCAAAATCAATTTCCCCTTGAAGAGTATTATTTATCATCTCCCTGGAAAAAGTATTACTTCTCCTTAGTTGACTGGGTTAGCAATTTGTTGAGGATGAAGAGAAGCACAAAGCATAGCTTTTCCTTGATATGGTGACCAAACTGAGAATGCACGTTTAGTAATAAAGAACCATGAATGCTGCTTATACAATCTTACTACAGTGCGGCAATTGAAGTGGGGGTTTCCTAAACTTTCGAATAGATGGTGATTCTTGTTAATTTTAGGAAGAATTTACAGAAACTTGTTAGATTGTTCAGGGGTTTTGGCACTTGTCGTGCATTTTATAGATTGAACCGATATTGTAATTTGTTATTGTCAAGATTTAGTTCAATTCTCTAGATCTCAAACATGGAATTTAGTAATTATGAAATACATCCTGCTTGAGATCTATCGTTGTTGGGTGCTTATCGGCAACATTTAGTGTAGTTGATATTTTCCACTTTTGCATAAGTGGTTGATCTAGAAGTGATCTATTGTTCAATTCCCGTTGGGTGCTTTTACTGCCTTTATAGATATCGGTTTGGTGAATTGAATTACATCTTTAAGTGGAGTGGGTAGGGAACGTTGAGGGTTGGGTATTGGTTGCCTATGTTTATATCAACAATAAGCATACACTTTCTGAGCTATACAAGGTTCTGTGCAAACTTGTTTTCCAGAGATGGCGTCCTCTCGAGATAGTATGTCAAAATCTCAGAAACAGCAAGAGGTTAAAACAGGAAATCATAAAGCAGCCTTTTCTAGATCTAGGCCCTCAAGCACGTCAACTTTGGCAAACTCAAAGTCTTCTGCACCTCCAGCCAAGTTTTCAGAAAGAACAGAACAGCTTCAAACGATAAATAGTATAAGGAAAGCTCCTGTTGGAGCCCAAATAAAACGTGTTATCGATTTGCTGTTTGAGGTACATTATCATTTCCTCAGTTGCATTTTCATTTGAAGGAGCAGTCTGTATATTATTTCTTTTTATTTTCGCCTTTGCGTTCTTAAAAATGATCATGGTTGTGTAGGTTTTGTATTTATCTTTTGTTTTTTCCAAAATTATTATTTTGGATATAAGAAAAAACTTAGTGGTGGTAGATCATGAGGTGTTAATTTCCAAAATACTTGGTTGTGAGTAAATTATGCTTTTAATAGTCTTTACTCTTTGCATCATCTAACATAATAAAAATTCTCATCTCCAGAAAAGACAAGCCTTGACTCCTGAAGAAATAGATAGAAGGTGCCATGTGGATGTTAATGGGAATAAGTCTGTATTTGACAGTTTAAGGAAGAACCCAAAAGTGAGTTATGACGGGGAACGGTTCTCCTACAAGGTGAGTTTAGTCCTTGTACAAACTATCAAGTTTGATTAGTATTCTCCCTGAAAGAACTTTCACTGACTCTGTTTGTAAATACATTTCCAGTCCAAACATCAATTGGCAAATAAGGACGACCTTATTAAATTAATCAAGAAGTTTCCAGAGGGTATTGCTGTTATTGATCTCAAGGATGCATACACTGCTGTAGTGGATGATCTACAGGTTAATATCTCGAACACTGCAGGGGCTTACCTTTGATACACAATTTATGCATTTATATGTTTCTGACACTCGCATGACTTTTAGTTGCAAAGTACTCGCAGACTTGTAACTAATCATCATCACCATCATCATCATCATCTTCTAGGCTCTGAAAGCTTCAGGCGAAATTTGGCTGCTATCGAATTTTGATTCGCAAGAGGACATAGCATACCCGAACGATACTAAAGTAGATATAAAAGTTGATGATGACTTGAAGCAGCTATTTCGGGGCATTGAACTCCCTCCTGATATGCTTGATATTGAGAGGGAACTTCAGAAGAGTGGGATGAGACCAGCTACAAACACTGCTAAAAGGAGGGCTGCTGCAGAGATTCATGGCATTCCTCCCAAGTCCAAGACGAAGAAGAAGAATCACGAAATCAGCAAGAGGACCAAGCTCACGAATGCTCATCTTCCCGAACTCTTCCAACATCTCAACGTCCCGGGATCGCGATGATATATTCTACTGCTATTTCATGGATTGCTTACTAGTCCTCCAAGTGTAGGATGTAGCACTATAGGAGGTGATCTTGCTTGTAATCTTGCAATGGAGATTATCTTCACGGTTGCTTTTCATTCATGATTTGCTGTAACAATTGAACTATTTCATCATACTTATTGAATTGTGTCATCTTGCATAGCGTAGATTAGTTACTCTAATTTGTGAATGATAATCAAAAGGTAAAAAACTAATTTTATGTCTAAATTTTCAGTTGTTTTGAGTTTAAAAATTATAATTGTGTTGTCTGAGTTTAATACTTGCTTTTCCGTTTTAAAAGAGAGATTGCGGGAACATGAAAATGAAAAACAATTTTTAATTTGACACTAAAACTTATAAATTTTAAAGAATATATTAAGATTCAACAACTGAAAGTTTGGACACCAAATTGTAGAATTACCAAGGTAGTCTTATAAAAAAATTGATATCCAAATAATATTTTCCATAAAATAATTTCAAACTAATTCATAAAAACTTGTATGAGCCGGGACACGGTACATTCGGCCCACTTATGGCCCAATTTCGCAATCCGAATATCCGAGAGTATATATATTACTTCCTCCTTTCCAAAATTCTTGTCCGCTATTCCATTTTGGGTTGTCCCAAAATTCTTGTCCACTTTCCTTTTTTAGTAAATTATTATACACAATTTTTTTGTGGGACCCACAACTTTATACCAATCTACACACAACTAACAACTCTCCTTAAAAACCGTGCAAAAAGCAAATTGGACAAGAATTTTGGGACGGAGGGAGTATGTGCTAACTATATTATACTAATAGTTTATAGTCCAATGGTAGACTCTTCCTTTTATCAAGCCAAACAAGTCCTCTTGTCCCCATTTTTTTAATTCATTTTTTAATTTTTATATTTAGCCAAAATTACTGTTCATTTTTAAATTATTTTTAGTTTTATTTTTTAATTATTCTTTTTTTTAACTTATTTTTTTAGCATTTTTTTATTTTTTTCTATTATTTTTCACAATATTTATTAAGGACGGACGTGTCATTTTATTGTGAACAAAAATATCATTTGTAGAGTATCATTTGCTTCAAATAAACGTGTCATTGTCGAGAATATCATTTATTGACTATCAATTATTTTTTAAAAAAATGTGATTTGTTTCGACAAAAATGTGTTTGTTTAGGAAAAAAGTGTCAGTCGTTGAGAACAAATGTATCATTTATCTCAAAAGTGTCAATGACAATGAAGTAAAATGTTAATCATAATTAAGGAATGTGTCAGTTTAATTCAATAATCGCACGAAACTACTGTTCAGTGATTTAGTCAGCAAAATATGATCAGTATAATAACAAGAAATATTACTCAAAGTGTCAATCGTAGTAAACAAAAGTGTTGATTATCTCGGAGAAGAGTGACAGTGTTGGTCCAGAGACGAGTGTCAGGTGCAGAAAGGGGGGTGAATAAACCTGAGTACAAGTTTTTTCTCAAATGCGAAGGACAGCTGAGTTGTAGAGTGCGATGAACAGTGTCAAATAGTAACCTTCTGATCGCGGGTCAGAGTGTCTCAACTACTGAGTCCGTCCTACTGACTTTTGTCAGTATTAAGATCTCAGTCGGAGAGTTTAGTGCGGATAAGTGTAGAGCCCGATAGACTTCGTCTCTATTTTAAAATGTGTTTTCGCAAACTAAACTTGTTTTGGCTGGTGCACTTTTAAATACGTTTTATGCAAGTTATGAGTTTGTAAAACGGTTTGAGAACGATGCAATAAAACAGTAAATAACACAAGCAATTTTTAACGTGGTTCGGATACGCAAGATCCTACGTCCACGGTCCTGCTGAACATGAGTTCTTGTTGATTAATCTGAGCAAGTCTCAGGCCAAGGAATTCGTGCATGGGGACGGACCTCTTCTAAGTTATAGTCCTTAGCGACTTTACAAATCAAACCGAAGTTTGAAGGGGAGGGGATTTTCTCCAACAATGAAGGAGTTCTTACAATAAGAACGATTCACAGAAAGTGAATTCTTCGAAGGTTCTAAGCTATGGATGTAACAGTTGAGCTTAAATAGAGAAGAGGGAACTAAAGAAACTCTAGAGAGAAGAACTACATATATTCAACTAAGCAAGTTCTTCGCTGGATCGACGTGAATGCGTTAGAGGGTTTGAATGCTGGGAGCGTGTATTCCCTTTTATGTCCCGTGCGTTGAGCTCGGAAATGCTTCTCTATTTATAGTCGTGACCCATGCATTTGTCCGTTGCAGAAGATGATGCCACGTGTCACAAACTTCCAAAGAAAACGACCATAAGTTTTTGAAGTAGCGCTGCAAAGTGGTTGGTTTCTGTACATGAGAGCAGCTTTAGTGTCAGAGCAGGTAAGGCTTAGGTTGCTTCTCATTGGTCGAGGTTTGTGGTAGGTGAGATTTGTCAGATATCAGTCTTCATATGAGTTGACTCTCACTTATCCTCGTATGATACTCTGCTGACTTTCGAATGACAGTAATAGTCGGACAGTCGTTTCCTGTCGGATTCAGTAGATCTGGATCGATCGTACTGACTTCTTCATCTGAGTCGGCTGATGGAAGTCTTCTACTGAGAACAGTCAAATGGTGACTCTGAAGGTACTGAGCTCTTCAAACTGTGTCTTCCACGGAGGTCAGCTGATGGGAATCTTCTACTGAGAACAATCAGTTGGAGACCGGAGGACACGAGCTCTTACAAACTGATGACATGGGGTTCTTGAATTTTACTTCCTACTGAAGTTCAGACCAACAAATACCCCTTACAGGACTTAGACAAAACAGATAACGAATATAAGAACAGGCTAGCCTATTACATCATCAAGTCCGAAAAACACACTATGGGTACATGACAGGTTTTGGGATCTTCAATTCTATAGCGATAAATCACTACAATTTCCCCCCATTACCGAAATGCAGCAATAAGTCCTAAGTACATGAACTACTGATGACAGTTCAAAGTATCCCTTAGCAATGATCTAAACGATCACTGACTCATAACCCAACAGACACATTCTTATATAATGTCATTTGTAATGAATAAATGTGTCAATTACAAGGAACAAAAATGTTATTTATTTCAAAATATCAATCACACTAAAGTAAAGTGTCAATTATAATTAACGAACGTGTCACTTTAATCCAATAATCATATAAAATCATAGAGTTACATCAAATATATTGACAAGTAATAATTATTCTTTTTAAATAGTTCCACAATTCTTTACTGCCAAGTATAAATACAAACTTAGCAAGTCAAACATCGCAACTACTAAGACCAAATACATCAACTATCTACAATTCTACATGCATATCCACTAGCTCGGGCCAAAAATAAAATCAAAGAGTAAATCAGAGTTTGACCAAACCTTCATTGAAGCAGGGTCAAAGGTGATGTCCGCCTTATTCTGAAGCAACAATTGAATGTTGAAAAAATCTGACCCTCAGATCTGTAGGAGAAAGATGCGAGAGATGCGAGAGATTTCAGATAGGAAAGCAAGAGAGAGAGAAAGAGAGGCAAAAAATGAGAAAGGAGAGGTGGAGATGATAAGAGCGAAGAATGAGAGGGAATGTAGTATTTTCATTATTATTTTTTATTAATATAATCAGCGTCCCAATTAGTCAAAATTGGATCATCCGTGTGATCCGTATGTATCATACATCCGGGTCACGGAAGTCTTGCTCAAACTAATTTCCTATGGCATGTAAGGAGCCAACATAAACATCATTTTATTTCTTAAATAATCTTCTTTAAAAAATAATTACCACGCTAATCTTCTTTGAAATATTATCTTCCAACCTAGTCCTCCCTATGCCACATGGCCATGGGCAATCATATCTAAATTATGTTAGTTATCTCAAATTAAATAAATAACATATAATTTGGTTCAACTATTTATTAATTTTCGCCAACTATTATAATATTTTAAAATAGATCATTCTAAATATGATTTAGAACATCCATAATAATAATTTATATTTATAAAACATTATGTATTATGCTAATATTTTTTTTATATTATACGACATAAAAAAACTTTAGTCGAATTTGAATTTTTAAAATTTATCCATTTAATTTGAAATAAATAAAATAAATAAAATCATTAGATTTGCTTAAATGGAATAGCTATAACTAGTTTGAAATATAATTTTTTGGAGGAGAATAGTTATGGTAATTGTTTTTTAGAAGACTATTGTCCGTTTACATGGCATAGGTGGTTAGTTTGGAATTATATTTTTAGAAAAGATTAATTTAGGAGTTTTTTTAAGGGTATATCGGTAAAGTGACAATCATGGTTGGGCGCCAAAGCAAGCGCCTTTCATTCAACTTGGCTTTTTGCAGTCCACCCATTTCCGTTTCCAACCGCAAAATATCGGCCAACAATTTCACCACAGATACTCGCACAGGGAGCTGGAAAAGGGGAGAACTGAATACTAACTAAAATGCACAATTTGACTCTGATTTTCTCTCCTTATACTCTTCCCCATGGAAATCTCTCCGAGACCCTGGGGTTTCCATCATCGCGCTCGAGATTAAAGCTGAAAAATTTCTGGACAAGTGGAGACGGTGAGGAATCAACAAGATTTATGTTCTATTTGATGTTTTTTGTGTTTTTCTGCCTTTATATATCGGGTTTGATTTCAAACTTACTACCTGTTTAAAATTGTCCCAATAGTTTCCTTGCTGGTCGATACGAGGCGGGATCTAAGTGTTTGGGCTATTAAGGACAGGAGGAATGTAGTAGTTTCAGCTGTAGAGGAAGGAATTTCGGCTACTGGTGAGCAAAAAAAGAGGTGACCTCTTTTCTTCTAGTCACATGCTTATTTTGTTCCTTGAATTAGTTCTCTGACTTTTATGGATTATGGTAGTTTTTTGAATTCTGTTAGCTGCATCAAAATACACACGTAATAGAAGTCTATTAGCTGCATAAAAAACGCGGTTATCTAAAATCATAGTATAGTGGAAAAGTGAGGCCAATTCTTGTTCATCCTAATTTTTTGTATGTATAAAGACTGGATACTGATTTATTACATTAAAATAGATTGAATCTTTAGCTTGATCTGTGATGAATGTGCAGTGCATTTTAAGGAGCATCTCCCCTAGGGTATTCCTCAAATACTTATTTTATCTTATTGGTTAAATTGTTAGTGATGGTCCTATAATACTGGCCAACTTATTTAATTGCTAGTAATGCACAGAATTGCCGACTGCCATTGTTTTTTCTTTTTGTAAGCTCTGACTGATATAACATCTGTCATTTTTAGTAGTACAATACCTTTTAATTACTCATCATAATGAGGACTGCACCTTCACATGTTTCAGTGAAAATATCACCTGTTTCACTGAAAATATAATTATCCTAGCAAATATGAAGGATATTAGGCTGCCTCATAAAAGTTATCCAGGCTGCTCACATGAAATTCTGTGACTGGGGCTACACTATATTTTAAAATCTTCCTTGTTACAAGAATGAATAACTATATACTTCGAATACTTCTTGCAGGAAAGTGGTTGAACATATATGCTTAGTCAAAGCGAAAGAAGATTTGACTGAAGAGCAAGAGAAAAACATGCTGGATTTTCTTTATACGACTCAATATCAGATGCGTGGCATTGTTGCATTGTCATTAGGTGATTTTTTAAGCTGAATAAAAGGTTCTGAAAAGGACAGAACATCATTAACCGGCGAACTCTTTTTATTGGCATCTTATAGTAACATAAACTCTGTTTGGAAATTCAGTTTTCTTACCAAGTATTAATTTGAACGTATTATTATTGTTGTATGATCAATCTGAGATGCTAACAACCAACTATTAGAGAACCACTAAACGTTTTGGCAGTTATATATGGAGTGTTCAAATCATTTGGCTCTTTTCAACTTGTTTTGATACGAAAGTTGATGGTTTTCTGTGATCAGGTTTTTAACTTACTTTGGACATTTTAAAACTGGTTGTAATTATCAACCATGGTACAAGTGATTATTTTTAGTGCAGTTAACCCTTAAGTTACAGTGCCTGTGATTTCATTTCAGTGTAGTTCTCAGTGACGCTGCTCTGGTATTTGTATAGTATTTAAAATCTACCCAGCTTTGAACATGAATAGTAGCTTTGCATCTGCTCCCTGTGAATCTTTTTATTGACACTGTATCTTTCTTGTAAGTATCTCTAAGGTATTTTTGACTTGTGTAGGACGTATCTGTGATCAAAATCCTGAACAATATACCCATGCCATTTTTACCCGTTTCCAGACAAAAGAGGATCTTGCCAAGTTCTATGAGAACCCCTTCTACACGAAAGTACTTAAGGAACATGTGATGCCTTACTGCCATGTATGCTTAACATGTAAACACCAATATCTCAAATCATATGTTCGTTTAAAGTCCTGCTGATAGATCTTGTCTTATATTTCTTTAATTTAAGAGCTTGTTCGTTCTCAGGGGTATATATATCTTGACTATGAGGCTGAAGTAGAAGATGATATGCTGCCAATATTCCGGAAGGGAGAGGTTGGAAGCTGCAATTACATTCATCTGTAGGAAAGATCTGCTTTTAATGTCACTTCTACTAGTTCTGCGGCCATCATTTCAGTCATGTCTTCATTTTCTTTTTCATGTAAACAATTAAAGCTCATCTTGAGGTTATGGAATAATTTTACTGGCAGGAGTTCAATTATGGTGTCGAGCTCATGCTTCTTGTAGAATTTAGTCAGAGTTTGCTGGGTGGGCCTGCGGAAGATGCAATTACTTCTCTTGCAAACCTGACAATGGAGTTTCCTTCTCTGATTGTTCAAGCTACTAAAGGTGTACTTTGAGATCCTATGCCCAGTTACCTTCTTCGGAAGTTGGAACTAGTTCCCAATCAAATGCTCCATCACATATAATTAACTCAGGGCTACTGTTCTTAAAAACACTATTTTTGTGTCTGGTAGTACTGATTCAGCTATCTCTAGGATATTATCCTGTGCAGTCTTATTCATTATCGTGCTGCTTTTGTGCCTTCTGTTTTTGCAGGTGCAAAATTGGACACTAGCAATGTGGAATATACTCATGGGTTAGTGGTGCGATTTCGGTCAGGTCAGTTACAATTCCTTCTCAGCTTGCATTGTAAATCTTCTAGTCTTTGTGACTTGCATATCTCTAACTATGCACTCATACAGTGGAGGCCTTCAAGATCTTCATGAGCAGTTCTGAGTACAACACTGTGAGGAGCTAAATTTACAAGCTTGTTATGGTTTGAGTTTGATATTTTGTGTGAATTTGATGGCATGTTTATACTTACTCTCCCCCACCTTTTCCCCTGATGCAAATCCAGTGGTCTATTGCTTCTGTAAACCTGGTTGTTTCTCCCCTACCTAATAACTTAGATCCATAAATATTTCCTGGGAATTTCAATAATGCATTCTGAGAAATATCTCCTTGGGAGCATAACTCATGGTGGAAGAAAGAACATTATTAGTAGTTTCTTGTCACCAACTATTTCAGCTAGAAGTAGCGCATCCATCCTTGGATATGATTCTTGGTTCTTACACAAATTCTTATAAAGCAGATATGGGAATCTAAATTCGATCCCATCGTCCGAAAGGCTCTGTTTGTGCATTTTTCAGTAGATCCTGTGGGCAAAGAGCTTATGTAGCAAGGTCAGTCTTCTTCCTACGAGTATCGAATTTGTGTGAGACTCTGTTCATCATTTAACAGGTACAAGGCATAAACTCCTCAGGTCTTTGAAACATGAGCAGTTCAAGAGATTGATTCAACTGTGCACGGCCCTTTATTTGGTGGCTTTGAATTATTTGAGTAGTCCTCCTAATTCTCTATGTTTTCATATAATATGGTAGACCAATTTATTGATGCATGGCAAAAACTCATATGTTGTTATGTCCCTATATTGCAATAACTTATTTCATTCACAAATAGTGTCCCATTTTTGTAGGAGTGAGACTTCTGCACAAATTCCTATTTCTCAGCTTCACACTCGTGTTTGTTGGGATTTATAACATATAAATATTCCTACATTTGTTTCATATTTTAATAACTTCTTTATAAGTCAAGCCTGACATATGACGTATCATTTACAAATTTTCAATTCTAATAAACTACCTTTTCTCTCATCATATTGTACAAATTAATTGAATTTTATAAACATCGAGTTTTGTACCTTCTGTGTTATGTTAAGAAAGTCCACTGTGGTATGGATGGAATGAACTGCGTGAACTTTCTTTTATTTCCTTGTGCAACTGAGGGAAAACTAGTAGTGTTTGTTGGAATAATTTTCCTAAGCAACTTTTAATTATTTATGCTTAAAGTTGTTTTTAAGTAAAGTTGTTAGTGTTTGTAACATTAAAAAAAAGAAATTTAAATTTAAAAAAAAATAGTATTTCAAACATTTTATAAAACTGTTTTTCAGTTTTTTTTTGCTTCTGTTGTTAAAAAAACATCTGACCAGCTATCAACTTATAGGTTTTTGCTTACTCCGGATTATTTTAACCTCCAAAAAAGTAGAAGTCTACATTTCAAAAAATTTAAAAAGTACTACTTTAATGTGCAGATTGAGTCAACTCTTGCTCCTCTTTTATTTCAAGGTGAAATTATATAAAAATTGTAAATCATATTAAATTAATTATGTAATAAATTTGCACCTAAATAAAGGAGGATAACACACTTACAATAAAATGATTAAATATGTTTATGAATTGGAATTCTAAAGATAAAACAACGATGTCAAAGTAAATCATTAAAGATAAATTCTAACAAATTAGATCCAGCTTGAAAAATGGTTAAATAAATGCTCAAGTGTTTATTTAAGTCAAAATTTGATTTCGTAAAACCAAGACTCTTTTATAACAGTAGGTAGTAATTATATAAAACGAGCTTCCTGGCCTCTAATATAGAATTCCACATCTCTGGATCCTGATAATGTGCCAACATTTGACTTTCACAAGAAACATTGAATTCTGTACATGTCATGTAGGAGTATCATATTTTAATTTCATGAGGCGTGCTAAGAACATGGCCCCTAATCTATATTTAATTCCGCTTAACAAATTAAACAATTATTAGTTACTGCTAAATATTTAATCCATTTGTTCACTTGTTTTGCATCATATTCTCTTCTCTCCTATGGCGATAAGTCGGTTATATTGTGCTTGATGTATTAGTTTGACTAAACTAATTCCATCTATTATTTTCATAAAAAAAAATAAATTAAAACTCCCATTAGTCAAATGCTCTACTATTTTGCCAAGTGTCCAGTGAGAATTGAACCCATGACCTTTCACTACGTACCTAATCTAAATTAACTATAAGTGATCACATGTTCATCCATAAAAGATAAACCGAGAAATAATTTCTCGTACTCTTATCGAAACCATCCAAATATCGAGAATAGTTAAAGAGAATGAATGTAAGTAAGCAAGAGGATGGATCTTCCTTTTGTATGATAAGAATGGTAACAAAATGTCGAAAATTCAAACAAATGAACTCAGTGTACTCGTATACATCCTATAATTTCAACATAAAATCTTTCCTAATTTACAAATAACATATAATTATCTATACATTTCTATACGATGAAAAAAAAAAAAAACTCTAAGAATGAAAACACTAATCTCTGCATAACTTTCTTGTCTGAAGAGAAAATCCTGCTGCTCTTGAATCAGTTATGAAGAGGGTTCGGTCCTCCCGGAGTTTTTCGATTCGAAACTCCGTAGATTGATTCATCATCTTCTTTGCTTTTGGGACTTTCTGCAGGAAAATACCTTGTAAACTTGGAACTAAATCTTGATGAAGAAGAGCCTTCGACAACCACCGTTGATTTCGTCGGAAATTCGCGGCAGTTGCAGAGCTGGCTGATGGAGAGGCAGATCAAGACGATCATCAGAAATGGGGTTTTGGAAGAATGAATTCTCATAATACATCCACTTCTTGAGAAGAATGTAACTGTTAATTATATTGCAGATGAGAGGTGGGAAAATGTGGTGCTACGGTTTCAAGAAGCTAATATAGGCTCATGTGATCAGTTGGAATGACTAAATTGTCCCCATAATTGTGTGTGAAATTGGTTTGTTTAAGGAATTGCTATTTGTAGGCTGTAGCCATTAGTATTGACCTTACGACTTTCATGAATAGATTATTCTAAAATCTAATTATGTTGTGAGATTAACGGGAATCGTATATTTATGGTTTAATGTTTGAAAATCGAGTCCCACAAAATATTACAAATTTCTACACGTTACAATATTTTCTCCTTTTTCATGAATCAAGAATTGAAAATGCCTTCGTGGGTCATTGACAAATTGAGCTACAAGTTACTTTTCAACATTGGTCGATCCAGGATTTACATTTTTTCTTCTAAAATATTGAATGGTGAATTTTTTTTTTGAGAGATAAAGTGAGTAATATATAATATTCATTAAGGGCATCCCAATTTTTATGCGGAAACAGTATTTCGTCTACAACGGTTTTTCCATCTCTCCCCTAAAAAGGAATATTTCATAATATTCTCTTCTTTTACTCTTATAAATCAAATTAAAATATAATTATATAATATTTTTAGTTACAATTTAATGATAATTTTTTAAATTTTAATTTAATTATATAATTAAATTAAATATAATAATATATTTAATGAAAAAATAAAATTAATTGCAAAAAAGATAATTTAAATTACTTAAATAAAACACATAGGTTACATAATAATATTTAATTCTCAAAAGACGAATACTCATCCCGTAAATGTTCAATCAGTGCATTTCGAAACATGAAATGAGCATCTGTGTCTTTAATTTCACTAGACCGAGAAATAAAGCTTTTAAATCGATCGGGTTGAGGTTCTTCAAATTCAAAATATGTGGTTGACACGTCTCTTGCAACTTCAATTGCACCATCAAAGTCTCGTTCATCTTCAATTATCATATTATGCATTATTATGCATGAAGTCATAATATCTCCCAAATAACTTGCGTCCCAAAAACGTGTTGGATTTACCACAATCGCAAAACGACTTTAGAGGACTCCGAAGTTATGTTCAACTTTCTTTCTACACGCTTCTTATTTTGTCACAAAATACTTTTTTTGGGACCAACTGGTGCACGTATAGTTTGCACAATAGTTGCAAATTTATGGTATATACCATCAATTGGGTAATAACTCATATTGAATTCCTTTTCATTTATAACAAAATGCGAAGGGGGAGCAAGCCCGAGAGCAAGGTTGTTGAAAAGATGAGATGCTTCGAGAACATCAATATCATTGTTTGCACCTGGCAACCCGAAATGTGCATGCCATATCCAGAGATCGTAATTAGCCACAACTTCGAGAATAATTATTGGATGTCCACTTTGACCTGCATATCTACCTGCCCATGACGTCTTACACTCCCAATGCATGCAATCTAAACTCCCTAATATCCCTGAGAAAAAGAGTATATGATAGTAACACATAAGGACCATGAGCATGGCTTCAAATTTGACTATACTTACGGGTAAACCTCCTTCTTCCCTTGTTTCGGAGTCCCAGTCTCCTTCAACCCCTTCGTTCACTGTGAACTTAGATAGTGAAGATGGATTTGGTAGTGGTGGTTCTTGTTGGTCCGGAGACGAAAAGTCAGGTGTAGAGGGGGGGGGGGTGAATACACCTGAGCTCTGTTTCTTTTTCTCAGTGAAGGTCGGTCAAGCCGATGTTTGCAACTGATGAACAGTGCCAAGTAAGCCTTCGATCACTGGGGTCAAAGTGAGTCAGCTTCTGAGCTCTTCTACTGACTGATGTCAATATTACGAAACTCAGTCGGAGACTGTAGTGCGGATAAGTGTTAGGCCCGGAGTCGTCTCTTTTGAAAACGCGTTTTCTCAAGTTAAATCTTTTGGCTGTGCACTTTATAAAATACGTTTTATGCAAACTTATGATTTTCAAGTCGGTTGAATGCAATGCAATAAAACAAGAAATGAACACAAGCGATTTAACGTGGTTCGGATACGCAAGATCCTACGTCCACGGTCCCGAACAAGGCGGGAGAACTTGTTGATTATTCCGAGCAAGCCTCGGCGGGGATATCGTGCAGACCGGACAGTTCCCTCTAAGTTATAGTCCTTAGCGACTTTACAATCCAAACCTAAGTTTAGAAGGGAGGGAATATTCTCCAACTGAGAAGGAGTTCTTACAACAAGAACAATTCACTAAATGTGAACTCCTTCGGATCTAAGCTATGAATCTAGCAATGAGCTTAGTCTAGAGAAGATAGGGATCAAAGTGCTCTACAGAGATGAACTACAAGAAGTGTTCTATGAAAACTAGTTCGTCTCTGGATAAGCTTGAAGGTTCTAGAGCGTTGTGAGTTTTAATGATTTCCCTTGATTTCGCGTATATTCCTCTTCTTGAAATCTTCAAATCCTTCTCTATTTATAGTTGTGAGTTGTGACATATGTCCGTTGGAGACGACGATGCCACGTGTCACAAGCGTCCAAAGAAAACGGCCACTATTCAACTTTGTTGCAAGGGGGGGCGTTAATGCACTGTTCATGAGAGCGGCTTTTCTTGTGTAGAGTAGGTAAGCGTTGTCGGCTTCTCATTGGTCGAGGTTTGTAGTTGGTGAGTGTCGAGTTGACCGTTCAAACTACCTCGTATGTCTTCTGCCGAACATTTGAAGGGACTTTAAGTCTTTGGGTCGCTTTCGTCGGATACGGTACTCGAAAGTCTGTCTTCTTCGGTGAGTCGTCGACCGATAAAGTGAGCTTCGATAGTCGGTTGGTCGATGCGAAGGTATCTTGCTTGCACCTTGGTTCTTCTACCGATGACCATCGCCTTGTAGAGAATGCTTCCTCCGAGGTCCGGTCGGCGATGCGGGATCTTCAACCGAGTTTGATATCGGTGCCGACGAAGAATGCAAGCGATTACACTGATGACGTGGGGTTCTGAAAAGTATCTTCAGCTGAAGATCAGTTCAACAACTACCCCGTACAGGACTTAGACAAAAATAATAAGCATTACATCACGTCTAACCTATACATCAGCTAATCCTATCGACACACTAATCTACTGATATCAGCTCGGTTTTGGGATCTTCAATTCCATAGTACTACTATGATTTCCCCCAATTTCTTTTAACCCTAGAACAGCTGAGTATCAATCTACTGACTCATATCCAACAGTTCTTCATCCCACCAACCGGAAGGTGTGAAGAAAGAAAAACTGAAAAAAAAAAAAAAGAATAAGGAAGATGCGGCTAATACTCTTTTGTTCATTGAAAAAGAAAATGAGAAAATGCGAGAGACACTCATTAAATGAATCGAGCTTAAGAGCTTAATCAGAGACGATAACATCCTAATGATCAAATTGAAAACGATTGATGATCCGCACAAACATGAATTGCTTAGGCTTGAGCAAACTGAAATTTATGAGAAGCAGAGAATGACACCCCCGTCAAAAGACGACGGTCCAAGTTTGTTTTGAAATTTATTCTCGGGCACTGGAGGCTCCGAAAATGATATTCCTAATTATTAAATAATTATTAGATGTAATTTCAATATTCAGCATGTTATGTAATTTTAATTAATGTTCAACTCATGTATTTTCCTTTTATTAATATTAAATAATTTCAATTAATTTTATACTAATTATCTAAATTTGTTCTAATAAAAATTAATTAATACTTTATTCTAAATAATTAATTAAAAATCATTATTCATAATAACAAATTAAATAATGATAACCTAGAAATAAATACTAAAGTCCCTCTCTCACTTTGGTCACCATCTCTCTCGCTGTCTCACCCACCCTCTCTCTGTTTCTCACCGCTTCACATCTCTCTCTCTCTCTCCGTGTTCTTCAATTCCGATCTTCAATACTAAAGTCTCTCTCTGACTTTGGTCACTCTCGCTCTCGCTGTCTCACCATCTCTCTCTCTCTCTCTGTCTCTCCATGTTCTTCAATTCCGGTCTTCAATACTAAAGTCTCTCTCTAACTTTGGTCACTCTCGCTCTCGCTCTCGCTGTCTCACCATCTCTCTCTCTGTCTCTCCATGTTCTTTAATTCCGGTCTTCAATTCCAGCGCAAATCGTCGGGCTCTTCAAGTAAGCATGCTCTTATCAGTTCTCGAGTTTTCAATTTGTCTTCACATCTTCGATTTTCGTATCCGACGCAAATTACAGTCCAGATCTTGAATTTTCAATTTTAGGTTTTCAATATATGTGTCCAGATCTCTTGATTTCATTTTTTTGTTTTCAATTTCAGGTTTTCCAACTGAAAATCGAAAACTTGCGCCAATCTTCAATTAATTTTTCAATTAAAATTAAATCAAAAATAGAATAGAGGAGAGACAAATCCTCCCTCAAATTAAGGAGAGAAATCTTGTCTTCCCTATAATAAGGGAGTGTATAGGATATTATTGGAAGTGAAACAGTGAAAAAATTTGAAAGATTCCCTAAGAATTGGTACCTTGGTGATAAGTTCAGAGCTGGTTCATAATCTTTGAGGCCGTGAACGCATGGGTCCCTTGGATTCGTCAATACTGCAAATAATTAATGTGGCATCTTGTAGTCTATTATAATTCAATGTGAATGGGCAGAATGGCTGAGTATCATTTGGTGGATAATCGAGTGCAAAATCTTGAAAGACATTTTGCTGGAAATTTGGGATAGTTTGACTTGTAAGAATGGGAATCATTAATTTTTTCATCCATTTTGATCGTGATAAAATTTAATATTTTGTATACTATCAGGATTGATTGTTAATAGTAAAGTCTCATGTGCCGACAGAGTAGTGATGTACTACATGATTTAGAATTATTTTATAAAATATTATAGGCATTGAATGTCCAATTAATGTGCAAGGTGGTCTTCCCACAATTAATTGGTTGTCACATATATATAATTGATAATTGACAGAATTGGAGTGTTCCCACAATACTTTGAAATGGTCTTTCTTGGCTGTACCTTCCGATCACCTAGCTAGAACTTTTACATCGAACTTATTATACATGATTAGTTTAATATACTTTACGAACTAAATTTATCTAATATTATTTTGAGATTACGGAAGCAAATTTCTATAACAAGCTAAAAGAACGCATTGGGTTTGAAAAGTATAATCTAATCATATATACTTTGGCAAATTTGTGACATATTAAAAAAATATAAACAGGTTATTACAGTTTCATCATCAGCCATTCAAATTTAAACATCAATATTTTTGTCAATTACTATATGATTCGAAATCAATGAATTAAAGTCCTACTGTAAATTCGTTTTCAAGGTTGATGGTGATGGAGTCAAAATACATGCAGCTGACTTTACTTTAATTTTCTTCAGAAATACGTAATTATTTTCAAAAAAGGGTCGGTTTCTCCAAACTAGAAGTTGGAGGTGGAGCAGCTTTAACTGATTTTCTATTTTCGACCCAATTTTTGAGAATCTCAATTTTAAGCTGGGAGTCCCAAACACCCCACACCAACTTAAAGCTGAAGCAACTTACAAAAAAATTGTTCCAAATACTCACTAAGAATTATTATTATTGACTAAGAATATCTGGTCGGTCTTCATCCCGATATGACATTCATCTACCCACTATTAACACCTGCAACAAATAATAAAGTTTTATCAGTATATATAATTACTAATCATTTAATTATTTTAACTATTTCAAATTAAAATTCAGATAGGATTAATTCATTTAATGCTTGAAATATGTGGACTGTTAAATGCTTGAAAATTGAAATCTGTTTGTAAGAACGTCCAGAACATACTTAACGTATAATATATTAAAATTTCAAATAATTGATGGATAAATTTGAGCCAGGTGAAATTTACCCATATGTGGTTTCTAAAAGGTGCAACCCCCCCCCTATAATTTCAAAAGGTACAAAATACCTCTTCGTGATTTCGATTTTGTAGCACACAGTCCTCGCATGTATTACACACGATTCAAGACAAAAATATAAGGGAAAATTTGCACCCACACAAAATTATAAGGGAGATTTTGCATCTAATTATTAATCGATTGTTACAATACAAATCGCAACTAAGGCGCATATGATTTACATTCTACGAGAGAGAGGTAAATTACACCTCTTTGTAAATTAAAAGGAAGCTTGATGCACCTTTTGAAACTATAGGGGGATTTACATCTAAGTTAAACCATCAGGGATTATTTGCTATTAACCCGATGAATTGATAGGAGTTTTTGTAAAATATAATTTTCATAAATTGTACTCCCTCCGTCCCATTTAACTTGTCCAGTTCCAGTATACCCTTTCGGATTGTCTCAAATATGTTGTCCACTTTCCATTTTTGGTAAAAAATTAAAATAATTAAACTTACTTAACTACAAATAATGCAATTACTGCTAATTAGACATTAATTAAAAATAACACTAATTACATCCTAAAAAAAATAAAAATAAAAATAAAACAACAAAAACAACAAACGATTGCCACTCACCATTTATTCCTTGATTATATTCCCAATATTAGATCTGAAAAAATCAACAGCCCCACTGCTTAGACCACAAGAACCCTAGTTGTTCTTCATCACAACCAAGATTTTATTCTTCGAATCTATCTACCAGTTCTATGAAATCGGAGCCTTGGTCGGTCTCACGGCCGATGACTTTTACCATAAGCCTTTAATATCCGATGGGCAATGGGTGTTTGTGAAGAAGACTCGCGACGAGTCGCACGGTGAGGCCACCACCTCAATTCGGTCGGATCCTGTGGCCTGCGTCCGTGAGACGCCACATTCGCCTTCAAACACGATGGATCTGTCCATTTCCGACAGCGAGACTCAGGGTTTCGGTCCTCTTAGTGATGGGCCCCATGGAGACGCCCCCTGCGCGGTGATGAAATCTGAGGCCTTAAACCCTCCATCCTCGCCGTCGCCGTCGCCGTCGCCGATCTGCAAGATTTGTCCTAATTGTGGCTTCCACTTTGATACTGATTTTATTTAATTTGGTTATTTGTAATTTGGTATGAGAAGATTTTGTGGTTTGGATTATTTGTATTCTGATATGCCGGTATTTTGTGGAATACTGCTTTTGAATATCATCAAGATTTTGTGGTTTCGATTATTTGCAACATATAAAAAAAATTAACATTTCATATTAACAACAATATTTGCAATATGTTCGGCTAAAAATAATTAAATCAGTTGAAGGATCAAATATAAATTCAAAAGTTAACAATTTTGTTAAGTGAGAAGAGATAAACAAATTAAGAAAAGCTTAAAAGTGAGTACTTACCACAACAACTCAATTAACAACTCGTCTTAAAAACTGCGCCACAACCCATAGGGGATAATAAAATTGGGACAAAGGGAGTAATATAGTTTAAATAAGTAGTATATTATTATACCATCTGGTATGCATATATTTCTTTGTCATTTTACTACAAATGCGGGATATCGTTACATTATACTCAATCCGTCTCATTATTAATGTCATGTTTTTCTAATTCGGTTGTCCCATTATTTCTGTTATGTTCGAAAATGAAAAAGACTAAACTCTTAATGCTAAGATAAAGTGGGGGGCTAGGGGCATCTTTACTTACAAAACACCCGCAATCCTACCCATCTCATACTCTTATACTCTTTCTTTAAGAGTCTCTTTAACACGATTTTGGTCCATTCCGGACGCAGAACTTTATAATTATTAACTTTTTGCAAGTTTTAAATAATTTCTTCAATTGCAATATTAGAAAAAAATAAAAAAATCAATTGCCCCAACTATGCTTTAATAGAATTCGGATGAATTATATACTCGAAAACTCTATCAATTTCTTAATACAATAAAAATCAATAAAATAAATACCTTAACCAAACTTTTTAATCATTGTGCCGAAAAAGAAACAAGAAAGAAATAATCATATATGTTATAGCATAATCATATCAAATTTAGACTATTAAAAAAGTATTGCATGTATTTTTTTATTTATATAAATTATAATCGTATAACAATAAATGTTCTTTTGTCACGTTAGCTTTACATATTGGATCTTTGAAATACTATTTAATTTAATTATCAAAACCAAATAATTATTATCTAAATACATTTTATTAACTAAATTTGTAAATATATGAAGTATCGATATCTATGAGCTGTAACATGTTGTCCTATTATATTTAAAGATAGTTCAAGGATGGGGCGAACAGCTTTTTTCTTATCTAAAAAAACGATCAACAGTTTTGTTAGCCCACCCAACATCAAGCATATGAAGGCCTCCATTTTTCTTAATTTAGAGTTTAGACTTGTTATTACTTATTTAGGTTAATTATTAATAGATGTATTAAACAAAAATATATTATTCGATGTGATATTAATCAATTAGATTCCATTTGGTTACATTTTAAAATGTTAAACATTATTTCTAACTCAAAAATTCAATTTTGAAAATGGAAGCCTCAAGTAGACTAACCATATGCTATTTCATTTGATGGGCTCATGGCCTTATATAGCCTACTAGTTATGCCCCCACTTTAAAGAAATTAAAGTGCTTGCCTCAATAATAATAATAAAAAAAGAAGTAAAGTATTTGTGAGGGCACAAAAAGTGTCGCTGAATGTGCTGAAGCAAAATTTATATGATACAATGGAGAAAAGTAGATACAACTTCATTCCACCCTGTTGGTGCAGGAATTAGAATTGCAGTTTTCACTTCTTCTTTGCTAAGGAAAGTTTGCACCATTACCTAACCAAATCAACCATTTCAAAATGCATACCAATTGCTCTTAAGAATATATTTACTCTCATCAACGTAAAGATCTGCTCTATACTCTAATAACATTGCAACTGAATTGAAAGTGTCAAGGTTTAACCTCTTGTACTCTGTTTCCAGCTCGAGCTAGCAATTTGTACTGATTCTCAAACATAGAGGCCATATAAACCTGCATAATAACCCCACATATCGATAATTTCTACTAGCAAGTTATAGCTTGTCTGGTGAGTTGATTAACTTCACCTGAAAGGTAGGTGCCAAACCCGGGCTCAAAAAGTACCGTCCTTTTGACACGGATTGGATTCCGTCAAACTGCTCTAGTTCTTTGATCAGCGACTCAACATCAGGCCACTACATAGTTTTCACATTGCATGGTGTGTGTGAGATGACGGTTAGACATTGGTAGCACTATAAGTATACAAACATAACCTCAGTATCTGCCTCAGTTGCTTCAAGTCTAGTGTCCAAAGTATTATGATCTCCAACCACAGCCTCCAAGGCCTCCATCAGGGGATCCGGCTGCCATGAGAAAAGATATCTTAGAAACTTGCTTCAACAGCATAGTGATATTGACAGACATGCTATCAGTAGTTACCATTATTTCCTTTAACGACAAAAATATACGTTCTAGTAGAAAGTCCAGTTGATGGACTTTGGCATCAATAATCTGCAGTCAAGGAACTTGCTCAGGTTCGGGTTGAAGTATGAGGATAAAAGGTACAGATATCAAGTGGAATGCCCGTGAAGGGTCAATACATAATTGACCACACATGATATACCTGACCAACTTTAAAGTATGATGCAGGATCCAGAGTGGCATCCCAGGATACTTCTGTTTGATGAATAAGGGCTGGAACCCCTTCAATCTATGCAAAGATACTCATAAATTATACATATCCATCATGAAGATAAACATGTAACAGAGTCTTCATCTGTTTGAGTAGCTAATTGAAACTCTATCTATAATTAAATAATCAAAACTTAAACCATTACATATATTATGGCAAGCTGTAGAAGCTTATGGGTGTAACTCAAACCAACAGAATAAACTGGAATCTCAGCCCTACTGTAAATAGAACTTTGAATTTACCTCAACAAAGACCCCGAAGTACGTAATCTTGGTAATGCAACACTTGACTACATCTCCAACACTCAGGCGTGCCTGCAATAAACAATGTATAATGGTTCAAGACATTGAGTTGCAAATTGAATAGAACGGACACACAATTTATAGGAATTTAAAATTATTGGGGCCATAGAGGCACCCTAAACTCTCAAAATGCTTCGTTTTCCAGCACAGTGTTTTGTTTGTCCAACACTTCTTGCAGTTCATTCCATATCTATAGCTGCTAGGAACATCATGTCAAAGCGCTGGTACATGAGGATATACATCTATGATCTAAACAAGGAACATCATGTCAAAACTCTCAACTTCTTCAAAATTAGAGAGAAAAATAAAAATAAAAATGAAGATTCTAGAAAATTGAGTTTAAAAATTTATTTGTCATCTCATGAGGTTCATACACTAAACTCCTTGTTAGCCTCTAGATAATTTTCCTTGTTTAAACAATTAAATAAAGGTCTCTAAGGAAAACAAATGAACTGTGAAGAAATTCTTAGGAGATAATAGTAAATTGCTTTAGGAAAATATAAGTTGGACCCCATTAGTTGAATAACAAAATAGCCACAAGAGGGAGTGTTTGGACCGAATATACATATGATGGAACAAAATAGAGATATAGTAAGAGTAACATATCCATTGGAAACAGACATGTAGTTTTTCCCTCAAGTTAGTAATTCGTAGAGAGGGATATCATATTAGGAGCAAGGGTTGATAACAGCAAAGTTTTCAAGTTCGACTTTTTGGCAGGATGCAGTTTTGTACTTTCCTGTGAAACTAAAGAAGAAACATGATCATTGAATGGAACCTTTTAAAAAGAAAAAACTTAATTTGACTAGTTTCAGTTTGGAACTAGTTTTGTTGAACCCCATTAAATGAATTTTACTATCTTCAGTCTTAATCTTCTGAGAACCTCAGGCAGTTGACCTCAAGATAGTATTCATCATAAATTAGATACTTGTATCCAAACTGCTTCATATCTAACTGATGCATATGTCATTAACTAAATGAATCATAAGGACCTAAACCAGCAAGAATCATTTACCATGAGATCTCTCTTCTTTTCAACCAATTCTTCCTTCTCCTTTGGTTTTATGGACAAAATTAGCCTTCGAGTATTTCTGTCAGCCAATACCACCCCCACATGGATTCTCTGCAAGTGCAGGGTTATTAGATAAAACGTTACAGAAAGAAAAAAAAAAAAAGAGGACGTATTTGGCTATTTGTCATCCAAACCTGACCAATAAAAGATGATAAGAACTTAAGTTTATCTCGGTCGTAGATCATTAGAAGATCCTCCAGTTTCATATCTGAAGTTATTGCCTCGTCAGTCTTAGTACCAATTTCTGAATTTATCACTTGCTGAGAGGTGTCCATCATGCTAGTAGTTCCATATTTTCCAATTATGCCCAGATTTTGTCTGTATAGGGATGGATCTAAACCCTTCCTTCTCAACCACGACTCAAAAGCTAAAAATTTCCACCTTGCAGCAAGATTACGATAAGGTAGAAAACCAATCAAGGAACCAAATGATACCTGCAAACAACGCAGTAAACCAAAATAGTAATAGTTAAACTACCCATATCCACACTATAAACATCAATCAGACTAGAGCAACAAATTAACCCACCACAAATCCTCTAGTACTGGCACTAATCAATTCCACTTCTTCTCTTTCTCTGGTCTTAACCAGCTCTTCTGCCTTTGCCCAGTCATCATCCTCCAGTTCCTAGATAAGCAGGCAACAATGAGATTCGTGAAAATAATATATTCAAATTTGGTAATAGATCAAAGATAGCAGCTGACCTTAACAGGTGAATTCCTTAGAAAGTTCTCCAGCTCCAAGGGATTAACCAAGCTTTCACGATTTATAGGGATCACAGCATCTCTGATTTTCTGATCTGCTAGTTTAACAGGCCGATCTAATCTATAGCATAGTATCACAGTCAGAAAGAGCATAAAAGTAAAGCAATGGGCATATAAAACTTAATGGCGACGGAATCTAGCAGCATTTAAAAGATGCAACACATGGAGACATAGACAGACTGAATCACCTTGTTGGTTTTCCTTGAAGTACAGTATCCATAGACACTGCAGGGATACTTCTAGATAGTTCATCAGACGTCAATGCTTTCTCAGAAGACCCCAAATCAGCCTGAAATTCTTGAAAATGAACCAAGATATTTAATAAAACTGAAGTTTTATACATAAATGCACCACCAAGATATATGATGGTATAACATAGATAGATCAACTATAAGATAATCAAATTACCTTTTCCCAACCCCTCATCTGATACAGATTCTTGTTGCCTGATTCGCTGCGGCCGGTTTTGATTGATTATAGTATACACCACTTGCTGATTCTCTGACTTGGAAAGATCTGAAGTGTCAGTAATAACATTACTGGAGCTATGGTCAGTATGCTCCACTGGTGATTCATCCTTTGCTTCCGTATTTGAAACAATGTTCATCAGCTCTGGCTTTTGTAGAAGAGGGGCAGAACCTTTTCCTTCAGTAGATGAACTTCCGTCGCTCAGACTCTCACTTTCAATTTTATCCACCTTTCCAACTATACCATCAGTAGAGCCTGAGCTGTTCTCTTCCCCAAACTCTGATTCAGCTTTCATTTGTTCAGGCTTCCTCAACAATGTGATATCACTAAACCTCTCTTTCTCCTGTTCCTTTCCCATTCTTAGGGATAAGTTTGACCTCATTCCAAACCTTGTGGATTTTTCACTCCCACCATCATCCTCATTAAACGATCTTGGTTTTCGCAATATAACATCGGGAACACTGCTCTTAGTCTCTTCTGAAGGCTTTCTTATTTGCTGTACAGGACTTTTAGCATTTATTTCCACAGGTTTATCTGTTGCTTCAAACTTTATTCCTTTCTTCGGTACGGGTCGAACCAAATTTAGTCCTTGCACAGATTTCATTGACTTCTTCTGATCAGGCAAATCAAATGGGATCTCCTCTACGCCTTCTTCCAGTGCTCTCCCCTTCTTTTTATCTAATAACTTCTCAATTTCCAGATAAGACACATCTGGATTTGATTTTCTACCCATTATCTGAGAAACAACGTTCAAGAATGTAATAAACCAAATCCTACATCAACTTAGGACAATGCAGCATAACATTTTCAACATACATTTCCTGATCAACGGATAAAGAAAGCTCAAATATGAAACAACAGAGTATATGGTTTTATTCATTAGAAATCAGTAGAACAGGTGCTACTGTAAATTTATATTTAGCCTGACAAAACCTATTATGCGAGTCCAAAGCCAATTTCGATGCAGCAATATAGTGCTAGTCAGATGCAACTTACGGGTAGAAAAATGTCAGTCAATCTTTCTGATGTGCATTAGTTACTATTCTCTATTCAAAGTAAAGCATTGTTGTATTATCTACCTTCAAATATGCGCATATATAATAGATACTCAGTATATACGTCCCTGAAGATGGTCGATGTCGATGCTACATCACTTCATCAGGTATGGCATTCACAAGACCATAAAGCATGACAGAAACAACAAAAGATAATTTTTTTTTTAAAAAAAAGAAGCAAAGTTACACTATCTATGCATCATACATCTTTCTCCAATTACCAACGAGTCGACATCAAAATCCAACATTGTGCACTACATACACCTTAACGCAATTAGTAAATGTTTATCACAATCATTAAAGTCATCAACTGGAATTGCCTTCATTCATCCAACCCTAGTGACATACTCCAAGTTCTAATTTTTCAGCATTCAACAGCAGATAGCCTAGGAGAAAAACAAGGCACCTTTGCTAAGGTGATTTTGGGGTCTTCCCCAATCATACGACCAAACTTAAGCTCCATTTTGTCCCACTCATCAAGCTGCGCTTCATCATTTGATGCAGAAATCCTAAACTTCCTTGGTTTCCTGCTAGAAATATTCAGAATTCCGGATTTCTTCGCATGAAAAGTGGGTTGAGAGATGAATTGAATGGAAGAGAAAGTGCTCGAATTGGCGATAGTACTGAGGGTGAAACTATCCATTGTTGACGAGATAAGTCGATGCTCATCAAACAAGATTAATAGTTTATGAGAGTTCGCATACTTTTTCTAAAAACTTTGACGGAAGTGGAATAGTGGTGAAGATGAAGCAAAAGGGAAGGAAGTTCCTCTTTGTTTATCCTCAACAATAACAGACGTCTCGTGGCGTGGATTTGTCCTTTAAATATGAAAATAATACGTAAAAATAAAGTGATTCTACACCATATTATCTTTAAAAAAATTAACAAAAATAGTCCCCAATATTTGTTAGTCTAAATGAATTGATCTTTATTAATTTTTTTAAATTTATTGGTACCAATGTTTGAGAAATTGGATAAATTGATCATTCTGTTAAATTTTAAGTTAATCAATTGTCAGTTATAAAGTATTTACGAAATAAAAGTTTTAGGGATCAATTCATCCAATTTTTAAATTAAATTTGAACCTTATTTTAAAAATAAATAGTTTTTAAAATTAATATTTTTTTAAAAAAACAAATAATTTTTTCAAAAAAATTAAAATTTTCTAAATCAATTTTTAATTATTTCTTTATATAATATTTTTTCCCAAGTAATGTTTTGAATTAACTTATTTTACAATTTTTAAGCTTAACAAATTAATTTAAATAAAAAATTAACTAAATCTAAATTAATTAATAATTTTGCGCCTCATGTCGAAGGAGGGGAACGGGATGACAATGCGATTGGGGAAGGTGTTATATACTTCAAGGTCGAAGATGTCGTTAGAGAGGAGCAGACATCTTCGACCTCGAAAAATATAATACCTTTCCCAACCGCTGTGTTGACATGCTCCCTTTATCCGCAGTGAGAAGCAAAATTATTAGTTATTCTAGATTTAATTAATTTTTTATTTAAGTTTTTTTTATTTCGTTAGCAAATTTTTTATTTGAAAAATATTCATTTTTTTTGAAAAAAATTATTTGAAAAAAATTAATCTTTTTCAAAAAAGAAAAATTATTTGATGAAAAAAATTAATCTTTTAGCGAAATAGAATTAATTTTTTTCGAAAAAATTATTTGAAAAAATTAATCTTTTTCGAAAAAAATTACTCCCTCCGTCCCATTCGACTTGTCTAGTTTTCCTTTTAAAAAATTTGTCAACTGTGTTTCCAAAAAAGATTCTATTTACTATAACATACCACTTTTTCTTTGTGGGACCTACCTCTTTACACACAATCACACATTCATCTACACACAACCATCCACTCTTCTTAATCTCCGTGCCCAAAAGAAACAAGACAAGTGGAATGGGACGGAGGGAGTACTTGAAAAAGAATATAATTTTAAATAGTACTTATTTTTTGTTAATTTAAAAATTGGATGAATTGATGCCTGAAACTTTTATTCCGTAAATACTCCCATGACTAACTTAAAATTTAACAAAAGGACCCATTTATCCAAACTAGCAACCAAGAAATTATAAAAAGATTAAAAACCAATTCATCCAAACCAATTCATCCATTTTGGGTTGTCCCAAAATTCTTGTCCACTTTCATTTTTTAGTAAATTATTACACACAACTTTTTTGTGGGACCCACAACTTTATACCAATCTACACACAACTAACAACTCTCCTTAAAAACCGTGTAAAAAACAAATTGGACAAGAATTTTGGGACGGAGGGAGTAACAAATATTGATGACCATTTGTACCAATTTGCCTTATCTTTTGACATGTCGATATAATTTAGTTTAATATTTGAAAAATGAGATGCTCAGAAATCAGAATTAATAATCAGGTGCTTCTCTAATTCGGGAACTGAATCTTTATCTTAATTTTCATATCATTAGTGTAAGCATTTAGATTGAAAAATGCACCTAATTCTTGGGGAAAAAAAAGAATATATCTATATATTGGACATGAATTACGGCTACAAATTTCAGTTGGCATAGCTCCTAGAGGATACTTGTTGAACTTTTATTTGTTACCAATTGGCATGCGAAATTAAATGAATTATGTGCAATCCATGTAAGATAACAATTAAAATGAAAATCGAAATGAAATAATTTGTCAGATTTTATTTTAATTAAAATCCCAAAAAAAGAGCCTAAAACCTCTTGCATCCACTTATTAAGACGTAAATATATATAGTCTTGGAAGTTGGAATTATGTATTTCTTAATCAAATTAACAAAAATGGATGTTCTAATATTAGGTTGAATTAAGGTGCACCATTATTTGCCTAGTTTAACTTTCAGCCTGTAACTCACCTTGTAAAATTGCTATACAAATGCTCATTTTGTAAAACACCAATTCCTCTAAAATAAAAAAAACAAAAGATCAAGGCGAGATCGATGACGTCGTCACCGTCTTACTTTGGCACGACGCAGAAATGCCATATCTGCGATAAAGTTGTGCATTTTGCGGAAATGGTGTCCGCTGATGGAATTCCTTACCACAAGAATTGCTTCAAATGCGACACTTGCAATGGTCGTCTTGCTGTACGTATCCTTCATTTCTGAGTTATTTGCACGTGACTTTGTAAATATACCATCTTTGTTAAAATTTGGACATACGAAAATATACCCCAAATTGAGTTTGACACGGAGATCGGAATATCTTACATAGATGACAGAAAAATAAAGTTGTTTACTACTTTTTCTGTCAAAACGACATTGTATCTCTTCGCCGGATATACAAAATTTTAATAATTTAATTGAAAGCTTGTGGTATTTTGAAAGTCATGTACAAAATCAAAATCCGATTAATAGACTAATAACCCTTTTTCATTTTCCATTCTAAATCATGTTTAGGATGATTTTAATAGAAATAACTAAGCACTTTTGTTGTTGTGGTGATAGATAAGCACCTACTCTAGTGTGGATGGGAAACTGTACTGCAAGCCTCACTTTGAACAGCTCTTCAGGGAAACAGGCAGCTTCACTACCAAGAAGTTTCAATCAAGCTTAAGTCAGTTTCGAATTTTATTTAATATGTACCAAAATTAATTATTATGAAATTCTTACATAATTTTCATTTCTGATCATCAGGTGGGAAGTATGCAGAATTGGTAATCCCCATCAACAGCTTCTACCATGAGATCAATTCAATATTGTTGAGGATTGAGAGTTATTATATCATGTGTTGATATGTTGTTATTACAGAGCAGGACTCCTAGTAAAGTGTCAACCATGTTCTCTGGGACTGTCGACAGATGTGCAGTGTGTAAAAAAGTTGTCTACCCTCTGGAGAAGGTATATATATTATACTATATATGTGTTACACTTAATTAATTAACTGCACCGTCATATACATGTATGCATGCAGTTTACAGTGGAGGGAGAGTTCTACCACAAGTCATGCTTTAGGTGCGCCCACGGCGGATGCAATCTGACGATGTCGTCGTACGCGGCGCTGGACGGCGTGCTCTACTGCAAGACTCACTTCTCCCAGCTGTTCAAGGCGAAGGGAAGCTACTCCCATCTCACTAAGACTTCTTCTCTCAGGAAAAACTCCGTCTCATCAATAGATCTCGATCTCTCCGAGCCCGAAACCCCAGCAGACCCCGAGGAGGAGCCACCCGCCGAGGTTGCAGACTAGGAGACATAGACCCGCACACACACACACACCATTTCTCTTCAAATTAATTTAAGTTTGCTTTGTGGCTTAACACGCACGTCCAATTTCATGCATACGTAACTAGGAATAATTTTGGTATCGTGAAATGATAGATAGATACTACTATTTAATTGAATTTTATGATGGTTAACGTGGTGGTGAGGATTTAGAAGATGCTTTGTACTTTATTAGGACATCTCCAAGGATCTCCCGTATTTTATGGGAGTCATATCCCAATTTTTGGGCAGAAACAATATTTCATATTCAACCGTGTTTCTCTTTTTTATTCTTATAAATTAATTTAAAATACAACTATATAATATCTTTAATTGTAATTTAATGATATATATCTTTATTTTAATTTAATAATATAATTAAATTAAAATTAGTAATATATTTAATGGAAAATTAAAATTAATTGCAAAAATGATAATTTAAATTACTTAAATAAAAAACATAGGTTACATAATAATATCTAATTCAGAGAAGACGAATACTCATTCCACAAATGTTCAATCAATGCATTCTGAAGCACAAAATGAGTATTTGCGTCTTTGATTTCACTAGACCGAGAAATAAAGCTTCTAAATCGATCAGGTTGAGGTTCTTCAAATTCAAAATATGTGGCTGACACGTCTCTTGCAACTTCAATAAGAACATCAATGTCTCGTTCATCTTCAATTATCATATTATGCATTATTATGCATGAAGTCATAATATCTCCCAAATAACTTGCGTCCCAAAAACGTGCTGGATTTGCCACAATCGCAAAACAACTTTGGAGGACTCCGAAGGCACATTCAACATCCTTTCTACACGCTTCTTGTTTCGTCGCAAAATACTTTTTTTTGGGACCAATCTATACACGTATTGAATTCCTTTCCATTGATAAACAAAATGCAAAGGGGGAGCAAGCCCGAGAGCAAGGTCGTTGTTGAAAAGATGAGATGTTTCTAATACATTAATATCATTGTTTGCACCTGGCATCCCAAAATGTGCATGCCATATCCAGAGATCATAATTAGCCACAATTTTGAGAATAATTGTTGGATGTCCACTTCGACCTGCATGCATCACTTTTAATGCATGCAACCTAAACTCCTTAATGTCATTGGAAATCTTCATTTCTTGCCAATATAGAGAAGTCTAGCAATGTCAGCATCAGTGGAGCTTCTTAGATACTGTGGTGCAAAGATTTGACGAATTGCTCGACAAAACCTCTTTTGAAGAAAGCAAAACTGAAAAAACAGAATAAGGACGATGCGACTAATACTCTTTTGTTCATTGAAAAAGAAAACGAGAAAATGCGAGAGACACTCATTAAGAGAAACGAGCTTAAGAGCTTATTTAGAAACGATAACATGCTAATGATTGATTTGAAAACGATTGATGATCAACACAAACGTGAATTGGTTCAACTTGAACAAGCTAAAATTTACGAGAAGCGGGGAATGACACCCCCACCAAAAGACGACAGTCCAAGTTTGTTTCAGAATTTATTCTCGGGTACTGGAGGCTCCGAAGATGACATTCCTGATTATTTAATAATTAATTGATGTAATTTCAATTAATGTTCAACTCATGTATTTTCCTTCTTTATTAATATTAAGTAATTTCAATTAATGTTTTACTAATTATCTAAATTTATTCTAAATAAAATTAATTTAATAATTTATTCTAAACCCCTTAATCTACTAATCTAATTATTAATCTAATAATTTATTTCACTCTGCCGACATTAACCTAGAAAGGACTTTGCCTCTCTTCAATTTCTTATCTCTCTAGCTAGGTAACAGACCCGCTCTCTCGCCGCCTCACATCTCTCAAGCTTTCTCTCCGTCTCTCCGTGTTCTTCACAATACCGGCGCAAATCCAGATCTTGAACCCAGGTAAGCACGCTCAGTTCTTGCCCAATTTCAGGTGAAGCCTGCAATTGTAAGCATACGAAGCGGGATAAGAAGTAACCGCCATGGCTGGATGCATCGTCGAATCGATTAGCAGAGGGTCTCCGACGCCATGGCCGGGTGCATCTCGAATTTTCAATTTTGTGTTCATATTAGTGTCCAGATCTCCTAATTTTGTGTTTTGTATTTTTAATTTCACGTTTTCCAACTGAAAACCGATAAGTTGCGCCAATTCTCAATTGATTTTTTTTAATTAAAAAAATGGATACGAGAGAGACAAATCTTGGAGAGTGAACAATGAAAAAAATTTAGAAATTTCTCAAATTTTGGACAACGTTGGAGAAGTTCTTATGAGAGAAATCAACAATTGTAAATGGTTTGTATATTTTTTAGCTCATAATTTTCAGACCTGATTCGACCACTTCAAATGTGATCCGGTGGTAACTCTTGATAAAAAATAATAATTTTTAATTTACGTCTTCAAATAGGTGGTATAGTAAGGAGAGTCGAACCTCAAACACATGCATCAAAAGCACAAGCCAAAACTGTTACCAACCACTAGGCCAAAAACTTATTTTATACTCTCTTTCTCATTTAGCTTGGCTTCAAATTTTTCGGTGCGGTTATTAAGATGATATGAGTTTTAGCAGTAGATGTGTGGATCTTATAATTTAGATAAAGTGATTTAGTAGTAATTGTGGGTCCTATAATTTAAATAAAGTTATTTAGTAATAAAGGTGACTCCTACATTTAAAATAAGGGACTAAAGGAGTTTTAAAAACATAAAAACTTTCTTTTTTAGGTTGGAGATAAGTTGAGTGGGACAACCTGAAGAGAAAACAGAGACAAAATCAATAAGACGAAGGGAGTATTAAATAAATCAAAGAGATTTATTAAGGTTTAATTATGCTATAGCATAATTGTCCAAATCGGTTTTTAAAACAATGGATTATAGTAAATATTTGCAATCGAAAGTCATATATGTAACTCTTAGTTTTTTGTGGTCTTCTATTTATATAAATACAATCCCGAAGCATGCCCGACTTTTTACAAAAGAAAAATCCAAAAAACATAAACGCCAAAATTATTAAAAAAACTACAATCATGATCTTTAATGTCGGAATAGATCCGTACCAAAATAAGTACACCAATGACATGTTTCTGTTTCTCTCAATAGATAAAACTAAAAGTTATCTCGCATATAGTTTCAAATCCCTATCTAGTTGCGATTTCTTAAGTTTCCACGATAGCTTCTTGCTTTCCAAAAGCTCCCCTTCTACCATGACCTCGGTCTCTACCTCTACCTACCACATGGCTCATTGAGTTGGTATCGGTGTCACACACAAAGTTCATTTTGCGAATCCTCTTATCAGTTGACATCTACCAATCAAATGAGTTTAAAACGAATCAATAATACTAAATTCTCATGGCAAGCTCAACTTATAAGAAATCTACTCATAGTCATACTTGTGTGTACACATTACCCGACTCACCAACCAGAACACCTAATCATTGTCTAGCCTGTAGCAAGAAATTTATTTAATCAATATACTTTGCAACATAGTAGCAACAACACCTCATAAACCATGTCTGTCTTATCAGCTCCTCAAAAAAACTAATAGATAGAATACTTTATACCTTTGCTCTCTCCTTCAAGGCAAATTGACAAAAATAGTCCTAAAACTTATTGATTTTGCGAAATTTATTCTCAAACTTTTTTTTTGGAATTTCTGTCCTCGAACTCATTGTTTTTGCGAATTTAGTCCCGACGTTAAATTTTCCATCAATTTGAATGGAAATCAATTTTTGATTTAAAAAAAATAAAAAAACAAAAAGGGCAAAATTGGAAATTTCATTTACATGGACTAAAATTGCAAATGTTGAATAATTCGGGAAATATTTAGCTAATTTCAACAGTTTGAAATTTAATTTCATTAATTTTAGACGAATAAGCTAATTGCTTCGTATAGACAAAATTTTGTATTAAATTTGCACATTTTTATATAACTTAATTGCTTCATATCAAATTTAAGTTAATTATGCTTTGTACCAAGATAAACAACATTTAGTCCGAAATGCAAAATGTATACTACAAATCAATCAAATAAATAAATAAATAAAGCTATTGTCACACCAATCATTTACTTCTAAATAACCCTTAAACCATAATATTTACTTCAAAATAAGTAAATCCCAATTTTTTCAAAGAAAACATTCACTCCCATCTCCCAAATGACTTATATGTGCAAAACATGTATCCTCCTATGACTTCAATCTAACATCCTCAAAGTTGTCTCCTTACTTATGTGCCTATCCAAGCACGCTCCAGCTTCAGTGCAAGTCGCTCTATTGTGACCTTCTTGGCCACACCAACCACAACGAACATGTCTCCTTTTTTGAGCAATCTTCTTAGGAGTTTTCTTCTACATTCAAGGATAAAAACAATTGTCAGATATTCAACTATAAAATATGAACCATCCCAATAAAATAGATCCAATAACATTCGAAAGTTGTTATATACATCTAAGTAAGTGCCTATACGTATGAATAAACCAACCAACCAGATCAATATCAATACTGCATAGATTGTCAGCAAGCACGTTCGCGACCAAATAAAAGAAAATCAACCAAACAGACCAAAGCAATACTATCTGCAACAAAACTAAAATCAACATCTTTGCACAATACATATGTCGAATACAAACACTCCAACTTATCAGTACAAGTAAGTGCCTAAATGTATGAATAAACCAACAAAATAGATCAGATTAGTATCAATGCTGCACAGACTCTCAACAAGCGTGTTCGCAACCAAGCAAATGAAAACCAACCAAACAGACCAAAGTAATACTATCTGCAACAAAACCGAAATCAACATCTTTGCACAATATATATGTCGAATACTGATGTGCAGCATTCCGAGTCACAAGAGGGAACGGAGCTAGAAGAGATATCACCACATACAAGGTTTGCCAAGTTTTATGTGCGTCGCAATCGAACGACGTAGGATGAAATATGCATGCATGCCGAGAGATATGGAATCGGACGTAGCAAAGCGAAGCAGCATGCATGCAGGAGAGTATGGAAATATATCCGATGGTTATGGATTATTTCCTTAAGTTAATATTTAGTCTTTTTTCATATTAGTTTATTTTTAGTATTTTAGTATTTTTGGGTTTAGTAATTATGGAAATAAATTGTGGATTTTCATCCTATATAAAGAGGATGAGAACCCTAGCTTAGGTACCTTGGTTTTGGACTCGAATCGGCAAGACGGATGTCTTGAGGCGGCGAATTCTTCCGAATTCGTTTGATAGTTTTTTTTCCCGTAATTTTAATATTGTTTCTCCATTCATATTCATATTTGTTCATTACTGCCTTCGTGTGTGATTTGCCTTGTACATGCGAAAGTAGGGTTTTGCGATAGTGTTGAGTCGCTGACTTTGGTGAGGTCCAACATCGGGTTACAAACCTTATCGTGCGAAGTCGGTTTGCATCAATTTGGTCCGACCTGCCGGATCGACGGTATATGGTAGAAACGAGAGCCAGTCGCATTCTTCAATTGGATATGGAAGGAAGGGTTTCAGCGTTGGAGGGCAAAGTAGAGTCGCTGATCACGACGACGGCCGAAAACACGGACACACTTGCGCATATTCAAGCACAATTGGATGCGTTGTTAGCAAGAGACGGCAATCGAAGGGACGGGCCGGGGATAGGGGCACACGTTCCGCCCCCGTTAATTTCAGGGAGATCCCCTCGGATGGATCTCTCGAGCCAATCATCACTTTGAATTATACGGTTGTTCGACAGTACAGAAACGTCAATTACTTGGCGTAGCAATGGAAGGTGCAGCGTTAAATTGGTATGGGTGGTTTACCGAGGAAGTTCCGAAATTCACATGGCCAGCGTTCTCCCGCGCCTTGGCGGAGAGATTCGACGATCACTGCGAGGGGAGTGCGTTTGCAAAATTAGCGGCGCTAAAGCAACTTGAATCGGTCTCGGAGTATATCGATCAATTCACACACCTAGCCAACCAGGTAAAAGCCATTCCCAAAGAAAACATCCTCAGTTTGTTTGTTATGGGATTGAAAGAGCCGATCCGGGATCAAGTTTGGTTCGTGGAACCCGCGGATTTTTCAACCGCCATCAAACTAGCACGAAAAGCCGAAATAACAGTCCGGAATAGCTCGAGATCGTACACTAGCTCAAAAGAAACATGGACTGCAAGGAAACCAGTTTTACAGTATAATCGGCCACCCGCGACGGCAACACCATTGGCTCTTCCGGCCCCACCAACTCCGGGCACAAGCGGGAACCGAACAGGAGGTGTGCGAACGCCTTTCCGGAGGATGACAGACAATGAAAGGGAAGACTTACGGCGGAAGGGACTGTGCTACAAGTGTAAGCAACCGTACCATCCAACAAATCACATTTGTGCCGAAAAGAATCTAAGAGTACTTCTCGTAGATGAAGGGGATACAGAGCACTTGGAACTGGAAGAAGTAGTCCTTACAGAAGGCGGCGAATATGAGATTCTACCGGCTGACGACGGAGGACAGGTGCGTGGGCCGAATGGTGTGATTTTAAATGCTCTATCCGCATTCGGGTTATCAGGGGCCGAAACACTCAGACTCGTAGGGAGGATTAAGGGTCGAGAGGTATCAATTTTAGTCGACAGTGGAGCCTCACATAATTTTCTATCCAACAAGTTAGCATCGGAGTTGGGGCTGCAATTTGATAATAATAGAATTTTTCTGGTTCGCCTGGGAGATGGACATCGTGTTAATTCAGAAGGAATGTGTAACGAGGTGGAGATCGAGTTTGAACCGGGTAAGATAGCGGTGGATTGTCATTTATTTCCACTAAGTGGTGTTGAAGTGATTTTGGGAATAGCATGGCTCCGAACGTTAGGCGAATTACGAGTAAACTATGATCATCTATACATCATGTTCAAGATGAATGGCCGACTTGTCAAACTTTACGGGGATGGATCAAAGTTACGGGCTCCAGCTAACTTAAAGGCGTTGCACAAGTGGAAGGACGTGGAGATGGCGGCATGGGTGTTGGACATGGCGGCGCATTTTTTTTGCTCGGGAATGGTAGAAGACGCCCCGGTGCGTAACTTGATCAAAGCGGTACTAGACAAATTTCCCGAGGTATTCGAGGAGCCGACGGGTATTCCTCCGGACCGTGGCATAGAACACAAAATCACATTGAAACCCGAAGTGGGAACAATATCAGTACGGCCGTATAGGTACAACCATTTGCAAAAAGACGAGATGGAAAAATTGGTGGCCGATATGCTCGCAGTAGGAATTGTGAGACCGAGTTATAGTCCGTTTTCGAGTCCCGTTCTTTTGGTAAAAAAGAAAGACGGCAGTTGGCGATTCTGCGTGGATTATCGGGAGTTAAACAAAGCAACAATTCCGGATAAATACCCCATACCGATTATTCAGGAACTGTTGGACGAATTGGCGGGAGCAAAGGTGTTCTCCAAAATTGATTTGCGCGCCGGTTATCATCAGATTCGAATGAAAGAAACCGATATACCAAAGACAGCTTTTCGAACGCATAACGGGCACTATGAGTTTTTAGTTATGCCATTTGGTCTAACCAACGCTCCGGCAACTTTCCAATCCGCCATGAACGAGCTTTTCCGGCCATATTTACGGAAAGGAGTCTTGGTGTTTTTCGACGACATCTTGGTATATAGCCCCTCATGGGAAGAGCATGTCATACACTTATCTCAAGTGATGGAGAGACTACGGCAACATAAATTCTATGCCAATCGCAAGAAATGCACCTTTGGAGCAGCTCAAGTAGATTACCTTCGGGCACTTGATTTCGGCCGACGGAGTCGCGATGGATCCCGAAAAGGTGCGTGCGGTGACGGAATGGCCGACGCCCAAAACACTTAAGGCGGTACGTGGATTTTTAGGGTTAACAGGATATTATAGACGATTCATTCGCGGTTATGGCATTATGGCGAGACCATTAACAAACTTACTTCAGAAAGAAGCAACATCAGAAAAATTCAATTGGTCGGCCGAAGCCGAAGTGGCCTATAAGGAGTTAAAAACGGTGCTTGTCTCGGCACCGGTGCTACAATTACCCGATTTCTCTAAGCTCTTTGTCATAGAATGTGATGCCTCGAACTCAGGAATCGGAGCGGTATTAATGCAGGATAATCATCCGGTGGCTTTTTATAGCAAGGGATTCCGAGCCGATAGAAAGGTGACATCCACGTACGAAAAAGAATTGATGAGTCTTGTGATGGCAATTCAACATTGGCGACCGTATTTAATTGGGCGCCGATTCTTGGTGCGAACCGATCATCATAGCTTAAAGCATTTACTCGGCCAAAGAATCGCAACTCCCGCGCAACAAGTGTGGGTGGCAAAACTTCTCGGATACGACTTCACGATCGAATATAAAACGGGAAGATCGAACCAAGCCGCCGATAGTCTCTCTCGCTGCCACGAGCAGACGGAAATACAAGGTGGATCATTTTTGGCATTAAGTATGCCGATATGGGAGGATTTGGCAACTATTGAGCAAGAACAGAAGGCGGATGCGGGACTTCAACGAATTATTACTGAATTGCAGGCTGACCCCGCCACACATCCAGGTTATACAATAATCGGCCAACGACTCTTGCACAAGGGAAGGTTAGTATTACCTAGTAATTCCCGTTGGATTCCAATATTATTGCATGAATTTCATAACACACCGATGGGTGGCCATGCGGGTGTGTTACGAACTTATAAACGAGTGGCTTCAAGTGTGTATTGGAAAGGAATGTTCGCGGTTGTCCGAAATTATGTAGCGCAATGCGTAACGTGTCAACGATCAAAATACGATGCTCAATCTCCGGCCGGTTTACTACAACCACTACCGATTCCAACGCGAATTTGGGAGGATATTTCTCTCGATTTTATTACCGGCTTACCGGTATCTATGGGATATTCAAGCGTACTCGTCGTGGTGGATCGCTTATCCAAATATGGGCATTTCCTTCCGCTCCGGACCCCAATCACAGCGAGGCGGGTAGCGGTTCAGTTCATTGATAATGTGGTAAAACTGCACGGGATACCATCAACAATCATAAGTGATCGTGATCCTCTTTTCGTGGGATCATTTTGGGGGGAATTATTTAAAGCACAAGGGACAAAGCTTAAGTTTAGCACGGCATATCATCCCGAAACGGACGGGCAAACGGAGGTACTAAATCGTGTGTTAGAGACATACTTACGATGTTTTTCTTCGGAGCATCCGCGTAAGTGGGCGGGATGGTTATCATGGGCCGAGTATTGGTACAACACGTCGTTTCAAACCGCAGCAAGATCCACCCCGTTCGAATTGGTTTACGGTCGGCCACCACCCAATTTATTACGCTATTCGCCGGAAGAGGGCCGCGTGGAGGCAGTCACGGAGGTATTACAGACTAGGGACGAGATATTGCGCCAATTACGAGAAAATTTGGAACGAGCACAAACTCGTATGCGCGATCATGCCAATCGCCACCGCCGTGAGGTTGAATTTCATGTAGGTGAGTCCGTGTTTCTTAAGGTTCGGCCGTACCGTCAAACATCGGTTGGTCGCCAAAAATATTCGAAATTGGCAGCAAGATTTTATGGTCCTTTCGAGATTTGTAGACGCGTCGGTGCAGTGGCGTATGAATTAAAGTTACCTCCGGGAAGCCGTATTCATCCGGTTTTTCATGTAAGCCAACTTAAACGTGTCATTGGTAATCATCAAGTGGAATCCACATTGCCCGAGTCTTTGGAAATGGAGAACGAGGATATTTTTGATCCGGAAATAGTTTTGAAAGGACGCGAGGTGAGGACGGACAACGGTCTGTTACGCGAGGTCTTGGTGAAATGGAAGCATCGGCGCGAGGAGGAAGCAACATGGGTTAATTGGGAGGAGTTTCGTCAACAATTTCCGAATTTTCGCCTTGAGGACAAGGCCATTTTTGGGGAGGAGGGAGTTGATGTGCAACATTCCGAGTCAGAAGAGGGAACGGAGCTAGAAGAGATATCACCACATACAAGGTTTGCCAAGTTTTATGTGCGTCGCAATCGAACGACGTAGGATGAAATATGCATGCATGCCGAGAGATATGGAATCGGACGTAGCAAAGCGAAGCAGCATGCATGCAGGAGAGTATGGAAATATATCCGATGGTTATGGATTATTTCCTTAAGTTAATATTTAGTCTTTTTTCATATTAGTTTATTTTTAGTATTTTAGTATTTTTGGGTTTAGTAATTATGGAAATAAATTGTGGATTTTCATCCTATATAAAGAGGATGAGAACCCTAGCTTAGGTATCTTGGTTTTGGACTCGAATCGGCAAGACGGATGTCTTGAGGCGGCGAATTCTTCCGAATTCGTTTGATAGTTTTTTTTCCCGTAATTTTAATATTGTTTCTCCATTCATATTCATATTTGTTCATTACTGCCTTCGTGTGTGATTTGCCTTGTACATGCGAAAGTAGGGTTTTGCGATAGTGTTGAGTCGCTGACTTTGGTGAGGTCCAACATCGGGTTACAAACCTTATCGTGCGAAGCCGGTTTGCATCAAATACAAACACTCCAACTTATCAGTACAAGTAAGTGCCTAAATGTATGAATAAACCAACAAAATAGATCAGATAAGTATCAATACTCCATAGACTCTCAACAAGCGTGTTCGCAACCAAGCAAATGAAAACCAACCAAACAAACCAAAGTAATAATATCTACTACAAAGTTGAAATCAACAATTTTGTCAACTTGCTTTTACTCGGACTTTAGAAGATCAAACACAAAACTATGCAAAGAAAACAACATCATCTGAATATTATGCTTAATTTATTAAATAAGAATGTAAAAGGTAATTAATTAGGACTAACTTTCGGATTAGTGGTTGAATTAGATTATCTACACCATGTAGAGAATCTAGCAGAATCATGCATTGAAACTTCCTTTCTATTTCATGATTGAAGTTGCAAAATATCAAAAGATACCAATGCCCCCTACGAAGGATCAAGAAATATAACAAAAATCAGAGACGATAGACCTATTGTACAACATATATATTAAGAGAATAGTTCGTAAAAAAAATTATCTGAAATACCCTAAAACTACCACTGCACAATAGGTATCAGCACATACTGATTGGACAAAACTTCAGGAGCTTTCATCCAGCTCATCACCTTTGATGCCATTTTTCCCTTCTTATTTGCATAAGCATTAAACCATAGACTGTCAATTCTAGAAAATTGACTCCTCTTTTCAAAACCAATCTCCTTCCAAAACAATCTACAACAATGCCATCCAAAAATTAAAATCATTATCATAAAAAGAAAAAAAATGACAAGCTAGTAGCATGGATGAGAATAAAACTTACTCGAAATATTTTTCAAGAGCATCAGTATCTAGCATGCCCTCCAAAATTGAAATAGCCAGTGATTCAATTGATTTTCCACTCCGACGACGGGAGCTTCGCACCATCTCGACTTATGATTCAAAATAAAAATGAACCATAAAATTCAAAGGATGATGGTAATTATGAGGAATAATCCATGACTAGAAATCTATACATACACATTAATTAAGAATCTACTTCTTACACATTATGAGGAATAATCCATTACTAGGAATAAAGCTTCAACATGAGGTTTGTTGAATGCGTATTTCAACCAAATAAATCATCTAGTAGGAGCCTACTTTTTCCACCAATTTCAATGTATAATTCTACATACATAATTCATATAGATTATAAACAATTAGGAAAGGGAAGGTGAAGAAACCTAAAACTAGTGAAGATGCAGAGATATGCTTCTTTTAACTTCATATAGATTTTCAATCCCTTTCTCCATTGTTAAACTTGCTGACTGCTATTACGATCTTATAGGAGAATGTCAATGATGAGAAGGGGCTAGAAGAGATAAGGGTTCAGTCATGGCTTTTATTTTAGGCTAAAATACTAAATATGAGTCAGAAATGGTGACTCCTTTTTTTACATTTTACATCCCAGAATCAACAACAGAACACAAGTAGAGCAGATTCTTAATTAGTTGTTCATTTGCAGTGTTGATGAACTGGACTAGGAGAATACCATATTCACAAATCAAAATATCAAAAGAAAGTTGTTTCTTGCTTCAGGGTCTGACAAAGAACATAATGAAGAAAGCAATAGAGACTCGCAAATATATCTTCTACAACTAGATTGATAGTTCTTTTCCCCTAATATTCATGTCACATAATTGTTCTTTTTCCCAAAAATATCAGAAATCGATGGAATAAGAAATCAAGATATGGAGTTTACCTATTTGAAGAAAACCTCTTTCTTCCCGACGACGACACTACACTCCTATTCCCGCCCTATGGAAGAAAACCTATTTCTTCTATCGTCGTCTCCTTCGTCTCTTATTACCGATGTTCATCCTATCAATCGATCAATCAAGAGGGTAATCTTTTCCTCGCTTTCTCTTGAACAAGGGATGGGCAACACAACATTAGCTTTAATTGAACAAGCTCAACCTTGAAAAAAGAAATCGATTGAAGTAGGCAGAAGAACTGTTGAACGCTTCAACTTGGCCACTTCAGAAGGCGAAAGCTGGGCAAGACTACCTATTGATGGAAGAGGGGCTCTAAGCGCTCACGAGCGAATGCATGTCGACGACGACGCTCTCTTGTTCAAGCTCTGCACTTCTCTTCTTAAGGAAGAAAATCCATGAAGGAAAGAAAGTAGTGTAAATTTTTTCAACACAAGCTTTAATTTTATTACAATGCAATTTTTGCCCTTTTTGTATTTTTGTTTTTTTAAATAAAAAATTGATCTCCGTTCAAATTGACGGAAAATTTAACGTCGGGACTAAATTCGCAAAAACAAGGAGTTCGAGGACATAAATTACAAAAAAAAATGAGGAGAAATTTCGCAAAATCGATAAGTTTGAGGACTATTTTTGCCAATTTACCCTCCTTCAATTTTTGCTAACTTTGTGTTGGGGATGAGATGTTCGTGTACTTTTATTGTGTTAGCATACTTGGGAGCTCTGCTGCAGTTCAGAGCTTTGTTCTTGTTCGGTCGAAGGTAGTTTTTTAAATGGTCTTCTTCCACGTTTGATCTGACAAACAACCATACAAATAGATAAAGAAAAAAACAATTTAAAACAACTAACTAGTCACTATTGTTGGTTCGGATACGCTGGATCCTACGTCCACTGTCCTGAATAACACATGAATTCTCGATTACTTATACTGAGCAAGTCTCAGTCGATATGTACGCTGGACATATACTCTAGTTATAGTCCTAGTGACTTTACGGTTTCAAACGCGGGTTTGATATTCTCCAAATGAGAAGGAGTTCTTACAATAAGAACTGTTCAATAAGTTGAACTCCTTCAGTTTTCTAAGCTAAAGATCTTACAAGAATTGCTTAGAATAGAGAATGTGAACAAATTGATCTCTAGAGTGAATAACTAATGGTATCTCTCAGTGTCGTGAGTTCTTCGCTGTATATGCTGTTTGATTGCTCGAGTGTTTGAATGATTGAATGCTTTTGATTCCCGATGTCTTTTTTGCATGAAGACTCTTCTCTATTTATAGTCTCGACTCATGAATAGATCCATTGGAAGTGTTCTAGCCACGGTCGAAAATGACAAGAAAAATGACCATCTTGAGATTCTCTCTTTTTTCAGTCTAGAGAGCAGCTTTTTGTCAGTGCAAGTACAGTGCTGACAGCTCCTCATTGGTCGCGGTTGAGAGTTGGTGAGGCTTGTTCAAACTTCAAAGAAGATGTTGAGTTGACTTCCTCTGATTCATCGGACGCTTTTACTGAGTTGTCTCCTACTGACATTCTTCTGAGATATTCAATACTTAGCTCGATTTCCTTTACTCATTTAGTGGTTTGTGAGAGACCCTACTGAGTTCCTTATGTTGAGTCCATCCAACTGAAATAATATGATGCTACTGAACTTATCAGCTACTGAACTCTAACTAGCCTACTGAGTTCCTAACACGCTGAACTCAAATAAGCTATTACATTATGAGGTTCATCATTCAGCTAAGAGGTTTTAAGATCTTCAAATCTTATCATACTGAATCTCATACCCAACAATTTCCCCCTATTTGATGATGCCAAAACCTTTACAATTCATTAACATCGAAAAATACCACATATAAGAAAATAAGTATAATAAACACAAATGTGAGTGTGTGATATGATCACTGAGGTGATCAGTAGTGTTAAAGTAAATGGCCATAGAGATAATGAGTGGTTGTCATAGCCAAAAGAAATAGAATTTCATTGATAATCAAGAATTATAGATACATTAAATTCTATAACTATCAGAGCTAAAAGAGAGAGAGAGAGAGAGAGAGAGAGAGAGAGAGAGAGAGAGAGAGAGAATCAACTTGGTTTTTTGAATTTCTGTAGTCTTGCCTTGAAGTCAGCTGATTTCTTCTCTAGCAAAACAAGTCCATAGGATGAGTAGACTCTGTATCTCGGTTCCTTGATTTCTTCCTTGTCTTCTGGATCAATATAAATAAGATCTTTTCTCTCCATAGCAAATTTGATCTCATCCTCATTCTCCTTCGTACATATATATCCTTCTATCGTTTGAGGAGGAGAGAGAATTCTGTATTTAGGTGGTTTCAATGGAAGACCTGACTTGCTAAGGATAGTCTGTACCTCAGCATATACTTCTGAGTTTGAGATCATCAGGAATTCTTTGAATGTCAAGTCTGATCTGCTGACTCCTTCACTGTCTTCCATACATACAGTCTTTTGATAAACTCGATTTTGATTTCTTCCGAGGCCTGATTTATCTTCTATAGCACCCAACTGTCGAGACAAGGATGAATGATACGCTTGAGGTTACTCTTCTTTTGTCCTCCTCGTCTATAAAACTTAGACGTTGTTGGTATGCTTTTGTCTTTCTCAGGGACTCTTTCCATAGCTTCCTTTTTAGCTTTCAGTCTCAGCGCTTCTAGATCAGCAAGCCTGATCATTTCTCTGGTAGCCTCAATTTACCTCACTTCAGCTCCCCTATCTAATCCTCTTTCGCCCGCATCCCACAAGACTTTCATTTCAGCTTCTTATTTCTAAGACAGAGTGGTCTTGGGGATGTGTTTCTCAGGAGTACATGCTTCTTCGTCACTAGCATCAGCTGACTTGGGCTTCTGAGCATCTGTAGCTTTTTCAGTAGACTTAGCCTTTCTGCTTGAGCTTTTGATTGTCTGGGAGTAACATATATTGTCTTCTTGGGCACTGAGGTTCTGATCTGAATACCCTTCTTAGATTTTGATTTGGCATTCTCTTCTGCTTGAAGGCGTCTAGCCATTTCTTCATCATATTCGACTTGCTCTTCAGGCGTTCTGAATTTGAGTTTAGGAGCCTTAGGAGCTTTAGGTGGGGGTGAGGGACTATTATCTGCTTTAGCTTTTCCCTTAACAGCTGAGCATACATGCTTATCTTCAGTGGTTAGCTCATCAGCGTACTGGGCCACTTCATCTACATCTGCCCTGAGGATTCTTCGCCTGATCCTCCAACTTTGAAGGGTTGAATCTGAGTGGGTTGAATTGTCTTTGTTTGTTCCCCCTCAGCTGCTTCAGTTCACTTTCCTTTTGCTCCTTCCCCCTTAGATAAGTTTTCTTCAGCTTTGATGATTGCCAGGAGCTGATTTCTCCTACTTCCTTCCCCCCTTTTGGCATCATCAATAAGGGTTGATAGGGCTGTGACCTTCTTAGAGAGTCTAGAGACGGTGCGATCTAAAGGGTCGATTTTGGACTCGACATCTCTAAGAGCATCAGTGTATTTGTCCCAGTGCTTATCGTGTTCAGACTGAGCGACTTAGAGTACTTTAACATTGGCTATCTCATTGTTCTTCAGATAGCTTTCGACTAGTTGAATGGCCTCATTCTTAATCACCAGGCCAGCCTGCGCTTGTACGATGAGTGCTCTTGAGACACTCTCCGAAGTAAGTTTGTTGCGCTCCTCAACTTCCTTGAGGACATCAAACAACACAGTGGCCATCCTCTCAGTGATGATCTGGGCCTGAGTCTGCAATATCTGCTGGAATTGTTGAGACAGATCAACCCTCTGTGCCTTGAGTGCCTCGTGGAGGATCTCATCAACATCTGGAACTATTGGGGTACTGATCCTCTGTAATTTAGTAGTCAAGGCACTGAGCTGCTGCATTTGAGCCTGAGTAGATTGACTCCATTTGATATTTATGTCTTTGGCTAGAGGACGATTCTTGTGTCCTTGATATTGAGGCTTCGATTGGTTGTAGCAGCTGATGCATCCTGTACATCTTCAGCCTGATAGCTAGATTCACTAGGCTTCTCCTCACCAGTTGGTGGTTGCTCTTGCTGAGATGTAGTATGCATTAAGATGATGGCACCTGATGAAGGAGGTGGTGGTGTATCATGATCATTGTTATCGGGAGAGTTTCCCTCAGCAGATCCTCCCTGGTATGCGTGTTTGGGCTGTGACTTATTGTTATGTTCGGTGTCTGGCTGAGTCTGTGGCTGAGAAGGCTGTTCTGTTTCACCCTTCAGACTTAGTAGCATCATCATGGTTGATCTGAGATCATCGATGGATGCGATATTGGCTGGCTCTCCGTAGCCGATCTCTTGCTTGAGTGTTTGCTCCTCACTCATCAGTATTGGGATAGTCCTTAGGTCTATGGTCTCGTCGAGGATATCCCAATCCAAGAACCTAGAGATGCATCTGAACCCTAGCCCTTATTGTTACGTCTACTAAATCTTAGTGATGTAGTATCTTTAGAATTTGTTCAGCAATTTCTTCAGTTGCACGTAGCTGAGCAGTCAATACTAAAGTTGGTATAGAAGCGGAGACCTCCGTCTGAGGTAAGTTAGTAGGAGGTTTTGACTGATTCTCTTTCGAGTCTATTCGTTTGACCTTATCAGTTAGAGTGGCATCTTCTTTGCCCAACTTTGAGTCTTGAATAGAGATGTGTTTCTTGGGAAAAACTGACGTCTTTATCTTTTTTAATAGCTTTCTCTTCTTCTGCTGAGTTGATCATGGATCCTGAGTAGAAGGTGCTGAGCGCTTATCGTGAATTCCACGACCAATGGATTTTTCAGCTGCTGCTCTGGTATGAAATTTACGGATTTTTTGCCGAACGATATATAGTCAGCAAATGCTACCCTCCCTAAGAAGATATCCTCTATCATGATGGAGACGCGACTCCTATATAGTAGCTTCGTCACATGGATCAGCTGTAGAGAAATGTTTTCTTCATCGGCTACGAACTTCTGATTCTGAGTCTTAAATTCATTGATGAAGAATTTAGTCCAGTTTATTTGGACTCCATCCATGATAGCTATCGTCAACTGAATCTTCACTCTGGATAGATGGTCAAACGATCCTACTGAGCTAGTCAGCTTGTGGTTCACTATGTAAGCCATCCCACAGTATTCAGGAAGCAACTGATTCTTCAGGAATGCTGGTTTGAATATGATATCCTTCTAGCCACTGAATTGATATAGTTATTTGTTGATCGATGTTACCTTATATCCAACTGGAGATATCCTTCTCCTAGATCAATGAAATAGTAAATGTACGCAAGAAATTTTTAAAGTGGTTCGGATACGCTGGATCCTACGTCCACTGTCCTGAACAAAGTAGGAATTCTTGATTACTTAAACTGACCAAGTCTCAGTCGATCTATACGATGGACATATACTCTAGTTATAGTCCTAGTGACTTCACAGTTTCAAACACAGTGTTTGATATTCTCCAATTGAGAAGGCGTTCTTACAATAAGAACAGTTCAATAAACTGAACTCCTTCGATTTTCTAAGCTTAGGATCTTACAATAAGAACAGTTTCAAAAATGCTTAGAATAGAGAATGAGAACAAATTGATTTCTAGAGTGAAGAACTAATGGTATCTCTCAGTGTAGTGAGTTCTTTCGTTGTATATGTTGTTTGATTGCTAGAGTGTTTGAATGCTTTTGGTTCCCGATGTCTTCTTTGCATGAAGACTCTTCTCTATTTATAGACTCGACTCATGAATAGATCAGTTGGAAGTGATCTAGCCACGTGTCGAAAACGACAAGAAAATGACCATCTTGAATATTGAATGCCACTGTAGAGCTTCTCTCTTTTTCTGGTTAGAGAGCAGCTTTTTGTTAGTGAAAGTACATTGCTGTCATCTCCTCATTAGTTGAGGTTGAGAGTTGGTGAGGCTTGTTCAAACTTCAAAGAAGATGCTGAGTTGACTTCCTCTGATTCCTCAGACGCTTTTACTAAGTTGTCTCCTACTGACATTCTTCTGAGATATTCAATACTTGGCTCGATTTCCTTTACTCATTTAGTGGGTTCTGAGAGACTGTACTAAGTTCCTTGTGCTGAGTCCATCCAACTGAAATAATATGATGCTATTGAACCTATCAACACTGATCTCTAGCTAGCATACTGAGTTCCTAACACGCTGAACTCAATTAAGCTACATTATGAGATTCATCATTCAACTAAGGAGTTTTGAGATCTTCAAATCTTATCATACTGAGTCTTCATACCCAACAACTATAACTTAAGTTCTCATAGGAGGCTTTGGTGGCTCGATGACTTGTGGATTTGAGCAGATTCAGTTGCTGAACTTCGTGCAACTGACTTCTTCGATACTGAGTCCATCCAGCTGAGCAGGAGATCTTCTACTGAACGAACGCTACAGCTACTGAACTCTAGCCTACTGAGTTCCTAACAACTGAACTTCATACTAAGCTATTACATTATCGAAGATTCATCATTCAGCTAGGGTTTTGGGATCTTCAAATCTTTCTATTGAATCTCATCCCAACAATTTCCCCCTATTTGAGGAGGCCAAAACCTTTTACATCCAAGACCTATATAAGATAAGCTATATCAACTAAGCTCGGACACTGACTACTATCAACTATAAACAATTACATGAAGCAACAGATTCAGTCACAACTGACTGGGCAGTTATAGCAAGACATAGAGTCGTTTAAGGTTTTTAGTTTTTCTTATAAATCCTTTAAAATCCATTTTCCCCCTTGAAAAAAAAAATCATTTCTCCCTTTTCATTAAAATCCTTTTAAAAGCAATTCCTCTAAAAGAATAATAAGTTAAAAATAGAGGCGGATAAACAGATAAAATCAAGTGAGGGTGTGTGACCTGATCACTGAGGTGATCAGTAGTGTTAACAGAAAATCACACAATAAGCCATGAAGACAATGAGTAGTTGTCTAGGCCAATATAAATAGATGTCATTAATGATGAAGAATTTACAAGTACAAGACATACTATTCTATCAAACAACAGACTAGACCACTGAAGATTAGCTCTGCTTCTTCTTATACTGCTGCAAGCGAGCACGAAAGACAACTGGTTTCTTCTCAGGAAGTTCAAGCCCGTATGCTGCATAGGTTCTGTTCCTCAGGGCATTGATGGCTTCCAGGTCTTCACCAACTTTCCTATCCAGAGCTTTGCTAACGGCGGCGTGCCTGATCTCTTCTTCAATCTCCCTCTTGCTGATATTGCCTTTATGCGTGAGAGTTGGAGTGAGCTTTCGGAATTCAGAGCTCTTTGCCAATCTACTATAGGATGGTCAGAATTTCAGCATAGATGGGAGAGTCAACAACTGCTAGAAAGTTTCTGAAGTAGCTATCAGGATCGACTTCACTCTCTTCATCAAAAAACTTCCAGACGTAATTTCTCTTGATGAAGTAGATCTGCAGTTGCTCCCATTGTTGGTTAAATTTCAGAGGAACCCACTCGTCAGTTCTTTTACGGATAACTCTCTTGACTTCAGTGAGTGGTGCCCTGCTCCTAAAATATTTTGAAGTCGTAGGTATACTCCTGTCCTTCTCGGGGACTCACTCCCTAGCTTCTTTCTATGTCCTCAGTCGGAGAGCTTCTAATTCAGCTTGATAAATTCTCTCCTTGGCTTCTCGGACCTATCTGGCTTCAGCCGTCCGATCCAGACCTCGTTCGCAGGCGTCCCAAATTTCTTTCATTTCCTGCTCCAGATTTTTAGATAGTGTAGCAGAGGGAACTTGCTGCTTAGATCCTGAGTCGCCGGTAGATTTAGACTTTGAAGAACCGGGCTTCTTAGATTTGGTCTTCTGGGAGTGAGAAGCTAACGTGATTGCCTAGGGATAATTGTCCTTGAACGAGTAGGAATCAAAGATTTTATCCCTTTCTTGGCAGTCAGCTTCCTCTCTTGATCCTGCTCTTGAAGTTCCCTAACCATCTGCTCATCAAAGGCAATTTGCTCTTCACGAGAGCGGAACTTCACCTGCTTCTCCTTGGGAGGGCTAGGAGGAGCGATGCATTTGCCTTTCTTCTTAGAAATAATCTCTGGGGCAACAGGTGCATCCTCAGTAGGAACCGGGGGCTCATCTTCTACCAATTCGTCCAAGAAGGTAGTTACTTCATTGATTGCAGAGACAGGTTCACCTGAACCTTGAGCTTCCCCCTCAGTTTCTACCTCCTTAGCTTTGTCAGCGTTCAGTCTGGCTGACTCCGCAGCTTTCAGGAGAGCTTGCAGTTGAGCTCTTCTGCTCCCTTCCCCCTTTTTGGCATCATCGATTAGGGGGGTCAGGGCAGTAATCTTCTGCGACAGGTCTCGGACAGATACTTTGACGGATTCGATGTCCTTTGCCATGTCATCAGTGATGTCAGTATAAGACTCCCATCTAGAGTCGTGCGCTGAATTAATCTCTTTCAATATCGCAGACCTAGATTCCTCGATCCTCCTGAGGAAGTCTTCTACTGACTTTGAGGCTGTTTCCTCAATAAGCTGGCAGGAATCATGTTGATCGGTCAGTTACACTTTCCGCTGTGAATTTGTATCGCTCTTCCACTGAACCTACACCACTTAACGTTAGTTTCGAATTGAGCTATCAAGTCCATTCTTTGAGCCTCGAGTGCCTTGGTGAGGAGTTCTTCAGCATTGATAGGCGTGGGTATGTTGATCCTCTACACTTTTGTAGTCAGTCCCTGCAGCGTCTTAGTCTGAGCCTCAGTGAACCTACACCACTTAACGTTCACATAATCGGCAAGATTGCGATTCTTGTGTGCCTGGCGCCGGATGACTTTATTAATAGACTCCGTTGCGAGATCCTTGGGTTCAGTAGATTGATAACAAATTTTCTTCGGCTGAGTCGAGGAAGGAGTCTGAGCGATCGCGCCAGATGTAAGGTTGTAGTGGCGGATCAACTCTGGGAGTTTGACCCTCAGCAGACGCTCCCTCGTCTGTATCCTTGGGTGATTAATTATGGGGAAGAGATGGAGGTGGAGGCTGAGAAGATACAGGTTGTGCTCTCTGAAGCTTATCGTTGAGAAGCATAAGCATAACAGCCTTTAGATCCTCCAAAGAAGCTATATCGGCAGGCTCTTCGTAGCCGATCTCCTCTCTCAGTCTCTGCTCGTCCTCGATCAGTGTGGACAGGGTCTTCAGGCAGATGGCCTCATCTAGCTGATCCCATTCTAGGAATCACAGGCGCATCTGAACTCTTGCCCTTACGGCTATGTCCACGAGATCAGTATGAGCACTGATCTCCGAAATCTCTTTCGTGACTTCTTCAGCAGCTTTAATCTCTTCGTGAAGAATAGAAGCATAATTGGAGGAAATTTCAGCAGTATCGGTCTCAACAGGAATCTCTGGCTGAATCTCCTCAGATAAAACTCTCTTCACCTTTTCCCTCAGGGTTACATCCTCTTGACCAGATCCTGAGTCCTCGATGGAAATCGGTGGAATTACAACTGAAGGCACATGCTTCTTCAGTGTTTTCTGCCTCTTGGGCTGTTGCTGCTCAGTAGGGAGGGGATCCTAAATGATCTCCGGAGGACGTTTAAAGGCTTGTCCTCGCCCTATCGATTTCTCTGCTGCTGTTGAGTTTAAGAACTTGAGCAACTTCTGATCGAAATAGACGGCGTCGGCAAATGAGACTCTATCTGGGCTTTCGTATTCGATTATAAGAGAAACTTTGCTCCTATATAAAAGCTTCCCTTTAGGAATGAGCTTCATCCCCTCTTCAACATCAACGAACTTCTGGGATTGAGCCTTGAACTCGGCTCTAAAGAAGGTATTCCAATTCACAGGGGCCTCATCTGCGATAGCCATTATGAGATGAATCCGATTTTGAGATAGCTGATTGTAGGATCCTGCAGAGCTCGTCAGGATGTGGTTGATAATATAGGCCAGACCACGGTATTGCGGCAGCAACTGAGCTTTCGGAAAAGTTGCTTTGAAGACTATACTGTTCTGACCGCTGAACAGGCGAAGAAAATCATCCACAGAGGCATCCTTGTAGCCTCCAACAGGGATCCCCTCGTCTTCAAGCCCAAAGCTGACACGAAGACGGTCAGCAACTTCAATCTGTGTCGCCTTGTCCTCTCACTGACTTGGGCGGACCTCGTGGTGGGAGAGGAAGGAAGAAATATCGTTGTGGTCTTCGTCCTCTCGGTAGTTCAGAATGAATTCTACTACCTGGCGCGGAAGGAGTTGTCGCAGAGACCTAGAGAGAATCGGTAGGAGGCTCGATCTCTCAAGCGCGTCAAAAACAGGAGACATACACTCCACGCCGCACGTTTTGACTGACAGAACGGGTTCGAAAAGAACCCTCTTCCCGGATAAGATCTCATCAACGTCTTCAGGAATGAGAACGTCACTGGTGGGAACTGAGAACTCCATCTTTAATGAAACTGAAATCTGCAAAAACAGCGTTAGTACTCGAAAATAGAGTAAGTAAGTAAGCAAATTTAGTTTATAGAAAACTTACTGAAAGAGAAGTGCACAAATGCAGTAGAAGTCTAGATGCAAAGATAAGTTATTTGCAGAGAGCACTAATCAATCAAGAATGGCGGAAATAGGGTTTAGAGAGAGATTGCATGCATATATATATCCAGATTTGAATATGGACGGTTTTAAAGGCATGCGGTTGAGATTAATCGGTTAAAATGCACAAACGGCTCAGATTGAATGTTATTATAGGTTATGATTACTGTGCCGCCTATAATCTCACCTACTTATCTCTATCGCCTAAATGGTAAGGTGAAATGACATGCATTAAATGCGCCACAGTCAGTTGTATGGAATGTCGTGAGTTTAATGAAAACGACATACTTAATGTAATACGATGAACATTTATGGCGGAAAATTAATGCTATGACATGTTGAATCACCAAATACTGAATTTATACACTCGTAACCTATCAGCTGAACATCGTAGTCAGTTGATACCACGTTGACGATGTTGAGTGCTTCAGCAGTACTGAGAGTAAGTTCCCCCTTACTCAGTACTTCCTGGATCATTTACTGAATCGAGTCAGTTGGATCCAATAGACCTAGTTCTACTGAGAGTTCGGTGAATATGGTCTCAGCTAGAGGTTTGGTCAGGATATCAGCTCTTTGCTTATCTGTGTGGATCTTCTCCATTCTGATATCCTTTTTCTCGACATGATCTCTGATGAAGTGATGACGGATGTCCACCTGCTTGCACCTTGTATGTAGAACTGGGTTCTGTGAGATTGCAATAGCATTGGTACTGTCGCAGTAAATCGACACTTCATCTTGATGAATGTCGTAGTCTCTCAGCTGTTGTCGAAGCCACAATATATGTGCGCAATAGCTTTCGGCAGCCATATACTCAGCTTCAGTAGTGGACGTTGCTACTAAGTGTTGTTTCTTTGAAAACCAGGATATGAGCTTGTTGCCGAGGAACTGACATTTTCCTGAGGTAGACTTTCTGTCGATTCGGCAACTTACAAAATCAGCATCAGAATAACCTGTTAGTTCTAGATTATCATCAACAGGATACCATAATCCAACATCAGGAGTGCCCTTCAGGTAGCGAAGAATTTTCTTTGCTCAATCAACATGGCTCCTTTTGGGGTTTGCCTGAAATCTCGCGCATACACCTACAACATAAGTTATGTCGGGTCTGCTGGCTATAAGGTATAATAAAGAACCAATAATAGCGCGATAGTTAGTAGAGTTAACAGATACTCCCTCTTTGTCAAGATCAATCTTGAGATTGGTGTTTATGGGTATCTTCACTGACTAGCTAGATTCGCAATCGAATTTTTTGATAAGATCTCTTGTATATTTGGCTTGATTGATGAATATTCCCCTCTTGGATTGTTTGACTTGGAGTCCAAGGAAATAAATCATCTCTCCCATCATCGACATTTCGAATTTTTCCTTCATCATCTGTTCAAATTTCTGACACATAATCAGATTTCTTGATCCAAAGATGATGTCGTCCACATAAATCTGCACCAGTAGGATGTCGTCTTCTGACTTGATACTGAATAGGGTGCGATCAACTGTTCCCTTCTGAAAACCTTTCTGAAGTAGAAAGTCGGAGAGGGTATCGTACCAAGCCCTGGGTGCTTTTTTTAACCCGTACAACGCTTTCTTAAGTCTATACACCTGATGTCCCCTGATGTCCCTACTGAAAGCCGGGCGGTTGTTCCACGTATATTTCTTCCTTCAGTACGCCATTCAGGAAAGATGACTTCACATTCATCTGATAAACAGTGAACTGCTGATATGTTTTATAAGCTAAGAATAGACGAATGGCTTCCAATCTTACGACTAGGACGAACGTTTCGTCGAAGTCTATTCCTTCTGATTGAAAATATCATTTGGCAACGAGTCGAGCTTTATTCCTGACAATGACGTTGTTTTCATCACGCTTGTTCTTGAAGATCCATTTGGTTCCGATCATGTGTTGATGTCGAGGTCTGTCAACAAGCTCCCAAACGTCGTTTCGGGTGAACTGATTCAGCTCCTCTTGCATGGCAGTGATCCAGTCAGGGTCATTCAGCGCATCCTCAATTGACTGAGGTTCTTCAGTAGACAAGAAGCAGGAATATAAGGCACTTTCACCCTGACAAAATCTGGATCTTGTCTTAACACTAGCTGACAGATCTCCAATAATAAGATCTGAAGAGTGAGCATCCAGCCATGATCGACGTCGTCTTGTTTCTTCATCTGAAATTAGTTCAACACAGTTAGTAGGAGAGTTAGGAATTTCAGTTGTACTATTCTGAGATTGAAGTAATTCAGTGACATGGGTTGGATCTACTGAGTTACTAGGTTCAGGGGCATTTAGCTCAGGAACGTTTTCAGTTCCCCCTGAGTTGTTATTCTCAATAGAGGTCACAATTACCATTTGGGTTTCTTCATCGACCTGAGTTACCTGGGATTGATTCTGTTCAGTAGATTCAATCTGTTCAGCTACATTTGCTGCTGGCTGAGATTCAGTAGTTTTGACTTCGTTTTCCATTTCTGAATCATCATCCCAACAAAGTTGGATCTTTTCAAAACAACATTAGGGCTTTCCTCCACACAAAGGGTCCGGTAGTTAAAAACTCTGAAAGCTTTGCTGACCCGGGAATATCCTAAGAAAACTCCCTGGTCTGACTTGCTATCGAAAGTCTTTAACTGGTCCTTTCCATTATTGTGGATAAAGCATGAACACCCAAAAAATATGGAAATGAGATATAAGAGGTTTCCTGCCGTTCCATAATTCATAAGGTGTCTTCTGATGTTTCTTTATCAGTAGCGATCTGTTCTGAGTATAAGATGCAGTATTAGTAGCTTCTACCCAGAATTTTGATGGGAGTTTTGAATATACGAGCAGGGTTCTTGCTGCTTCCTTGAGTGTTCTGTTTTTCCACTCAGCAATCCCATTTTGTTGAGGCGTGCGGGCAGCAGACGTCTCATGCTCTATTCCTGCAGTTTTGCAGAACTCATCGACTATCGCATTTAGGAACTCTATTCCTCTGTCTGAACGGATCTTTCTGATCTTTGTGTTCTTTTCGACACTGAGATTTTTCAGAAGCGTAGGCAACTTTGTTTTGACGTCAGATTTATTGGCAATAAATATGACCCATGTGTAGCGAGAGTAGTCATCAATGACCACTAAAGCATACTTCTTGCCTCTGATCGTTATAGGAGAGACTGGACCAAACAAATCCATGTGTAGAAGCTTAAGGATTCCATCAGTGGAAGGAGATGGAACAGGAGGATTTTCTTTCCTTGTTTGCTTTCCCTTCAGACATGCTCCACACTGAGTGTCTTTACTGAATACCTCATTCGACAGTTCTCTCACTAGAGCATATCTAGCTAGCTTGTTTAGCGTCTTGAAGTTGAAGTTGAGTCTTCTGTGCCAGAGCCACCCCATTCTGTTGTCATTCTTCGCCAGCAAGCATGCTTCAGGTTCTTCTGAATTCCAGTCAGCAATGTATATGTTTTTTCTGCGCGAACCTGACAACACTGTATTCCCTGTGGATTTATCAATAACATCACAGAAACCAGTGTCAAAGATCACTCTATTCGAGTTATCACAAAATTGACTAACAGAGAGAAGATTATGTTGAAGTCCTTCAACATATGATACTCTTGGAACTATGGCAGTTCTAATGCTGAGTGTCCCGTATCATCTGGTATAGCCTTTTGCATTATCTCCAAACTCGATGCGGGGTCCTTCTTCCATAACATAATCTTTCAGTAGACTCCTCTAGTACGTCATTTGTCTTGAGCATTCGCTGTCCATGTACCATGGGTCCCTGTGCACCTGCAAAACATAATTATGTTCAGGTACCCCTTATTTTTATTTTGGGTCCTTAAGCGTTAGTTTTGGAAACCCAAATCTGTCTATCGACCCTGGTGGTGTCAGATTGTTTCTTTCCACTTTGATCAACATACTTCACCACTGGACTGGTTGATGTCGACTTCTGAGGCTTCTTCGGTTCAGGAGTCCTGATCTTCTGAGTAGTTGGACTACTGACCTTAGCCTTCTGATTTGCTTTCTTTTTTCTTCTGACTCTTGGAACTCTTACTGACAATGGGATCATAGTAGTATGACCCATACTACGCTGGATGTGTCAGTTGTGGAGGTCCGTACTGATCAGCCCATTTTACTCTGCTGGTTTCCCCTTGCTTGTGCTGGGGTGATTTTGAGCTAACCTTCTTGTCAGATTTCTGATAGGTAGGATGAGGTGCTTTCATCTTTTTTTTGTTCTTTGCTGAGGGGTTCAGTTGTTCAGCATTGATCGTTTCCCCTAGAACAAACCTATCAGCAAGCCGATTCTCTGAGCGTGTGGGGGCAGATGTGGAGGCTTCGTGACTGAACCCGAGTCCCTCCTTGCAGTTCTTAGGCTTGTTGTTGGCTAGCATCACCTCGAGCTTCTTCTCGGCTCCCATGTACCGCTCTCTCATAAGGTTTCACCAGACATCGTCACTCCTTTTGAGAGTTTCATGCTCGGTCTGAAGTCCTGAGAACTTCTGCTTCAGTAAACTCAATTCAGTCTCTTTTTGAGTCAAGTCCTTAGCCAGTACTGAAATCAGATCTTCTTGTTGCTGAGACTTGGCCATTAGAGAGTTAATCTCCTCCCTGAGTCTCATAACAAGTCCTTTTGACTCAGTAGCAACCAGACTCTCCTGAGAAAGTCTCTGATTATCTGCTTTCAGGGCATCCAACTCCTGAAGAGTCTTAATGAGCTGCAGACTCATTTGAATATGTTTGTCTAATAATCTTTCGTATGCGACCTCCAGATTCTGGAGAGTTTACCTCATCATCTTCTCCTGCCATCAGACACTTCTTAGTATCTTCTTCAAGCTCTTTGGCCACGAAGGCGGCTTCATCTTCGGATGAATCCATGAAGGTGTCGACTTCTTCTGAGTCGTCTGAGAGTTCACCAGCGATATAGGCTTGACGCTTTTGGTTGAATTTCTCCCTTCTAACTTTTCTCACAGCTCTTTCAGCTGAGCTGAGCTCAGGACAGTCATACTGATAGTGTCCTGGCATTTTGCAGTTGTAGGAGGAGATGATTCTGCTTTCTTTGCTGTCACTGTCTTTTGACTGTGCAGAATCCTCCAATTTACTGCATTCAGAAGTATGTTTATCAGGATTGCACTTTTGTGAGAAGTCAGACTTACTCTTTGTGTCTCTGACGACTCTTGACAGTTTCTTGCGCCGCTCCTTCTCCTTCTCGTTCTGATACTTTATCGCAAGCAACGCGTATTTTTTAGCTAGGCTTCTTTCTTGTAAGTCACTTGTTGAAGGCTTAGTTTTGCTAGACGTTGGAGCCGTTGTGCTGACTGATGCTTTAAAAGCATGGTCTATCTGAGTGTCAGCTTCAGCTCGTTAGTTCCTCTGTGGTAGACCGAACTCGAACTCTTCAGCTTTTAATTCTGAAAATATGTGATCAGGAGAAACAATATCAAGATCAAAATATCTAAGCAATGTAGAAAAAGGAGTCCAAGGTCCGTCTGGCAGGGCTCTCAAAATCTTGAGATTCATCTCCTGGTTGGAGAATGTCTTTCCCAGCCCGTTGATTGTGTTCATCAAATCCGTGAATCTGACATTAAGATCTTCTATCGTGTCGCCAGACATTAGTGACAATCTCTCTAGCTTCTGGAGTTCCAGCGCCAATTTGTTAGCTTTGATCTTCTGAGTCCCCCGACTCAGTAGCGCTATAGCATCCCAGAGTTCTTTGGCTGATTTGCAGTCCTGAACTCTCCCGAGATATGAGTCGCTCAGAGTGGTCAGTATGGCGTTCCTGGCAACCCGGTTAAGGTTGTGAAGCTTCTTCTCCTCTGGAGTGAAGATGCTTCTGTCTTTAGCCACCTTCTTCCCGGTTACCGTTCCTCCTTGAGTTGGCTCATGGAAGTCAACGCTATTGACCATGGGGATGATAGGTCCGTCTTCCAAGACCTCTGTCATGCCATCGTGGAGGGAGGTTAGGTGTGCTTCAATTCTGACCCGCCATACCCCGTAGTTCTCAACAAAGAACATGGGTACCATCCTGATTCCTGACATATCAGACATAATGGATAATGATATGAATGAAAAATGATATGCAGTGAAAAACGTTTTTGAAAAAGGATCAGTTCAAGTTAGACCAGTTACAGATAACAAAAGTCAAAGAACTTCTGCTCTGATACCAATTGTTGGTCCCGAGTCAAACGTTCAGGTGTAGAGGGAGGGAGGGGGGGGGTGAATACACCTAAAAACTTTTTCCTCAAACTCAAAACACGATCAGTCCGTTTCACAGAAGATGTCTGCTGAATAGATTCAGTAGACCATCTAAGCTGATCTTGATCGTGCGGACAGAGTGACTGACTTAACTAAGGTTTGTTGGCTGACTGACGTCATAATTCAGTACCGTTTAATAGAGGGTCAGTAGTGTGCGGAATAGTGTAGGCCCGATTCAATTTGATTACGAAAACGTTTGTTTATAAAAATCGTTTCAGTTGATTAATGCACTCAGTTAAGCTTTTACTGAAACTCTGTTGAATGATTTTGTAAACAGTTTTCTGAATGAACAGTAAATCAATGCAACAGTAATGAACACAGATTTTTAAAGTGGTTCAGATATCAAAAATCCTACGTCCACTGTCCTGAAAGGATCAAGAGGCTATTTTATTATACTGAGTTAGTCTCAGTCGGTTTGTACGCAGGACAAACACAATCTTGGAGATTATACTGAGCATGTCTCAGTTTACAAACTCAAACAATAAAGTTTGAAAGTTTTCTCCAACAATGAAGGAGTTCTTATCTCTAAGAACAGTTCAATACGTGAACTCCTTCGGGTTCTAAGCTATGGATATGAACGATGAGCTTAGGTTAGAGGAGGGGAACAAGAATAGGCTTCTAGAATGAAGAACAGTGAGGAATATTCTTCAAGGTTCGTGTTCTTCACTTGGACGCTAGAGGCTTTAATTCGATGAAGGCTTGTGTTCCCTTGAGCAGTTGAGTGCTTTTCGCGGAAGGTTGTTTCTCTTCAATAAGTTGCGGAAAGCTTTGTTTGTTTGGGTACTTGCTCGTTAATTGCTCGTGTCTCTTGGTTTCGGTAGTCACTCTGCATTGAGACATCTCCTCTATTTATAACGTTCGATTGGGCAATAGATCCGTTGGAGTGGGTCCTGCCACGTGTCGAAACGACAAGGAAAACGGCTAGTTTAGTTTGAATGTTGCGGTAGGTGCACTGTAGAGATATGCCTCTATTTCAGTCTCGGGGCAGCTTTTATCAGAGCAGGTAAGGCGCTGTCGGCTCCTTATTGGTCGAGGTAGAGTGTTAGGTGAGGTTGGTCAAACGTCAAGAGATGACTCCCTCTGAATCCTCGGACCTTCAACTGAGTTGGCATCCCACTTACATTCTTGTGGATAATCAGAATGTGCAGCTCGGATTCCTTTGCAGATTCAGTTGCTGAACTTCAGTGCAACTGACTTCTTCGATATTGAGCCCATCTAGATGAGCAGGAGATCTTCTACTGAACGAACACTACAACTACTGAACTCTAAGTTATTGAGTTCCTAACAACTGAACTCATACTAAGCTATTATATTATCGAAGGTTCATCATTCAACTAGGGTTTTGGGATCTTCAAATCTTTCTACTGAATATCATCCCAATAGAGATCTAGAAGAAGACATCTATATGCAGCAGCATAAGGGATACACTATCATTGGAAATGAGGGCTATTAATGCTTCTTGAAGAAACCTCTCTACAGTCTAAAGCAGTCTGCAAGGTTGTGGTATAAGATGTTTGTTTTATGACGAGCCATGCATTTAAGGGAAGTGCTTCCGATAGTTGTGTTTAGTTAATGAAGATGGGTCATTTGTTTATCTCCTATTATATGTTGATAACATGTTGATAGCAACAAGCAGACGTAGGTGATTCCGGTAAAAAAAAAATTGGAACCGGAACTGACCAACCGAGGACGGTTCCCGGTTCCAATTCCAAACGCAACCGGCAGTTCTGGTTCTGGTATGGTTTCAATTCGAACCGCCGGTTCGCATATTTAATTTAATTTTATTTTTGTAAGGGAAAAATCAGAAAAATGGTTTAGTTTATAAAATAAAAAAATCCATCTTCATTATATTAAATCGACATTTAAATTTAATCCGTCATCACCAAAACCAACAACTAAAATATAATTATTTAATTATTAAAATATTTTTTTAACGTAATATAAATAAATAAATAAATCTTAAACTGTCGGTTCCGAACCGCCGGTTTTTACGGGTTGAAAAAATAGAAGTGGAACCAGCTCGCCGAGACACAGTTCAAGGTCACGATTCTGGTTCGGAACCAGCCCGGCCGTCAATTCTGATTTTTTTGGCCAAGTATATGGTTAAGATGAGATAAGAATGTGAAGATCCAACTGTATGCTGAATTTGATATGAAGGATCTAGGAGTTGCAAATAATATATTTGGAATGGAGAATACTAGAGATAGAAAAGCTGGTACATTATGCCTAAGTTAGAAATAGTATATTGAGAAAGTTCTCTATCGGTTCAACCTGCAGAATGCAAAGCCAGTTATATATAACTCCGTTACAACTCATTTCAAACTCCCATTTGTTTTGTTGCCATAGTCAGATGAAGTGGTTGACTACACGTCACGAGTTCCATATTCTAGTGCAGTTGTGTCACTCATATATGCTATGGTATTTTCATGTTCGGATTTAGCACATGCAGTGAGTGTTGTTAGCAGATAACTCGCAAGTCTTGGAAAAGAACACTAGAAAGTAGTTCAATGGATTTTTCGTTATTTGGGAGGTTCTAGTGATGCTTGTATGCAGTTTGGAAAACTAGTGATAAAGTTGCTGGATATGTAGATTCAGATTTTGTCGGTGATCTAGACAAAATAAGATCTCTTACTGGTTATATCTTTAGCATTGATGGTTGCGCTGTTAGTTGGACATTTACATAGTACAATTGGATTACGAAGGCTAAATATATGGCCGTCGCAGAAGCTCGTAAGAAATCTATTTGGTTGAAAGGTTTGTTTGGGGAGCTAAAGAAAAAGTTGCAGATTACTACAGTCTTTTGTGATAGCCAAAGTGTTATCTGTCTCACAAAAGATCATATGTTTCATGAGAGGCTAAGCGTATTGATCTGTATCATTTTATACGCGAGGTTATTGCTCATGGTGATACAGTTGTGAGAAAAATTAGTACTCATGACAATTTGCTGATATGATGATAAAGGTGTTTCCCCTTGCTAAGTCTGAGCATTGTTTGGACTTAGTTAGCCTTACTCATGAGTTGGAGTTTGTTCGTGTTTTTGAGGAAATTCTCGCCAATGTGAAGATTTGTCATATTCATGACTCAAATCCTTTATAAAGAAATTGAGTACTATACCATATCGAATGATTAATGAAGATTATTATTAATTTTACCTATAAATGGATAGACTCCCTTTTTGTTTAAGATATGCATCTAATTAAGAATTAGTCTTTGAGCCTAGGGACATATTCAAGAGGCCCGAATTCATATTCCTCTTTTATATATAGTGAATTTTCTCCCTTCTGTCATTGAACGTAAATCTATTGATTGAACCATGTAAAATTTTATATTCTTATTTATTTTATCGTATTTATTTTACTCGTATTTATAACATTGAATATTGGAAAAAACAAATAGTGTAGCATTTATTAATGTCTTTTTTTGTTTTTTTGTTTTTATTGTAGAAGATTGTGAATATATTTGCTTTCTTAGTGACGTTTCCACTTCACACTACCATTTTTTATTTTTATTAGTTCTTTAATTAAGCCTTACATGAATGAATTAAATTTAAAGTGTGACACAAAAGAATTCCAAATTAAATTACGGCTACTGCTTGCTTCAGTAAATAAATTGTAATTACTCTGATTTCACACATTTTTTTTATCACTGTTATAAATTAACTTGTCACTAATCACTTCTTGTTAATAGTTACTAGTAACACTGCATATATTATATAGAGATGAAATCTCCTCCACCATAGTTTTTTCTAACCACTATACCCCCATCAAATTTATTCCTGAACAATAGTATTGTACAAATAAAAACCTAATATAAAATACTCAATCCTAATTAACATTATTGACTAAGATCGTAACTAAAAAACTATATATAATACCTAATAATGACATAATCAAAACCGTAAAACGTACTAAATTTAGAACAGTGATACTTATAAAATTCTAATTGGATATTATCATCAAACATATTTAACTATAATAGAATAAAATTGAAACACAAATTATTGAATTCGAAGAAAAGGAAGAAAAGTAGTATACCAAATGAAAAAACAATATTATATATATTGTTAGATGTAAAAAAACAAGGGAAATTGCCAATAATACTCAGTCTATATTCGAAATTGCATTATCTGCCAGTCTTAAATCAAAAATGCAGTTATACCCATGCAGACCATTTTCTCTCTATTATGCCGCGCTGACAGCCTCTGCTGTCCTTACCTGCTGCACTGACGCGCCTACTGGGTGAGGTGGACGATAAAGGCTCTGCTGGCTGGTTGACTGCATGGGAAGGCGCGTCTGCTACAATGCAGATTCCTACGCACTGCAACTGTGTTGATGGGATTAAAGGCCCTGTTTGATGCGTTGCTGATGTGAATTAAAGCGCTGCAACTTTTATTTTTATTATTATTATTTTTTTTGTTTCATGTATGAATTTAGGGTTTGTGCAGATTCCCATGCCATGTTTGATGGAATTTAGGGTTTGTAGAAATGAATTTAGGATGTAACCCCTTTTTTTGTTTCATGTATTAATTTTTAATTTATCGCTGCAGCTTTAAATTAGGGTTTCTAAATCTCATAAAATGCGGAACGAGAATGCAAATTAGGGTTTGTAATTCGTTCGTAAAATGCGTTTTTTATAAATATGAAAAATTCAAATACGGGTTTGTCAAATATGAAAAATATGAAAAATTCAAATACGTTCGTAAAATGCAAATTTGTTTTTTTTAATTAGGGTTTGTAATTCGTTTTTTATAAAAAATTTCATGTATAAATATGAAATTAGGGTTTGTCATTCGTTTGTAAATTAGGGTTTTTAAATCTCGTAAAATGCGCAAAGAGAATTCCAATATGGGTTTGAATTTTTTTTTTAATTAGGGTTTGGAATTCATTTTTTATAATTTGTTTTCATGTATAAATATGAAATTAGGGTTTGTAATTCGTTTGTAAATTAGGGTTTTTAAATCTCGAAAAATGCGCAAAGAGAATTCCAATGTGGATTTAGGGTTTAGGGTTTAGGCGACAAATTTAGAAATTTGTTTTTTTAAATTAGGCGACCAATTTTGAAATTTGTTTTTTTAAATTAGGCGACCAATTTTAAAATTAGGGTTTTTAAATTCGTTTGTAAATTAGGGTTTTTAAATTCGTTCGTAAAAGGTGACCAAAATAAAAATAGAAGCACAACATACATTTGATTCTTGTTTGTAAGACGACAACAGAACGACTATTCTCTCTCTCACAAATATTTATACATGGGAAATGTTCGAATTGTTCGAATTGTTCTTAATGGGTGAAATAATTCGAATTGTTCCCTTAATAATTTTTTCAATAATTTTTAAATGACGAACAATTTTGAACCGAAATTTTCGTGCTCCAATTAAAGGAAGGAAAAAAAATATATTTTGGGATAATATATTGTACGAAGGAAAGTGTAAACATATATTATTCTAGATAATATATTTCATACATTATTCATTCCATCATGAGATATGAACCGAAAGAAGGGATAAACATTATTTATTCATACCTTAAAAGAAGGGATATGAACCGAAAATCTTGGGATTTATTTTGAAGTGTCACACCACTCCATCAAACATTTATTTACCTCACCAACATTTATTTCCCACTTTCTTCTCACACCACTCCATCAAACATTTATTTTAAAAACCGTTTTTCACTCACCACTAACACCACCAACATATATTTTCGCAGCTCATTCTAGGCGGAAAGAAGGAATACTTTCCTATTTTCAAGTACTTTCGCAGTTCGTTTGTTACACCACTAACACCACCAACATATATTGTCTCACCGTTTGTTCTTGTTTGTAGGCGAATCATAGAAGGCGAATTCTTGTTTGTAGGCGAATCATAGAAGGCGAATCATAGAAGTGAAGATATTTGTGAACATTTTTTGAAGCTTAATCGAAATGGATGAGCATATTGCCGCCTCGCAGGTTAGTAGACGAGAATACGATGCTTTGTAAATGAAAAGTAGTGTTTTATCGTGTTAGTAATGATTCTGTAGTTTATATTTAGGGTTTGTAATTGTTGTATGTTCATAAAATTAGGGTTGATAATTATTTTAAATATTATTGTAAGTGATATGAGGCAAATCGATTATAATTTCCGTGTTTTAGTCTTTTAAAGTTTTATATCCCCAAATAAAATATATTTTATAGTATATATACATAATACGGAGATATACGGAATTTATACGGAGGACGAATTATGTTTTAAGATTACCTAGTATATATGTTATTTATATTATTAATATATTTTAGTAACATATTTATAATAAGATACATATCGATATATAATATATTTATAAATTAAAATATTTTAATTAATATTAATTTATTAATTTTAGTAGGGATTTGTATTAGTAGTATATTTTACGTATTAATATTATAGTATTTATTTATATTATATTATAGTCTATTTTAAATTAAATTAGTATTTATGTATTTTACAGTATTAATACACAAGGATATTAACATATTACTCCATATTTAATATATAATATATTATTATATAACTGCGTATTATAATATATATATAATTATAACTGCGTATTATAAAATATATATAACTGCGTATTATAAAATCCGTATAACTGCGTATTATATATAACTGCGTAATAAAATCCGTATAATTGCGTATTAAAAAACAATGACTTTATACGCGTATTATAAAATATATATATGCGTTTATATATATAATTGCGTATTAAAAAACAATGGACATTATATAACTGCGTATTATAAAATATATATAATTATAACTGCGTATTATAAAATATATAATTATAACTACGTATTATATATAACTGCGTAGTAAAATCCGTATAACTGCGTATTATAAAATATATATAACTGCGTATTATATATATATATAATATATAATATATTATTATATAACTGCGAATTCAACAGTATTTATGCATATTAATACAAAAGGATATTAACATATTGTAAAATAACTGCGTATTATAAAATCCGTATATCTCCCGAATTTTAACATATTTTAAAACATTTGACGTATTTTCAAAAAAATTATATGTTGAATTTATTGAACTAATTTGACATTTTTCGTTAATGCAGAGTCTATGGTTTTATTTGACGTACGTAGCCAGATCGGCTAAACCTCAGATCATGATTCATTACAAGTGGGATGTGATCCCACTGATCCGCGACACACTGACGGCCGTCGGCGGTGACACCATGTATGCACAATTATGTGAGAGTAGCCCTTTCGGCCATTTGATGGAATGGGAGGGGAGTGTAAGTGCAAGCAAAGCTCTCCACCAACTCATGTGCCGTGAAGTGGAATTCGCCGACTTTGTATCCAACAACTTTTGGTTTCACGTATCGAATCGTCATTTGGAGTTTGGTCCGCAGGAATTCGCCCTGGTCTCGGGGTTGATGTTTGGGTCATCGACATTTGACCCAACAATGGAGCATGATGCTTCCACGATTCGTGCAAGTACCGTATTTTGTGGAAATCGGAGATTGAAAATATCCGAGTTAGAGGATATTTTCAAAGAACACGAGGTGAACGGCGCATCGGCAGCCGACTACGTGAAAGCGACAAATGTGTTGATGCTGCATCTACTAATCTTGGGTGTTTCGAGGCCGAGACTGATCGACGACTTCGTTTGGGTGTTAGTGGACAACCTGAACGAATGGAAGGAATTCCCGTGGGGAGCGTATGCATATCGAGCATTGCTTCACTACAATCAATTCATCCCCAACACTCTTGCGGGATGTAAGGTGTCTTATGTGTTCAGCGGGCCCGTCTGGGCCTTACAAGCATGGGCTTACGATTGCATCCCTGAATTTGGGAGGGCTTGTGCAAACTTGGTGGACCAAGAAGCGCTTCCACGTCTGTTGAGGTGGAATTTCCCGAGAGTGAGAGGGACGTTCGCTGGATTCCTCGACGATGAGGTAAATAACTATGTTTGTTCAGTCCAAACAAAAATATGGTAAATATATATATATACTGTGGAGAACTATAATCTTATACATACATATAGGTCATAATAAACCACGTAAATTCATATATCTCTATTTAAATTATATAGTTCACTATTTTATATTCTGATTATGTAACACTGGTTGTTTTATACATAGTTGGAATACAGACCGATGTTGGAGGAGGAAGCAGAGATTTTGACTGATTATTATGCGAGCACGCTGTCCGGCGAAGCACTTGGCGTGCCATATAGAGAGCCGGTTGTTGTCTAGTTTGGATCTGATCGAGCCAAAGCGATGGGCATTCCTCGTCCACGCGGCCCTGCAGCGCCCCACTCTCCGCCTGCCATGCAAAGACGATCCGAACGAAACCAGGCTCCGGCTCCGGAGGGGTCTAGCAGTCTTGATACTCAAGACATGACTCATCGTGAGAAAAAGTTTTGGAAGAAGATCAAAAACTTTTTCTCCAAAAATAAGTCGGAGCGGAAGTCAGCGGAGAAGGGAGGACAGTCGTATAGTCATGTCGAGGAGGGTCGTCGACACTCAGTTTCACATAGTCACGGCATCTCCGATAGTCACGGCACTCGGGTCTACATTTCGAGAGTCGCGGCATCTCCGGACGACATTCCGAGAGTCGCGGCATCTCCGGTCGACATTCAATTTCTTGTACTCGTGGAGCAACTTCGCATGCATCTGGTCGGGTCGACCCAGTTGTTGATGCCGTGACTGAAAACAGCGACTCGTCCGTCGCATCCGAGGCACGCACGAAGAAGTCTCATGATTGGCCCGTGTCTACCCAGCCGTTGCAGCTTCCATACGATGAGCCCGCGCAGCCTTCTTCTTCTCCCAGTCCGGTGTCAGAGGTAGGCTATTAAAAGTTTTATTGAGACTTATGTACTTTTTACGAAGATATATACATAAACTTAACGTAAATATTTCTTTTATACGAACCCGATGAAGATCACTCCCTATACGGTGATGATTTCTTCGCATCATTAGCACTTATTGTGTCCCCGATACAAGTTAAACCGTTGAAAGTGGTGCCGGCGGGAGATGCCGGTACCAGCCGGAGAGGAGGAAAGGGAAAAGAGAAGGCCCCCGTGGAAGAAGATCCGAGTAGCCCACGTGGACGTGGATTGCGCACGAAAAGACCCTCTCGTGCAATTACGTCGCCGTACGTTGCCCCGAAGAGGAATCTCGCCCATTACCTCGGCGATTGGTCTGTCCTTAGCTTCAAGGAATATCGGGCGTGGCGTCGCGCACACAATGAATTTGGTGACCACGTCTACACAGCCACGAGATATTATTTGACGCACTCGTGGTTTGATATCCTCGAAGATGTTTCGAAGATGCTTACCCATGACATGATCGAATGTTATTTGGGTACCATGAGGAGGCAACTGGCGAGAGGAGACGGTCTACTTCATAGTGTGCGGAGCGGCACAACTCTCATTCTTCCCGTACAATTTTGGGTAAGTATTTAATGTTTTATACAAAAATGTTTCTTAAAATGCTAACAATATGTATTTTATTAGTCTCAAATGCAATATTCTTGGGCGAACAACGGGATGGACGTGGATGCATGGGAGCCTTCCGAGGCTTTGAAAGAAGCTGTGAGAGAATGGGCACCGGGGCTGCAATACGTAAGTTATATCTTCGAATTTAATTAAAATGCAGTGATATATTAGTGTAATGCGGTGAACTAATGTTCTGTTACGGATTACTATAGCTCATACTGGTTTGCTTTGTCACTGGAGCTTACTGGGTCACCGTGCGAATCCGTCTGCATGCATGGACTGTCGAGTTGTACGACTCGTTGTGGGCAATTTCTGACGAATCATATCGGCGGATGCGGAGAGAGAGCATATAACCGATTACACGGATGATGTACAGACTGTTCGATTACAACATGTACTTCGAACGGGTGTACGGGCAACCACACCAAGAAGCTTGGCGTGATATGCATTTGAAGGTCTTTGAACGAGCACAGTTCGTACAAAGAGACCAAGTTAATTGCGGTGTATATGCCCTATTATCCGTGCATCGGTTAATCGATGGCCTGCCGAGGACAGAACTCGTCCAGAATGAGCTCGACATTTGGAGCATTCAGCATATTATGGGGATGCGAATTTTGTTGATGTGTGTCGTGGTTGACCCGTTTGATGATTAGGCCCTTTCAAAAACATTTATTTGTTATTTATGATTATGTAAGACATTTCATATATCTCTCCGGAGATATATGGTATTTATATTTGGCAATTCTGAGATATATTACGTAGTATAGTTTAGACGTTAATTTCGAAACGTAAAAAATCATAGTTCTCCATACATATTTTATATTTTAGTATTATAATGCAAAAAATTTCGGATTATTATTTATACGGAGATATATACATATTTTACGGAGAACTATAACTGAATATGTATCTCTTACCTATGATGTAATGTTTTCGTATAAAAAATTGCACATTTTCCATAAGTAAAAGGTAACGAATATAGAAGGTAATGAAGAGAGTACTATTAAAACAACTTTCAGTCAATTTAAACAGCAAAAGTACTATTTAAACTAGCTTAGATAGTTTTTCTCTCAATTTTATCAATTTAAATTGAGAGATTACTATAAATCTATATATATCTCAATCTTCTCTCAATTTCTCTCAATTTAAACAACTTTCGGGTGTATTTAAACAACAAGAGTACTATTAAAACAACTTTCAGTCAATTAAACAACAAGAGTACTATTTAAACTAGCTTAGATAGTTTTTCTCTCAATTTCTCTCAATTTTATCAATTTAAATTGAGAGATTACTATTAATCTATATATATCTCAATCTTCTCTCTATTTTTTGAATATTTCTCTCAATTTCTCTCAAATATTCTCGCAATCTTTCTCGCAATCTTTCTAATATTTTCGCAATCTTTCTCTCAATTTTCTCAACTTGCATAAAACAACGTAAAACCCAGATTTCGCAACTTGCATAAAAACAACGTAAAACAATTAATGGAAGATTTGTATAAAGGTTTGTATAACAGTTCACGGGAAATTATACGTAATATTTTGAGATATATTACGTAGTATAGTTTAGACGTTAATTTTGAAATGTAAAAAATCATAGTTCTCCATACATATTTTATATTTTAGTATTATAATGCATAAATTTTCGGATTATTATTTATACAGAGATATATACATATTTTACGGAGACCTATAACTTAATATGTATCTCTTACCTATGATGTAATGTTTTTCGTATATAGAATTGCATATTTTCCATAAGTAGAAGGTAACGGATATAGAAGGTAATTGAGAGAGTACTATTAAAACAACTTTCAGTCAATTTAAACAGCAAGATCATAATATAATATTATAATGCATAAATAGAGTTATAGAGTCACAGTCTGGTGGGACAGGTCCTCCTTGTATGCCCATACTCTTTGCAGAGGCCACACTTCCTAGATCGTCTAGTTCTTGTACCGGCGCTTGCCTCTAAGTCAGATCTATATCGTCGTGACCTCGGCCGACCGGCGGATCTTCTTGTCAAGGGAGGGAGCACTGTTGGCACAATTGATATTTCTTCGGGCGTGAGCATGCATGTTCGCCCGCCGCTCGTTGAAACGTCATCGCCAACGATCATCGGCAACGTCATCGTCTGTTCCCCATCGTTCACTGTGAAAACGTCATCGCCAACGATCGTCACTGGATACGTGCGTCCTCTTTCAACCTGCTTGTGCAACTTCATTTTAGCAACCTCGACTAGGCTATGGTCGTGAGCATGCATGTTCGCCCGCCGCTCGTTGAACCAACTCTCCAAGATAAACCGCACGGTATCAATTAGGGAACATATCGGCAGACGTCGGGCCCACAATAGCCTCGCGTTGAATGACTCGGCACAATTTGACGTCAAAAAACAATAACGCCGAGAAGTGCATTGCGATAGGGCCCACCGTTTCGGACCAATGTCCATGACTTTATCGTGTGCCTCCTGACTCTTCGCCTTTAGTGAAGCCATTTTTCTCCGAAACTCAGATTTTGTGTATGCTTTGGCGGCCCTACGGAATATCCTTACTGCTGCGCGACCGTAAGGAGCGAGGTTTTTGCTCAGATGGACGCAACACAGACAATGAGTTGCCTCAGGATACACCTCTTCAACGGCATGCTTAATACTCACGTGTTGGTCAGACACGATGACTATGCCCTCAGTCGGCGGGTACACTGTCCTTAATTTAGTCATAAACCATGTCCAGGAATCATTATTCTCTATCGGGCCAATGCCTATCGCAAGCGCCAGGACTTGCTCGTTGCAGTCTTTCGTCACAGCTACGAATAGCATGCCGGTATTCTTCCCTTTCAGATGTGAGCCATCAACTACGATGACCTACCTCAAGTTAAACATAAACGCATTTATGCACGGGCCCCACGCGACAAAAATATACTCGAACCGATTGCCTTCCCCGGTGCTGTAATGGGTTATCGTTTCGGGGTTTAACTGCTTGAGCATATGGAGGTACTTGGGTAGCAGCTTATAAGAATCGTCGTGGTCGCCGTAAATCATCGTGATAGCCATATTCCGACCACGAAGTGCCTTGTAGTACTTAACTTCACACCGAATCTACGACGCAACTCGTCAATGATGTTGCGAGGCCTTATCATGGACCCCTCTCTCCGCATTTGTCGGCTGAAATATACACCGATAGTCTTTGCACTCACAGTTCTTGGCACCAATCGTTCGAAGTCGAAATTACATGTGTGCTTCTTGTCCACCTTGTATATTTCCCAAACATCTGCATCCTTTTTCGCACGCAACATAAAAGGATACGACTTTTCGTGCAAACACCCGAACCACGTATATTTCCTGTTAGCTTTTAGCACCATAAAAGACCGCCGATGCTCTAAGGCCACACTCCCACGACACCCGTAAGCTCGTCTCTACTCCAAAAAATCGAATCCACCTCAAGAACGCCGTCGTTAACCGCATCTAAATCAGGACATCCAATGATGCCGGTTTGAGCGATAGGGAAGAACGGAACTAGCCAGTTTGCTATATCCGGAATCGAGTCGCCATCTTCCTCCTCCAACGACGAAAAGGTGATGGGTAGGTTACTCGGTTGTTCGAGTAATGTCATTAACCGATTGTAACCGCCCTCATTTTGCATCCACGTTGCAAACTCCAACATTGTACCATAGATGCTTTGATGTTCGCCATGCTCATCTTCATCGGACTCCTCTTCGGCAGTGTAATCCGGATCATCCGAATCTGTTGAATCTTCGTTATGTGTTTCTTGTTCTACCTCCTCCTCCGTTTCCGCCTCCTCCTCCTCCTCCTCCTTTTTCTCCTCCTCTTGCTCCACCTCCTCGTATTCCTCCTCCTCCCGTCCGTCACCGAAGAACTTATGTATGTCGAAATCCCTAATGGATTACTCAACTAGGTCCCGATCATCCGAATAAGGGAGATGTGATCGGGTCTTCCACGTACTTATTTCGGCCCGATCACTCGGACTCGTCGTCACAACACAGATAGTGGGATCTGCCTCGAAGCCAATGAGTCGATTTAAATCTTCATCACTCGTCATTAGTGACTTCACGAGCCGACCGACGCGATTTCTCTCGAGGGAATACAATAAATACGGGGTACGCATCGAATTAGTTTGCGTGATTGAATCAATGGTTGCTTTTAGAGATGACAACGAAAGTAGGCAGTGCGGAATTACTGCAAGTTGTTCATCCCCATATTTGTATTCGGAACCCTCGAATATTCCTCCATACTTGACTGTTATTCGTGTCCATTCTGCCATCTAACCATATTGTAAGACATATAAAATCTTAGTTCTCAGCAACAGTACCGTATATCTCCGTAATAATGTACATTTACATGAAATACGAAGAACTATAATTCGTTGTTACGCTATAAGTAATATAATCCATTAAATAATATTTTTCATGGATACATATGCTTTACATCTCAGTATAAACGTCGTACATCATGAAATTATAAAAAATCAATACAGAAAACAGATAACTATATCACATTTTGCATAGTAATTTCCATATATAGATGATTAAATGCAATATTAATCATATTTACAATGTCACGTTTAAATATATACGCAACCTATTTACAATGTAACACTATTGAAATTCATACAAACGCTTTAAATATATAGAAAATTATATAGAAAATGCGGAAAAAATTATATACAACATACCTAGTGCTGCATATCACTATTTATATAATGTCTCTCTAAACTAACGATATAATGTCTCTCTAAACTAACGATATAACCTCTTTATATATAATGGGGTTCACTATTATTTCATGAATTAAATAATATAGAATTAAAATTAAAATAAAACTATTGCTTTTTGTCACTGCATGCATGCAGGCGCCTTCCGTGATTAACATAAAGCTGACGAGATAATAGTGAAAGCTGATGAGATAATAGTGAAAGCTGACGAGATAATTAAATGATTAAATATTTAGAGAAAGCTGATGAGATTCGAAATAATTAACTATGGAAAATCAATTCGTGCAATTTTCTTATAGAAAATTGTGCAATATCCAAAAAATTTTGACAGCTGCTTATAGCATTCAAGAAAATTTATTTAGTTTTGAGTTAATTTTTAAAATCAACTTAAATATGGGATCTTCTCCTATTTTAATATGCTAAATAGAATTTCAACGAGATTATAAATTATTTATACTTACCTGCTGAACCACTAACTTCATTTCGAAATAATTAACTAAAGGACAAATTCGAATATTAATTCCTAGCTCACGAGACAACTGGATTTCAATTTAACTGTCATGTGCAGAAATTAATATCAGTGCATTTATAAATTATAAACTTTGACTCATCACTTTTTCACTTTGACTCATCACTTTTTCAAAATTCAATACTGGGGTCATGTGCAGAAATTCAAATTAACTGTCATGGATTTGACTTGAGCGCTGACGACATGTCTCTGTGGGGACAACATAGACCTGACATGAGCAGTCTATGCTCTATACCTACTTTTGGAGGGTAAAAAAGAAACAATGACTATTTATGTATTTTTTCTACAAAGTGGGTATCAATGCATTTACCCAATTAGAAATGGGTATTTCTGCACATGACCCAAAAAACAAATAATGTCTTGAGATAGAGAGAGAGAATGAGAGAGAGAGAGAAAGGGGAGGGTTACACATCTTCAACTTGAAGGGTCCATCAAAGGCTGAGACGCATCCTTGGCAGAATGAGAGACAAGTTTAACAAGAAAGTCGAAAATATCAGTGTCCATCACAGCAGAAGCCACGTCTTCCTTCTGCATTGTCCTCCTCTTCCCTTGCAGCGTCATCTCCCAAGCCCTTTTCGTCAACTCCTCGATGAACAGCTCGCAAGCCTTGGAGAACACGATCGGCGCCTCCCCCGATATCATCTTCACGTCGTCGCTCGACTTCTTCATGATCTTCTTGATTCTTGCCAGCGGCAGCGAATGAGGCCCGGTCTTCCCCGATATCCCTCCGGACAGCAGGTTAGAATACGCGCCCGGTTGCCGCATTTCTGAACGACGACGTTCTGATGAAGGGCTTGAATTAGGGTTAGAGATGGTGAGGGTGATCAAGAACGTATTGTAGATGTGCAAAGGTGTAGTGTAAATATATATAAGTTTGAGAAGGTGGGGTGGGAGGGTGGCCGGCCTGCAGCCGGCTGAGGATACTTGGTGGAGCTATTAATATAAGGAGATTTAAGTGGAGAAGCAATTTAAATTGTTTTTTGTGAAAATTGAGAACGATTCGTTTTGAAGGGCAAAAATATGATTTCAGTGGAGATGCAAGTTCTTTTCTTTTTATGATTTTAGACACGACACGTATATATTATAGTCGTAATAATTTATAATTAAGAGTCTTGCATAATAGTTAACGTGTTTGTATGTGTAAATATTTTGATATGCATTTGTATGTGACATAATGGGTCTCATTCTTCTACTGTTTCTCGGAAGTCGATAACTATTCATAGCTATTACCTTGACACCAAAGAAGAGTTCGACCCAATGCTTTAATTAGTTCTGTCTTAGTTGATCCTGATTCGACCTTAGAAGAATTTTGATTTTCCCCCAATAACCGAATATTTTTGTCTGTAAATACTGCATATTTGATTCTATTCATAAATCGATTTTCTTCCTTGTGAGTTCTAGTCTCAATAAGAATGCTATTTCTTATTGTTCATATATTATGATATGAATATACCGCACCAATTCGTTATGTGTGGGTGATGAGATTCCATTGATGCAGAGCCAATTCCAACAGACTTATTGGAGGGTCCATTGGCGTGCATCTAGTAGGAATTGAACCTACGAATTTGTCAATTATGAGTTGGACGCTTTAACCATTCAGTCATAGATGCTTAACGGGGATCTCATACATGGTGAATAACCAAATTCCAATTGAAATTAAATCTTTAAGATAAATCAATGCAATTCCCTAGCTCAGGTGTTATTGCATGCGATAGTTTAAAAACATATATTCACGTTTGATATTAGAATTATTGCAAATTCAGGCATGCAGATCGAGGATATATAATTGGGGTGAGATAGCAAATCAATAATTATCAAAATGTGTATACATAATTTTTTAAAATATATGAAGAGAACATGGGTGTAGTGTGGTTCTCACTTCTCACACATATCCCCTTGAATCCGCTCTTATTTGTAAATAAAGAGACTTAACAATATAAATACTAATTCCAAGTTAATCTGAATTAATTCATGTTCTTGATAATTAATGATATTATTTCAGTTATCCTGTGTCCATTTAGTAAGTTTTGCTAGTATAATAGGTTGCTGGTAATATAGGAGTAATAAGTTGTAACAATTCTATAAAACAAAAAAGGAGTGATAAAGGAGCCAGTGACATACTCAACATGTTTGTGGAATGTATTATTTCAAATTTCACATCCCTTTCTAATGAACATTGAATACAATATCTTGTCGTAATTGTTGAAATTTTAATTTCCAACCATCTGACCACCATTTTCTACACTATAATTTATATATTAGAACAATGAGAGAGGACAAAATATCAATTTTTCTATGACCAAATTTGGCATAGGCGCATAGCATTCACGGGATCTAAAACACCAATTGCAAGCGAGTTTGAAATTTGAACCAATTTATTTTTTAATATTGTCCCTAAAGACAAACTATAACTTTTGTTTCATGTCTCAGGTTACGCAAGTTTTTTTTTTTTTTTTTTAAAGATGAAGATATTTATTAACTCTTGAAATTGTCTATGATAGATATTGTAGCAGATCACGTCTTATCCAATCTTTCCGTATCTAAAATATATTTAATTTGTATTCATCAATTCTCATTTAAAAAGTATATCCTAATATATATGAATTTGTTAACAAACACAATATATTATTTTAAATAATTTTAGATTAATGTGACATTAGTAACATAAATTGAACTCTAAAAAATTGGATGGCATATCTCATTTCAATGCTATGTAGTGGATAGAGAATGAAAAAGAAATAATAATAATACTTTATAATTCATTATAATTATCCAAAGTTCTCAATTCGTTCATCAAATAAATGATTACAGCTAATATTGAATAAAAAGACCTCATTATATTAGATGAGATTTCTCACAAATTCAGGAAATATAAATTAAATATATACAGTCAAAGTTGCATGACGTTAATTATAATTTGTAAATGAAACTAATAAAGAAATAGTTAGTTGAGATCTAGTCTACGTTTTTGCAAAAATATATTACAATAAATAAAGGCCAATATGCTCTTGATTCGTTATGCATATTCCAGACAGGTTTACATTATTTGGAACAATTCAGCCTTCACTCTCCAGTACTTAAAATCATTCATTAATTGTTGAATTTATTGGATTCAATAAATTAATTGACCTTATTTTAATCGACTACTGGTAATAAAATTATCATATTTTAGTCGGATCTTATGTGACATAATCAGTTTAGTCAATTAAGCATTACATTATCAGTTTAGTTAATTAAGCATTACTATATGTATACTTGCTAGTACCAAAGGCCAGATTATTTTATTTTTCAATTTTGAGAAATATTATTTTATACTCATCGTATTTAATTAATTCGTATAGGCAGTACTGTAAAAGACAAGAATAATTAACAATATACTAAAATCGTAATATTGACAGTAGAATAAATAACACAAAGATAAATTGCTACTAATCTGCATTTTAGCTTGTGGTTTTCCACTTTATCTTAATCTGCATTTTACTTTGGATTCTTCAGTCTCAAATCGATTAAAATAAGTAAAATTAAAGAACGGGTCAAATTAGTCTCATATCTGTTGGGCTTTTGGTTGTCCAAATTCCAATAATGGCACAACCAGTCCTAAATACTATATAGGTCAGGCCAATTTTGAGAGTTTTATCCATTTCTGATAAGGTGATCTAAGGAGAAGAGCTTGTTTGATAGGTTACGGGAGGATATATCACCTCCCTTACTCTCTATCTTTGCGTTAGTTACGATATTTTTTTTCTTCTTTTCTTTTATGATGAGAATAGTCATAGGTTAATCATAAGTGATAGACTCTCACACAGCGACTTTAGTAGGTTTTCAACTCGTGACCTTTGATCAAAAGTTTATTTTCCCCACCCATAATGGGCGTTTGATTAAAAAAGAAAAAAAAACTTCGGCTAGAGGCTAAATACTTTAACCGCTACGTTATCCTAAAAAACACTGACAATACTTTTTGACTCCACATTAACTGTGTCATGTGTCCACATGTCGATGACAAACAACATTCAAAGAGGGCTTTAAGTTTTAACATTGTAATGCTTTCTACATTTCTAAGAACAATATGACAAAATCTGGCAAGAGTTGCATTCTTGCCTTTGTACTTAATTATTTATTAATTGAAAAGGTCAATCAGTCAATCAAAGCTCCTGAGCCAAGATTCATGTAGAAACCGATCGCATGGCAAAACCTGAAATTAAATATTGATTATGCCAAGATCGAATCAGAGTTTCAAAAAGCTTATATTGAGAAGAGATACGATGATACTACATTCTTTCTAGAGAAGAGAATCAAGCTGAGGAGATTGGTCTACTACTCCTATGAGGTGAAGCCTGATGATGTATCTGATATCATATTCACTCGCATCATGGAAGAGCTAAAGACGACACATCTTACTCACGAAGAATTTGAGAGGAAATACAGGATCAAGGCTGAGCCTGTGCAGTTTCAGATCATCTGAAATAAATTAGTTCTAGCTTGTAATTAAATGTCATTATCATTGAAGCTGAACTTTTCTTTGACCTGACGATATCAGGCTCTTGTATTTCAATTATTATTAACTACCCTTTTTCTTTCTTATCCCAACTTGTGTTGGATGAACTTAGCATGAGTCTGTTTTTAGGTTAGAATAGGGTTTTGGCATCATCAAAAAAGAAGAAAATTGGTGAGAAATAATATAAGTTTTGAATGATCCGAAACTCCTATTTGATTAATGTGTTTTAGCCCTTGTCTGTATAGTCAGACTGAACTTTTGTCTTCAGACTAGGTTATGAGATTGATCAACCTGTTATATCTCCTACGTCGTGCTCTTGAAGCTGACACCTCTCAAGCTGTATTGATCTTCAGATCATTGTTTTCACCAGGCCGCATTGAAGATTCAGATGTGAAGACATTACAAGGTACAAGTTACGCTAATCAAAGTTAATGGTTAACGGAGCAAAACGACAACACCAAAATAAATATTGACCTATCTTAGGTCGTTGGTGATCGTTGTATTGCACCAAATAATCCTGCAAAATCTGAGAATTAATTCAGTATAGTCTACATGGTATAGAACACAAGGAGCGGAGGGCTAGACACATTATTTTCCTACTTATCTTGGGTTTGGTTAGCAGCCACGCAAGTTTTGGATTTTTTTTTACTAAGCTAAGAAATTTTAAAAACTTAACTGAAATAGAACTATATTAACTGGCAGTTGAGAGACAGGTCCAGCAGAATATTCAACACACACAAATTCCAATCATCGGCACATAAAGTTAATTAATCTCACGAGTCAACTAGTTATAGACCATCGTAACTTAAACTGCATGATCCTCACTCTCACTTACTTAATCGGTAGCCGCCATGTTGGGCATCGAAACGGCTACTTCCATAATCTAGTTACAACCTACGTTGTTGGGCAATCAATCGATTTAATAACTAGACAATTTTATCGAACTAAGGGAGCCTAGTATAGGAGCCTACTCGTATGTTGGGCATCTAATAGTCTCCTACCGGTTTAATCCAATTACTCTTACGAATAATTTCGCCACTTACCTAGCCTTATTCCACGAGAAACGATGGAAGTACTAAGTTAGCTACATAATGCGCAACTTAGGGTGATCAAGCCTAAATTACTAGCCATATTAATTAATTCAGAATTAACCCAAAACACACACACACACAAAAGCCTGAAATCTTATAAGGACCAACAGCCCAAGATACGTAGATCTAGGAACGATGACATTTACCATAGTAAGTCAAAGTGATAGATAGTTATAAGCACTCAGGTGAAATTTTATCATGCTTAAGATCAACTGAGTCATCGATATCTTTGGTTCTCCACTAAGATCAATCAGGAGAACACATATCATTATGATCCATCAATACACCACCTTAGGTGTACCAGTATAGACAAGTAGCCAAGATAAACTACTTCTTATCTAAACTGAAGCTTAACCTGACAACTTGTCATTAAGTTGTCTCAATTGTGATAACTATTTATATCTTGTTAGTTCAACCAATTCTATATTCTTCTGTGGTCCACAACACGCTATACAATCTAACTTTTGTACAAGACAAATATTTAAACATGTGCAAATATAAATAAATAGATAGGAAAACAAACAGTGGATAAGAAACACATTGTATGCAAGCATAAAAGTTTCTTTATAGTTTACAAAATCCCAACATTAGGTACTACCTATTTAGTGCTCTTGACCATCAATAGTAGGAGTAGGCGACTGAACAATACTTGCTAGAGGTTACAAGGACCCGAACCCCCAAAATAGGACACATTATCATGTGTGACAACCATAATAAAGGCTAGATTCATTCACCTCTCCACATTTGATCAACTAACCTTCAACTATTTTACCTTTATTTACGTTACTTTGCTTAGTTGCTAGTATCATTACATTTCCAAAAAACCTCTTAGGAATTGTGAACATTAGACCGATCAATTAAGGAGTAGCATAAACCACCATGGAGTCCACGAGATTCGACCTAGAGGGGTAGATTCGGTGAGAATCTAGTTTGCCTTTTTTGTTTTATTACTTGACCCGATCACAAGAGAAGTGTCAACTCTGGATGTTGAAATCTTGTCAAATGAAATAAGTCGTTATCTAGATTATTTTGCACGTTATAAGAAAATCAAAGACGAAAAATGGCCCATCTTGCTCTTCCGTGATGCATTGATTCATCATTTGTGGGAGGAATTCTCAAATTCGAAAAATTAGTTTTTATTTCTGATTTCATAGTTTATGATCATTTGTGACAAGCATTGTGGAATGATAGTTTTTTATTGTCATGTAATTTATGATATATGTTTTTTCAAGTGGGGAATGAATCATGTAATAAGGCTCCTTAAAATATGAAATAAGAAGCAATTTGCACCCTTATCGTTTGATGGTTTCGATTGAATATACTCAGGAATATCTGGTATACATATTCCTTATATGTTTTATGCATAAAATAATAAGAACTATGCATAGAAAATATAAGGAGAGCATGCATACTTCCTACTTTTGATATAACTTTGCATTCCTACCAGATCTATACCCTTGCAAGTATTGTGTATTGTTAGTTTTATTACTGTGGAAATAACTTCATCGTTTTGTAATTATTTAAATATCTATTGTTTAAATTAATTAATTTCAAAATTATTAATATTATATTTAAATGTAGAGTTGACTGTTGGGGATGAATTTGACAAAACTCTATATTTTACTCTGCAATAAAGTAGAGAAAAATCTAAAGTAGAATTCCCTGTTGGAGTTGCTCTTATACTTCAACCGTAAAATTTTTCACTTTTGTCATTATTGAAAAAAAAATACAAGAAATATACGATAGGGAATCCTGTCGGACCTCTTTGAATTTGGCCAATGAATAAGATGAAGTGTGTGGATTAATTTTCTATTTCTCACCAATAATGTTGGTTCTAATACGATTAAATTATCACTCTATATATGCATATAACTTTATTTTACTAGATTAAAAATAATCAAGTTAATTGCATATCTAACAAAATCAAATTAATTAATTCAATTTACAATTAGACTTTTCAATCTAATTATGTTCAACAAACAAATATAATTGAATTTATGATTTTAGTTATTAAATAAAATTAAGTCTCAATTAATTAATTTCTATTAATTCATTAGATTCGGCTTTTGAGTCAATTTTAAAAAACATGTTTTAACATTTGTGTGTTACACTCTTAAATTTACTAATACTAGTAGTAAATTTATAATAAATTATAACTTGAGCCGAATAATATTTATTCAATTTAGTTATTGAATAAATTAATAAGCTTGAAATTAATTCTTTAATTTCAAGAACATACAAATTGTGAGAACATACATCAAGTAGCAGGTACTATACTTTTATTATATAATCTTCTATTTGATATCTGAGTATAGAATAAAATCGAAAAGTTTTAACAATCCAATAAACACATTAACTTGTAGGATGGGAGTGTAATATCGAATATCTCATCAAGTCAACAGACAAAGAGGGACATTTATACTGTTTTGGGATGTAATAGTATTTTGTCTCTAAACAAAGAAGCCATATCAATGTGATCTGTAGTAACAACAAAAGAGATGCTTCTTGTTCTCTTACATGTGATGTGAGATATTGCTACACGTGCGAATCTGCCAGTCTCACTTGCCAACCTTCGGTCTTCGGCTGTTCACCACGTGAAGTTTTTATTTATTTCGCCTTTTAACTTTGTATACTCTGTCTTTGTATATGGACACTCATAAATATTTCTTTTTTAGTTTGGTCCTCCTATTCCGTACATAAAATCGATAACAGTTTATAACCCTAGCAAAGGTTCCAAGAATGCTTATAGCCTGGTAAGATCGTGTTGCATATTATTGTGTTGTGATAAAAGTTTTAAACTTCGTTAGCTATTACTGTGTTGTGAAAAAATTAAACACCTGTATTTTTTCTCTTCTTTCGATTAATTCATCGATTTGTCATCAATTATGTAACGCCCCAATTTTTTTAAGTTATCAAAGGGATGTCACCTCTTGAATAAACTTTAGCTTCACATTTAATTTTTAAAAAAAATGAATTTATATACTCCCTCCGTCCCGCTATTGTGGCTCAATTGGTTTCGGCACGAGAATTAAGAGAGTAGATGATAAAGTATGAGAGAGAGAGTAGATGATAAAGTATGAGAGAAGAGAGATTAAGATAATGAGAAGAAAGAATGATAAAGTAGGAAAGAATGTAATAAAGTAGGAGAAGAAATGAAGAGTAAGAAGATATGATAATATTTTTTTACCAAATTAGGAAAGTGGCCACAAATAACGGGACACCTTTTTTGGCCCAAATAGCGGGACGGAGGGAGTATTTAAAACCAAAAGGTTTCAATGCATTTCATAAAAACCGGAAGTCTTAAAATAAAAACAGGAGCTGACTATTAGTTCACGGAAATAAAATGGATATAAATGCATAATTCATGATAAAACTAGTTCAAAGTGATAAAAGAGTTTCGAAATTCTTTCATGTGAGACCATCACCATCAGCCACCTCAAGCATCTGTCAGCTTTTGATTTGAAAAGGTGAATATATGAGGGGTGAGTACGAAAACTCAGTGAGGTCAAACATTATTCAAATTATAAACTTCCAAATTATAAACTATAAAGAATTTAGCATGAGAAATTAGACATGCTAGCCCGAAGACTTAACTCGAAGGTTTTACTGCGTGAATGCTCGAGGACTAATCCGGAGGTTTTACTACGTGAATATTCTGAAGGCTAACCCGAAGGTTTTACTAGGTGAATAGTCTGAAGGCTCTGCCCATACTGAATAACACATGATAAAAACGATACAGAGTATAATAAGGATAAAAGAAAACATCACCTCAACCTCGACTTGAATAAAATAAATAAAAAATCAAGTGGTTAAGTCTCGCTCGTCTACCCTAAACATGAAATATTTAAACTTAATAATTTATGTATTCAAATGCATTGCACACGCTAAGCTAAATATTACCAACGCCAACCATAAAAATAGACTCATGACCTTATAATATATATTTATTTCTAGATTATCTTCTAATGGTGAAGTATGTCAGAAAATACATACAAGTTTTTATTCTAAAAGAAGGAAGTTCATGAACGATAAGAATTTTACATATTCATCAGCTAAGGTGCAAGTATCAACACTACATATATAATAATAATTAAAAACATGGATTAAATATCCAATCGTAGAAAAATGTGGCAAGGTATGCACAGGCATCTTATTATTTTTCCTAAATAAACAAGCTCTTAATCTATTTATTAAATTGCTAGGAGATAAAAAATTATTATCATATTTATACATATACAGAAAGTAGAATCTTTAACTATTTAAGATATTATGTCTATCATTAATTCGTTGATTCCTATAATGATTAATCAAGCAAGTCAAATAATAAGATAATGATCTGATAAAAGTTATCTCACCTTCTTCCTACTATTTACTTGATTAAGTATATATAATTAATTCGTATTATCAAGCCTACTGGTAAGACAAGCTTAAACCCATTATTCTAATACTCCCTCGTATAATTGTTATCACCTAATTCTCACGACAAGATAAAATGAAACAAACAACCAAATAAGCATAATTTCATGCTAAGTCAAATTAGTGTTGTGCTTTTGGCAGATCATGTCCATAGTTAAATCTGTTGAATACAAGCTGCTATTACAAAGTAAACCGGTAAGTCGGAAAAGAAACAATCAAAAATGTCTAAAAGAAAACTTCGTCGAGTTGAGGAAGGCCTCTATCCGCAAGAGACAATAAAACATCAGGGTAGGTGGCTTGTGATCTTGAACCTTCCTTAGTCAGTGCTATCGAGTATACCGGCGGACTAGTGGACACGTGGCCTTGAACTATTCCTCCATGGTGTATACTTAGACAATAGCACTAACACTATAAAGTCTCAACCTCGTCCGTTCTCACGTTTGTGTCCTTTACAGGCCATTGACAACCTCTTTGGATTCATAAGTGTTATAAAGAAGCGGCCCTCACTTCTCACTTACATAGGTGATTCTTACTCGAGTATCCTGTCATACTCCACCTTCTCAAGGCATCCAAGAATCATTAAAAGTCAAAGACTTAACCTCACCACTTGACAGGTCACCAACACTCTCGAGCTCTTTTAGGAATAGACTATTTGAGTGTGGTATCAACAGACTCATATAACTTAGTTTTCCTATTGAACCAAGTTCATGGGATCTCCAATCTACAAGGTTGGGTATCCACTATAATCGTCTTTAACTTGTGGATTTAACTCTCATTCCCTCTACGAGTTTATACATTTGATCTCGATTCAAACTCTTAGTAAGCGAATCTGCTAGGTTATCTATAGACTTGACATAGTCTACAGAGATAACCCCACTCGTGATCAAATTTCTTACGGTATTATGTCGACGACGAATATATCTCGACTTACCATTATACAACTCACTCTTAGCCCTACCAATAGACGCTTAGCTATCACAGTGAATCATCACAGGTGGCACGGGTTTCGTCCAACATGGAATATCTTCAAGAAAATTACGTAGCCATTCGGCCTCCTCACCGACCTTATCTAAAGCAATAAACTTTGATTCCATGGTGGATCGGGCTATGCACGTCTGCTTCGTGGATCTCCACGACACAGTTCCTCCCCCTTATAGTGAACACATAACCACTAGTAGACAACGAGTCTTTAGTGTCGGATATCCAATTTGCATCACAGTACCCTTCAAGTACTAGGGGATGTCCCTAGTAGTGCAGCCCAAAGTTAAGAGTCTATTTCAAATACCTCAGAACTCTTACAAGAGATTTCCAATGCTCTCTACTAGGATTACTAGTAAAGCGACTCAGTTTGTTCACCGGACAAGCTAGATCAGGCCTCGTACAATTCGTGATGTACATAAGACAACCAATGACCCTAGCATAATCCTCTTGAGCAACAAGATCACCCCTATTCTTGCTCAAGTGAACATTAACTTCTAGAGGAGTCTTTGACGGCGCACTATCAAAGGCATTAAACCTTTTAAGTATTTTCTTAATATAATGAGATTGAGACAAAACAATTCCTTTGGGAGTTCTTTGAATCTTCACTCCAAGAATAACGTCAGCAACTCCCATATCTTTCATATCGAAAGTTCTCTTAAGCATACGCTTTGTGTCATTTATGACATGAAGGTTTTGTCCCATAATTAACATGTCGTCTACATACAGACAAACGATTACAAAACCGTTTTTGTCTTCTTTATGTAAACACACTTGTCACATTCATTAATCTTAAAACCATTCGACAACATAGCCTCGTCGAATTTCAAGTGCCATTGTAATGGTGCTTGTTTCAACCCATATAGGGATTTCACCAACTTACATATCTTTCGCTCTTGGCCAGGTACTACAAACCCTTCAGGTTGTTCCATATAAATTTCTTCTTCTAAATCTCCATTTAGAAAGGCAGTTTTCACGTCCATTTGGTGAATCTCAAGATTGTGCAAAGCATCAATCGCGAGAAGCACACGAATAGACGTAATCCTCATTACAGGCAAATAAGTATCGAAGAAATCATATCCTTCAATTTGCTTAAAACCTTTAACCACTAAACGAGCTTTATATTTGTCAATTGACCCATTTGCCTTATACTTTCTTTTTAGGATCCACTTACATCCTAAGGGCTTGCAACCTTCGGGTAAGTCTGCTAAGACCCAAGTGTGATTCTGCACGATGGAATCAATTTCACTTTGGACGGCTTCTTGCCATCGGGTCTAGAAAGAGCGTTTTTTATAGACCGCGGTTCTTCATCCAAAAGAAAAACTACATAATCAGGACCAAAGTCCTTAGCAACTCTTGCTCTAGTGCTACGTCTTGGTTCTAAAGTTTCAAGATCGACAGCTTGCCTTTACGCGTAGCGGGTTCTACCCCACATTTCTAGAACTACTAGCAACTTCTCTTGCTTCACCACTTGAGCTCGACTCAACTTTATCATCCTTTTTACATGGATAAATATGTTCAAAGAATATAACATTCATTGACTCAATAGTAGTTCCAACATTCATATCGGGCACGGCCGACTTATGAATGATAAATCGATATGCACTACTATTCAGTGCATATCCTATAAAGATGCAATCGACGGTCTTAGGTCCGATTGTAACTTGCTTAGGCAAAGGCACTTCTACCTTAGCCAAACACCCCCACACTTTGAGGTATTTATAGGAATGTTTCCTTCCTTTCCACAACTTGTAAGGAGTAACACCCCTACCTTTTAGAGGTATTTTGTTCAATAAGTAATTAGCCGTCAAAACGGCTTCCCCCCACATGTTTTGGGGCAGTCCAGAACTTATTAACAAGGCGTTCATCATCTCCTTTAAAGTTCGGTTCTTCCTTTCAGCTACACCATTTGATTGAGGCGAGTAGGGGGCAGTGGTTTGATGAATAATACCACTTGTCTTACACAACTCTTCAAAAGGAGCTACATACTCCCCACCTCTATCACTTCGTACCATTTTGATTTTACAATCAAGTTGGTTTTCGGCTTCTGCTTTGAAGTTAGTAAAAGCTTCAATCGCCTCATCTTTACTCCTTAAAAGATAAAGGGTACAATACTTAGTGCAGTCATCAATAAAAGTAATAAAATACTTTTTTCCACCTCTAGTTTGTACAAACTTTAAGTCACATACGTCAGCGTGAATGAGTTCTAGAGGTTTTGTGTTCCTTTCTACAGACTGAAATGGCATCTTAGCCAATTTTGCTTCAACACAAACTTCACACTTGGTTTTGTTAAACTCATTTACTTTAAGTAGATCGAGATTAACTAATTTTTTACCGCATTTAGATTAACATGTCCTAAACTAGAATGTCATAAATCGGAACACTCAATCAAGTAGGAGGAAATAACTTCGTTCTCATTATTCTTGCCCTCAAGGGGCTCTTGGCGAATTGCCATTACAGATAATTTGAAAAAGCCCTCAAACAGGTAACCTTTTCCTAGGAACATACCAAATTTTGACAAGATAAATTTGTCAGACTCAAAAACTAGTCTAAACCCTCTCTTGACTAGTACAGAGCCGGACACAAGATTCTTCCGGATGTCAGGGACATGCAGCACCTCTCCAAGAGTAAGGTTCTTCCCGGAGCTCAACCTTAGCACCACAGTACCATAGCCAACTACCTCAGATGAGGCTTGATTTCCCATATTGAGTTTCCTCCCTTGGCAACTCTTGTACTTGGTGAAGCGGCTTCAGTCACCACAAACATGTGCCGTGGCAGCGGTATCAATATACCACTTCCCCTCATTCTCTACGACATTAACTTCTTCAGTGACAACAGCCGCAAGGTCGGCTTCTGTCATCTCCAACATGTTGGCTTGACGAGCCCTCTTCTTCTTCGGCTTACGGTAGTCCTTCGACATGTGGCCGGACTTGCCACAGTTGTAGCAATCCCCTTCAAACTTGCGGGGTTGCACCCTGCCCTTGCCCTTGGGGTTGCTGTTTGGACGCCCTCTCTTGACATTGTTGGAGTTGCCACCTTTCTCAACAAGGTTGACTCTTGGTTCCACGGGTGCTTTGCCCTTCCCATCTCAAGTCCTCATATCGGTCTCGATGCAGAGCTTGACAACAAGGTCTTCAAGCGTCATTTCCTTTCGCTTGTGCTTCAAATAGCTCTTGAAGTCCTTCCAGCTCGGGGGAAGCTTCTCAATCACGGTTGCCACAATAAAAGCATCTGGCAAAAGCATTCCTTCGGCGTGGACGTCATGGACAATGAGTTGAAACTCTTGAATTTACTCCATGACCGATCGAGAGTCCACCATTTTGTAGTCCAAAAACTTGGCAACTACAAACTTCTTGGTTCCTGCATTGTCAGTACATTATTTTCTTTCAAGTGCCTCCCAAATTGCCTTGGAGGTCTTTACATTTGCATATACACTGTACAGACTATCATCTAGTCCACTAAGCAAGAAGTTTTTACAGAAATAATCTGAAGTAAACCAATTTTCGTAGGCTATGCGGACTTCAACATTCTCCTCGCTTTCACTTGGAGGGGCGGGTGCGTTCTCCAACAGCACGGTCGTGAACCCTAAATTTGTCAAGTAGAACAATATCTTTTGTTGCCATCTTTTGAAGTCGGCTCCACCAAACTTGGCCGGCTTCTCGGCAGCGGGCAACACTCTAGACGAGTGCAGAGGTGCCGTCAGGGTTAGGTTCGAACCCCCCACCACACTATGGTGGTTCATACTCCCGAAAGGGACATTGTTCTGCAAAGCAGAAGACATCGCAGTAAAGTTGAATGCCGAGTTAGTGGCATTAGCACGGTTAAGTGTGATCCTTGCATCGGTGGCGGCGGACATGGCAGCAAGGGTTGGATTAGCAAAAGTCGGGGTCACAACCGGGACAGACACGGCGGGACCACATTATCGGAGGTGGCGGCAACGTCGGAGGTGGAGGAGATGGAGGCAGCGGATAGAGCAGCAGATGAGGAAGACATTTTTCAGTTACTCGAAGCAGCTAAGGTACAAATATTTCGTCTTGCGATTGTTGAATACAAGCTGCTATTACAAAGTAAACCGGTAAGACGGAAAAAGAAACAAACAAAAATGTCTAAAAGAAAACTTCGTCGAGTCGAAGATAGCCTCTATCCGCAAGACGAAATACGCCCCGGTAGTGCTCTCGGTTCTTATCGTCCCCAAAGATGAAACGACGACGTCTCGAGGATTGCAGCACCGCAAGATCTTCGAGCTCCGGCGAACTAGACGGAAGGCAAGGACTTGAGCTAGATGAACTAACTAATATATAATGTATATATATATATATATATATATATATATATATATATATATATATATATATATATGTTTACGTTAGAATTTGAAGTGTTTCAAATTCTAGTTGTTGGCACTTTTTGGCTTCCTAATGAGAAGTAACCTACGGTGTTATGAATGCCATCATCAAGTCATGGCCCTTTCATGAGTGGATGTACACCTATAAATAGGAGCTTGTAGAGTTCATTTGGTACAACAAAAACACAAGCATCTTCATACATTTCATATTAATTAGTTCATCTAGCTCAAGTCCTTGTCTTCCATCTAGTTCGCCGGAGCTCGAAGATCTTGCGGTGCTGCAATCCTCGAGACGTCGTCGTTTTATCTTTGGGGACGATACGCCAAAAAACCGAGAGCACTACCGGGGCGTATTTCGTCTTGCGGATAGAGGCTATCCTCGACTCGACGAAATTTTCTTTTAGACATTTTTGTTTGTTTCATTTTCCGTCTTACCGGTTTACTTTGTAATAGCAGCTTGTATTCAACAAAATCGTTAAATTTAGAAAACGATAATAAGTGAAAATCTTAACCAATAACATAATAATATAGAAATTATTTTACATAAAAACAAATTCGCATGATTGGAGGCGTTTGCGCATGAATAATTAAGCAGAGCTAAGAGCATGTTGATGATTTACACAATAAAAATGTAAATTCAGATTTATCATATTAGAGTTCTAAAGTATCCACGTTCTAAAACACATGGTTGCAAGCATTATAAACAATTCTTAGTTCCTACTAGACTAGATTTCATACAACCTATCAAAAATCCTAACTTAACATTTGACAAATTCTGAAATTTAGAAAATACCTTGTTTATTCCTTGAAACAAGAGGCTAGAGTATCATGCAAACATAAATTATTTTGAGTGAGTTTCTTTTGAAGTGCCAAAAAAATAATTAAAATATGGTGATATAAGTAATATTCCATAACCCAAAGATATGGTTTTTAGATAAAATATGAACACTATCCAAAGGATTGTTCACAAAGTTTTGGTATATCTAAAACCGTTCAACATCAAATTAGATATTTACAAGATTTGAATATTTAAAACGTGGCTAAAAAAGTTATATATTTATATATAATCTTCAAATATATTGCTATGTTTCCAAATTAATTGGCCGCCCGCATAATTCTAGGAGAATTTAAATGGTTTGATCAACTAAATCTAATTTATATATATATGACCTCACGTAATACAAATTTTAAAGCACACAAGTAACTTCATGATTAATCTACTAATTAGACATAATAAAAGCACAAAATGCGTAATTAATAAATCACGTTGAACTATTACAATCAATATAACACACATAAAATGAAAGAAAATCATGATCATGCTCTTTCGATTAATTAACATCTAAGGTGTGATTTATACCATGGGCGGATCCAGGGGGGTGCCCCCCCCTTTTTTTACAATTTTCGTTTATTTCGATAATTTATATGTTTGTCCCACTAATTTTCATTCCCCCAATTTTAAATTTATTATTCTAAACTAAAGTAACAATGAAGAATTAGTGTTAATGTGACTACGAACTTCTAAAAATATTAAAAAAAATATTAAGTGTAACTTATTTTAGTGGCAATGTTTAATTTAGAGTTCTATACATCTATTTTAATAAGAGTTACATATATAACTTTATGCAATTAATATATTATGTTTCATTTTTTAATTACTTGATTGATTTAAAATTAGCAAGTGTAAATAAACTATCATTTAAATACTTAATTAACTCCTAGCTAGATATTGTTAGTCTTCATAATTTTCTCCAACTAAATTTAGCGACAAAATAAGATTTTACATATTTTTCGAATAAATATGAAGAATACAACTTATTTATGGAAGAAGAATATAATACTTTAAATAAGACAAAAAGCGCAAGTATAATTAGACTTACGTAGAAAAATGTCCTAAAGCTCCCCCGAACCCCTAGTATCATACACCGCTATTCCCCCTAACCAAAAATCCTAGATCCGCCCCTGATTTATACGACTTACACAAGATATCATGCATGAGATTAGGCCTGCTTAAAAGGGTATAGGGTATTCGGGTAATACCCGTACCATGGGGTATCGGATACCCGATAATCGGTTAATCGGGTATGTATCGGTTATCAATTTTTGAAATTATCGGGTATGGGTAAATAACCGATACCCTATCGGTTAACCCGAAAATACCCGATTAAAATTTAATTGGAATATATTAATATTAATTGATAATTATTCACACTTGTTAAGAGAAGAATCGTTGGTTGCAAAGTGCGATTAACAACTTACTCTCCATTCTCCAATTCACATTTCACAACGGACAACGAACGAGAACGAGAAGTCGAGAACAACGGACAACGAACGAGAAGTCGCCGGCGGACGCTACTGGTGCTGGGCCTAGGCGAGTGGCGACGGCGTTGCGAGTCTCGTGAGCGTGAGCGTGACTGAGGCTGACTGCCTGACTAGTGAGGGAGACGAATTCGAAGCCCTAATTTGAATTTCCAGCCCATCGGCAAGGTAAATTCTTTCAAGTTAAAGCTTCAAATGTTTCAAGTTATCGGTTTTTAGTTTCGAATTTGAGTCAATAGGTCATTCAAAACCTTAATTTTAGCAATCATTTTGTAATGTTCCCTGTGAACTGACTTTTGGGGAGTTTTCTGCATTCACTGTTGAATTGGACTGTGCCTTACTGAGAACTGACTTTGTGGAGGTGATGATATTAGTTCTATGTTGATTGTATGTTTTTGTTGCCCATTTTTGGGGTGTTGTTGGTTTTCTTTGGCCTTTGCTTTACCTCCCTCCATTGGTGCGTGTTGGAATCTCATCTTTAACTATGATTTGTGTTTGCTTGTTTTGGCTTGAGACTCTGCTGTCCAAAATATGATCGTTTTGTGGGCGTTGGTTGTTGATTTTGGTAATTTTTGTTGTGTTTCTTTTGAAGAAAAAATACCCGTTGGAATTTCTTTGCTGTTATACTTGTTCTTAATCTCTCCAGCAACTGACATTTGGAAACAACTTGCTCTTGTGGAATCTCCAACTTGCTCTTGTAGCTGTAGGAATATATTCTTCATCTTGTTGTGTTTGGTATAGTCTAGCTTCAGCCATTTCAAGATCACAAAGTCATATCCACTGGAACCTTGTTGTTATCATTGACTAATCACTCACTCACTATAATACACCATTCTCCTTTGATAACTGTCTTATGCCACCACCAGATGCCACACTAAAATTTGAAACTCATTTATGCACAACTGGAAGAGGCATTATGATAGCCCTTGCATAATTCCTCATATGTTCTAATTTCTATGATTATCTTGTAACAAGGTTAATTTCGGTTTTATAAGGTTAACCTGATAACCGACCCGATCGGGTATCGGGTTAACTGATACCCGATCGGTTACGGGTACGGGTATCTAAAATTGTGGTGTTTCGGGTACGGGTAACCGATTATCGGTTACGGTTAACCCGTACCCGAACCGATTAACACCCCTACATGAGATGCAAATTTAAATTTTATTTATTTATTATTTTAGATAAAATTTCAAAGTATTACAAATTAATGTAGAAAATTAAAAAGTATGGGTGTAATTTGTACGATATACACCTAACTAACAATTATAATGTTTTTGTCATGATTTTATTTCTTGCAACAATTTATATTTTTTCATGGTCCACGGATTTAAAGCTTTCATTACTATTATATTTATAATGAGAAATATCATTTAAATGAGAAATATTTCGTAAACTTTATCATAATTTAATTGGCAACACCATAATAGATCAATACAAATTATGTACAAGATTATATACTTTTAAAGATCCTTCCTATATTTATGTCTCATATTCTTGTATACTACTCCCTCCGTCCCATTCAACTTGTCTCTGTTTCCTTTTCGGGCCGTCCCACTTAACTTGTCTTCAACCCAAAAAAGAAAGTTTTCAAATTGTAGGACCCACACCTTTATAACTAAAATCCACCTTTTAAATTGTAGGACCCATATTTTTACTACTAAATCACATTATTTAAATTGTAGGACTCAGAGCATCTCCAAATGCCACTGTTGTGTAGAGTTGAACTGGATTGTACAGTAGGATTTTTTTTCAAGGAAGACCGCTACTTTATGCTAGTGTGGCATAACTCTAAATTGAAACGCCACCATTACCGTGTGACTGTTCCACGGTAGTGGAGCTTTATTTTTTTTTCTTTTTTTTCTTTTGATTAATATTTCACCCAGCCATTTTGTTTTTTTTTTAATTAATTAATTAAAATTAGTTTTATTATATTATTATATATAATTAATGACATATTTAATTAAATATAATTTATATTTTATTTTGCACATTATAAGAAAATAAAAGGCAAAACGACACATCTTGCTCTTCGTATGCATTGATTAATCATATGTGGGAGGAGTATTCAAATTCAAGAAATTATGATATGTAATATTAGTTTTCAATTATATCATGTAATTTTTTAATTGTGGAAATAAATTAATTATTTTACAATCATTTAAATATATTTTTAATAATTTAATTTTTATTTAAAAATATGTTTTTAGTGAAATTAAATATAAAAATAAATATATTTAAATATATATAATATTAGATAATTAATAAAATATTAATAAACATATTAGTTTAATAATAAAAAGTATCAAAATAGAATATTCTATTGTAGAGTTAAATGTAGAGTTGACGGTTGGAAATGAATTCGAAAAAACTCTACATTCAACTCTACAATAACTCTAAAAGAGTTCCCTCTTGGAGATGCTCTCACACCTTTACCACTAAATCACTTTATTTAAATTGTAGGATCCACATTTTTACTACTAAAACTCACTTCACCTTAATAATCGTGCCGAAAAACTTGAAGCCAAGTTGAATGGGACGGAGGGAGTATTTTATAAGAACTTTTACTGAGAGGGTGGCTCAATTTTTCATACCCATACATTTTTGTATGTGCTGAGTTACGCAGTGTCTCATGATTTCAATTCCCCAATTGTATGGGCCACTTATGTCAAGGCAGCCTTTTTGGATTTTCCCTCCCCTTTTTATTTCTTCTTCTAATCAGATATTCTCCTTCTTTAATCTTCTTTATTCTCTTACAATTTAGCCCGCTTTTATGAAATACTCCCTCCGTTTTATGATTCATGTCCTCTTTGAAATGAGCACCGAGATTAAAATATTATGTGTAAGGTAAAAAATGTTGGGTTCAAAAAATTGAAGAGTGGTTAATGTTAAAAAGTAATGGGTTCCAAAAATTAAAAATTGTTGTAATTTATTTTCATTTTAAATAATAGACATAAATAATAAAATATTTATTTTAAATATAATGGACATAAATAATGAGACGATTACATATACATATGTTTATGTATATCATCTTATCATCACGGCGACTGAACAGGCTCGCATTTCGTCTGACAAAGCAATTCTCCCCTCGTGAACAAAGTCTCATATATATATATAGGGGTACTTTTTAATAAGTTTTCACAATTTATTGTAGCTTTATTCTTTCCCAATTTACACGTAAAGTTAAGTAGCTACAGTTATTTAAGGTATTCTATAACTATATATAATTAATATATAAGGCATTCTATAATGACCATAAATATCCACTTAGGAGATGGATAAAATAAAAAGACTTCTTAAAGTAGAAAGTAGGAATAGATCTAAGACACCATCCTTAGGGGTGGGCAAACAATTCGGGTTCCCGCGCCCGTACCCGTCCCGTTCGGGTATTTCCCATTCGGGTCAGGAAAAACGGGTACGGATATACGTTACGCGGGTACCCGCAAAAAATCAAGCGGGTTGGAAACGGGAACGGATTTTATTCTTAGATACCCGTTCCCGAACGGGTACCCGCATTAATATACAATTTTTTTTTACATGAGGTCCTCTTGCGTAGAGGTGGGCACGGGACGGCACGGGTACCCGTTTGCATGTTTTGTGCTAGCACTAGAGTGTGACTAAACAGTTTTCCACGGTAATTTTAATTATAAGAATATATGGTTTCATAGTTGATAATCATATGGTCGGTTTTATAATTATAATTTATGGTGAAACACCATTGGAACATAGTTTATAAAACAAAATTATCTACTCCTATAGTCCTATTTAGTTGTTTAAATATATTGATATTTTTTAATTTTAATTTATATTTTTAAAATTTCATTTATTGGTATTTTTTAATTTTTATTTATGAATTTAAATATATTATAAATAGATGGTAATATTTGCGGGTAAACCCGTACCGTATCCGCGCGGGTACCCGCTCTATACGGGAACGAGAATGGTTATTAAAAGCAATTACCCGCAGGCGCGGGTATCCGCAAGCGGGTACCCGTCCCGCGCCCACCCCTAACCATCCTACATGATCTATGATTGTTTTTTTGTATTTATTATAAATAGATTAATTTGGAATGCATTTTGTAACTAAAATGTGGTACATTATAATTACGCAATGTCTATTTTATTAGCTCAATACTGAACAATTTTTCTTTGAGTTCTTTTTACCTGAACCTATAGCGTATGTTGTAGTTGTTCGTTGAACATAATACTGAACAATATTAATTAATTTTTTAATTTATGCAATGCTCCTAATTAAATATGGATATGCATGTTTTAGTAATTACAGTACTATAATACATCGAAAAACGTAAGGAGAAAATGTAAAGTTTATAATATTACAAGTATTTCTTTGTTTCTTTTTTAGACTTGGGGAGATCATAATTAGGAATCAATATTGTAAACACATGACAATAATTAGCCTCGTGTTTTATTTATGTCATTTTGTAAACTTATAATACATGAGCATTAATATTCACTGTGTACCTTAAATACACTGTTACACGCAAAAGAATTATGTTTTTTTCTCTCACTAAATGAGCATAAAGAGATGTGTCTCGCATATTATACTTCTTTGTATGTGATAGTATTCACATATGGTTCATCATAATTGATTTTAATTTTTTTATTTAATTAAAATGTATTCCACATGTTAATATTTTGTGGAGGTAATACAGAATGGAGTATAATTGTGGAACACCAAAGCTCATTTGCTAAATTAGGTGTGTTAGTTTAACAATAACATCATTTGATGCATAATTAAATGAATTACTTGATTTGCAATTCTAAGAAGGCTTCAAAAACTTGTAGTTATTGATTTATATAGTTAATAATAATATGATCCCGCCTTGTAGTCTCGTTTCACAATGGTCTATCCCAAGACAAATCCATAAGTGACAATCCGACCAATGGGTTCGTATGGAAAGCATTAAAAGTGATTATTGCCCTCTTTTTACCAAGAGATTCCTATAATAATGAGGTGATTATTATGTAAAATGGGGACTAAAAAGGGAAAACTAAAGTTGCTTAAAGTGCAATTTTATGTGATAATATATTGAATTTGCAAGCAAAATAGGTAGAGGGTCCCCTTCACAAAAAGGTTTGAATATATATCGATTATGGCCAATTATCAATAATTATCTATTTATGGATATAAGTAGTATGTGTAGATATATATTTCCCAGACTGGAGCTCGTCTCCAAACTGATTTTGCATTTTTATCCACTAATTTGAATCATTTAGTTTGTATCGATATGATTTGGATATTTGATTTGAAGCTCTCTATTTAATTACAGTTTATAAACTATAAATCTATCTCAACCACTACTTATTTACTTTGAAAGATCGACGTGGACAATGAGATTACTGTTGATTCTGAAATCAATCTAACTATAAATGGTGTAATTTTACACAACAATACTTATTTTCGTAATTTCCAACATAAGATTGCTTATTTTTAACGTTGTCCACTTGTATTATTGTCACGCTCCTATATATATATAATATATATATATATATATATATATATATATATATATATATATATATTCAGATAGATATATGAACAAATTTAATAATATTGGTCCATCGCCACCAATAAATTTAATTTGTACAGTTATTTATGGTCCACTTTGTAAAAGGGTGGAGTTGTTTACCAACCAAATATGTGTTAAAATCACCACTCATTGGTTTTAGATAAACATACTTCTAATCTATTTTACGTCCAACATGAGTTGTGGTTCACGTGGACCCGTGACACGCTCAATTCACAATCAACGCATGATCCACTTTAAAAGCCAAGAGAAACGACTATGTAATTTGAAGATTGTTACATGACAATATAATTTATTTTGTATATATTTTAAATAATTAAAGTGTATCACTAAAAATATGAAATTGATGAGTTGAACATATCAAATTTCATGGATCCAATTGAAAATAGAAACGTGAGATTAGTAGTACAGTTAAACCTTAATAAAGTAATATTCGATAAAATAATAATCTCACTAAAATAATAATTTCTTTCGGTCCTGATATGAGTCAATGCACTAAAATAATATTCAATAAAGTAATAATCTCGTTAAATAAATATTTTTTCTCGATCTCAAGATTATTACTTTATCGAGGTTTAACTGTATGAAGTTAATTTACCCATGATTACCTCAAATTGTGTGAGCGCACGTGATTGTTTTTGAAGTACAGTACACTAGTAACGATCTGGTTATTTTATATCACCAACTAATCAACAAAAAATTATTAAACATTGTATCCTATTGTATATTTGTATATGATCCTAGACCAGTGGCGGACGCACATAGAGGCAAGGAGAGGCAATTGCCTCACCTCAAAATTTGACTTGAAATTTTTTTTTATTTTAAGTATCACATAATTTATTTATTTTGTTGTAAAAAACTTCTTCTCCAAATCTAGTATTTATAGATTATAGAACAAATTAAAAATCTTTTATTCTACACTGTACTTATTAATAATTTCATTTTCGTGACAATTTTATAAGACTTATGTATATTATTTTGCCTTAGTTAGATATTGTTATTCTTTATAATTTCTTCTAACTATTTTATTTATAGTGATGTCAAAATAGGATTGAGTTTACTACATTTTTCGAATAAATATAAAAAATATATGAGTTATTCATAAAAGAAGAATATAATCCTTTAAATAAATAACCATAAAAAGTAACCTTTTTATTTAATTATATTTAAGTAGAAAAATGTCTTAAAAATTTTTTTTGTGGGCCCCCCCCAACCCCCATACAAAGATAATTCAAGCCGCGATAAGTTTTGCCCCTCCTAACCGCAAATCCTGGATCCCCACTTCCTGACTCCAATAATTGACTTTATAATCTTAATTTAGATCCATATTATTTTGCTAGGATGACAATTACTCCCTCCGTCTCCTAAAAAGTGTTTTGTTTTCCTTTTTGAGTCTGTCCCATAAAAGTATCTAATTTTTTAAAAAGACAAACAATATGTGGATAAAAAATTAACAAGTTAAAAAAGTCAAACAATATAAATGACATAATCCAATTTTCTTAATCTTCGTGCTCGATAGAAATGAGACACTTTTCTGGTGATCTAATGGGCTTTTTATATATGGGACCCCCAATGGGTATTTAATATCTTCGCCCCCCCCCTTCTTTCCCTTATTAGGTACCCGCCCCCCTAAACCACAAACGCGCCTTTTTTTAAATGGTAAAGATTGTGTGAATCACAATTAACTATTAAAAAGTCAAATAATTTATACCATATAACACCATTTTCTTGATTTCCGCATTTAAAAGAAACGTATCATTTCTAGTGGGATGGATGAAGTATAATTATTATGGGCTAATTGTGTAGGTTTTGACTTGATTTTGTTGAGTGGAAAGTCAAAAGTTGGAACGAATTTGCTTAATTTTGACACCTGGAATTCTAAGGTTTGATGGGGGAGAATCATATCAGAGTTGTAATAAAGTCCAAGTTTACAAATTTAATCCTAGTATCAATGCATTCACTTATTTTCGAGAAACAACTATTATGGCTACTTTCTGATGGTTAATTAACTACTATTAAATATCATAAAATTTAATCCTCTTGAAATTCGTGATTGTTTAGCACTTTCTACAAGTTACTGAAAAATTCAATGTTCAAACCTCTCACTCTCTGGCCCTGCTTAACAAAGGATAATTTTAAGGATTTCATTTTTACAAAAGTGGTCCAATAAATTTGGTATGATTTTAATTTTGAGGCAATAATAAGAGTTATATAATTGATAGCGACCGAACAAAATCCAACTACCTACTGAACATTAGGTGTCCTAGAAATCTACAGTCTCATTTTTAAGAATCAATCCACTAATTAAGTAATGTCATGTATATTGTAACGGGTCATGCAATTAATATTCTAATGTATTATGAAAATTAATCAATGAATTATAACATACACATGATACTACTTGATTATGAGTCGTATAATGATTATTAAAAAAATTGAAGAGAAGATACCTAGTGCCTTTTACAAGGGTACACACAATTCTGTTAAATATTCATGTTACTTTGACAAAATAAATAAACTCATCTATTAATTCATTTTTTTACCCATGTTTACTCTTTATCCTTCTAACCAGTACTGATGATTGATTATATCGTACATTAATATTACCAGCTGGCTAATGGGTGTCTGCATTAATCTTGGTATGTACCTTTGGTAAAAATCAATATTGTGGCTCCTTTAATGATGCATGTCCTATTTTTATAATAAATTACTGGTAAGCATTCAGGTTTCTAATGTTCTTTAATTGATTTTTGTTACAGTCCTATAAATAAAAGTCACCGACATGGGTAATTCAATTAATTGTTAGAAATGTTGTAGAAAATGAGCTGTATTATAAATAAATAAATAGATAATGTGACACCCTTCAAAGAAATGTTACATGTAAATGTAAATAAGTAGTATATGATAAGTGGCTTTAAATAATTGCCCAAAAAGATTATATTTATAGTTGAAAGGTCATTTTCCTAACATTAACTAATCACCTTTTATTACTACTTATATTAATTAACAATTTGTACGTATTGTTGCCTAATTGTGTGAGTTAAAATCCATCCGTCGGCAGAAAGATTACTTGCCCCTCAATTTACTATTTTAACCCTTTCTTTAACAAACAACAAACAATTTGCCCTCCCATACTTCAAGGCATGGGAAGAAATTTAAATAGATACACATTTTTGTAGTATTAAATTTCACCTGAAATGAGATAATCCATGACAACTGAAATAATTCTTCCTAAAATAGTGGAGTAGTAAAAGAGTTTGGAGGATTGACTTTTGGAGATGTTTCTAGCAATAATAGGTGACAATTTTAGGGTAGGAATTTGCTTTACGATTTGTCACCATATCCAACCAGGAATTTTGGATTTGACAAGACGTTTGGTTAGTAAAAAATAGTTTAGATTATTGGACCTAATAAAATTGTTACTACCGGTATTTTCACAATTGCTACTATACGTGACTTTGCGATTGACTTCCAATTTTATTTTCTACTAGCAATGTGACCGTGGGTATGTTAAAGAGAAAAGCATACATTATATGCGAATAATCAATCATTCATAACCTTTTTTTTACTTATTTATAACGTGTGGAAGCAAGCACTAATATTCTGAAGTAAATGCTAATAATCATTTCTGAATTCTAAACTAAAATTAGTGGAAAGAAGATTTTCCCAAATTGTAACGTTATAAAGTGATGATGTTCGTAAGGGTAATTCCGTCATCTCTCATCTCAGACAAAGCCAGAATTATTTAAATCTGAAGTTTTCACCTAATATCTGATCAATGTATATCTTTACAGAAGCTTCTGCACTCGTATTTTTTAATTCACTCTTCTCAGAACAATTAATATTTTTCGAACAAATAAAAATTGAATATACAAAAACAATAATAGTCATAGTAATAATAATTATGCCACTCGCCCTCACACTACCCTCTGTCAAAGAGAAAACTGTTACCGTGTTACGTACATTAATATAGAGAGAGAAGAAGCCACACACACAGACACATTTTAGAGAGAGAAAACAAGCCTTGTGCGCATGTAGCATTGGCAGCAAAGAAAATAGCATTCTGAAACGCAGTCTCTGGATCTGCGTTGCTGTTTTCTTTCATTTTAGTATTGAATTCAGCATTGATCCGCCTAGTCAATTGCTCTCCCACTTGAATTCTGCGCAGTCACTCAGCGTTTTTATTTTGTTTTAAGCTTTCCTTGGATCGGAATTTGAGTTGAGCTGTTGAAATTGGGCTTGCATTCACGGCCTTTTGACTGAATGGTTTTTTGCCGGCTGTGGTCGCCGGAGCTCCGGTGACTTTCTGGCTGCTCTGGCGGGTTCTTGAAGAGTGGGATCACGAAGTAATATGTGATCGAGGGTAAAATAGGGAAGATGTTCAAGTCGGCGCGGTGGAGGAGCGAGAAGAACAAGGTTAAAGTTGTGTTTAAGTTGCAGTTTCATGCAGCTAAGGTAAAATCTTAATCTCTTGTTGCATAATCGGAGATTTATATACACACTGATGCACACATTTTGTTTGTATTTATGCATCTTTCTTGATTGGATGTGGATGCATTTCACAATTTAGGAATTTCCTGGCTTAGAGACAGCCAAACTGATTTTTTTTTTTTTTTTTGTTTCGGAGTAAGTGGGAATGCAATGTGTGGTTTTGGGAAATGGATGAATGATTGTTGAACGAAACAGGGTTCGATTCAGATGCTTAAGGTGTTATTACGTATTTAATCTTTTTAGCATACTTTTGAATGGATCTAAACTAAAAAATTATGTTTGAGAACAAAATGTGTTTGTGTTCAGTTAATGTTCAAGTGCTGAAGGTTTTGATACAATGAAGCCAGAAGAAAAACAGAGAAGAATAGTAGTGTGTCTAGAAACTTGCAAAACTAATTCTGAAAATTCTTGAAGTTATATAGTATGAGATCGAACTGAGTGATTGGTCTTTTGAAATGGTAGGTGCCACAAATTGGAGGGGATGCATTGATGATATCTGTAGTTCCTGCTGATGTTGGAAAGCCCACAGTTAAATCCGACAAGGCAATAGTTCGAGATGGGAGTTGTTTCTGGGAGAACCCAGTGTACGAAATTGTGAAGTTCAGTCGAGAGCCAAAATCCGGGAAGATTCATGAGAGGATATACTACTTTGTTGTAGGGACGGTATGGAATGTTACACAGATGAAGTTTATGCTTTCCTTTCCTGCCAAGCAATGATGTAAAGCTAACATTCTCTCTCTTTCAATGTGTATTAGGGGTCCTCTAAAGGTGGAGTTCTTGGAGAAGCCTCAATTGATTTCTCAAATTATGCAGATGCAACTAAGGTTGTGTTGGTTGTTCTTCCCCTCAAGAACTCAAAAACAGAAGCTGTATTGAATGTAAGAGTTACACTATAGCTGCAATTGATTGGATCTGTAATTGTTCTTCGCTGAGATTGCTGTTTCTTTTCAGGTATCAATTCAGAGGATGCAAGAGTCCATTGATCAGAGGTTCTTTTCATAACTAAGTTTATGTTATTTTTTGTATCTTCGTCGTATCCCTGGACTAACTTGAGAGAGTTTAACTGTTCTCACAGAGAGATCGAAGAAACTGAGAATGTAAAGCGGACCTACAAAGAGAACAGCCTTAAGTCTCGACTGGAGAATGGTGACAGAGATGAAACTGCCAAAACCAATTCTGAAGTAATCTCTACTCCTCTATTCACTGCCATTCTTGTGTTAACAGTAGTGATTTGATTAATATACAGTTATATCCTTTACTCGTAACAGGATGTGGCGTTGAATAAGATTGTTTCTGAATTCAATGTCAACCGTCGAGCATCTAGTGGATCTGATGTCACAGTTTCAAGCTCTGATGGTAGTTCTGGAGTTGAAATCCCTTGGCAACCTCAGATCAAGAATGACACTGTTCTTCAGGAGCCTGTACCGTCTTTGAGGCCGATCTCCGATGCCAAGACAGCTGCGTATGAAGAGCATCAGAGGTCACAGTGGGATTGGCTGGGAAATTCTGTTCTTGAAGGTAGTACAGATGACTCCTCCGGCTCTCCTAGAGAAATAACCTTTCCGAGGGAGGACTTGGATGAGTCGACCAATGTTGTGATCGAGAAGCTCAAATTCGAAGTAGCTGCTTCGAACAGACAAGCAGAGATGTCTGAGTTGGAACTTCAGACTCTTCGTAAGCAGATTGTGAAGGAGAGCAAAAGGGGGCAAGATCTGTTTAAAGAACTTGCTTGCTTGAAAGAGGAAAGAGATGCTCTCAAGGGAGAATGCGAAAATCTCAAAGCTTCAAAAGCTAGAACGAATTCGCAATTTGAGGGAGGGGAGTCTAAGGCGATTGTTGAGGAGCTGAGGCAAGAGCTGAATCATGCTAAAGAGCTGAATGCCAATCTCAGAGTTCAGCTTCAGAAGACACAAGAATCAAACTCTGAATTAATTCTTGCAGTAAAGGACCTTGATGAGATGTTGGAACAGAAAAATAGAAGAACATCGAACCTTTCGAGTGATCAGAAGTCGAACAACGACAATGATGATGAAGAACAGAAAGCTCTTGAGGAGCTCGTGAAGGAGCATGGTGATGCCAAGGAAGCGTATCTTCTAGAACAGCAGATCATGGACATGCATAGCGAAATAGAGATCTACAAGCGAGATAGAGACGAGTTAGAGATGCAAATGGAGCAGCTTGCTCTTGATTATGAAATCATGAAGCAAGAGAATCATGAGATGGCTTATAAGCTAGAGCAGAGTGAGCTTCAGGAGAAACTGAAAATGCAGTATGAATGTTCGTCCTCATATGCCACCACTCATGAACTCGAAATGCAGATTGAAAACCTCGAAAATGAACTCAAAAGACAATCAAAGGAATATGCGGATGCATTGGCCAAAATTAGTGAACTAGAGGAAGATCTTGAGAAGCAGTCACAAGGATTTGAAACTGATCTCGAAGCTCTTATGCAGTCGAAAGTTGAGCAGGAGCAGAGAGCTATAAGAGCTGAAGAAGCATTGAGAAAGACGCGGTTGCAAAACTCTAACACAGCAGAGAAGATTCAGGAGGAATTTAGAAGGCTTTCTTCCCAGATGGCTTCCACATTTGAAGCCAATGAGAAACTGGCCACCAAAGCTCTAGCAGACAGAAACGAGCTTCGTCTGCAAAAACTCTATTTAGAAGAAGTCATCAAGAAAGCTTCTGAAGAACATCAATCGATCAAGAACAGTCATGAGGATAGATTGTATCACCTTTCCAGTCAGGTGAGATCCATGACTTCTCAAATAGAAAAGATGCAGTCGGAAATTGATGATAAAGCGTTGCAGCTGGAGAATCAGAAAAGGCAGGCTGAAGAAACCCGAAAGCTCCTATCAGACGAAATATTAAAGCTCGAGGATGAGATTGAAGCATGCATGACTAAGAATAGAACGTTGTCGAAGGACTTAGGGAGTAAGGAGACACTCGTGTGTGAGTTGGAACAAATGAGGATCTCCATCACGGAAATGGAGTTACTTGTGGTGCAAGGGGATGAAGAAAGAGTTGGACTTGGAAGCAGAATTAAATCATTGCAAAATGATGCTGAAGAGTCGCAGAACGAATTAAATAAACTGAGAGGTCTTCTGGTTGAAAAAGAATTAATAGTTGGGAGTTTGCAGTCAGAACTAGACACCCTCCAATCACAGTACGCAGAAATAGAGCATTCTCTGTCAGAGCATGAGCTGGAGACTGAGGAATTAAGATTGCAAGTTTTTCAATTAAGAGGAGATTTGAAGAAGAAAGAAGATGCTCTCAGTAGCTTGGAGAAGAAGATAAATGATGGATTTGACCGAGAAACAACTCAGGATGCAATCAAAGCAACTTCTCTTAAGGAGATAATTAAGTCACTTGAGGTAAATTTGCACTATATTGAGTTTATTCACATGTTATTATTCACCCACATGCTATATGATGCAGTTTCCAACTATAATTTATAGTGCTTCTTCAATTTCTGGTATTACTAATGTAGTAGTAGTTTTCTTTGTTCATTTATGTTTATTTGGGTACTCGACTGAGTTAGCTCAAATGTAACTGGATATCCATTTCTGTCTTGTTACAAAACATTAGATCTTGATTCCAAATTCTTGATCTCAGGATCAAATCGAGTTAAAGGAAAGTACTCTGGAAATTTCAAGTAATGCATTTCTAGAGAAGGAAATGGATCTTCTAAACAAAATTGAAGAGCTTGAACAAAGAATGGAAGTGCTCAACCGAAGCAGCATTCAGTACGAAAATGAAGTTGAAAAGGTTGGTGTGATTAGGAATGCACTTAAAATTACAGATCCATAACTTTAAGTATAGTTTACGTATTTCTCTGCTCATCATCACCATGAAATATTTCTGCAATTTAGGTCACAACTCCTGCAACTATGCCACACGAGTCTAACTATGTTTCCTTGTGATTCACAGATAGCTGACCTTGCAGAGGACCAGGATTCTAACGCTAGATCGATTGAAGAGGCAAGAAATAGTGATGAAGATTCAACCAGTCTAAACTGGTATGTACTAATACTACTAAACGGCTACTGCTCTGCTTGCAAATGGTGATGAGAAATATTTTTGCATCTAAAACAAATCTATGGACATTAGCAGGCATCACAAAGAATCAACAAATGAAATGGCATCGCTGAAGGAGAGGAACCAGTTAATGGAGGCAGAACTAAAGGATATGCAGGAGAGATACTCAGAAATAAGCCTCAAGTTTGCAGAGGTGGAAGGCGAACGACAACAGCTTGTAATGAAAGTACGGAACCTGAAGAACAAGAAGAAAAACGTCGCTTAAACCTGTTCGGCTCGATGTGTAGGTATGTTAGTTGCAACACTTTGGTTACTTCATAGTGACAGATTTTCAAGAATAAATTCTTTGTAAATTGGTGTTATATATGTTTACTTCATAAAATGGAGTAGAATGTGCGTCTGTAGCTGATTCTTTTTCTTGAACTTTTTGTTGTCTGTAATATACTTTGCTTCATATTAATTAGAGTGTATTATTTATCAAGGCATAGACTGTGATAAGAGCCATGACGAGAGCTCGATCTACCTTCCATTCTACAATCAATTGGAGTACATCGTCTCCCAGTGGGTCTCCAATATTTGATTGCTTTTGTATGAGCTGCATATTTATAAATGAAAAGAGTAGATTAAAATAAATTGCAAACGACTGTCATGCCTTGTATAATGCAAATTAAATAGTTGGCAACTTGACATATATAATGGAGAAAAGAATATTTACATGTAATTGGGCATGTGATTTTTGGATCGGAAACTGACCTAATATATGAGACAAAAGATATCTTAATTAAGTTAGTGGCTGCTTTGATTAATGGATTAAGACAAACATAGTTGCAAGAAAATGAGTTCTCACATGGGTGTTGATTGTAGTTGCATGACGTAATTATGATATATCTTTGTTTGGAAAGTCTTGTATGAGATCCCAATGTATAAGTTTAAATCAATTACTCACGCATAAATAAGAAATAATAACTAAACTACATGCAGTTTGTAAGCACCATCATATAGATTTTACCTTAAAAATCTTAAATACCACGTACATAGCCTCCCATAATGGTTGGGGCGAATGGAATTTCGGGAGAAATAGAACGAGATTGAGCAGTGAAATTTAAAAGAAATTCAATAATTCCACATGAAAAATGAATTTGGCATTTGAGCTCAATTGATTATGCCCCACACAATATACATATATATAAATAAATATATAAAATAAACTAGTCAAGTGCTAATTGTGGTGCACTTAATATGATTATTAATTTTTGGAAGTGGTGTGAGAAGAGTAGTAACCTCTGCGAGGAGCTTTCCAGTATCGTCTACAATCTTCAACGTTGATTTTCCCACCATTCCTACAATCCTATAATAACCTCCTCCTCCTCTATCACATCCAAAATTCACCTCACAACGTCTGTATTTGCTCATAATTCTACCATTCTTTTTTCTCACTTTAAACCATGCTTTTCCATTCTCAACCTCTGATGAACCACTCCATTTATAACCTTCCCAAAACCCCCAACATTCCCGCTCTCTGCAAAAATTAAATATATATATATATATATATATATATGCATGACCTATGAAAATCAACGCATACTTCTCATAAAACCCTAATTTTATAACTTTGTTCTTGTGCATTAGGGATAAGAATTTAAATCTTCGGTGAAGATTGGTTCCTAATTCTCATACAATAGACAATTAAAGTTGGTACGAACTTACTCTTTTGCCTAGTTCATACAGAACTTCCCCTTTTGAATCCATGAGTATGACTTTGCTTCTGCATCTTACTTGATAATTATCGACTCGAAAAAGCAACTCGCCTTGGAAGGGAGCTATAGATATTTAGCACAAGAGATTTCATCCATACTGTCAACCTTTCTCTCTCTACTGAGCAACTATTCAGTGTTTCTTTTGGGTGAATTTGAGTCATTGATTAATTCAAGTTAGCACTGAACTTGAATATATAATTGCATCCACGAGCACAAGTGCACATATCACATTAAATTAACATCATGACCTTTTTCTGCTCTTTTTCTCAATATTTTAACTGAAATTAAGCAAATATTAGTGGTTAAGCGGCGAAGCTCGATGTTCATTGGATGCAATTAGGGCCAAGACGTTATCATGAGAATGACGTAAAATTAACATGCATATATTATTTGGTAATAATATGCAATAAAGAATTCAAATAGTTCATTCTTATCATCAAGAATCAAGATCATCCGATTCTTAATCTGTATAATCTTAATTAATTTACAGTTGCAATTAAGATATAATTGATTACGTTAATCTCCTATAAATATATAAGAAGACACTGCACTTTTTCTTTCCAAATATGGGTAGCTTAATTAGCTAGCTGTTTCAAACTTCTTTTGTCTATTCACTTTTAACTTCAACTTCACTAACTTTCTTCGATATATTAATATATACGTACCACCCAGTAGCTGAATTATATTCTTAAACTTACTTTTCATTATACCAGAAAATTGTGACACATACAATTCTATGCATAAACAACCCAACTTAAATATTTGTGGAATTCAGCAAAAGGTAATTAATGAGTTCTAATTTCACTTGCATATATTGTTGTTTGTCACTCAAGTATTTCTTGTATATTTTATGTGCTTGTTGCAGACTAACTATTGGATATAAGAGAATTTTCTCACTATATACTGTGGGTTTCATTAGTTAAAAAAAAAAAAAAAATGAAGTTGACTTTGAAAATATATGGCAGTATTTAAGTTTCTTGAGTGGGACTAGATAAGTTTGTGGATGGATGAAATCACTTGTCTAATAAATTTCTATTTAGTTGTTGTCCGGATCAAAACCATGTAGTTTCGGGTAGTTTAGAATTAAATTTCTTATTTTCTTAAATTGTGAATTGGGCAAGGCTCATCTTAATTTCTTAACCTCCTCTAACGGGTGAAATACAAACCCAGTCAGCGGCATAGTCACCACACGAAGCCATTTTCATTTTTCTCCCAAAAACAAGACCACGAAAGTAGCAGAACCCTGAAGAGAAGGCAGAGAAACAATCCAGATGAGGAGAAGCAAGATTTTTTTATCAAAAAGCAAACAGTTTTGGATTTTTGTGGAGTGGTTTCTTGAATGCAGAGTGGGTCAGATTATATAGAACTAACAAAGTTTGCATAGAAAGAGAAACGCGAAATTAAGGAATAGGAGATTGAGAAAACTAAACTACTCAAAACTACGTTATTTTGATTCGGACAATAATTAGACAAAGATTTAAAGAAGTTTGGATCTCATCACGTTTGGGCTGCATACACCGTTGGCCAACGCCAATTTATATAATTGGCAAAGAATCTGAAGGAATCTTTTGAGTCCTGAATATCTATTATATTTATAATGCCCAAGTGGCAAATTTTGCAATCAATTTGCAATTGCCACTTCACGCGAATTGCATAGTTTTGCAATTATTCAGAAATTTAGGGGTAGATATGAAAATTGCATATGAAATTAGTGGCGGCTCTAAATCAATTGAGTATGTAAGGAAGTTTTTCAATATTTATGAATTTGCCACCAATTTCAATTTTTTTTCTTTTTTATAAATTTGCCACAAATTTCAATTTTTAATTATTTACGAATTTGCCATTCAAATTAGTCTTTTTCCAAAAAAAAAATAATTCAATTTTTCAGTATTTACGAATTTGCCACTTAATTCATTTTCAATTTTTCCACGGTTTACGAATTTGCCATTCAAGTTTAATTGAAATTAATTTCTTATTTACGAGGTTGTCATTTCAATTTATTTCCAACCGAATTGCATCTCCTAATATTATAATTCCTCTCAAATTGAAGGGTGAATTTAGAATTACGCACTGCAATTTTTACAATCCAACCTTCTCTCCACTTTAACACGAACTTTCCAATTTTCAAATAATTAAGCATATCTTGATTATTTACGAATTTGCCATTTCTGCATATTTAATTTTTTTATTATTTACACCTTATTTTTTCTCTCTTCGGTGATTAATTAAATATTTCTGCATATTTCTTATTGATCTAAGTAGGAAGCCTGATCCGAAATATAGGGTTGTTATTATTCTTACTTTTTACTATTGATGCTTTGATTATTTTTCTAAAAATTCATTAAGTTCCAAGTAACTTTAGGTACATTATTTGATCTTGAAATTTAATTGATTATTTGCAAGAATATTGTCGCACTTCATCAATTTATCATAAAATTTAGTGTGAAAACTCAAACCTTAAACCAGTTCACTTGCAAATGTTTGGATTCATATCTAAAATTGTGGGAAGAACATAAATTGAGGTGGTCCCAAGTTGCCATTTACGTGTATTGTTTCTTCATGTTTTTTTATCTTTGATGTTCTGATTGATTTTGTACAAGAAATTATAAAGTACTTTAGTCATAAACTAGCCAGTTGTCTTTCCAATCAATTGGACTTTGCCATTTATTTACAAATTTGGCACTTAGATTTCAATTAAAATTGATATATTATTTACAAGTTTGCCATCGCCTTTTGTGGTTATTGCGGGTGCGGCTGTAATTTATAATTTAAATCATTATTTACGCATTTGACAGTAAACATTTAAACTCCTATTTACGAATTTCGCACTGCCTCTTCATAGAGGTATTGCAAACGCTCCTTTTGGCGGTGGCGATCCCTCCCTCTAACTTTGTTGCCCAATCCAAGATCATGATTCCTTAGATCAATGTCCTAACCACTCGAATTTGGCCAGCTACACAATTTTTCCAACAGAATAGTCGAGTGTTGGTCAAAGAGCAATCAAGTATGCTTAGTGTATGTTCTAAGTTTTTGTATGTAATTATTCCTGATTGATTAATTGCAGAAAGAGTTGAAATCATTTTGAATTATTTGAGTATTTTTGCAGAGAGAGAGTTGGCATAACTGATTGATTGATCAATTGATGTAAAAGAAAACACCGAACTCTTCACCATCTCCGTCGGGGCCGGCTTTAACACGTACCCGTTCTTGATACTTTTAATTTCAAAACTTTTCTAGTTTTAGCTTAATCCTGTATAAGTCAGTTCTTGATACTTTTTAGTTCAAAACTTTTCTAGGTTTAGCTTAATCCTGTATAAGTATATACCTTATTTCAATAAGTTCTCTTCTCGAAGATCAATTTTTGATCTATTTACTTAGTATTAGTGTCTAAGATGTTCCGAGATTATAAGGATTAGTTTAGTTTAGTACAACATATACAGTTGGTGCTGGATAAGTTAATGTCTATCATTTGATTACCCCATGTTTTTTGTCAAGCAAAACAGAGAGCTAAAATCAAGGAGAAAACTAAGAAAGGCGTTAAAAGAAAATTTGCTAAAATTGATTATTCAATTTAAATTATTTTTGTGACTGTATAAATGTTTTATTTTATTAGATTTAAACTGGTATGTAGCAAAACATCTTCAGTTGGGTTGTTGCAGATATTTGTTAGTTTTGTGTGTCTTGCCTGTTATTTGATAATAATAAAAACGTGAAAATTGTATGTTCTACTTCCCTTGAATTTTCTCTTGATGTGTTGCTGCATGAATATATTACTTTGAGGCTAACATGGTTTTTGTTTCTATGCTACACTATATGTTATTTGACTTATACGCATAGCTTGGTAGGGATGTAATATATCGTCATTAATTTGTCAAGTATATATGATCTTAATATGTTTAGATTTACTACAATGTTCTCTCCTTTCCTCTTTTGGTTATCCACACAGAAACACTTAGCTAAGTTAATCACAACAAATATTATCGAAGTTCTGTTGGGAGTCATGGTCAATTGTGAAGTTGAATTGATATGCCTTATATGCATAGCTTGGTAACAAGGATATGTATTCTGTAATCTGTCAAGTATAGATAATCTGAATATGTTCAAGTTTACTAGAATATTGTGTTTTCTTCTTTCTTTTGGTTATCTGCACAGAGGTACTTCGTCGCTTAAGATTACGTGCATAGAAATTCAAGACACTATTACTATAACTAGAATGTCTCTAGAAATAGAAAATAATAGAATTCATATTCTTTTTGTTATGAATAATGGTCAGTTTTGGAGTTTGAAATTTAAATGGCATTTTATTTTTTAGGTATTGTGATTAACTTCAATTTGAATTGGTATTTCTTTTGCAATTTGTATTCTTCTAGGTAATTTTATAGAGCGAAGAAAAAAGATATTTCTAATGATACCCATGTTTCGGACATTCTTGCAAAGATTGTTAATAGTGGAGTGTAAGAGATTTTTCATAAATGAAAAGCGAATTGAGTTGGAGTTGGAAATTCGAGTACTAACAACAACTATTACGCAATTCTCGAAGGTGACTGATTACAGGCTTGCAGTGTCTCATGCTATCAACACTGTTGTCGAGGTTGGCGACCAAATAATGTTTGTTCTTGCTTCTTGGTTTGCCACAATGGTTATAACAAGATTATGTCTCAAATTTGGTAGCAATATATAAGCAACAGTGATGTTCATGGTGGTTGTAGGGTGCAGCGAACCAGAAAAGCTTAGGTAGATAAATGGACACATGATATATTTGGAATTCTATATCTTTCTACAATATTGGTCGGAATTTTTACTTTAATGTCCATCTTTCACTCTGCGTCCAAAATCTTGAATCGCATTAATACTTATGCCAACTCAATTTTACTCCGTACATATCAGACTCTTCTATTAGTAAATGTATACTTTTGTTTGAATTTTAAGACGAGTAAATCTTAATATGTGAAATGGTGAGAAAATTACTAAATAAAACATAATATTAAATGATTCATTGTTACATTTATTTTTTAATATTGTTCAAACATAATAAAAATGACAATATATTATCCTCTTGTTGCTCGAATATTTATTTTGGGATCACAATCATTGCAATTTTTCTCCCGTACGTAGCATGCGTAGCACGGGTGCTACCCTAGTATATTTACAGATACACTTTATATTACTATAAGATAATAAATAAATGGTAATATAGAAGAAATCATGTCAATAAAATTTCATTTGACGTAGATTAAGAGTGCAGAATCCTTCAAATTCACACGATGTGTAGTCAAAGCTCATCTAATTTGTTGCTATTTTGAGGGATAAATGTGGAACCATATTTGATTAGGTGGGCCAAGTCTATAAACGGGCCGGGTAATCGAATCATTGCTCATCTTGCCAAATTTCAGATTCTGAATGCGCCTTCATAAATAATAATTCCTCCATTCCACTGCATTAGTCCACTTTCTTTTTGGCACGGAGATTAAGAAAGTTGTTTGTTGTATGTAAAATAGATAAGGTAGTGGGATTCACTTAAATATATTAGAGTATTATTTTAAATTAAAAAGAGAAAGTGGACTAATGGAGTGAAACGACCCAAAAAGAAAAAATGGACTAATGAAGTGGAACGGAGGGAGTATATATATAAACGTCGGAAATTAAACAGGTGGGTCAACTCAACTTCCCTTTTTCAGTTATCGTGTAAAAATCTACGCGTTTTCAGTTATTGTTTATAACACATGGTGTCTAAGAGAAAATAAATGCGATTCTAATAGCATAAATAAATACTGGGGGCAGCTGGACCACCCCATTTACGTTGGCATGCTCTTTTCTTTTTTTCCTTGAATAAAAATAACATTTCTTTTGCTCACTTGTGTGGGAACTATATTAATATGCTTGCAAGAATGATGTAAACAAAAGTAATTAATAACAATATTTAGGAAAATAGCTGAAAAAAAAAATTGTTGCTATTAACTAATAAAAGAAAGTGAAATTAGCTTATAAGTTAATTTCGATAAGTTTTCTCAAATCAAACGTGCATGTAATCCATCTAATCACCTAACCATCTTTCTAAACTGACACAAACAAAGTAGAAGTTCACGACAAAAAAAAAAAAAATTGTATCAAGTAAATTAGTCCAAAATTTGCTTAGCACTTCCAAGACTCTCATACATACAAACAGAATTTAATGTTTGTCAAAATTAATTTTAATAAATTCAAATGTGTTGTAAATATATTATATATATACACTTACCATATATTGTGATGACCATGTAAACCCTAAAAGCCTATGAGCCCATCTTGTACTCTATAAATAGAGGTCAGATCTATTTTCTCATTCTCTCTACTATTCTCTTGTTCTATTTAGTTTATAACACGTTATCAGAATGAAAAGACTCTTTCCCCGGAAAAGAAAATCACCACGATGGGAAGCATCTCTAGAGAGAGAAATTATTCGCCGATCTGACGCCGCTGCCCGTCAAGGATTTAAATCTTGAGTTTATCCGAGTGCAGCATCAGTTTTCACCACGGTATGTATTTATTGGTGGTTTTTTCGCTTTAATGCAGTTCTTGTTCCATGGATTTGGTTGAGAAGTATTTGTTTTCACACAGCCGATCGGACTTTAATAACTATTCTTGATACTCCTATAAAAGCATCAGATCTAACGCCTAATAATATTAAATTAGGAACGAGAATCAATCGTTACTTATCTATGCTGGATATCTATGTTTTCTCATAATAATGTTCAACTAATGGGTCTAGAGAATTATTATTATTATTAACTTTCTCGCGCACTTGGATCAAGAGGTTCTACATCGGTGAAGTTATATTGTTGATCTCTTATATTGTTTGAAGAGCAATTCCAAAACATATTTTCAACTTGATTTGTTGCTCCAGAAGTAGCACAATCAATATTCTTGAAGAATATTACATGCTCTTGAAGAGCTTTTACTTTACGTTTTTATTTATTTATTTGTTTGTTTATTTATTTATTTAATGTTAAATAACAATTGTTGCTCTTGAAGTAGCACAATCCATATTCATAAAAAATATCACATTCTCTTAAAGAGAAATTCAATGATTTAATTGTTGCTCCAGAAGTAGCACAATTTAATATTCTTGAAGAATATTACACACTCTTGAAGAGTTATTAATATTATCAATGTATTTACTATATATTTAAGTTTTTTTTCCCCTACATACTGTATAATATTTATATCTATATATACATACAATCTTAATTTGGTGCTCCTGAAGCAGCACACAATTAATATTCCTGAAGAATATTATGTACTTTTGATGAACAATTCATATAATGTCTTATTGATGGACGAACCTTGGTTATTAAATCTTTATTATTGTGGCTCCAGAAGTAGCACACAATTAATATTCCTGAAGAATATTACATGTTTTTGATGAGCAATTCATATATTTTGTTATATTGATGGGTGAATCTTGGTTCTTGAATTTTTATTATTGTTGCTCCCGAAGTAGCACAATTGATATCCCCAACGAACACAATATGTTCCTGAAGAGCAATTGGCTTTCTCGAAAATATTAGTCTTTCGCCTAAAGCAATTGAATATAGACTAAAATTGTTGCTCCTGAAGTAGCACAATTTGTATTCCTAAAGAATAATACATGTTCTTGAAGAACGATTCAAGTTCTTTATTTTGGCAAATGTTGTATGTTCATAACTCTAATTGTTGCTCTTGAAGTAGCACAATTAACTCTACATGTTCTTGGAACAACTAAAAGTTTTTATTTTGAAATCATATATCACAACAATTTTAGTTTAATTGTTGCTCCTAAAGTAGCACAACTAATATTCTTGATGAATATTGCATGTTCCTAAAGAACAATGTATAGATAAAGTATGTTGTAATTTAAAGTATTACCTAATTCATGGAGTGGTAGCAAGAGCTCCTCTATGTTTGAGAACTGCATTTTCAATACCTATTGTTGCTTAATTTTTTCAAGAATAGTTGTGAGATCCGGTAGATCTCAAAATTTGTAATATATTGATTTCATTTATCTTGAATAAATTAAATTGTTGCTCTGGAAGTAGCACAATTACATTCCTGAAGAATGACCATATTGTGATAGTAACATTGTCATCACATGTTTGTGGAAATGCCTCAAATATAGTATTTTTATATATTATTTATCTTTTGCTCCTGCAGTAGCATCATTTATATTATAGAAGAATATTAAATGCTCTTAAAGAGCAACTAGTATCTTGAGTGATATATGTTTATTACTGAATGAAAAACATTATTTATGTCTAGTTGACATTAATGAAATCTTGATATCGATGCTCATCTGCCAATAAGAGGCATATGGGGATAATAATCTAATAAAACGAATCATCCCAGCAGGATTGCGTCAAGATATTAATTGTTTATCCTCCCTAAAGCTCGATACGAGTAGTTGCATCTTCACTGCAAGATTTTAAAATCTAGTGGATCGAAATTATTGAAGGCTCCAGAAGAGCATGTGTCATTTTATCAAATGATACTAAATCAACTATTGAGTTTGCCCTTACTTTAGTAAGTCTAGAAGGAACTTACTAAAAGATATCCGCTGTAATAGATACCATATTAAAATAATATACAAAGGTAGTGATTCTTTTGTATTTAGCCGGAAGCAAACAAAAGAAAACTTATCACACTACCACCTTGAATGTATTACACATTCATAAAAATAAGTGAGACAAAACATGTCATGAACCGGAAGTTCAAAAGAGTTTTATGCTTTGACATGATATGTTTAGACATCTCGCAAGCAACTTTGATGTGCAACATAATTCATATAGCGGCGCAGAGAGATCCTGAAGAATCTCTTAATTTCCATGAATGTTCGATTTCTAGAAGAAATGTAGAACTTGTTAGTACTACAAGTTCAAAAATAATGAGCTCAATTCCCTGAAGCGGGTTTATCTTAATAAAGCTAGTAAGTTTATTAAACTCTAAGTTCCTCTTAAAGAGGACTTAATATTATATGACTTTGGGATTGAGATTAAATATTTAGTTGCTCATGTCCATCCTCAAAATGAGTTTTATGCGTATAAAAACGTGTCTCACATTAAGATTGTTATTATGATGAAATAACATTTCCAACATTAGTTGAAACATATGTCACATTTGGATTCTTGAAGTAATCAATGTGAAATCTACATCCAACAAAAAACACAAGAACAAACTAGTCACATTTGGATTCCAGAAGTAATCAATGTGAACAAGAAGTCAAAAGACTCAATTGCAAAAGATTGCGAATCAACTTCTTGATGCTTTAATATGTATATAAAAGAAGTGACAATGTCATACATTTGCTGCAAATACCCCCAACAAGATTTCATGTCCCTAAAGGACAAGTATAAATGACAACAAATGCATTAAAAGTTCGTCAAAAATATGGTCGACCAATTGGATCTAAAAGAAATTTTGTGTCTAAGAAAAGGGGCACAAAATATGAACCAAACAATGACGATAATAATTAATCAATCAAATGAAGTTCCTGAAGAACTACAAGCGTCTGAAAATAGAGATCTCAAAATATTGGAGAGATCAAATATCGTCGTGGACGCACGATAATATTTTCGCCTTTTAATATGACTCTTGAAATTATAAAAGAGGATCCTCAACGACGATCTATAAGAGATTGTTAAGATAGAAGTAATTGGCCAAAGATGATAGAAGTCATATAAGATGAAGTAAAATTCCCTAGAAAGCCGGAAACATTTGGACCTGTAGTTCCAAAATCCGGAAAGTATATCCACAAAGGATATAAATGTGTATTTGTTAGAAAGAGAAATGAAAAATTACGAGTTATAGGGTAATACTCGTAACACAATATTTCTCTCAAAGATCGGGAATCAATTATGAAAACTCTCCCATAATAGACGCCATTATATTTTAGAGTGTGATTAATCTACTTATGTCACAAAAGGTTTGCTATGCGCCTTATGGATGTAGTAAATATCTATCAATATGATTCACTAGATAGTGACATATATATAAAGATCCCTGAAGGATTTAACTTGCTCAAAGCATGTAAGTCAAAAAGATATTTTCAATTAGACTGCAAGTCATTGTAAGAGCTGAAATAGTACAGCTGTATATGATATAATAAGAATAACGAGTATTCCTTGACAGAAGGGTACAGAAATGATGACTTGAGTTTGATTTCAACTCATGAAGAGCATAATACTTATATTTATATTCCGTCCAAATGACTTACATATAGCAAATCATTATGAATTATTTTATTCATGGATATGTTGATTTGATAGTCCAACTCACATCATCGTCGGCATTAGGGGGAGATATGAAATATAAATTATTGAATGCTGCAAATATCTCGTTGGATTAATTATTTAGATTCACGCACTATGAACCAGAAGTTCATCAAGTTAAGTGCAAAAGGAGTGACTAAGATATGATTTATCTGTTGTATGTACACCATGAAAGAACTAAAGTTCCTCATAGACAATATAAATCAATTGATTCTCATTGACGCCAGAAGTGTGAGAGATTTATCGGTGCTAAAGATAAAAAGTCCGCGGAATAGAAATTCAGAACACATCACTCCAAATTCCTCCTGAAGAGGATATGTGAATCATTATGTACAAAAGTACTTGAGGAAATCAACTCATGCATATAGACGGAGTTAGAATCAAAAGACTTAGGTTGAAATAATACTTGTCTCGACCAGCAGATCGAGCATCTCCCTGATGGAATTACGCTAGTCGACCTATCTGAAAGGTTTTTAAAGAGATCTCATTGTATCGCATCCATATAGCTACCTAATGGTTGCTTCAATCACTTAAAGTGGATGAAGACTCATTTAGATCTATAGAAGATAACAAAGATGAGGACCAGAAGTTCCTTAATTACGTGCAATTGGAGAATATGAAATGATATTGACCATCCTTTGTTATTTTCGAGAGAAACATGATATATTTCATGTTATTCTCTATGAGAATAATTAAACTTGTGCTGCACATATTAGTGTAGACCTTGAAGATAACCTTGAAGATTGTTATCTTGAGGGGAAGTAACAAATTGTAAATAATAATGAAGATTAGACTGACTCCTAAAGGTCAAATGACCCTGAAGATCAAATGGTTGTACTCTTTTTTCCTTTCTAAGTTTTTTTTTTTCCAAAGGATTTTCTTAGTTAAGGTTTTTAACGAGGCATCCAATGCAACACACGAGTAAATGAGTCATTGAAATTGATTCATAGAAGAGACAATGCAACACATGATCTCCAAAAGAGTGGCGGCATCAACATGCAGCAAATTCGCTTCAAGTGACAATCTAGCGGATTATTTTACAAAGGCATTATCAATGTCAACATTCAAGAAGTTGTTACACAAGATCGATATACGCCGACTCAAGGATCAAGAATGACTATATTGAGGTGGAACAGCTGTACTCTTTTTCCTTCGTCCAGTTTTTATCCCAATGGATTTTTCTGGCAAGGTTTTAACGAGGCAACAGTTTCTTTTAGGGATGGTCAATCAATGGGGAGTGTTGTAAATATATTATATATATATACTTACCATATATTGTGATGACCATGTAAACCCTAAAAGCCCATGAGCCCATCTTGTACTCTATAAATAGAGGTCACATCTATTTTCTCATTCTCTCTACTATTCTCTTGTACTATTTAATTTATAACAATATGTAAAATTTATAGAGATTTATGACGAGGGGACAGCCGTACTATCCGTCTATTCCAGTCCAAACAGGCTGAAATTTGTGAGAGTTAATATGATAGAAATTACAAAAATAGCAGAGAGAAACCAATTAAATATGAGTAGGTATGTGATGGAAATGAATTATATTAAAGGAGAACGGATGAAAGAATTAGAATTCAGCAACGTCTTTTCAAGATTCAAACATATACAAATTATAAATAATAGAATGAATATGATAATCAATAAGGTAAATTGTATTAAACTAATTATATGTTACGCAATGTATTTTAATCCTTTAAGCTTTACCTATAAATAATATTCAAATTAAAACAGTATCATTAAAAAAAATTGTACGTTTAGCTAAAACAAAATGATTTTCTATTGGTGTGACAATCGAATCATCTGCAGGCCTAAATTGAAATATTTAAAGTTGGGGATACTTGTTTATTAATTTCTTGTCTTTTTCATTTTATAGTTGAATTGTGAACGAGACAGCAAACCTACCATTTAACACTTTATTAAACTACCATAATGCATATAAAACAAGAATATGCGGACATATACATTAGTCAATCAATTGATGGAAGCCTTTCCGTATGCATGCATGCATGCTTAAATTTTTGTTTTGCTAATAATATGTGTACCTTAAAGATATAGGAAAATAATTAAGTCAACAAAAAATATGTATCACATTTTTAATTTATGAGATAACTACGTAATTTTGTGTAGTTTAATGCTCTTCCATCCCACTCTAACAATCCATCTTTTTTTTCGGGTGGTCTCACTCTATTAGTCAACGTTCTTTTTTAACTTAAAATAACACTATAATAAAATCTAGTGGATTCCGACACTACTTTACATACAATTAACAACTTTCTTAATTTCCGTGTCAAAAAGAATCCGGACTAGTAAAATGGACGGGAGAGAGTAATATTTTGTATTACTCCCTCCGTCCCATTAAAATCACGGAGACTAAGAAAATTGATTTAATTGTATATTTTATGTGTTTTAATTGTATTAAGAAATTAACACAATCTTCGAGGAATGATAGTTGGGAATGAATGAGAATTCATCCAAATTTTACTAAGGCATAATTAAGACAATTGAATTTTTTTTTTCCGCTTTTTTTTTTTCCTTCATGTTATGATTAAATAAATAATCTGTAGTTTCTAAAAAGTTAAGAATCATAACTTTCTAAGTTCGCAACGGAACCGAATCGTATGAGAGGGAAACTTTTTTTGCAGAGAGATAGTGTATAAGAATGTGGGGTTGTAGTGAGTAAAGAGGGACTCATCTCATTTTTTAACGTAGAGTATTTTTCAACATTAAAGAAAACAAGACAATATTATTGGGACGCCCAGAAAAAAAAATACAGACAATATTATTGAAATGGAGGGAGTACATTTTTTTCACGATCAAAACACCCTCACGGGTTTAGGAGTGAGTTAGACACACTACTAACTTGTACATAAATCAAAATAAAATCATATAATGCCCAAAAGAGACATTATCCTAAAATAAAAACTGTAAAAAACTAACAACGACGTGAAATACAACCAAATACCACATATAAAAACGGCATTATTTATATATAATTCGAAAATATATTGATTATATCATGACTAGTTACTTTAGTAGAGGCAAAGAGACATGTAAGGGTGCTGATGGAAGATTGTCACCATCAAATTTTTATTTTTATTTTTTATTATTATTACGTGTAATTTAACTTTAAAAAATTCAACCAACTCCGAATTGTACTCGTCATTTCGCTCTATCATTTTTGACATTTTTCAAATCCTGATTCTGCAACTGCTTTGGAGGATTGCAGCACTTAGCATTTAAATGTTAAAGTAGTTTGTATGCATAGTAACCATTCAATACTAATCCTAATTGAGTTTATGTCTTATTTTCTTAATTGAGTTGTGTTATTATTTATGTTCTGTTTCTAAAAATGAAAAATATTAAACTCCTAATCCTAAAATAAAATGGATCGCTCCTTACTTACTACTCACCCCCATATTTTATACTTTCTCTCTTCAAAAGTTTTTCTTTTATGATTCCGTTTAGTTTGGAAAGCAAAATTTTATGATTCTTAACTTCTTAGAAACTATAAACTATTTCTTCAATTAGGATATGAAAAAAAAAGTCAATTACTTCAACTATATCTTAATATAATTTGGATAACTCTCATTCATTTAAAACAATCATTACTCGAAAATTATGCTCATCTTGTAATACAATTAAAACTTACAAAAAAAATATCTAAATAAAATTTTATAATCTCCATATAAAAAAAATTAAACAGAAATAATGAGACGAAGGGTGCTTATAAATTAGAATATGAGGAGCATAAATCTTCTAGGGAAGAATGAGGTGAGGCAAACATGACAGGGCATAACGCACATGTGGGAGCGGTGGCAGAGAAAGACAAAACTCTCCTCGCCGACAACTTCAAACTTGACGTACTACCAAAAGTCCATCTCCCTTTTTTTTTTTTTTTTTGGTAGCAAGTTCAATTTTTTAAAAAATGAGTTCTATATAAATAAACCAGTGGGTATTGGACACGTAGGACAGGAGCGGCTATTTTGTTTAAATAACTTTTCCTGTCCAATTGTCTCCTCTCCACTTCAAAATTGGCACTCTACGTTTATATATATTTTATTGATATAAATAACATTTAATTTTGACGTACCCTCCGATACGATCGTATACTCTAATTATCCTATCCAATATATTTTTGATATCTTATTCAAATAAAAATAATAATTAATTTATTTTGCACTCCAATTATTATATTCTAAGATCATTTCATATCTCATGCTTCTTTAAAAAAAATATTGTATTTTGTGTCCGTGTATCGTCTATCATGCAATACATATTTAAAAGAATTAGTAAGACATTATTCGTGAATTGTTGCTAATATATACGAATCTGGAGACAAGATTTGAGGGGGAATTAATTAAATATTTCTTGTTGAAGTAATTAAATGTTAATTAGTATTGATGATATTCGTAATGATATATACAAAATTGAAATGAATTGAATTTCTCCTATTATTTTAGATAAATTGGTGACACATGACATAAAGCTATAATATAGATTGATAAAGTAATGAAGTGGTTAGCAGCTTCAAGATTATTGATTTCAAAATTGAGTAAATTGACATTAATTATAAAAGATAAATTAACCTAATTGATCATCAAACATTTTATGTTAGATATTAAAAATCATTTATTTTATTATAGATGGGAAAGTAAGAAGAAAGGGGAGAGAGAAAGTAGTTATTTGAAGGTCCCCAGAATTACAATGATTAGCTTAAGCAAAAACTTTTTCCTTCCATTTTCACTGTCCAGCCTCACCACAAAACTGAGATCAAAATTTCCTTCCATTTTCGTCTCATTTGTTTACTCCTCAAAAGCACATTAAAAACATTCTTTCTTTTTCTGATCTAGACATTTTCTGCTTCCATATTGACTCAAGTTTTGATATCTGTTTCAATTAGTCCATTCCTCTCTCTCTCACTCTCTCTGACACCAAACACCTCTCTTTGAATCAAAGTCTTCTCATTTTTGGAATTTTATTCTCATTTTCCAGTAGCCTTTGCTTTCATGGGTTGTTATTGATTTTGATTCAAGATTTCCTGCTAAGCTTACTATCTTTAGTCCTTCACATTCTCGCTACAGAAAGAGAATCTTGGCTCTCTTTTTTTGGGTTTACTTCTTCTTTTATTCCTCAATCTCTTCTCAGATAAACCTACTTATCCATCTGCTTTACCCTCTACTTTTTCGCAAATCTTTTCTCTTCCCTTTATTTTCTTGATTTTCTTTCTGTTTCTTGAGATGTTATTCTTGCTAATGGGTTCGTCAAGTTCTTGAGTGTGGGCAGTGTCGTGTGTGCGATGCGTGGTAGAAAGATGATATCTTCTACTTTATTTCAAGCTCTGTTGCTCAGTTTAGGATTCTTCTTGGCGGATTGCTTAATATTTCCACAAATTGAAGGTAAACTTTTTTTAGCTTCCAGAACATTGATATAGCTGACTCCATAGATCTTGATTTGCGATTGAATTACTCTTCAGTGAAGTGTATTTCTAGTTTTGAATTGTTATAGCAATGTTGGGTAGTTCCAAGTTATCTTGCTAAGATCTTGAATTATAAATCAACTATACGAAGGGAATGCAGGAAAGTAGCTAAAACTGATCTTCACTGTAGTCTTTATATTGATAAATTTCTGGAACTTTCTCAGTTGAAGCTTTAACTGCCTTCAAGAGAGCAATTGTTGAGGACCCTTTGCTGGTGTTGTCAAATTGGAACCCTATTGTTTCAGATCCTTGTTATTGGACAGGCATTTATTGTTCGATAGCTGGAGACCATGTCGTAAAGATGTAAGATCTTAGGTTAAAAAGCTATGAATTGACATATTTTTGGATATTTTAAATTGCTGGTAAACTGGAAGTTCAATGGTGCCTGGTTGTGATTGTACTCAAATTGCAGTAATATATCCGAGGCATCTATAAAAGGGTTTATTGCACCGGAGTTTCACAAGCTCTCGGCCCTCCAAGAGCTGTATGTTTTCTATTCCATAATTGGTTTTTTCCGTGTATTGATTACCGTGGAGTGACAAGTATGCTGAGTAAGTCTCTCTTGATTAACAGAATTTTGCATAGGAATTTGTTGATTGGTGCAATACCCAAGGAAATTGGTTTGTTGAAAAACCTCAAGGTATTAGATTTGGGATCAAACCAGCTGACTGGAACAATCCCACACGAGATTGGAAACATAACCGGCATCCAGAAAATGTTTGTGCTCAAATGAAGTTTCTTTGCAATGTGGATTTATGTCTCTGTTTTCCCCCCCTAAGTAGTTCCTATCTTCTCTTTTGCAGAAACCTTCAGTCCAATGGGTTGACTGGAAAATTGCCTTATGAGCTATTTAGCTTGAGATACCTTGAGGAACTTCGACTTGATAGAAACAAGTTTGTAGGAACTATTCCTCCTGCTAATAGCTCTGATTCGGGTCTTGAGCATGGAATGTGAGTAGGGGCCTTTTTTGAAACTCAAATCTTGTGCTTTTGCATGTCTTCATTTCTGGAAGTTGCTCTGGGAAAATCATGATTACCAGTCTTGTTTCTCATACTATTACTTGCCAAGAATCTCTCAGTATCTACTCTATGATGATTGATTTGTGTGTTCTTCTTGCTAAACCAAGAGCAAGCGATTCATTTGCTAGGTTATCAAAGCTGATTCTCCAATTGAAAACTTCTGGAATTTTTTTGTGGCGTTATGGATGTTCATTTTGGTTCTATTGTTGAGACCAAGATCTCGTAAATGCTTACCTTCAAAATCAAAGAAAATTGCAAAATTCTTAGTGTATGATCCTGCATTTACTACACACTAGGGTTGCTAGTACCACAAATAGAACTACTGCTCAAAATTGTGTGGATGATATTTGGATACATGATTATTTCATTGCTTTAGTTTTTGGTTCAAGAATTTGCTTCATAACGTTGTTTCTCAAACACTCTTTTAGGTATGCTTCAAATGCCTCCCAAATAGGAATTTGTGGATCCTCCCAGTTAAAAGTGATCGACTTATCATACAATCTTTTGGTTGGAACCATACCGAAGTGCTTGGATTATATACCGAGGTACTTGATATATATTGCTTATTTTGTATACCCTTTTTGTCTTATCAGTTTTATTGTCCTTACCATTTTTTGTGTTTAACGTCCATTTTTCTTATTATAGATCAAGTTTTCAGGAAAATTGCTTTAAAGACAAAGATCCCAAGCAGCGTCCTGCTTCAGAATGTGGTATGTTTTCCCAGTGAGGCATGAAACATATGGTTAAAATTTCAAGATTCTTCATTTAGAATGTAATATTCTCTCCGGGATGGTTTATTCATGTGAAAGCCTTCGAATTTACGACTGTAAGATGTGTTTGTCCATTGCATTATACCTTTTCGGATGTAGCTCTAACATTCCAGCTGCAGCTGCTGCTCCACCTAATGAAACCCACGCAGGAGTTACCCCAAAGCACGGGCCTATTGCAGATGTTTCTAGACATAAATCCGATAATTCAAAACCTGCGTGGATCAAGGCTCTAATGATAGTGACTGGTATCATGGTTGGTTTGCTCTTTCTTGTCGCTATTTTTACTATTGCTAGCAAGTGTAAGAGAAGACCTTCAATCATTATTCCGTGGAAGAAGTCGTCGAGTTCAAGAGACCATATGACCATGTACGCAGGTTAGTAGCCTCTTTGTACCGATTTCATCCTATCGAATTTTTTGGGCCTTTATTGCAGAGACTAAATCAAATGCATTTGCAGATTCTGAAGCAATGAAGAATGTAGTGAGATATAGCAGAGAAGAACTCGAGTTAGCGTGTGAAGATTTCAGCAACATAATCGGTTCATCTCCCGATAGCGTGGTATACAAAGGCACTGTCAAAGGTGGACCTGAAATTGCAGTGATATCTTTTTGTGTCAAAGAAGAGCAATGGAAAGGTTACCTAGAACTTTACTTCCAAAAGGAGGTTTGTCTGGATTTCACAAGCATGTCGATAATTCTAAAATGAATTGCAAGGTAGTCATGAATACAAACTATATGTTCTTGTTTCAGGTGGCTGATTTAGCTAGATTGAATCATGAGAACACAGGAAGACTCCTTGGCTGTTGCAGAGAAAGCAATCCATTTACAAGGATGCTCATTTTCGAATATGCATCTAATGGAACGCTACACGAACACCTTCACTGTAAGCTGATTCTTTCTCTGAATCTTGCCGACTACAATAGCTTAGAGACAACCTTCTTCATCAACTGCAGATGGTGAAGGATGCCAGTTTTCTTGGACACGTCGCATGAAAATTATCATTGGCATTGCTCGAGGGCTGAAGTATCTACACTCAGAACTTGATCCTCCCTTCACCATATCAGAATTGAACTCTAGCTCTGTCTATCTAACTGAAGACTTTTCCCCTAAGGTAAGGCTACGAAAAGTCGCCCATCATACTACACGTGTGTATTCCACATTCTGCGTTTCTGATTGCATGCCTCTCAACTTTGTGCAGCTTGTTGATTTTGAATGCTGGAAGACGATCATTTCAAGATCCGAGAAGAGCTCAGGGACGATAAGTAACGAAGGTGCGGTGTGTATCCTTCCGAGTTCTTTAGAAGGGCGACATCTCGACATCCAAGGGAACATATACGCATTTGGGATTCTCTTGCTTGAAATTGTGAGCGGGAGGCCTCCGTACTGCAAAGACAAAGGCTGCTTAGTCGATTGGGTAAGTCATGAGTCATGACGAACTTTTTCTACTTTCTTTTCGTTATTAACGTAACACTAACGCAGGCGAAGGAGTTCTTGGAATTCCCGGATGTAACGTCGTGTGTAGTGGATCCGGAACTGAAGCATTTCTGGCATGAGGACCTCAAAGTGTTGCGGGAGGTGGTGAATTTGTGCATACACCCCAATTACAGTCGGAGGACGTCGATGCGAGAGTTGTGCTCCACGTTGGAGTCCGGGATCGACACGTCGATATCGGCTGAGATGAAGGCGTCGTCCCTGGCTTGGGCTGAGCTCGCACTCTCTTCCTTGTGACTCCAACCTAACACTGTACATGTCAAAAAGACTAGCAAATACTTAACTGTTTTCATCTCTATTGTGATAATGTCCAGTTCAGTTCAGTTCAGTTCAGACGCAAGTGAGTTGTCTGTATATGTAACGTAGGTAAAGTGAAACTCTCATTCTTTGTATAACTTGCTTGACTCGAATGCAATCACATGAAAGAGGCTATTTTGTTCTTTATCTTTTTGTATAAAGAAATTTAGATTCATTATATAATCAAATGTGTCATAATTAGATAAAAACCACATGTAGTAGTCACACAAAATGCAAACTCTTGCAAAAAGGAAAAGAAAATGAGTTTTCAAGATTCATCACAACAAAATTGGTGCATCAAACTGCTGTGCTATTTTAACACTTTCGAGGTGCAGAACGGATGTCATTAGGATTCCTCTTCCCACTGAACACTGCGAGTGCTTTTCTAACCGGAGGCTGCAGCGGAGCTTTCTTGTCATGATGGCGGAAAATGTCGTCCGGGATAAAGAAGTCGTTTTCCTGCAAAACAAGCACAATCAGATCATGGGTTGAAGATCTTATAGACAGAGAAAGACTAAAAAAGAATAAACAGGGAGAGGGAAAGTGACAGTAACCTGCTTATTCTTCTTCTTCGTCTTAGGATACAGAAACTTCTGCGGCAGCTGATCTTCACGTAAAATAGGATTCTTTGTAATTGCATCTCTACCTCCTTGAGGTAAAGGTAGTGAATACTGCAACACGAAACATACAACAAATTTAGATCAGATTTCATGGATGAAGGTAAGCCGAGCAAACGAGATAGTGTAAACACAATGACTTAATAGAGTCTCACATAAGTGAATTGGGAACACGGATTATTAAAACAATAAGCTTCATACATAGGGAGACTCGAGCAATCATTAGCCTAACAAGATCCTAAGTTGAGGAAAAAGAAATTGAAAGAACAGGGGGCTAATTATGATTTATCCTACAGAAACATATTTCTGAACTTTTTAAAGCATATAACCAGTTTATAATGGTACAAAAAAATATCTGTTATACAGGAACTTTACTACGCCATATTGCTATTCAGATGAAGCCAAAAAGGAAAAACAAGGCAATGTTTTACCAAAGTGAGTATTACCTTTGTCCCACGCAGGAATGTGCGGGGTCGACGTGCAGCCAACACAATACCATTATCACTAACCGTAACAGCTACTTTTCTTAATGTTCCACCATTCCCACATGTGGGACAGAATATCCTGCCTATTTCTGTAGTCACCTTAGCACAAGCATGACATTTGAGCACCCACCTAGAGAAAAAATTACAGAGTGAGACTCGAAACAATAAATATACACATAAATTCCATGTAGATATATTTTAAACTTAGAAGCATTGGATACAAATAATAAAGACCAAAATAAGTTCTACTCAACATGAGAAAGGGGTCCTCATAACATTTGTTCTTCACCTCTCCAGACTACTAAGAATTATCTTTAGACACATGAATCTAGAACTATCCATACTCATACCTGTGAAGCTCACGAATCTGCATTCCTCCAGGTGCCAGAAGTCTTAGACCCATCTGAAGAAGCACATTTTGCATAGCAAAGTCACTAGTTATACAAGCAACGCTAGACTCAGATAATGATCTAAGTGTCCAGCTCTGTTCACTACTTATATCATCTGTATGGAATGAATCAGTATCTTCATTTTGGCTTGTCATCACCAAGTTCCTAAGCTCTTCGTCAGTGATCTCAACATGGTCCTCCTCTGGGACTTCATGGGTGGAATCCATTGCCTCAACCCCATCGAATCCATTCCCATTAGAAGGAAGATTTTCCTTCGCACCATTTTGTGAAGTCACCAGACATTCGTCATCCAGTTTCACCTTACTTAAACCTGCAGAGATATCTGCCTCTCCATTTTCCTGAATACTTATCTTACCGTCCTTACAGATAGCATTTGTCATTTCATCATAGCTTTCATCCACCAGAAGCGCTGGACATGTGTCACCATCGATGGCTTCATTTTCCCGATTACTCAATGTGTTGTCTTGTCCAGAGGATGCCTCACTCACTTCACGTCTAGCTTTTCTCCTGAGAAATCTTCTATGGGTACTTCGACTCACTGCAGGTCGCCAATCATCGGCATTCTCATCAGATTGACCCTGTGATGCATCGATACCGCCAGCCACCATCTTTTTCCCATCTAGTTTAACCTCTCTCTTTGTCGGTAAGTATTTCTTAGGTTTCTCAAGACTACCATCACCATCTTCCTGATTTCCAGTACAAGACCTGCCATCTTGACTAGAAGCATCCTCTGTACAAGCTTGCCCTTCTGGAATAACACCGAGACTCAGATCTTTGAGGGGTAAGATCCTAGAATTAATATTCGATCCACTGTCCTCTAAATGATCTAGTGCTTCCCACTCCTCAAGATTAGGTACATTAGAACCCCATCCGGGCAAGTCTTTTTCAGGAAGCCTTTTAACATTAACTGCATGAATAGCAGGCGGGCTGTCTCTGAGATGTTGAGTTCCATGGATTTGGGCTTCCAATGAATATGTCAAAGCAATGAGCTTCAAGTCCACATCTGAAAGTGTTTGCAAGTCACCAGTAGACCTCGCAAAGCTGACCACTGAAAAACAACAAATCATGTAACATAAGTAAGAAACTATTTAGCTCAAAATATTTTCACAAGCCGCATAGCTTAAATCATGAAAGCTAGCTAAATAGCTTATTCTCTTTTTTATAATGAATGCTTATTCTTCCTCTACGTTTCCGTGAATTGCCTTAAAAGTATTAGAAGGTGGAAGCAACAGTTTTCCAATAAACTAATCAAACTTACCAATGCATATTCCTTTCGCTTGGAGAAAATTTACACAAAATCTAAGGTGAAAGGCTCTATAATATCAACAGTGAAACATAATTCACCAGAAGAATATACAATAACAAAATTGAACAAATAAACCAAACAAAACAACAGACGGACCTTTCTTGAGAGCATCAGGCGAAGGCTCTATAGTATCAACAGTGAAGGGCAGAAAGTGGAGGGCGTGGCGGGAGGCGGGATCGCGAATTTCGCTGATGACTTCGGCAACGGAGACGAAGCGGTCGGCGGAGTGGAAGAGCTTCTCCCCACCCTGGATTATGGCGTTGGCGTCAACCACCGCCACGGCGATTCCCTTTGTTGATGAACAGGTACCCACCAATTTCTGGACGGCGGGAAGTAATGGCTCATCTTGGTGCTGTTGCTGTTTTTGTGGTTGCTGTGGGGGTTTCTGCTTGAGGATATTGCTCCAACATGGCGGATTAGGTGGCGGAGCTTGTACCTCCATGGCGGCAATGAGAAACAAAGGGGAGAACCGAAAAACCCTACTTGCGGAGGCTGAACGGCAGCAATTTCTCTCTGCTGAAAGCAATAAAATAAACTAATTAATAATAATAATGAAATGGCCCCCTTTTTCTTTTTTCTAATGACACCATTTTAATACTGAGCAGTATTATAGTTTCTTTTCCATTTTTTAATATTTTTGACTCTATATATAATTCAGTACTCTACTAGTTTTAATAAATTTTGTTATTATTTAAAAAAAATTAGAATTTATTCCAATTTGATGATTCAAAATGTTAACTTACTGATTTTAATATTTTATTCCTAAAAATACGTTGGTGTTCTCGGTTGTTGCACTTCAGTTATTCGTTTTAACTATCAATGAGTAAGAAATTATGTTTCATATCGTGTTTATACAAAATTTATAGTGTCGCGTGGATTTCTTACCGTATAGTTCTAACCTAGGTTGCACGGATACGGACACGGGACACGGTACGACACGGACACGGGACACGGGATACGACATTTTTTGAAAAATTTAGGACACGATACGGGCGCTGATATAAAAAATATTAAATTATTAATATATATATATATATATATATATATTTATATATAAATTTAAAAATGATCAAGTCAAGTTTTTCAATATCAAACTCATAGTTCAAATGATCAACTCAAACGACATAGTCATAATTCATAAGTAGATAATCATAGCATAAAAATGTAAAATACTAAAATAAGTAGATAATCTAAATACATTAGTAAGGTAAGTAATATTTAATTATTTAATTATATATTTATTTACTTATTACTAATGTAAGGTAAGTAATATTTAATTATATATTTATTTATTTATTACTAATTATATATACGTGTTCCACTGTCCCTTTACTTATTTAATTTTATATTTATTTACTTTTTACTAATTTCTAACTACATAGCCCATTCAACCGTGTCCACTACAAGACTAAATCAAAAAACGTGTCCGCTGTCCCCTTGGGATGGCAAAGTTGGTGAAGGTGGGTAGGCCCGAGACCGATAGGTCCTGAGTTCAAATCCTACTGGAAGCAACTTTGTGGAGCCTATCACCTATAGTTAGCGTAGGATGGTTGAACTCTCCTGTGTGGTTTGCGGCTACTGCACAAGGAGCGGGGTTTACCCAGTGCGCACCGAAGGTAGCGGCTACGGGTTCCATGTATTAAAAAAAAAAAAAGTGTCCGTTCCGTGTCGGACACACAAATCGCCGTGTCCGTTCCGTGTCGGACACATAAATCGCCGTGTCCGAAAACGTGTCTGTTTTTTTTTTAATTTATGGACACGTTTTGGCCGTGTCGGACACGTGTCGGGCGCGTGTCCAGGCGTGTCCGTGTCCGACACGTGTCCGACACAGTACGACGGGTTTTTTCGGAGTGTCCGTGCAACATAGGTTCTAACATAACTTGACATAAGTCGCGTAATACTTGAAAGCGATAATACATAATAATTCTACATATCACTTGACCTATCATGAATAGGAGTTGGTCGGTAAGATATTTCGTAAGTGTGTTGTCGTATCGTATATTATATCGAAAATCGCTGTATAAAAAGTTTTATACTGATCATACTGTATCATTTGGTATACAAATGTTTGATATGCCTAAGTTCCGGTATGAATACCGATATTGTTCCTAACAAAGGTATAGCTTGCCACTGTTCTTAAGCTATGTCGTTTCACGCTAAAATTTCATAGTACATCGTCCTTAAGGTACTTCAAAGTATACTAAATATTCGGTATGCGGTACTGCAATATATTGAATTTCAATATAATAGTATTCATTTACTATAACAGTATACCGCGATATATCAAAAATTCGATATACCGCAGTATTTAAAAATTGATACATTTACTGCATTATTAGATTTTTGGTATGGTACGATAGTTTTGGGGCAAACTAGTGTGCACCTATTACATGTGCAACATGATCTGTCAGATCCGATTTTGAGCATGCTGATCCAGTTTGGATATGTTGACTACTATTTAAAAAAAAAACAAAAAAAAGAATTAAAACCCTACCCCTCTCTTCCGCTCTGTGCCTCAGATCTCTTATTCTCTCTATCTCTCTCTCTCCTCTCTACCTCCGCTCTCTCTGCCTCATATCTGGCGGCGTTGTTGCCCTAGTTCTTCTTGGTCTTCGAATTGCTTGATAGTTTGTTGGAATACAGAGCTGCACTTGCCTCTGGAATCCTTTTGCCGAATGTTCAGTGTGAGTACTGAACATTAGTAATGTTTTATATATTTCTTACCATATGGCGCGTATGTGCATCTCTAGGGGGTTTAGGAGATATACTAAGTGTTGTTCTGATGTTAATTTATTTTTAGTTTTTTTGATTATTCAATCTCTAAAATTGAAATTGCAGATTGGATAACTATTTATTTTCAACCTTTTTTTATTTTTCATGTTGTTGTAAGTCGAGATGTTGGTCCCGAGATAAACGTTCAGGTGTAGGGGGGGGTGAATACATCTGAAAACTTTCTCAACTTAAAACGCGAACAGTCCTCTTCAGGAAGATGTCGTACTGAACAGGTTCAGTAGACCAGATAAGCTATTCTGAATCGCGTGGCAGAGTGACTGACTTCACTGAGGCCTACTAGCTGACTTAGGTCAGAATTCAGTACCGTTCAGTAGAAGTTCAGTAGAGTGCGGAAATGTGTTGGCCCAATTCAGTTGAGTTAGAAAACGTTTTTAGTAAAAATGTTTCAGTATATTAGTGCAGTCTTTTAAGCTTTGCTGAAACACAGTTGAATGATTTTGAAAGATATTTTCAGTATGATCAGTGGTGATCGCTGCATTGCACCAAATAATCCTGCAAAACTCGAGAATTATATCAGTATAGTTCACAGGGTATCGAACACAGGGAACGGAGGACTAGACATATTATTTTTCTACTTATCTTGGGTTTGGTTAGCAACCACGCAAGTTTTGGGTTTTTATCTAAACTAAGAACTTGTAAAAATTGCAAGAAATGTAGAAACTGAAAACTGAAATAAACTGTTTTAACTAGACAGGTAAGAGATGGGTCCAGCAGAATATTCACACACACGTAATTCCAATCATCGGCACATAAAATGAATTAATCTTAAGAATCAACTAGTTATAGATTACCGTAACTTAAACTCCGTAATCCTCACTCCCACTTACTTAGTCGGTAACCGCCATGTTGGGCATCGAAACGGCTACTTCCCTAATTTAGCTACAACCTACGTTGTTGGGCAATCAATAGATTTAATAGCTAAACAGCTTTATCGAACTAAGGGAGCCTAGTATAGGAGCCTACTCGTATGTTGGGCATCTAATAGTCTCCTACCGGTTTAATCCAACTATTCTTTCGAATAATTTTGCTACTTACCTAGCCTTGTTCCACAAGAAACGATGAAAGTACTAAGTTAGCTACAAACTGGGCAACCTAGGGTGATCAAGCCTAAATTACTAGCCAGATTAAATAAATCAGAACTAACCCGAAACCCTTTGATTAATTATTAGCACCTAAGCCTCATGTACTGTTCACGTGTGCGTTTACATCCTGCCGGACCACTAAAAGTTTAGCTACTCATGAAACTGTCCTGACTGCACAGATAAGACACCTTGCGAAACAGAACATGCATCATTCGTAACCCTAACCCTAGCATGCACGAAAACTAAAATAACGTAAATATAATGAACTAAAAACTGATAACTAAACACGAACTGATTTTAAACTAAACTCAAACTGAATTAAAAACACAAATTGAAACAAGATTAAAAGTACCGATAGTCTTCGATTTCCCGAAACGAAAGGCAAACAAGAAACGAAATTAAACTAACATGCGAACATTAAAAACTGAAATTCGATAGTGTTTGTTCCATCAACTAAAACACTTGCTTGCTTGAAGTATTCGGGAGGAATGGTTGTAGAGCTCTTCTCGTCGGTGGTGCGGTCGGATCGGCGGTGGCTCGGCTTCGGCGTTGGCACGGTCGGCTTATGGTGATCGGAAAGGATGAAGCTCGAGGTTGTGGAAAGGTAGGCACGGCGTAAAAAGTCTCTTGAATTTCGTGCCTCTTCATCCTTTTATAGCACTCCTAGATCTCATCTAGGGTTTCTTGTTGGATAAGGAAAGGATCTTGATAGATATGGAAATATCTAATCCTTCCTTATCCTTCTTCTTTCCTTCTTCTATCTTTCCTTTTCTTTTCCTTCTTCTTCCTTCTTTTCTTTCTCGGCCAAAACCGCTCAAAATATCGCCATTATAGCTAGAAATCGCGCTGCCACATCATCTCCACATGTCGTGCCAAATCAGCCTATTTTTCTGCATAACTGCCAACAAAAGCGTCTCGTCTGCACAGTTAAGAGACTTTTCGGACAGAAATAACTAGGTACGAAATCGACTCATCAAATCTCCTTACACTTGAACTATACTCGCCCTCGAGTATAAGAAGAACAAAAGATAAGTACCTAATTATTTTCGGTCTTCCCCAAGACCCAAGACACAAAAGAAAAGACTCAAGACTCGAACAAAAAAACAAGACTCGACACGAACGAAAGAAAGAAAATAACAACGGACTCACAAAACGAAGATAAGAAGCCATACCAATCAATTCGAAAATCTCCGCAACAATTCACTAGCCAAGCAATGTCAAACCATGCAATCATAATCTCATCCAAAAGGTAGACAATGTAAATTTTGAAACTAAGCACACATATATCAACTTGGTCAAAATCTAAACAATGTGGATCTCCTCAAGTTTCACTCAACACTCAACTAATCTAGGTCCGGTTTAAGCCACTCAAAGGAAAACAATCCACGCAATCACAATAAGAGATCATCACTATAGCAATATCAAGGAGGTCTTTCTCATTCGGTTGTAATGGGGCTTAGGACTTAGACAAATTGATGTCGATAAGGGTCCTAGGGGTACTAAGCTCCATTAAAATTCAGAATCAATGTCATGCATATAATACTCTTCACCTGTGCAGTCAAATCAGTCAAACTCCCACCACTTAGAAAATTTACTTCAATACTACAACATCAATGCTATGCACCCATACTCTTTCTTTTCTGCTACTTTTCGAATTCAGATTTTTTTTTTAATACTTAGACTTTTTATCCAATCTGTTTTCTACAGCATGTCTATACTGGGCAGGTAGGAGACATATGTAACACACTTCAGATTTTTCAATCATGCACAAGAGAGTTCGTAAAACATGCAATAACATGGGTCAAGAGAAAGTTTAAAAAGGCATTGGCTAATTTTTTTTTCTAACTCAAATCAAAGAAATGGTCAAGACTCAAATTGGTTCACTAAGGGATAATGTAGAGTAGGAAATATTTTGTCGCGGCCGTGTGGCTAAAAATCCCTAGTGCCTCCTATCATTTATCACAAGTGATTCAAACATATTGTGACTTTGTGGATAAACTTTCTCAAAGGAATAGAAGGAAGTGTCCTACTTTAAGGCTCAAATCTTATTTAAGTGAGTGGTTATATAATTTCGATCCAACAATGTTTATTTTTCGTCATCCCAAATTACATGCATACACGTGCCTAGATCTACTCTTCACAAAGTCCACAAGCAAGCATATTGAAAATAAAAGCATAAATAAGACAAGCTTGATCATAGAAAACGGCACTTCAAAAATCAAAAATTTTGGCATGCTTCGACACTTCGACACAAAATACCCCCCTCCTTACACTTAAACCTTGCTCGCCCTCGAGCAAGAGAGAAGAGACAAAACAAGGAAAGAAGGCATGACAAAATAAACACACAAAAAACCCTCCTTACACTTGGTCCCTACCAAGTGTAAGAACAAATTAACATTAAAGACAAAAAAAACAAAAAGAAACATCCCCCTCCTTACACTTGATCCCTATCAAGTGTAAGAACATGAAAAACACACAAGAACAGACTCAAAAACAAAAACAAAAATACAAAAAACGAAAATAACATTGGGGAAGAAAAAGTCACCGGTTGCCTCGCCTGGGCAGGCGAGGCAGTCTGCTCATAACTGTGCGGCGGAGGCGGTCTACTCGGCGTCCAAGGGAATCCAGGTCCCGTCTTTAGAGTCGGCACTGTATCCTGTCTGCGAAGTAAAGGCACTCGAGACACGAGGTCCCGGTGGATAAAACTGGATCTCCCGATTAGGCAGTTGGTACAGTAGGCGAGTATGCCTCAACAAATTCCAATCAAACAAAGATGGTGGATCTACCCTACTCAAATAACCCGCATCATGTATGACAAAGTTGCGTTCAATGAACGTGGCAAGAATATGGCATAGAGTCATATGACGCACGGTATGACTAGCAATTATGAACATGTTATGAGCAATCCACCAACCTAAGTTAATGAGGCGCCTAGTAGCCATGCACCATAGAAAATACAATTCATTGGCACTTACCTTTTCAAAAGAAGTACTTTTTCCAGTTAAGTTGTGGGCTAAGTATTGGTGGCAAATGCGAAGGGCGGGATCCTCTATAAAACTTACATGGGAACCGGAAGTGACAAACTCATCCGGGTCGCTTGGGGCGAGAAGCCTCCACGCGGCCCGTGTACCAATATAGCTAGGGTCCTTACTCGGTATACCATGAAATCCCATCTCAAAATGACCTAGATAATAATCATCAAACGAACAAATCCCTAGTCTAGCATTCCACTCGGCCACAGACAAATGATAAGTCCCCCCAAACAAGCTAAACTCAATACAAGGTGTAACCAAATCTTTATCACCCTCAAAATGAAAAGTATTGAAGAACTCACTTGCAACCTCTTTGTAGCACGGATAATGATTCGACTCAAGCAACCATGACCAACCAACATTTCGAAAATATTGAAAGAAAGGTCCGATGATACATGTCGCGCGAAGAAACATGCGGTCGAGGAGGCGGCCACTGCGGAAGTCTTTGCCCTCGCGCTCTTGTAGACGCATATTCATGTACTCAATCTCAAATTGTGAGAGAGCATGCACGGCTTCCGGCGAGTCGAGATGGATTATCATGCAGTTTCCATACTCCACTGCTCTTGGAAAGGCCGAGGAGGAGTCGGAGTCGGCAAGGGACAAGTAGTTCATGTTGAAGTCATCTTCAAAATCCCTATCATGATCATCGGACTTGTAGTCCGAATCTCCTTCCTCTTGGCTCAGAAACTCCCCTCTTAAGCTTTCGCTCCAATTAACGCCCTCATAATAGTTGAGTGGCGGTGGTGGATGTTGCAATTCAAGGAACGACAACCACTCGTAGAGATTTTGAGGAGATCTAGGCGGCGGATTGGAGGAAGAAGCACCGTCCGTACGGCTTGTTCTCGGTTTTCTTACCCTCGAACGATGCGGTGGAGATGGTGGAGGCGTCGGCTCGGATGCTGGTTGAGGACTCGGTTTGGGAGTCGGTACTCGCGGCGGTTTTTGCGAGGTAGCAGCGCCCGTGTGCCTTCGTAACCTTCGTCGCGGCGGTTTTGGCGGAGAAGTAGACTCCGTGGCATAATTGGATCCGGCTTCAACTGCCATGGTTGGCGGATTTGGTTCCTCATCATCTCCACATGTCGTGCCAAATTAGCCTATTTTTCTACATAACTGCCAACAAAAACGTCTCGTCTGCACAGTTAAGAGACTTTTCGGACAGAAATAACTAGGTACGAAATCGACTCATCAATCAGTAATCAATGCAACAGTAAAATAGAGCACACAGAACACAACGATTTTTAAACTAGTTCGGATCCAACAATCCTACGTCCACTGTCCCGAAAAGATCATCAGGCTATTTTATTATACTGAGTTAGTCTCAGTCGGTTTGTGCACTGGACAAACACTGGTCTTGAGATTTATACTGAGCAAGTCTCAGTTTACAAGATATCAAACTAAAGTGTTTGACAAACTTCTCCAACTATGAAGGAGTTCTTTACAATAAAGAACAGTACAAGGATGAACTCCTTCGATCTAAGCTATAGATATGGTTTGCTGAGCTTAGGTTAGAGGGAAGGGAACGAGAATGAGGCTTCTAGAGCGACGAACAATGAGGTATATTCTCTAGGTTCGTATTCAGTCGCTTGGATACTAGAGGCTATAAGTCTAATTCAGCTCGGTTCCCTTTGAGCAAGAATGTCGCCTTTCGCTTAGAATAACTCTTTGAAGATCTTGCAAAAAGCTTAAGTCGATTTGAAGTTGCTCATATTTGCTCGTGTGTTCTTCGTATGTGTCGTGGTTTTCTAGGTGAGCTTTGATTTGAATTTTTTCCTCTATTAATAGATGAGAGTCATGGAAAGATCCGTTGGAGACGATGATCCATGTGTCTCTCTCTTTTGGGTAGCTAACGGCTCTTTCATAGGATGTTGGCAGAGTCATTTCCCTCCATTTCCAGAAAAGTGTTGACTTGCAGCTTTAATCAGAAAGTAGACAGCTGACTGCTCGTCATTGGTCGAGGCTGAAGAAAGTAGGTGAGACAAACTGACTTCAAGGCAGATCTGAAGTTGACTTCTCTGTACCACATATGACTCTACTGCTTTGACTTATAAGATTATTGACAGTCAAGAGACTGTCTGGCCGTTGTTGAGTCTGATCTATGTTCAGTAGCATACTCCTGCTGAGTCTAGCTCTACTGAAGATCAACTCTGAGTTCAGCGAACTGCTCCTGCTGAGTCCAGTTCCACTGACTCCTTTCAGTATGTTGCTCCTGCTGAGTCCAGCACTACTGAGTCTTCTCTTCATGAGTGCGGGGCGATAGTCTATTGAAGAATCAGCAGACAGAACTGAGCGCCTGAACCATGCAGAAAGAATGTCTACTGAGTCTGAAACTCTCAGAGACAGAGACAGAACAAATACAACTCAATGGTTCACCAATCAAAGTAGGGTTTTGGGATCATTCAAATCTATAAGCACTAAGCTACTGAATCATCTCCCAACAATTTCCCCCTATTTGATGATGCCAAAACCTAACACTACAAACTGTCAGGAACAAACTCCTTACAAATGTCACAAGTAGAATAAGTGGAGTTGTTCATCAAGTTCTAAACTACTGAGGGAGTACAGGAGAGAAATATCAGAACCTATACAGAAATCTAACAACAATTTCCCCCTGAACATCCTTATACAATAAATTCCCTCAAGCTTCTAACACAGACAGATCTATTAGCTAAGATAAAACAGATAGACACAGATATCAGCAGTGAGTGTGTGAGTCAGTAATCACTAAGGTGATTCTGAGTGTTAAGCATAAATAAACAAGGCCATGAAGATAATAAGGTATAAGAAAATTCAGTACATTACATCACTTGCTATTCTAGAAAAAAAATAAAAACAGGATACAAAGAAGCTATCTATCTATCTTCTTAACTGCTGGATCCGTGCTTTGAAATCTCTGGACTTCTCCTCTGGCAACGGTAATCCATACATTCTGAAGGTATCTCTCATGAGCTTCTATATCTTCAGCATATCATCAGGGTCAGATTCATCAAGATTCAGGGCTATGACCGCATTGCTGACTTCTCCTTCTATGACTCCAACATGCAGCGATCCATCAAGCTTCTGTGGAGGAGGTAGAGGTCTAGGAACTGGGACTCGAACATCAATCTTTTCAGCTAAGGCTTTCTGGACTCTGGCATAAATTTCAGGGTCGCTCACCAGAAGCCATTCAGCAAAGGCAGTAATTTTGTCCATGTCAGGCCAGTACCTCCAGATGAAGTACCTCTTGATAAATTCTGCTTTGAGAGTTTCCTATCTCTGAGTCCGCTCCCATGGCATCCATGTGTCAATCTTTGGCCATCTGTGAATCTTCAGATCAGTGGGCTTCTTGCTTCTTCTGTACCTATAAGGGATTTCAGCGTTATCAGGTACCCTCTCTCTCGCCTCTTTCTTAGTCCTCAGTCTTAATGCTTCTAAGTCAGCAAGCCTGAGCCTCTCTCTAGCTTCGCTGATTTGTCTAGCTTCAGCAGTTCTGTCTAGAGCCCTATCAATCGTGTCCCATATCTCTTTCATCTCCAGTTCTTGTGCTTTAGAAGGACATACGACAGAACATGTTCTTCTTCTTCTGACTCAGCAGGTGTATGAGATTTAGACTTGGATTCACCCTGCTGGCCAGTCTGCTGCTGTTGCTGTTGTTCTTTTTATTTCACTTTGTCGGCCTCATCGCCGATCTTTAATTTTCTAGGAGGTAGCCTAGACCTTGGCTTCCTTCCCCCTTGGACCTTAGTCTTTTCCTTTGCAGGAGCTTTCTTAGGCTTATTTGCAACCTCTACCTTAGCAATTTCTCGGGCGAGCTTTTCATCTGCCTCGATCTGAGCTCTCTCCTCAGGACTTATGTACCTAGACCCTTTCTTTTGTGGGGTTGGGAGTTTCAGCTGTTTCTTCCCCTTACCTGCCACCGGAGGAGGCAGAGGAGTTTCCTCCTCATTAGAATCCTCCTCAATGAAATCAGCAACCTCCTTAATGTGTTCACTGGGAGTTTGGGTTGCTGAGTCCTTCGGTCCTGAGCCGCTTGGGCCGGTCTCAGCAGGCTCTACACCACCTGCTGCTGAGACACCCTGGGCCTGACCTGTGCCTTGGGGGTCAGTAGGAGCTGATTGACGTCCAGGTGCTCCTCTTACTGATCTAGTCCCCCTCGGTGTCCTCTGTGTTCTTTCCCCCTTTTTGGCATCATCAACTGAGCCAGGGGTAGGAACCAGAACCTTCTTATTCAGACCTTCATATGCAGTGGCCAGCTGATCCAAGGCTGCCTGCATTTTCTCAAGGCGTAGGTGGAGTTCGTTCCTCTCTTCGGTAAGCTCATCGCCGTATTTCTTATGCGAAGAATCCACTAAGGTCTGAATGGCTTGCAACTTAGTATCCATCTTGTCTTCTAGAGTCTTCTGAAGTGATTGGAGTCTGAGCTCTGAGGCTTGACTCATTGAAGAAATGGATTCAGCATGGGCTGACTGAGCTGCCTTAAAATCATCCAAAAGTTTCTTCTGGGCAGCTTCCAGCGATGCTTGTTGCTTTTCGAACTCTGCTCGCTGAGTGGATAGAGCATCTGTGAGAATAGTGGAGAAGTCAGGAGCCGGTGTATTCTGAATGGAAGTTCTGAGCTCCTTCATCTCCTCAGTCTAAGCTAGAGTTGATTGTTTCCACGTCTTGTGGACAGCCTTAGCCAGAAATCTATTCTGAGCACCTTGACTTCTCAGGGCCTTGGCCACAGTCTTGGATCGTCGGCTCTTGGGGCTGGGCGCTACCTCGAATGCAGACCCCAACAAAAGTTGTACTGGGTCCGCGGACTGAGAGGTACCAGCCGCCGACTTGACTGGAGGAAGGATGCTGAGTGGAATTTCAGCAGTTTACGGTTGGGCACCCTCCTCCAGTTGAGTTCCCTTAACAGGGTTCTCAGGGCCCGTATCACTGGGCGGGTCCTGATCATCAGGATCAAACCCATCTGAAGGCGCGGCTGCTGTAGTAGGGATACGGTCATTCAGCATAGCCAGCATCGCCGCCCTTAAATCCTCTATGGAGCAGAGGTCCGCAGGCTTAGAATAGCCTATCTTCTCGCGGATGATCAGCTCCTCCTCATGCAGTTGCTCGCAGGTATGGTGTTGGATCAGCTTATTAAGAGTTGACCATTCCTGGAACCTGATCAGTGTATGAAGCCTAGCCTGCCTTGCGAGAGCAACCAAGTTAGGGTGACTTAATATCTCTGGGATGGCCTCTGAGACTTCTCGGGAGGCTCTGGTTTGAAGACCTACAGCCTCCACCCTGATGGTCTCGGCTTCTGAAGCTGTCTCCGAGTCTTCCACCTCTATTGGAGACATCTCTTTCTCAACAGATGGGATACTGCTGAGAGGTGGAACATCCAGTGGGGTCTGAGTAGTAGGAGTAGTAGGCTCAACATCCGACCCCTGTTCCACTGTCTCTCGCTTTTCAGTGGAGACTGCCTTCTCCACTAAGACAGTCTTCTCAGAAAAATCTGCTTCATCACGCAGTCTGAAGGGAGGGACAACTACTGCCTTAGATACCATCTTCTGCTTCTTCGACGGTGTCTTCTGAGCAATTTTGGGAGGCGACATCTTCTTGGTCGGAGTAGCGGACTTCTTCGATCCTTTCTTCGGCTCAGCAGGCCTTGCCCCAATTTGTTGTAGGGCTGCTGCCTTACTGTGGAAATAAACCTTCTTGGGGTTGAAGTACCCCTTGTCAGCATATGCGATGTGGTCAGCACCGCAGAAGTCCTCTATCATAACTGTCAGCTTCATCCCGTAGAGAAGCTTCCCCTTGACAGTTAGATTGTACGTCTTCTTATCAAATTTTGCAGCCCGAGTCATAAATTCTTTCAGGAAGAATTCTGTCCAGTTGACCTGTGCTCTGTCATAAATTGCCATCATCATCTCTAGCTTCGGTCTGGACACTTGATCAAATGATCCTGCTTGGCTAGTCAAAATCTGAGTGACTATATACGCCAGCGTTCTATACTTCGGCAGCATTGAGTTCTTCGGGAAGGCAGCCCTGAACGACGTGGGCTCGCCGCAGAAGATCTCCAAATACTCGTCCAGCATGTCATCCTTGTACCCTGTCACACTGATACCGGTGTTGGGCAACTGAAAGCTCCGTTGAAGAGCTTGTCTGATGGACATTTGCTTGATTTTGGAGTTAGCACGGGTGGGGTCTATAACATGGTGAATGACGAACCGCCCCACGATGTCTCCGTCTACTGAATCCGAGTTTAAGTAGAACTCTGACACTTGTCGCAGGAGGAAGAAGGCCGGCTTCCTCGACAAGAAACCTTCAAGTCCGGACGACCTCAATGCCTCAAAAATCTCTGTCATGAAATCCAGTTCGTAGGCATGGAACTCCATGATTGGCTCGCACAAAACACGGTCTTTCTCCAATATTTCAACGATGTTGACCGGGGTAAAGACTTGAACTCCTTTGGATGCCATGACTACGATCTGCAGAATGAAATATTAGTATCGAGAAAAATATTACAAAGAAATATGTGATACTGAATATGCATGTATGTTTACCGTAATAATTTGTGAGAAGTTATGGAAGAAGTTTGCAAAGAACAGATTAAATTCTAAGAAAATTCTAGGATTTTAAAGTTGCAGAGCGAAAATGGCGGTTTTCCAAACTTTGAACGTGTTTTATATAATCAAGAAGATGAATATTTTTATATCAATGGTTTAGTTTGAATCCGCTTTATGAGATTGACGGCCAGGATTTAATGTTATAAAATAGGTAATGATCAAACTAGCCGCCTAAGTCAAATTACAGTTGTATATAGCCAAACAAGTAACTTGATTATACATGCATTTAATGCGCTGCAGAGTTCAGCATACTTAGCATAGAATGTCGTGTATTAAATGGAAATCGTTATATTAAATGACATTTTCTTAAGGCATTGAATACGATGCTGAATCTGAATCATTAATGCATATATGATATTGGTTACTGAGTAGAGATACACAAACCTGTCAGCTGAACATCGTAGTCAGCTGATACCTCCTGTAGATGGTTTCTGAATCTCCATGTACTGAATGAGTCTAGTACTGAGAGCGAACATTCCCCCTTATTGAATGCTCCTCTCCTGAATCCACTTACTGACTGGAGTCAGTAGGGTCCAACAGACCTAGCTCTACTGAAAGTTCTCTGAATCTTGCTTCAGCTAGAGGCTTGGTCAGAATATCGCCCTTTGATGGTCACTATGGATCTTCTCCATCCTTATATCCTTCTTTTCGACATGATCACGAATAAAGTGGTGTCTGATGTCCACGTGCTTGCATCTAGTATGAAGTACATGATTATGAGTGATTGCAATCGCACTGGAGCTGTCGCAGAAGATCGGCACTTCATTCTGAATAACGTCATAGTCGCGTAGCTGTTGTCTCAGCCAAAGGATTTGGGCGCAATAACTTCCGGCAACCATGTATTCAGCTTCAGTAGTTGACGTCGCTACTGAATGCTCTTTCTTTGAAAACCATGAGATCAACTTATTGCCAAGGAACTGACAAGTTCCAGAAGTTGATTTTCGGTCAATCCTACATCCTGCATAGTCAACATCAGAGTAACCAGTTAGTTCAATATTATCATCTGCTGGATACCATAAACCCATGCCAGGTGTTCCTCTGAGATAGCGGAGAATCTTCTTTGCTGAGTCCATATGGCTCTGCTTAGGATTCGCCTGAAATCGAGCGGAGACACCTACATCATAAGTTATGTCAGGTCGAGTAGCAGTTAGATATAATAATAAACCAATAATAGCGCGAAATTCAGTATGGTCTACTGATACTCCGTCTTTATCAAGATTGATTTTCATATTCGTGTTCATCGGGATTTAATTGGTTTGCCGGATGTGCAACCGAATTTCTTGATGAGGTCTCGAGTGTATTTGCCTTAATTGATGAATGTTCCCTTCTCCGATTGTTTGACTTGAAAGCTGAGGAAATAATTCATCTCTCCCATCATCGACATCTCGAACTTATCCTTCATCATTTTCTCGAACTGCTGACACATGATGACATTCTTTGACCCGAATATAATGTCATCTACGTAGATCTGCACAAGTAATATGTCGTCGTCCAGTCGAATGCTAAATAATGTGTGGTCTACTGTGCCCTTCTGAAAACCTTTCTGAAGAAGAAACTCAAGTAGGGTATCGTACCAAGCCCTGAGTGCTTGTTTTAACCCATACAGAGCCTTTCTGAGTCTATAGAGTTGGTGTCCCTGCTGAAAGCCGGGAGGCTGTTCTACATAGACTTCTTCTTTCAGCACGCCGTTCAGGAACGCAGACTTCACATCCATTTGATAAACTCTGAAGCATTGATGCGTTGCGTAGGCTATGAATAGTTTGATTGCCTCCAATCTTGCAACTGGAGCGAAAGTTTCATCGAAATATATCCATTTGGCTTGACAGTAGCCTTTTGCCACGAGTCTTGCTTTGTTCCTCACTATGACGTTGTTTTCATCTCACTTGTTCTTGAAGACCCATTTAGTTTCGATCACATGTTGATGTCGGGTCTGTCAACAAGCTCCCATACTTCGTTTCTCGGGAACTGGTTCAACTCCTCCTGCATAGATATGATCCAATTAGCATCCTTAAGTGCTCCCTCAGCTGACTGAGGTTCTTCAGTAGACAAGAAGCAAGAATATAGTGCGCTTTCTCCCTGACATAATCTGGATCTTGTCTTTACACTAGCTGAAGGATCTCCAATAATTAAATCAGAAGTGTGAGCGTCTAGCCACGATCGACGATGTTTTAACTCTTCATCTGAAATTTTTTCAACACAGTTAGTAGGTGTGTTAGGCATTTCAGTTGTACTATTCTGAGATTGAAGCAATTCAGTTACGAGAGTTGGGTCTACTGAGTCACCAGGTTCAGGGGCATTCAGCTCAGGAACTTCATTTGTTCCCCTTGAATTATTATCCTCAGTAGAGGTCTCAGTTACCACTTGGGTTTCTTCATCGACCTGAGTTACCTGGGATTGACTCTGTTCAGTAGAGTCAATCTGTTCAGCTACGTCTACTGCTGGCTGAGATTCAGTAGTCTTATCTTCAATTTTCTCTTCTGAATCATCATCCCAACACAGCTGGATCTTCTCAACATTGTCTTTTAAGATCAGATCCTGTAGCTACTTACTAATGTCCTCAGATTCTGATTTTGAGTTTCTGCTCCTGTCTTCAGTAGCAAACTCATTAAAAACAACATGAGGGCTTTCCTCCACGCAAAGGGTCCGGTAGTTAAAAACTCACGAAGGCTTTTTTCGACCGGGAGTATCCTAAGAAGACTCCCTGGTCTGACTTGCTATCAAAAATCTTTAACTGGTCCTTTCCATTATTGTGGATAAAGCACGAACACCGAAAAATATGGAAATAAGATAAGAAAGGCTTCCTGCCGTTCCATAATTCATATGGTGTCTTCTGATTCTGCTTTGTTAGTAGAGATCTGTTCTGAGTGTAACATGCAGTGTCAGCTGCTTCTGCCCAGAATTTAGATGGGAGTCCTAAGTCTGCGAGTAGGTTTCTTGCTACTTCTTTGAGTGTTCTATTTTTCCTTTCAGCAATCCCATTTTGTTGAGGCGTGCGCGCGATAGATGTCTCATGCTCTATGCCTTCAGCTTTGCAGAACTCTTCCACCATCGAATTCAGGAACTCAGTTCCTCTGTCTGAACGTATCTTTATGATTTTAGTGTTCTTCTCGATACTGAGCCTTTTCAGAACCCCAAGTAACTTTGTTTTGACGCCAGACTTGTTGGCAATAAATATGACCCATGTGTAGCGCGAGTAGTCATCAATGACCACTAAAGCATACTTTTTGCCTCTGATCGTCACAGGAGAGACTAGACCGGATAAATCCATATGTAGCCGCTGAAGGATTCCATCAATGGAAGGCGATGGAACAGGCGGATTTTGCTTCTTTGTTTGCTTTCCCTTCAGACATGCTTCACACTGAGTGTCTTTACTGAATACCTCATTCGGCAGTCCTCTCGCTAGAGCGTTTCTAGCTCGCTTCTTGAGCATCTTGAAGTTGAGATGGCTTAGTCTTCTGTGCCAAAGCCACCCTGTTCTGTTATTGTTCTTCGCCAGCAAGCATACTTCAGGTTCAGCTGAGTTCCAGTCAGCTACATAGATATTTTTTTTGTGCGAACCTGATAACACTGTTTTCCCTATAGATTTATCAATGACATAACAGAAACCAGCATAAAAAATCACTCTATTCGAGTTATCATAAAATTGACTAACAAAGAGAAGATTATGTTGAAGTCCTTCAACATATGATACTCTTGGAACTGTGGTGGTTCCAATGCTGAGTGTTTCGTAGCCTCTGGTTTAGCCTTTTGCATTGTCTCCGAACTCGATTCTGGGTCCTTCTTCAGTAGTATAATTCTTCAGTAGGTTCCTCTGGTATGTCATACATCTTGAGCATCCGCTGTCCACATACCAAGGGTCCTTGTGCACCTGCAAAACATAATTATATTCAGGTATCCTTTATTTTTGATTTTGGGTCCTTAGATGTTAGTTTTGGAAATCCAAATCTGTCTCACGACCCTTGTGGTCTCAGACAGTTTCTTTCCACTCTGATCAACATATTCATCTTTTGTTTGTTCATTGCTAGGGGGTTCAGAATTTCAGCATTGATGGTCTCCCCTTGAACAAACCTATCAGTCAGTCGGTTCTCTGAGCGTACGGGGGCAGATGAGGAGGCTCCATGACTGAAACCAAGTCCCTCCTTGCAATGTTTATGCTTGTTGCTGGCTAGCATAGCCACAAGCTTCTTTTCAGCGCCCATGTACCGCTCTGTCATCAGATTCCTCCAGACATCATTACTCTTCTTAAGCATTTCATGCTCGGTCTGAAGTCCTGATAACTCTTGCTTCAGTAGACTCAGTTCAGTATTCGTCTGAGTCAAGTCATTGGTCAGTACTGAGATCTGATCTTCTTGATGCTGAGACTTGGTTATCAGAGAGTTAATCTCCTCCCTGAGTCTCAACACAACTCCTTTTGACTCAGTAGCAACTTGACTCTCCTGAGAAAGTCTCTGATTTTCCACTTTCAGGGTATCCAACTCCTGAAGAGTCTTACTGAGCTGCAGACTCATCTGAATCTGCTCGTCTAATAGTTCTTCATATGCGATCGAGACGTCCAGATTCTCTTCTGCACCTGAAATAGTGTCGTGTGTGCAATGTGAAGAGGAGTTAAATGGAGCGTGAGAGTTTATCTCATCCTCTTCTCCCGCCATAAGACACTTTTCAGCATCTTCTTCAAGCTATACGGCCATGAATGCGCTTCATCGTCAGATTAATCCATGAAGGAGTCAACTTCATCAGAGTCCTCTGAGAGTTCACCGGCAATATATACTTGACGCTTCTTGATGAACTTCTCCCTTCGAGCTTTACGTGCTGCTCTCTCAGCTGTACTGAGCTCAGGACAGTCATATTAGTAGTGTCCTGGCTTCTTGCAGTTGTAATAGGTGGTGATTCTATCTTCTTTTCTCTCACTGTCTTTCGACTAAGCTGAGTCCTCCTGTTTCCTACAATCAGAAGTATGTGATTCAGGAGTGCGCTTGGGTGTATATTCAGACTTACCCTTTGAGTCTCTGATGACTCTAGAGAGTTTTCTGCGCCTCTCCTTCTCCTTCTGATACTTTACGGCAAACAGTGCATATTTCTTAGCGAGGTTTCCTTCTTGTAGATCACTGATTGAAGGCTCAACCTTGCTAGATGCTGGAGCTGTTGTGCTGACTGACGCTTTGAAAGCATGGTCAATTTGAGTGTCAGCTTCAGCTCGCTGCTTCCTTTGGGGTAGGCCGAACTCGAACTCCTCAGCTTTTAATTCTGAAAAAATATGATCAGGAGAAACAATAACAAGGTCAGAATGTCTAAGCAATGTAGCGAATGGAGTCCAATGTCCGTCCAACAGTGCTCTCAATATTTTGAGATTCATTTCTCGGTTGGAGAAAGTCTTCCCAAGCCCATTGATAGTGTTCATCAGATCCGTAAATCTGACGTTGAGATCTTCAATCGTGTCGCCAGGCATGAGAGACAGTCTCTCCAGCTTCTGTAGTTCCAGCGCTAGTTTATTAGCCTTCATCTTCTAAGTCCCCCGACTCAGTAGCGCCAGAGCATCCCAGAGTTCCTTCGCGGACTTGCAGTCCTGAACTCTTCCGAGATAGGAATCATTCAAGGTGGTCAGTATGGCGTTTATGGCAACCCGGTCTAGATTGTGAAGCTTCGTCTGCTCAGGGGTGAAAATGCATCTGTCTTTAAGGATCTTCTTCCCAGTCACCATGCCACCTCCTTGTGCTGGATCCTGGACTTCGACACTATCAATAATAGGAACGATAGGTCCGTCTTCCAGTACCTCTGTCATGCTGTCGTGGAGGTAAGTCAGATGTGGGGAAGTTAGATGTGCTTCCATTCTGAATCGCCATACCCCTTAGTTCTCTACTGAGAACATGGGTACCATCCTGATTCTTGACATATCAGACATTGTAGATTGTGATATGAATGAAGAATGATATGCAGTGAAAACATTTTTTGGATCCGTTCAACTAGACCAGTTTCAGAAAATAGGAGTCTTAGAGAACTCTAGCTCTAATACCAATTGTTGGTCCCGAGATAAACGTTCAGGTGTAGAGGGGGGGGGGAGGGTGAATACACCTGAAAACTTTCTTAACTTAAAACGCGAACAGTCCTCTTCAGGAAGATGTCGTACTGAACAGATTCAGTAGACCAGATAAGCTGTCCTGAATCGTGTGGCAGAGTGACTGACTTCACTGAGGCCTGCTAGCTGACTTAGGTCAGAATTCAGTACCGTTCAGTAGAAGTTCAGTAGAGTGCGGAAATGTGTAGGCCCAATTCAGTTGAGTTAGAAAACGTTTTTAGTAAAAATGTTTCAGTATATTAGTGCAGTCTTTTAAGCTTTGCTGAAACATAGTTGAATGATTTTGAAAGATAGTTTGAGTATGATCAATAATCAATGCAACAGTAAAAACAGAGCACACATAACACAACGATTTTTAAACTGGTTCGGATCCAACAATCCTACGTCCACTATCTCGAAAAGATCATGAGGCTATTTTATTATACTGAGTTAGTCTCAGTCGATTTGTGCACTGGACAAACAATGGTCTTGAGATTTATACTGAGCAAGTCTCAGTTTACAAGATATCAAACTAAAGTGTTTGACAAACTTCTCCAACTATGAAGGAGTTCTTTACAATAAAGAACAATTCAAGGATGAACTCCTTCGATCTAAGCTATAGATATGGTCTGTTGTGCTTAGGTTAGAGGGAAGGGAACAAGAATGAGGCTTCTAGAGCGACGAACAATGAGGTATATTCTCTAGGTTCGTATTCAGTCGCTTGGATACTAGAGGCTATAAGTATAATTCAGCTCGGTTCCCTTTGAGCAAGAATGTCACCTTTCGCTTAGAATAACTCTTTGAAGATCTTGCGGAAAGCTTAAGTCGATTTGAAGTTGCTCATATTTGCTCGTGTGTTCTTCGTATGTGTCGTGGTTTTCTAGGTGAGCTTTGATTTGAATTTTTCCCTCTATTAATAGATGAGAGTCATGGAAAGATCCGTTGGAGACGATGATCCATGTGTCTCTCTCTTTTGGGTAGCTAACGGCTCTTTCATAGGATGTTGGCAGAGTCATTTCCCTCCATTTCCGGAAAAGTGTTGACTTGTAGCTTTAATCAGAAAGTAAACAGCTGGCTGCTCGTCATTGGTCGAGGCTGAAGAAAGTAGGTGAGACAAACAGACTTCAAGACAGATCTGAAGCTGACTTCTTTGTACCTCGTATGACTCTACTCCTTTGACTTATAAGATTACTGACTGTCTGGCCGTTGCTGAGTCTGATCTATGTTCAATAGCATACTCCTACTGAGTCTAGCTCTACTGAAGATCAACTCTGAGTTCAGCGAACTGCTCCTGCTGAGTCCAGTTCCACTGACTCCTTTCAGTATGTTGCTCCTGTTGAGTCCAGCACTACTGAGTGTTCTCTTCATGGTAATGAGGCTGATAGTCTACTGAAGAATCAGCAGACAGAACTGAGCGCCTTAACCATGCAGAAAGAATGTCTACTGAGTCTGAAACTCTTAGAGACAGAGACAGAACAAATACAACTCAATGGTTCACCAATCAAAGTAGGGTTTTGGGATCATTCAAATCTATAAGCACTAAGCTACTGAATCATCTCCCAACACGAGGTTCTAAGTCTTTTCGGTTTCCATTGAAGTTTAATTTGATTTTGTTTAGAGTATTGAGATCATTGCGTATGCTATGAGTTTATTAGTTAACTAATTTATTGAAGTATCATTTCTTGAAACATAAAGTATCATTTGTTGCGAACAATTGTGTCATTTGTTTAAAACAATTCATATCGAAAAAAATGAAACTTTTTTATTCAAAACAATTGACACTTTTTCGTGAATAAATGACACTTTTTCTGAAACAAATGATACTTTTTTCCGAAGCAAATGATACTCTACAAATAAAACTTTTGTTCACAACAAATGACGCTTTTGTTCAGACCAATTAACACTTATTTCCTAAACAAATGACACTTTTATGAAAAATAATTGATACTTGATGAATGACATTTTTGTTAAAAAACAAATGACACTTTTGTTCTGAACAAATGACATTTTCGTTCTGAACAAATGACACTTTTTCCTAAATATGTGAGACTTTTGTTAAGAATAAATGACATTTTTCTTCGAAACAAAAGACACTCTACAAATGACACTTTTGTTTAAAACAAATGATACTTTTGTTCGAAACAAATGATACTCAATAATTGAACTTTTGTGAATGATGGTAAAATGACGTTCCAAACGAAAATGACACTTTTTTTCAAAATAAATGATACTCGACAAATAACACATTTATTCATTACACATGGCACGCATTCCCTTATCAAAAAATTGAAAAAAATAAAAAATAAAAACTTTTATTTACAACAAACGATATTTTTGTTCACAGCAAATGACACGTTCGTCCTTATAATAAGTCAAAAAAAAAAATTAAAAAAAAAAAAAAAAAAAATTTAAAAAAAAATTGAACAATGGCGCCAGTGGGCGCAAATCCGGGTAGGAGCGGATAATTGCCAAAAATGACCATGTTGCATGTACACATATATATTGCACACAAATTTTTGTGGTATACCAAAGATTACGATACACTAGAATTTTGATAATTTTTTTGATAAGGTATGTATAATATAACGAAAATGACCTTATATTAATAATCTTGATTTTTTTTAATTCAAATGGTGATTTCGACATTAGCATTCACTGTATTTTGGGGGATGAGATCACTTGTCCAATAAATCTCTGTCCAATTGGTGTCCAATTCAAAACGACGTAGTTTTGTATTGAAAAAAATGCATTCTTTATTAAATTATTTTTTCAATACAAAACTATGTCGATTTGAATCGGACACCAATTGGACAGGGATTTATTGGACATGTGATCTCATCCCGTATTTTGGAGTGGGTTAAAGTTTATTCTCAATAAACTGGATTAGTCAATTCTTTTTCTTTCGTCGTGTTCTTTTTGTTTGTTTTAGATTAATCAATATGAAAATTCTATTTCTAACAAAATATATAAAGTTGTTTGGCTTTATAGTATATTATTATGTAAATTATAAGATCGTCCAACTTTATATGTAGTTTTATTGTGAGACACCATGAGTATAAAGATTTTAGGATAGAAGATCCATTAAAAAAAAATTACAAATAGTACCTCAATCGATAAACTTATAGAGGATGCAAACTACTTGTTATTATAAAAAAAATTGTCACAAATATAAGTATACACCATCTCAAAGAAATTCCAAGTGACCATCACAAAATCAATAACATGAAACACTTAACGATCAACATTATTAATTAATCCATCCAAAAGAATTAACTACTATGACTCTCCTAAAACTGACATCAAAACGCAAATTCATAAATCCCCCAACCTTCAAAAGCCTTACCCAAAAACACCTACATGTATTGCTTAAATGTATTAATTCGCACTGAAATTATGGGAAACATATGAATTAGAGGCAAGAAAACATAAATGAAATGGACCATATATTTTACCAAGTAAAGACAATATTTCCATCCTGAAATCAATTCTGATTGAGCGATGAAGCATTGTTCCTTAAAATCTCAAACTTGCTGCTGCATGCCTCCTCCAAGAAATGGAACCCCCCTGGCCCATACAACTCACCTGAACAAATTTAATGTCCCTTCTCACTCAACTCAACCAACTTATTCTCCATAATAAATCTCAACACCTACATGATGCACCGTCAAAAACATATCTAGAGATGTTCGACTTCTTTCCCAGAAAATCATCGGAGTCGATCCCTTCGGAGTCCAACAACAATATTCATCAATCCGACGATGATTTATCCTTGCAAATCGGCCTTCCTAACTCCACAAGCAAAGATGCAAATCCATCTTCATCACCCATCAAGTACTGGATCCCTACCGCCGCACAAATCCTAGTTGGCTTCACTCACTTCTCATGCCATGTCTGCAACAAGACCTTCAACCGCTACAACAATCTGCAGGTTCTCCTTCTTCACCTAAAACCCTTTTTCCAAATTCAATAAATGTTAGCCATGACTTACTTTTATTTGTACTAATTAGATGCATATGTGGGGGCATGGATCGGAGTTTCGAAGAGGGCCGGAGTCGTTAAAGGGGAGCCAGCCTCGAGCTATATTGGGAATCCCATGCTATTGCTGCGAGGAGGAGTGCAGGAATAATATAAATCATCCTCGAGCGAAGCCGTTGAAGGATTTTAGGACTTTGCAGACGCACTACAAGAGGAAGCACGGGACGAAGCGATTTTCGTGTAGTAAGTGTGGGAAGTGGTTGGCCGTGAAGGGTGACTGGCGGACGCATGAGAAGAACTGCGGCAAGAGGTGGCTGTGTGTTTGTGGTTCGGATTTCAAGCATAAGAGATCGCTTAAGGATCATGTTGCCTCCTTTGGTTCTTCTCATGCACCCTCCTCTCCTCCTACTTTTCATCCTAATCTTCTTATCTCATAATTTGTTTGAAAATTGGTTTGGAGATTTATGAATTGTTTGAGCAATATGCATGCATGAAATCTGCATTACAAAAATTGTATTTATATTTTATGTTTGTTGCTTGGCTGCCAAAATTTGAGTCGAGCAATTTTAAGATGAAATTATTAAATTTTTGTGTATCTAAAGCTTTAGCCCTCGTGAAGGAGAAAATAAAAATAAAAATAACAATCTGAAACCAACTGAACTGTCAATTGTTTGTAATCATTTGACCCAATTATATATTTTGTTAATAATCCATATGATAATGCAAAGACTCAAATTTTACCTGTCAATAGATCCATATGCCCTATTTTGAATACTTTCTAGTTTTTAGTTTCGTCTGCGAGAAACAAAATCTTAGGTATTTAAATGTGACTGAAGTGTGAAGGTATTTTATTTATGTACATATTTGCTCTTACCTCCACTAATTTTAAAAAATAATAAATCAACGACATAAAATGTACATTTCTATAGACAATGAGTTAGGACTTTATTTCAGCTATATATAAATTATGCGGTTTAATTTAAAAAATTAATTATATTATACTAGGACAAGTATTAAACATATATTTTAGCTTTTGATTTTCTACATATAATTAATTATAAGTTTTTCCAGCGACTAGAAAATTGAAAAGAAAAAACTTACTATCATGAAAGAGAGCCTTTTTTATGGTTCCTAACATGATGAATTAGGGATGTTTGCAATAGCTTAATTTTTTTTAAGTTTTTAAATTAATGAGAAAATGGTAAGAACTGGTGGAGTGTTTGTAGATTATTATTTAAAAGTAAAAAAATTAAAAGGGGTGTTTGTAAGTAGGAATGGAAAGTAAAAAAGTTTAAAATAGTGTTTGCAAACTAATACTCATATAACTTATTTTGAGATGTAGAATCAAAAAGTCTATCTCACTTATAGTTCAATTAAAATGAGAACTTAAAAAGTTATAAAAATATCATAATTTGGTTAAATTGGATTTTTACAAACTTCATCAACTTCTACCTTTTTCACCTTAAATTAAGAAAATCTTGAAGATTTTAAGTTGTTGCAAACACTTAAAATTAATTTTTATTCTTAAATTAGGAGATAAATTGAAAAATCTATGTAAGAAAGGATCTCATGGCGCACGCGCGAGGGGATCTCACGGTGCAGGCGACGAACGGAACCACCCAAAGTTTGAGGAATAATATTTCGCACTGTTTGGGTTTTGTATATTAAAATTAATTTTATACGTGTATACAATGTTATTCATTGTTACTATCAATTACTCCCTCTGTCACATTATTCTTGTCCAATTTGCTTTTTGCACGGTTTTTAAGGAGAGTTGTTAGTTGTGTGTAGATTGATATAAAGTTGTGGGTCCCACAAAAAAAGTTGTGTGTAATAATTTACTAAAAAAGGAAAGTAGACAAGAATTTTGGGACAACCCAAAATGGAATAGCGGACAAGAATAATGGGACGGAGGGAGTACTACACAGTAATTAAATTGCCCCAAAAGTCGTTAATCGCCTATAAGGTATTTAGATAATTATTTACCTACTTAATTAATAATTAATTTTGATTGATAAGGAAACAATTAATTTATTATTATTTGTTTGGATCATACTTATCAACTTATTACCTTATTTATTAGGGATTGGATTCCTTATCTATTAAGAATAGTTCTATAAATAAATAAAAAGGCATCAAATCTCTGTTACTTAGAATCTCAAATTTTCTAGAGAGAGGCACCGATTTCAAGGGTTTCGAGAAGCTGACTACCCAGCTTGGAAATCAAAATATCTAAATTAGGAGTCGCATATCAAACAACAAAAATGCGAATATACTTTTCTAAATCCTTCACAGACTGCTCAGCCCGGCTGCAATATTGGATAAGATCTTTCAAGATTCTACAACGAAACTCGGCTGAAGGAACTACAAGGGCGATCACTTCACACACAAGGCACATTTGTCGTGGAGAGAATAAGAAAGAGTCTGAGAATAGGAGATAGAGTCGCGTAACAAGAGGAAAAGAGAGAGAGACCCATTTACTCCAAGGCCTCAAACTTACAATCTTTGCTTCTCAATCCAAAGATTCCATTTTTAATCCATGTTTTGCTGAAAGATTCAGTTTTTATTTCGTTTAAGAGAGAATTTTGGTACACCTTCTTTCTTTTGCTAGCATTTCAAACTATCTTTATCTATGGAAGAAGTTCCCTTTGGTTTTGTTTGTAGTGAGATCAAGCTATTTGTGCTTCTAATTCATTTTGATATGTGGATCTGTAAATGGGTCAATGAATTATGCCTAGATATAAAAATCTTGATTAAAGATTCGATTTTCAATTCATTTGAGAAAGAGTTTTTGTTTGTTGCCGGTAAAGGTCATTTCTTGATTTGCTAAGTATAAATTAGTAGAGTTCATTTTGTTGAAAGATAAGTAAGGAATTTATATTGACAAAAAATAGATGTTGCACGACTATTATGTCTACTGAAAATAATATTAGAGTTGAGACTACTACAACATAAAAATTCTATGTGAATTTGATGGAGTGGACTTGTGGATGTAGGAAATGGGATTTGAGTGAGATATCATATAGCCATGTATGTACAACCTTCACAACTAGATATGAGAATCCAAAAGACTATGTTCATGATTGTTATTAGGTAGAATCCTACAAAAAAGCTTATGAGCCGAAAAATAGTACAAATTAATAGAAAGGGCCGGCCCTGACATTTCAAGGGCCCTAGGCGAAAAGCGAAAATGGGCCCCTTATTGAAGTTCCGTGAATCATGTTGTCAGCTAAAGATGTTGAGAAATGATTCAGTAGCCTAGTGCTCAGTAGATTTGAATGATCTCAAAACCTTACTTTGATTGATGAACCATTCAGTTGTATTTGTTTTGTTCTGTCTCTGAGAGTTTCAGACTCAGTAGACATCCTTCCTACATGGTTCAGGCGTTCAGTTATGTCTGCTGATTCTTCAGTAGACTATCAGCCTCAGTACCATGAGAAGAAGACTCGGTAGTGCTGGACTCAGTAGGAGCAACATACTGAAAGGAGTCAGTGGAACTGAACTCAGCAGGACTAGTTCACTGAACTCAGAGTTGATCTTTAGTAGAGCTGAACTCAGCAGGAGTATGCTGCTGAACATAGATCAGACTCAGCAACGGCCAGACAGTCTCCTGACTGTCAGAGATCTTATAAGTCAAATCAGCAGAGTCATACGAGGTATAGAGAAGTCAGCTTCAGATCTGTCTTGAAGTTTGTTTATCTCACCTACTTTCTTCAGCCTCGACCAATGACAAGCAGCCAGCTGTCTACTTTCTGATTAAAGCTGCAAGTCAACATCTTTCCAGAAATGGAGGGAAAGGACTCTGCTATCATACTTTGAAAGAGCCGTTAGCTACCTAAAAGAGAGAGACACATGGATCATCGTCTCCAACGGATCTTTCTATGCCTCTCATCTATAAATAGAGGGAAGAATTCAAATCGAAGCTCACCTAGAAAATCAAGAACACACGAGCATTTACGAGCAACTCAGAATCGACTTAAAGCTTTCCGCAAGATCTTCAAAGAGTTATTCAAAGCGAAAGACGACATACTTGCTCAAAGGCAACCGAGCTGAATCAGACTATAAGCCTCTAGTATCCAAGCGACTGAATACGAACCCAGAGTTTATACTTTGCCGTTCGTCGCTCTAGAAGCCTCCTTCTCGTTCCCTTCCCTCTAACCTAAGCTCAGCAGACCATATCTATAGCTTAGATCGAAGGAGTTAATCCCTGAACTGTTCTTTATTGTAAAGAACTCCTTCATAGTTGGAGAGTTTGTCAAACATTTCAGTTTGATACCTTGTAAACTGAGACTTGCTCAGTATAAATCTCAAGACCAGTGTTTGTCCAGTGCACAAACCGATAGACACTAACTCGGTATAATAAAATAGCCTCCTGATCTTTTCGGGACAGTGGACGTAGGATTGTTGGATCCGAACCACTTTAAAATCGCTTGTGTTCTGTGTGTTTTCTTTACTGTTCATACTGAAAATATCTTTCAAATCATTCAACTGTGTTTCAGCAAGCTTAAAAGATTGCACTAATATACTGAAACAGTTTTCCTAAAAACGTTTTCTAACTCAACTGAATTGGGCCTACACATTTCCGCACTCTACTGAACTTCTACTGAACGGTACTGAATTCTGACCTAAGTCAGCTAGCAGGCCTCAGTGAAGTCAGTCACTCTACCACGCGATTCAGAACAGCTTATCTGGTCTACTGAACCTGTTCAATACGACATCTTCCTGAAAGGGACTGTTCGCGTTTTAAGTTGAGAAAGTTTTCAGGTGTATTCACCCCGTCCCCTCTACACCTGAACGTTTATCTCGGGACCAACAATTGGTATCGGAGCGAGAGTTCTCTAAGACTCTTATTTTTTTGAAACTGGTTTACTTGAACGGATCCAGAAAACGTTTTCACTGCATAACAATCTTCATTCATATCACAATTTTCAATGTCTGATATCTCAGGAATCAGGATGGTACCCATGTTCTCAGTTGAGAACTACGGGGTATGGCGAGTCAGAATGGAAGCACATCTGACTTCCCTCCACAGTAGCATGACAGAGGTACTGGAAGACGGACCTATCGTTCCGATGATTGATAGTGTCGAAACCCAAGATCCAGCACAAGGAGGTGGCATGGTGACCGGAAAGACGATCCCCAAAGATAGAAGTCTCTTCACTCCTGAATAGAAGAAGCTTCACAACTTATATCGGGTTGCCAGAAACGCCATACTGACCACTTTGAGTGATTCCTATCTCGGAAGAGTTCAGGACTGCAAGTTCGCGAAGGAACTCTGGGATGCTCTAGCGCTACTGAGTCGGGGGACTCAGAAGATCAAAGCGATTAAACTGGCGCTGGAACTTCAGAAGATGGAGAGATTGTCTCTCATGCTGGCGACACGATTGAAGATCTTAACGTCGGATTTACGGATACGATGAACACCATCAACGGACTGGGAAAGACATTCTCCAACCGAGAAATGAATCTCAAGATGTTGAGAGCACTACCGGATGGACATTGGACTCCATTCGCTACTTTGCTCAGACATTCTGACCTTGATATTATTTCTCCTGATCATATCTTTTCATAATTAAAAGCTGAGGAGTTCGAGTTCGGCCTACCCCAAAGGAAGCAGTGAGCTGAAGCTGACACTCAAATCGATCATGCTTTCAAAGCATCAGTCACCACAGCAGCTCCCGCGTCTAGCAAGGCAGAACCTTTACTCAATGATCTACAAGAAGGAAACCTAGCTAAGAAATACGCACTGCTTGCCGTGATGTATCAGAAGAAGAAGGAGAGATGCAGAAAACTCTCTAGAGTCGTCAGAGACTCCAAGGGTAAGTCAGAATATACACCCAAGCGCACTCCTGAATCGCATACTTCTGATTGCATGAAACAGGAGGACCCAGCTCAGTCGAAAGACAGTGAGAGCAAAGAAGATAGAGTCACCACCTGCTACAACTGCAAGAAGCCAGGACACTATCAATATGACTGTCCTGAGCTCAATACTGCTGAGAGAGCAGCACGTAAAGCTGGAAGGGAGACATTTATAAAGAAGCGTCAAGCATACATTGCTTGTGAACTCTCAGATGACTCAGATGAAGTCGACTCCTTCATGGATTCATCCGATGATGAAGCGGCATTCATAGCCATAGAGCTTGAAGAAGATGCTGAAAAGTGTCTCATGGCAGGAGAAGAGGATGAGGCAAACTCTTACGCTCCATTTAACTCCTCTTCACACTGCACATACGCTACTATTTCAGGTGCAGAAGAGAATCTGGATATCTCGATCGCGTATGAAGAACTTTTAGACGAGCAGATTCAGATGAGCCTGCAACTCAGTAAGACTCTTCAGGAGTTGGATACCCTGAAAGTGGAAAATCATAGACTTTCTCAGGAGAGTCAGGTTGCTACTGAGTCAGAAGGGCTTGTGTTGAGACTCAGAGAGGAGATTAACTCTCAGATGACTGAGTCTCAACCTTAAAAAGATCAGATCTCAGTACTGACCAATGACTTAACTCAGAAGGATACTGAACTGAGTCTACTAAAGCAAGAGTTGTCAGGACTTCAGACCGATCATGAAATGCTTAAGAAGAGTGATGATCTCTAGAGGAATCTGATGACAGAGCGGTACATGGGCGCTGAAAAGAAGCTTGAGGCAATGCTAGCCAGCAACAAGCCTAAGCACTGCAAGGAGGGACTTGGATTCAGCCATGGAGCCTCCTCATCTGCCCCCGTACGCTCAGAGAACCAGCTGGCTGATAGGTTTGTTCAAGGGGAGACTATTAATGCTGCGATCCTGAACCCCCTAGCAAAGAACAAACAGAAGATGAAGGGACCTCATCCTAGTTATCAGCACTCTGACAAAAACATCAGCACCATATCACCCCAGTTCAGTCAAGGGGGAACCAACAAAGCAAAATGGGCTGATCAGTATGGACCTCCGCAGCTGACTCATCCAGCTCAGTATGGGTTATATTACTATGATCTTATAGTCAGGAGAAGATCCAAAGGTCAGAAGAAGAAGAAGAAAGCCGTACAGAAGGCAAAGGTCAGCAGTCCACACACTCAGAAGATCAGGACTTCTGAACCTGAAAAGCCTCAGAGGTCAGCATCGACCAGTCCAGTGGTCAAATATGTTGATAAAAGTGGAAAGAAACTGTCTGAGACCACCAGGGTCGTAAGACAAATTTGAGTTTCCAAAACTAACATCTAAGGAGCCAAAATCAAGAATAAAGGGTACCTGAATATAATTCTGTTTTGCAGGTGCACAAGGACCCTTGGTATGTGGAGAACGGATGTTCAAGACATATGACATACCAGAAGGACCTACTGAAGAATTATACTACTGAAGAAGGACCCAGAATCGAGTTTGGAGACAATGCAAAAGGCTATACCAGAGGCTATGGAACACTCAGCATTGGAACCGCCACAGTTCCAAGAGTGTCATATGTTGAAGGACTTCAACAAAATCTTCTCTCTGTTAGTCAATTTTGTGATAACTCGAATAGAGTGTTTTCTTACGCTGGTTTTTGTGATGTCATTGATAAATCTACAGGGAAAACATTGTTATTAGGTTCGCGCAAAAAGAATATCTATGTAGCTGACTGGATCTCAGCTGAACCTGAAGCTTGCTTGTTAGCAAAGAACGATAACAGAACGGGGTGGCTCTGGCACAGAAGACTCAGCCATCTCAACTTCAAGCCGCTCAACAAGCTAGCTAGAAACGCTCTAGCAAGATGACTGCCGAATGAAGTATTCAGCAAAGACACTCAGTGTGAAGCATGTCTGAAGGGAAAGCAAACAAAGAAGCAAAATCCGCCAGTTCCATCGCCTTCCACTGATGGAATCCTTCAGCTGCTACATATGGATTTATTCGGTCCAGTCTCTCCAGTGACTATCAGAGGTAAAAAGTATGCTTTAGTGGTCATTGATGAATACTCGCGCTACACATGGGTCATATTTATTGCCAACAAGTCTGACGTCAAAACAGAGTTGCCTACGCTTCTGAAAAGCTCAGTGTCGAGAAGAACACCAAAATTATAAAGATACGTTCAAACAGAGGAACTTAGTTCCTGAATTCGATGGTGGAGGAGTTCTGCAAAGCTGAAGGCATAGAGCATGAGACGTCTGCCGCGCGCACGCCTCAACAAAATGGGGTTGCTGAAAGGAAGAACAGAACACTCAAAGAAGCAGCAAGAACCCTGCTCGCAGACTCAGGACTCCCATCCAAATTCTGGGCAGAAGTCACTGACACTGCATGTTACACTAAGAATAGATCTCGACTGACTAAGCAGCATAAGAGGACACCATATGAATTATGGAACGGCAGGAAGCCTTTCTTATCTTATTTCCATATTTTTGGGAGTTCGTGCTTTATCCACAATAATGGAAAGGATCAGTTAAAGACTTTTGATAGCAAGTCAGACCAGAGAGTCTTCTTAGGATACTCCCGGGTCAACAAAGCCTTCAGAGTTTTTAACTACCGGACCCTTTGCGTAGAGGAAAGCCCTCATGTTGTTTTTAATATGTTTGCTACTGAAGACAGGAGCAGAAACTCAAAATCAGAATATGAGGACATCAGTAAGCAGCTAGAGGATCTGAGCCTAAAAGATAAAGTTGAAAAGATCCAGCTGTGTTGGGATGATGATTCAGAAGAGGAAATTGAAGATAAGACTATCGAATCTCGGCCCGGCAAGCAGTAGTGAGCGAAGATTGACTCTACTGATTAGAGTCAATCCCAGGTAACTCAGGTCGATGAAGAAACCCAAGTGGTAACTGAGACCTCTATTGAGGATAATAATCCAGGGGGAACAAATGAAGTTCCTGAGCTGAATGCCCCTGAACCTGGTGACTCAGTAGACCCAACTCTCGTAACTGAATTACTTCAATCTCATAATAGTACAACTGAAATGCCTAATTCACCTACTATCTGTGTTGAACAAATTTCAGATGAAGAGTTGAAACATCGTCGATCGTGGCTGGACGCTCACACTTCTGACTTGATTATTGGAGATCCTTCAGTCAGTGTAAAGACAAGATCGAGATTTTGTAGGGAGAAAGCGCATTATATTCCTGCTTCTTGTCTACTGAAGAACCTCAGACAGTTGAGGACGCTCTTAAGGATGCTAATTGGATCATAGCTATGCAGGAGGAGCTGAACCAGTTCGTGAGAAACGAAGTATGGGAGCTTGTTGACAGACCCCGACATCAACATGTGATCGGAACTAAATGGTCTTCAAGAACAAGCGAGATGAAAACAACGTCATAGTAAGGAACAAAGCAAGATTCGTGGCAAAAGGCTACTGTCAGGCCGAAAGGATAGAGTTCGACGAAACTTTCGCTCCAGTTGCAAGATTGGAGGCAATCAGACTATTGAAAGACTTGTGGCAAAAGGCTACTTTCAGCCTACGCAATACATCAACGCTTCAGAGTTTATCAAATGAATGTGAAGTCTGCGTTCCTGAACGGCGTATTGAAAGACGAAGTCTATGTAGAACAGCCTCCTGGCTTTCAGCAGGGACATTAGGTTTACAGACTCAGAAATGCTCTGTATGGGTTAAAACAAGCACCTAGGGCTTGGTACGATACCCTATCTAAGTTTCTTCTTCAGAAAGGTTTTCAGAAGGGCACAGTAGACCGCACATTATTCAGCATTCGACTGGACGACGACATATTACTTGTGCAGATCTACGTAGATGACATTATATTCGGCTCGAAGAACATCATCATGTGTCAGCAATTTGAGAAAATGATGAAGGATAAGTTCGAGATGTCGATGATGGGAGAGATGAATTATTTCCTCGGTTTTCAAGTCAAACAATCGAAAAAGGGAACATTCATCAATCAAGGCAAATACACTCGAGACCTCATCAAGAAATTCGGTTGCACATCCGGCAAACCCATCAAGATCCGATGAACATGAATATGAAAATCGATCTTGATAAAGTGGGAGTATCAGTAGACCATACTGAATTTCGTGCTATTATTGGTTCATTATTATATTTAACTGCTACTCGACCTGACATAACTTATATTGTAGGTGTCTGCGCTCGATTTCAGGCGAATCCTAAGCAGAGCCATATGGACTCAGCAAAGAAGATTCTCCGCTATCTTAGAGGAACACCTGGCATAGGTTTATAGTATCTAGCAGATGAGAATATTGAACTAACTGGTTATTCTGATGCTGACTATGCAGGATGTAGGATTGACCGAAAGTCAGCTTCTCGAACTTGTCAGTTCCTTGGCAGTAAGCTGATCTCATGGTTTTCAAAGAAACAACATTCAGTAGCGACGTTAACTACTGAAGCTGAATACATGGCTGCCGGAAGTTGCTGCGCCCAAATCCTTTGGCTGAGACAGCAGCTACGCGACCATGACGTCATTCAGAATGAAGTGCCGATCTTCTGCGACAGCTCCAGTGCAATTGCAATCACTCAGAACCCTGTACTTCATACTAGATGCAAGCACGTGGACATCATACACCACTTCATTCGTGATCATGTCGAAAAGAAGGATATCAGGATGAAGAAGATCCATACTGACCATCAAAGGGCCGATATTCTGGCCAACCCTCTAACTGAAGCTTGATTCAGAGAACTTACAGTAGAGCTAGGTCTGCTGGAGCCTACTGACTCCAATCAGTAAGTGGATTCAAGAGAGGAGCATTCAGCAAGGGGGAATGTTCACTCTCAGTAATGAACTTATTCAGTACATGGAGATTCAGAAACCATCTACACGAGCTATCAGCTGACTACGATGTTCAGCTGATAGGTTTGCGTATCTCTACTTAGTAGCCAATGAAATATTTTATGCATTAATGATTCAGATTCAGCTTCGTATTCAATGCCTTAGAAAATATCATTTAATATAACGGTTTACATTTAAGATACGGCATTCTATGCTAAGTATGCTGAACTCTGCAGTGCATTAAATGCATATCTAATCAAGTCACTTCTTTGGCTATATACAACTGTAATTTGACTTAGGCAGCTATTTTGATCATTACCTGTTTTATAACATTAAATCTTAGCCGTCCATCTCATAAAACAGATTTAAATTGAACCGTGGATGAAAAACTGTTCATCTTCTTGATCATATAAAACACGTTCAAAGATTGAAAACCCGCCATTTTCACTCTGCATCTCTCGAACCCTAGAATTTTCTGAGAAAAGCATTTACCATTTGCAAACAACTCTTATAACTTCTCAGAAATCACTTCGGTAAATTTCATGCATATTCAGTATCACGTACTTCGCTGCACTATTTTTTTTCGATATTGATATCTTATTTTGCAGATCAAAATCATGGCAGCAAAGAACGTTGCAGTCACTATTCCAGCCAACATCGTGGAGATTCTTGAAAAAGACTGTGTTTGGTGTGAACCAATCATGGAATTCGACGCCTGAGAGTTGGATTATATGGAAGAGATCTTTGAGGCGTTGAGGGCATCAGGTCTGGAAGGCTTTCTCTCTAGGAAGCCAGCCTTCTTCCTTCGGAGATAAGTTTCAGACTTATATTTGAATTCTGAATCCGTAGACGGAGATATTAGGGGTCGGTTCATCATTCATCATGTCATAGACCCCGCCCGTGCTGACTCTGAGATAAAATAGATGTACATCAAGAAGCTCTTCAGCGGAGCTTTCAGCTGCCCAGCAGAGGCATCAGCATTACAAGATATAAGGATGATCTTATTGACGAATACCTGGAGATCTTCTGTGGCAAGCCTACGTCGTTCAGGGCTGCCTTCCTGAAGAACGCAATGTTGCCCAAGTATAGAGTGTTGGCATACATAGTCACTCAGATCCTGACTAGCCAGGCAGGGTCATTCGATCAGGTGTCCAGACCCAAAATACAAATGATGATGGCTATCTATGACAGAGCCCAAGTTAACTGGACAAAATTCTTTCTGAAAGAGTTCATGACTCAGGTCGCAAAATTTGATAAGGCTTCAGGCAATCTAACTGTCAAGGGCAAGCTTCTTTACGGGATGAAGCTGACAGTTATGATGGAAGATTTCTGTGGTGCTAACCACCACATCTACGCTGACAAAGGGGACTTCAACCCTAAGAATGTCAGGTTTCAGAGCAGGGTAGCAGCCCTTTAGCAAATTGGATCAGGGCCTGCTGAGCCCAAGAAAGGATCCAAGAAATCTTCTTCTCCGACCAAGAAAAGTTCACCACCTAAGACTGCTCAAAAGACACCGTCGAAGAAGCAGAAGACGGTATCCAAAGCAGTAGTTGTACCTCCCTTCTAACTGAGAGATGAGGTAGAATCTTCTGAGAAGACTGTCTCAGTGGAGAAGGCAATCTCCACTGAAAAGGGAGAGATAGTGGAACAAGGGTCAGGAGCTGAGCCTACTACTCCTATCACTCAGACCCCGCTCGATATTCCACCTCTCAGCAGCATCCCGTCTACTGAGAAAGAGATGTCTCCAATAGAAGTTGAGGACTCGGAGACAGCTTCTGAAGCCGAGACAATCGGGATGGAGGCCTCAACTCTTCAATCCAGAGCCTCCCAAGAAGTCTCAGAGGCTATTCCAAAGATATCAGGTCATTCTGACTTGGTTGTTCTAGCCAAGCAGGCTAGGCTTCACACACTGATAAAGTTCCAGGCGTGGTCAACTCTAAACAAACTGATCCAACACCACACCTGTGAACAGCTTCATGAAGAGGAGATTCTGATCCGCGAGAAGATAGGCTACTTAGAGCCTGCGGACCTCTGCTCCTTAGAGGATTTGAGGGCAGCGATCCTGGCCTTGCTGAATGATAGAGTTCCATCTTCAGCAGCCGCGCCTTCCGATGGGTTCGATCCTGATGATCAGAACCCGCCCCATGATTCAGGCCCTGAGAAGCCTGTTGAGAGATCTCAACTGGAGGAGGGTGCCCCACCAACTACTGCTGAAATCCCACTCAGCATTCTCCCTCCAGGTCAGTTGGCGGCTGGTACCTCTCAGGTCGCGGACCCAGTACAACTTTTGCTGGGGTCTGCATTTGAGGTAGCGCCCAGCCCTAAAACCCGACGTTCAAAGACTGTGGCCAAGGCACTTAGAAGTCAAGGTGCTCAGAACCGACTTCTGGCCAGGGCTATCCACAAGACGTGGAAACAGTCAACTTAGGCTCAGAGTGAGGAGATGAAGGAGCTCCGCACTTCAATTCAGAACACACCAGCTCCGGACTTCTCTACCATACTGACAGATGCTCTATCCACTCAGCGAGCCGAATTCGAGAAGGAACAAAAACTGATGGAAGCTGCTCAGAAGAAACTTCTTGAAGATTATCAGGCAGCCCAATCAGCCCATACTGAATCTATCTCTTCAATGAGTCAGGCCTCAGAACTCAGACTTCAGAATATTCAGAAGGCTCTAGAAGAGAAGATGGATAATAGGTTGCAAGCAATTCAGACCGAGGTGGAGTCTTCCCATAAGAACTATGGAGATACACTTACTGAAGAGAGGAATGAACTCCACGAACGCCTCGAGAAACTGCAGACAGCTTTGGATCAGCTGGCGACTGCTTATGAAAGTCTGAACAAGAAAGTTTCGGTACCCACCCTTGGCTCAATTGATGATGCCAAAAAGGGGGAAAGGGAAAGAATACCGAAGGCACCGAGGGGAACCAGATCAGTAAGGGGAGCAACCCAGACTCGTCAATCTGCTCCCACTGAACCCCAAGGCACAGTTCAGGCCCAGGGTGTCTCAGCAGCAGGGGATGTAGAGCCTGCTGAGACCGGCCCAAGCGGCTCAGGACCTAAGGACTCAGCAACCCAAACCATTCCAGAACTCATTAAGGAGGTTACTGATTTTGCTGAGGAGGATTCTGATGAGGAGGAAACTCCTCTGCCTCCTCCGGTGGCGGGTAAGGGGAAGAAAGTGCTGAAACTCCCAACCCCACCAAAGAAAGGTGCCAAGAGGTATATTAGCCCTGAGGTGAGAGCTCAGATTGAGGCTGATGAAAAGCTTGCCCGGGAGATCGCTGAAGCAGAAGCTGCCAACAAACCGAAGGAAGCTCCATCAAAGGGTAAGATCAAGGTCTCAGGGGGTAAGAAAACTGGAACTAGACCTCCTCCCCCAAGGAAGCTCAGAATCGGCGATGAGGCCGATAAAGAGAAGGAAAAGGAACAACAACAGGAGACTGGCTAGCAGGGTGAAACTAAGTCTAAATCTCAATCACCTGCTGAGTCAGAAGAAGAACAAAACATTCCCTCCTATGTCCCCTTTAAGGAACAAGAGTTGGAGATGAAAGAGATGTGGGATACAATGGAGAGGGCTCTAGACAGGACTGCTGAAGCTAGACAAATCAGTGAAGCCAAAGAGAGGCTCAGACTTGCAGATTTAGAAGCTCTCAGGTTGAGGACAGAGAAAGAGGCTCGGGAGAGAATACCTAACAAGCAAGCTGAAATCCCTTATAGGTACAGAAGAGGCAAGAAGCTCACTGATATGAAAATTCACAGATGGCCAAGAATTGACCAATGGATGCCATGGGAGCGGACTCAGAGATGGGAAACTCTCAAAGCAAAATTCATTAAGAGATACTTCGTCTGGAAGTACTGGCTTGACATGGACAAGATAACTGCCTTTGCTGAATGGCTTCTGGTGAGTGATCCTGAAATTTATGCCGGAGTCCAGAAAGCCTTAGCTGACAAGATAATTGTATATTTGTAAGGAGTTTGTTTTTGACAGTTTGTAGTGTTAGGTTTTGGCATTATGAAATAGGGGGAAATTGTTGGGAGATGATTCAGTAGCTTATTGCTAGTAGATTTGAAGATCCCAAAACCCTACTTTGATTGATGAACCTTTTAGTTGTATTTGTTTTGCTTGTCTCTGAGAGTTTCAGACTCAGTAGACATTCTTTCTGCATGGTTAATGCGCTCAATTCAGTCTGCTGACTCTTCAGTAGATTGTCAGCCTCAGTACCATGGGAAGAAGACTCAGTAGTGTTGGACTCAGCACGAGCAGGATATTGTAAGGAGTCAGTGGAACTGGACTCAGCAGGTGCAGTTCACTGAACTCAGAGTTGATCTTCAGTAGAGCTAGACTCAGCAGGAGTATGCTACTTAACATAGATCAGACTCAGCATCGGCCAGACAATCTCTTGACTGTCAGTAATCTTATAAGTCAAATCAGCAGAGTCATACGAGGTACAGAGAAGTCAGCTTCAGATCTGCCTTGAAGTCTGTTTGTCTCACCTACTTTCTTCAGCCTCGACCAATGACGAGCAGCCAGCTGTCTACTTCCTGATTAAAGCTGCGAGTCAACATTTTTCTAGAAATGGAGGGAAAAGACTCTGCCACCATTCTTTGAAAGAACCGTTAGCTACCCAAAAGAGAGAGACACATGGATCATCGTCTCCAACGGATCTTTCGATGTCTCTCATCTATAAATAGAGGGAAGAATTCAAATCGAAGCTCACGACACATACGAAGAACACACGAACAATTACGAGCAACTTCAAATCGACTTAAGCTTTTCACAAGATCTTCAGAGAGTTATTCCAAGCGAAAGGCGACATTCTTGCTCAAAGGGAACCGAGCTGAATCAGACTTATAGCCTCTAGTATCCAAGCGATTGAACACGAACCCAGAGCTTTTACCTCACCGTTCGTCGCTCTAGAAGCCTCATTCTCATTCCCTTCCTTCTAACCTAAGCTCAGCAAACCATATCTATAGCTTAGATCGAAGGAGTTCATCCTTGAACTGTTCTTTATAGTAAAGAACTCCTTCATAGTTGGAGAGTTTGTCAAACGCTTTAGTTTGATACCTTGTAAACTGAGACTTGCTCAGTATAATAACTAAGACCAGTGTTTGTCCAGTGCACAAACCGACTGAGACTAACTCAGTATAATAAAATACCATCCTGATCTTTTCGGACAGTTGACGTAGGATTGTTGGATCCGAACCACTTTAAAAATCGTTGTGTTCTGTGTGCTCTATTTTTACTGTTGCATTGATTACTATTCATATTTAAAATATCTTTCAAAATCATTCAACTGTTTTTCAGCAAAGTTTAAAAGACTGCATTAATATACTAAAACAGTTTTACTAAAAACGTTTTCTAACTCAACTGAATTGGGCCTACACATTTCTGCACTCTACTGAACAATACTGAATTCTGACTTCAGTCAGCTAGCAGGCCTCAGAAGAGTCAGTCACTCTGCCACGCGATTCAGAACAGCCTATTTGGTCTACTGAACCTGTTCAGCTAGACACTCTTTTGAAAAGGACTGTTCGCGTTTTAAGTTGAGAAAAAGTTTTCAGGTGTATTCCCCCCCCCCGCACACACACACACACACACACACCTAGGGATGGCAAAAGGACCCGGAACCGTTGGACCCGACCTGGACCCGTACGCGTAGAATCGGGTAATACCCGCCCCGTACGAGAACGGGGCGGTTCCGGACCCGACCCGTGCCGGGTCCGGGGCGGTTCCGGTTCCGGCAGTGGAACCGCCCCGCCCCGCCCCGTGTAGAACCGCCCCGTAATAAAAATGCTACTAGCGGGATTCGAACCTGCATCAATGGTTTTTGTACATGAACTTATTCCAGTTGAGCTAATACACACATTCGTTATTTCTATAGATATATAATAATATTAATATATAAAAATATAATATACTAAATTAATACATATTTCGAAAATTCATATAACAAACTAATACATATTTCGAAAATTTAATTATCGTAATATATATTTCGAAAATTCATATAACAAAGTAAAATAAATCTAAGTTCTATAAATAAAAAGTATTAGTTTATAAAATCTATAAATATTCAAATTTTTGTAAAATTCAAATTTTAAGTGAAAAATTTGGAGGGTTTTTCAAATATTTGGGAACCCTCCAAAAATTTTAATTTCCCCAACTATATATATACCTTACCCATTATCCCAACCCATTTTTCACATCTTCATTAAATTTAATACTTCATTATCTCTCTCTCTCTCTCTTTTTTTTCCTTTCTTCCCCTATTTTTTCCCCTTAAATCTATATCTTATTTTAGAAAATTCAATTACGGTAATATATATTTTGAAAATTCATATAACAAAGTAAAATAAATCTAAGTTCTATAAATAAAAAGTATTACTTTATAAAATCTATAAATATTCAAATTTTTGTAAAATTCAAATTTTTGTAAGTATTAGTGAAAAAAAAAAGTGGCAGTTCTAAACGGGGCGGGGCGGGTAGGATCCTCCCCGTACGGGTCCGGTTCCGGGGCCAATTTTATGGACCCGTACGGGTCCACGGGGGGGGGCGGGTCCGGGTTTTCACGGGGCGGGGCGGGTCCGGGTAGTATGATACCCGGACCCGAACCGCAATTTTGCCATCCCTACACACACCTGAACGTTTATCTCGGGACCAACAAGCTTTATAGCAAAGCAGGGAGAGTGCTGGCAGCTCCTCATTGGTCGAGGTTATGAGAGTAGGTGAGGCTTGTTCAATCTCCAAGTATACGATGAGTTGACTTCCTCTAAATCCTCGGACCTTTTACTAAATTGTCTCCTACTTCAATTCCCATGGTTCTGAGATTTCAGCTCGTGGCTCGAATTCCTTCTTAGATTCAGTTGGTTATAGCTTACCTAACTGACTTCTTCGATACTGAGTTCCTTCGGCTGAGTGGCAGATCTTCTACTGAATGCATCAACTACTGAACTCTAGCCTACTGAGTTCCTAAAATGCTGAACTCAACTAGGCTATTACATTATCGAAGGTTCGTCATTCAGTTAGGGGTTTTGAGATCTTCAAATCTTATCATACTGAATCTCATCCCAACTAGTATGATAAGCATTAGGTAGACATTGAAAGCACAAACAAGTTATTATTTGTAGCTTTTTTTTTAATCCAAGGTACAAGTTTAGTTACTTAGAATTTTTGGTGAATGAAAAGTTTGATAGTGTTGTGGCTGAGACCTTTATGTTGAGTTTGAAAGATATCGTTGCTATGATTGTTAAAGATATCCTAGCTATTCCCATTACTACGATTGCTTCTAAATCGGCTTTCAGCTTTGGTGGGAGCGTAATTAATGTGTACCGTACAAGGTTAGCCTCCGCAACAAACGAGGCCCTTATATATGCTCAAAATTGGTTGAATTCAGAACCAGTGGCAATGCCTACAATGGTGTTATCTCAGTACTGTGTGTTCTTGAATTGGTTGGTTTAAGTATTCGTCGATAGAGATTGCTTCTTCTTTTTTCTAAGTGTAGTAAGATGGTTGATTTTTAGTTGTTATTTACTGTGCATAAGCATCTGATCAAGATTTAGAAAACCTTCTATTATTAAACTAGTCCAAAGATCGAAAATTCGACAAGTGTTCAAACTGATAGAGTTTCTAGACTAGTGCAAACATTGAAAATTATGCACTAGTTATAAATTCCCCCTTTAATCGAATAATCGTATTAAAAGTGTGAATCGAGTAACCGTATTAATCGTGAATTCGTGCTAGCGACGGATAATCGAGTAATCATATTAATCGATTTATTCTTGTAATCGTTCAGGTTGTCTTATTCCTCTAATTGTGAACATGTATTAATCGTTAGGGGCTTCTAAGAATCGTGTAATCGTCTTAATCGTGTAATCATCTTGATCGTGCAACTAAGAACAGGGTCTCAACCCCAAACCCTGTTCAAACCCTAAACCCTAAAACCCTAAACTCTAAACTTAACTAAAATAATTAATCTAATGAGTTTCGATAATTTGATTATAATGCAATAACACCCCTTAATATATTTGATTTGATTACGTGATCATTACTTATATATGAAATTCATGTAAAATCTTAAACTATAAGTATTGTTCTTAAGGCTCTCTAACATTTGAAAGTTATAGTTGCTATATTAACATCACATAGTATGTAAGAGAGATGAATCGATTCATCACCACCTATTAATTATTGTTAATATACTTTTATTGAACATACATAATGATGAAAAAAAATAGTTAACATATGATCAATTAATCATGATTTATAATGCATTAATATCTCACTTCCACGATTGTACAATTTAATCGTGTTTTAAACATTAATCGTCCAGGGCTTCTAAAAATCTTGTTTTCGGCCAAATTTATTAAAACTCCAATACAATAAAAATAAATTCAAAATACAATAAAATTAAATTCAAATACAATCGAAATTAAATTCCAAATACAATAAAAAAGTTATTCAATATTTTTGCTCATAGCATAAACACTAGGATCATTTCTATTCTCAAAAAGCATCTGATTCAAATCTTTGTCACAATTTAGAGGAACCTTAATCTTTCTACGATCATAAGTGTTTGTATGATAAAATAAATCGTAGTGTGTGGTCGAAGAATCGATTTTTAGGTTCCGGTGAATATCTTGTACTAATTGTTGAATTATAAAATTCACCAACGTGTAGAATAACAATTCATATCCACCTACGTATTAAGATATGTTCCACTGACCACTATGTCGAAGAATAATTCGTTGTCACCTCATCTATATTAAGATAATTAATTATTATCGTCTAGTTATGAACATGAGGATGCATTAACGATTATTCGATATAATCGTTATCGTCTAGTTATGAACATGAGGATGTAGATTTCTAGAGAAAACGTATATTTGCAAGTATGAATTAGAAAAAACTTATATTTGCACAAAATTCCTCAAAAATGAAAAAATAAGATGACTTACTGGATCCATCTCTCGGGCATTGAGAATATGTTTGGACGGATTTTTTTGTGTCTCAAATCTATTTTCATTTCTTAAAATGAGATCTATTTTTCAATTTCAACTTATTATATGTATATAGATTCAATCATTAATGCTCTAAGGTCAGAAAAATTGAATGTTGTAAGGAAGGTAGTTGCCTTTCATTAAATAACGAAAGTTATATTTTATTATATTATATAAATATTTATTAAATTATTTCATTAAACGATTACTCGATTAAGTCGACTACTCGATTTAATACGACTACTCGATTAATGCTTTCAAGTACGATTACCGAAAAATGTTGGAAGTTGAAACCGTCATTTCCTCAATTATTACTCGATTATTTTAATTAATGCTTTTAATATGATTACTCGCTTCACACGATTAATGCTTTTAATATGATTACTCGATTAAATCGACTACTTGATTAATGCTTTTAATACGACTACTCGATTAATACTTTCAAGTACGATTACCAAAAAATGTTGGAATGAATTATCCAGTAAGGGGTCTTTCACATAGAGATTCAATCACTACTAATAGGAAGTGTGAATAGAGATCCCTTCAACTATAACAATATTCGTTATTTGACAAAGGTGAAATAGTTTCTGATTACACGAAACTGTCAGTTCCTCATATATTACTCGATTATTTTATTAATATTTTTAATACGAGTACTTGATTCACACGATTAATATTTTTAATACGATTACTCGATTAAGTCGACTACTCGATTCATGCTTTTAATAAGATTGATTACTCGATTCATGCTTTTAATACGACTACTCGATTAATGCTTTCAAGCATGATTAAGTCGGTTTCTTTTTTTCATGATGTACCCAATGGCTACAAAAATTACACGATTAATTATAATGGATTTGTAGTCACAAACAAGCAAACAAAAATCTAAATTATATATTTCCCTTGCATTTTCTTTTCCTTTTGTTTGGATCTTTATCAGACTCCAATTTTTCTTCTTTATGTTGGCCTACCACAAGTCCTTCCTTCATTATGGGGAAGAGGAGGTTGGTTTTCTGTTTTTTGTCCATTCACGTCTTCTATTAACAGGGTCGTCCCTTATGAAGAACTAATGGGGCAAAGGCCTAGGACCCAAATTTGAGGGGTCCCCCAAAATTTGAACCCATATTGTATATTTTATAGGCCCATACTATGTAAAAATAATAATAATAATAATAATAATAATAATAATAATAATAATAATAATAATAATAATAATAATAATAATAATAATAATAATAATAATAATAATAATAATAATAATAATAATAATAAAACAAGAGCATTAATATAGACCATGAGTTATAGCCCATATTGTATCTATAGCCTAGAAATTGAAACCCATATGGGAGACCGGAGTCCGGACGACCTTCCTATTGAAGAATTTTATTTAGGCCCAATCAATTTTGTCGTTAAGTCATGATAACTACATTGGCCATAATAATACTTCAGAATATTCTACAATTATTTTATATATGTGTGTTTAAATATATTAAGACAATGATGTGACATTATGTTATATTCCCTCCGTCCCATTCCACTTGTCTTGTTTCTTTTGGGCACGGAGATTAAGAAGAGTGGGTGGTTGTGTGTAGATGAGTGTGTGATTGTATGTAAAGAGGTAGGCCCCACAAAGAAAAAGTGGTATGTTGTGTAATGATTAGGCTTCCTTTTTTGGAAACTAGACAAGTCGAGCGGGACAGCCCAAAAAGGAAAACTAGACAAGTCGAATGGGACGGAGGGAGTATGTAATTAAGGCAACCAGTTAAAAGTTATTGAGCATAAAATACAAACAAACAAAGACGAAAAAAAATATTACACAAACTTCTTGTTGAATTATGTGAAGCATTCAGGTATGACTAAAATTAAAATTGATAAAATCACATTTACGTTGTACTATTGTCTCAAGAAATGTTAAATGAATTAGGGATTTTATGCATTGAAAATAAGGTATTGGAAAAGCTTAATCTTAATAATGTGATTGATGATTTTGTTTCTCAAAATGTTAGAAGATTTAAATTATTCGATTCTTTTTTTTTTAATTTATTGCACTTCACGGTTTTTACTTTTAAAGTTATGTATGCACACAAACATGAAATATCTTTTTTTTTTTTAATGTATATCTTTTGTTGGTCCCGAGATAAACATTCAGGTGTAGGGGGGGTGAATACGCCTGAAAACTTTCTCAACTTAAAACGCGAATAGTCCCTTTCAGGAAGATGCCATATTGAATTGGTTCAGTAGACCAGATAAATTGTTCTGAATCGCGTGGCAGAGTGACTGACTTCACTGAGGCTTGCTAGGTGACTTAGGTCAGAATTCAGTACCATTCAGTAGAAGTTCAGTAGAGTGCGGAAATGTGTAGGCCCAATTCAGATGAGTTAGAAAACGTTGTTAGGAAATCTGTTTCAGTATATTAGTGCAATCTTTTAAGCTTGTTGAAACACAGTTGAATGATTTGAAAGATATTTTTAGTATGAATAGTAATTAATGCAACAGTAAAGAAAACACACAGAACACAAGCGATTTTAAAGTGGTTCGGATCCAACAATCCTACGTCCACTGTCCCGTAAAGATCAGGAGGCTATTTTATTATACTGAGTTAGTCTCAGTCGGTTTGTACACTGGACAAACACTGGTCTTGAGATTTATACTAAGCAAGTCTCGGTTCACAAGGTATCAAACTGAAGTGTTTGACAAACTCTCCAACTATGAAGGAGTTCTTTACAATAAAGAACAGTTCAGGGATGAACTCCATCGATCTAAGCTATAGATATGGTCTGTTGAGCTTAGGTTAGAGGGAAGGGAACGAGAAGGTGGCTTCTATAGCGACGAACGGTAAAGTATAAACTCTGGGTTCGTATTCAGTCGCTTGGATACTAGAGGCTTATAGTCTGATTCAGCTCGGTTCCCTTTGAGCAAGTACGTCGCCTTTCGCTTTGAATAACTCTTTGAAGATCTTGCGGAAAGCTTTAAGTCGATTCTGAGTTGCTCGTAAATGCTCGTGTGTTCTTTATTTTATAGGTGAGCTTCGATTTGAATTCTTCCCTCTATTTATAGATGAGAGGCATGGAAAGATCCGTTGGAGACGATGATCCATGTGTCTCTCTCTTTTAGGTAGCTAACGGCTCTTTCAAAGTATGGTGGCAGAGTCCTTTCCCTCCATTTCTGGAAAGATGTTGACTTGCAGCTTTAATCAGAAAGTAGACAGCTGGCTGCTTGTCATTGGTTGAGGCTGAAGAAAGTAGGTGAGACAAACAGACTTCAAGACAAATCTGAAGCTGACTTTTCTATATCTCGTATGACTCTGCTGATTTGACTTATAAGATAACAGTCAGGAGACTGTCTGGCAGTTGCTGAGTCTGATATATGTTCAGTAGCATACTCCTGTTGAGTTCAGCTCTACTGAAGATCAACTCTGAGTTCAGTGAACTACTCCTGCTGAGTTCAGTTCCACTGACTCCTTTCAGTATGCTGCTCCTGCTGAGTCTAACACTACTGAGTCTTCTTCTCATGGCACTGAGGCTGATAGTCTACTGAAGAATCAGCAGACAGAACTGATTGCCTGAACCATGTAGGAAGGATGTCTATTGAGTCTGAAACTCTCAGAGACAAAACAAAACAAATACAACTGAATGGTTCATCAATCAAAGTAGGGTTTTGGGATCATTCAATTCTACTGAGCACTAGGCTACTGAATCATCTCCAAACAATTTCCCCCTATTTGATGATGCCAAAACCTAACACTAAAAACTGTCTGAAACAAACTCCTTACAAATATTACAAGTAGAATCAGTGGAGTTGTTCTTCAAGTTCTATACTACTGAGGGAGCACATGGAAGAAATATCAGAACTTATACAGAAATCTAACAACAATTTCCCCCATAAACCTCTCAACTAAACAAGAAAGAATCTATCAATCTAAGTAAAAACAGATAGACACAAATATCAGCAGTGAGTGTGTGAGTCAGTAATCACTTAGGTGATTCTGAGTGTTAAGCTTAAATAAATAAGGCCATGAAGACAATAAGATATTGTCGGGCCGAACAACAATGATATTTTATATATATGCGAATATTCAGTACAGTACATCATCTGCTATTCTAGAAAAACAACAAAACAAGATACAGAGAAGCTAACATCTATCTTCTGAACTGCTGGATCCGCGCTTTGAAATCTCTTGACTTCTCTTCAGGCAACGGCAATCCATACATTCTAAACGTGTCTCTCCTCAGCTTATGTATCTTCAGCATATCAGCAGTATCTGACTCATCAAGATCAAAGGCTATGACTGCACTGCTGACCTCTCCTTCTATGACTCCAACATATAGTGATCCATCGAGCTTCTGTGGAGGGGGCAGAGGTATTGGGACTGGAACTCTGACATCTATCTTCTCAGCTAAGGCTTTCTGGACTCTGGCATATATTTCAGGGTCGCTTACCAGAAGCCATTCTGCAAAGGCTGTAGCTTTGTGCATGTTCGGCCAGTACCTCCAGATGTAATACCTCTTGATAAATTCTGCTTTGAGCGTTTCCCACCTCTGAGTCCTCTCCCATGGCATCCACGTGTTAATTCTAGGCCATCTGTGAATCTTGAGATCAGTAGGCTTCCTGCTCCTTCTATATTTATACAGAATTTCAGCTTTTTCAGGAACCCTCTCTCTTGTCTCTTTCTCTGTCCTGAGCCTTAGAGCTTTTAGATCTGCGAGCCTGAGCCTTTCTCTAGCTTCGCTGATTTGTCTAGCTTCAGCACCTCTGTCTAGATACCTGTCCATCATGTCCCATTTTTCTTTCATCTCTTCTTCTTGGGCTTTAGAGGCGACATGTGACGGAACATGCTCTTCTTCTTCATCTGACTCAGCAGGGGTTTGAGATTTAGACTTGGTTCCACCCTGCTGACCAGTCTGCTGCTGCTGCTGATGTTCCTTCTCTTTTTCTTTATCGGCCTCATCGCCGATTTTCAGCTTCCTAGGGGGTGGCCTCGTTCCAGGCTTCCTTCCCCCTTGAACCTTAGTTTTTCCCTTAGCAGGAGCTTTCTTGGGCTTATTAGCAGCCTCTGCCTCAGCTATTTCTCTGGCGAGCTTCTCATCAGCTTCTATCTGAGCTCTCTCCTCAGGGGTTATAAACTTCTTAGCTCCTTTCTTTGGTGGGGTTGGGAGTTTCAGAACTTTCTTCCCCTTACCTTCCACTGGAGGAGGCAGAGGAGTTTCCTCCTCATCAGAATCCTCCTCAGCAAAATCAGTAACCTCCTTAATGAGTTCTGGAACGGTTTAGGTTGCTGAGTCCTTAGGTCCTGAGCCGCTTGGGCCGGTCTCAGCAGGCTCTACATCCCCTGCTGCTGAGATACCCTGGGCTTGACCTGTGCCTTAGGGTTCAGTGGGAGCAGATTGACGAGTCTGGGTTGCTCCCCTTACTGATCTGGTTCCCCTCGGTGCCTTCGGTATTCTTTCCCTTTCCCCCTTTTTGGCATCATAAATTGAGCCAAGGGTGGGTACCGAAACTTTCTTGTTCAGACTTTCATAAGCAGTCGCCAGCTGATCCAAAGTTGTCTGCTGTTTCTCGAGGCGTTCGTGGAGTTCATTCCTCTCTTCAGTAAGTGCATCTCCATAGTTCTTATGGGAAGACTCCACCTCGGTCTGAATTGCTTGCAACCTATTATCCATCTTCTCTTCTAGAGCCTTCTGAATATTCTGAAGTCTGAGTTCTGAGGCCTGACTCATTGAAGAGATAGATTCAGTATGGGCTGACTGGGCTGCCTGATAATCTTCAAGAAGTTTCTTCTGAGCAGCTTCCATCAGTTTTGCTTCCTTCTCGAATTTGGCTCGCTGAGTGGATAGAGCATCTGTCAGTATGGTAGAGAAGTTCGAAGCTGGTGTGTTCTGAATTGAAGTGCGGAGCTCCTTCATCTCCTCACTCTGAGCCTAAGTTGACTGTTTCCACGTCTTGTGGACAGCCCTGGCCAGAAGTCGGTTCTGAGCACCTTTGACTTCTGAGTGCCTTGGCCACAGTCTTTGAACGTCGGGTTTTAGGACTGGGCGCTACCTCAAATGCAGACCCCAGCAAAAGTTGTACTGGGTCCGCGGCCTGAGAGGTACCAGCCGCCAACTGACCTGGAAGGAGAATGCTGAGTGGGATTTCAGCAGTAGTTGGTGGGGCACCCTCCTCCAGTTGAGATCCCTCAACAGGCTTCTCAGGGCCTGAATCATGGGGTGGGTTCTGATCATCAGGATCGAACCCATTGGAAGGCGCGACTGCTGAAGATGGAACTCTGTCATTCAGCAAGGCCAGGATCGCTGCCCTCAAATCCTCTAAGGAGCAGAGGTCCGCAGGCTCTGAGTAGCCTATCTTCTCGCGGATCAGAATCTCCTCTTCATGAAGCTGTTCACAGGTGTGGTGTTGGATCAGTTTGTTCAGAGTTGACCACGCCTGGAACTTTATCAGTGTGTGAAGCCTAGCCTGCTTGGCTAGAACAACCAAGTCAGAATGACCTGATATCTCTGGAATGGCCTCTGAGACTTCTTGGGAGGCTCTGGATTGAAGAGTTGAGGCCTCCATCCCGATTGTCTCGGCTTCAGAAGCTGTCTCCGAGTCCTCAACTTCTATTGGAGACATCTCTTTCTCAGCAGATGGGATGCTGCTGAGAGGTGGAATATCGAGCGGGGTCTGAGTCATAGGAGTAGTAGGCTCAGCTCCTGACCCTTGTTCCACTGTCTCTCCCTTTTCAGTGGAGACTGCCTTCTCCACTGAGACAGTCTTCTCAGAAGATTCTACCTCATCTCTCAGTTAGAAGGGAGGTACAACTACTGCTTTAGATACCGTCTTCTGCTTCTTCGATGGTGTCTTTTGAGCAGTCTTAGGTGGTGAACTTTTCTTGGTCGGAGTAGAAGATTTCTTGGATCCTTTCTTGGGCTCAGCAGGCCCTGATCCAATTTGCTAAAGGGCTGCTACCCTGCTCTGAAACCTGACATTCTTAGGGTTGAAGTACCCTTTGTCAGCGTAGACGTGGTGGTCAGCACCACAGAAATCTTCCATCATAACTGTCAGCTTCATCCCGTAAAGAAGCTTGCCCTTCACAGTTAGATTGCCTGAAGCCTTATCAAATTTTGCGACCTGAGTCATGAAAGAATTTTATCCAGTTGACTCTTTCAGAAAGAATTTTATCCAGTTGACTTGGGCTCTGTCATAGATAGCCATCATCATTTGTATTTTGGGTCTGGACACCTGATCGAATGACCCTGCCAGGCTAGTCAGGATCTGAGTGACTATGTATGCCAGCGCTCTATAGATACGCAAACCTGTCAGCTGAACATTGTAGTCAGCTGATACCTCGTGTAGATGGTTGTTGAATCTCCATGTACTTAATAAGTCCAGTACTGAGAGTGAACATTCCCCCTTGCTGAATGCTCCTCTCCTGAATCCACTTACTGACTGGAGTCGGTAGGGTCCAACAGACCTAGCTCTACTGAAAGTTCTCTGAATTTGGCTTCAGCTAGAGGCTTGGTCAGAATATCGGCCCTTTGATGGTCAGTATGGATATTCTCTATCCTGATATCCTTCTTTTCGACATGATCTCGAATGAAGTGATGTCTGATGTCCACGTGCTTGCATCTAGTATGAAGTACAGGGTTCCGAGTGATTGCAATGGCACTAGAGCTGTCGCAGAAGATCGACACCTCATTCTGAATGATGTCATAGTCGCTTAGCTACTGTCTCAACCAAAGGATTTGGGCGCATCAACTTCCAGCAGCCATGTATTCAGCTTCAGTAGTTGACGTCGCTACTGAATGTTGTTTCTTTGAAAACCATGAGATCAGCTTACTACCAAGGAACTGACAAGTTCCTGAAGTTGATTTTCGATCAGTCAGCATCAGAATAACCAGTTAGTTCAATATTATCATCTGCTGGATACCATAAACCCATGTCAGGTGTTCCTCTGAGATATCGGAGAATCTTCTTTGCTGAGTCCATATGGCTCTGCTTAGGATTCGCCTGAAATCGAGCGCAAACACCTACAGCATAAGTTATGTCAGGTCGAGTAGCAGTTAGATATAATAAGGAACCAATAATAGCGCGAAATTCAGTGTGGTCTGCTGATACTCCCTCTTTATCAAGATCAATTTTCATATTCGTGTTCATCGGGATCTTGATTGGTTTGCCGGATGTGCAACCGAATTTCTTGATGAGATCTCGAGTGTATTTGCCTTGATTGATGAAAGTTCCCTTTTCTGATTGTTTGACTTGAAATCCGAGGAAATAATTCATCTCTCCCATCATTGACATCTCGAACTGTTGACACATGATGACATTCTTTGAACCAAATATAATGTCATCTACGTAGATATGCACAAGTAATATGTCATCGTCCAGTCGAATGCTGAATAATGTACGGTCTACTGTGCCCTTCTGAAAACCTTTCTGAAGAAGAAACTCAGACAGGGTATCGTACCAAGCCCTGGGTGCTTGTTTTAACCCATACAGAGCCTTTCTGAGTCTATAAACTTGGTGTCTCTGCTGAAAGCCGGGAGGTTGTTCTACATAGACTTCTTCTTTCAGAACGCTGTTCAGGAACGCATACTTCACATCCATTTGATAAACTCTGAAGCGTTGATGTGTTGCGTAAGCTAGGAATAGTCTGATTGCCTCCAATCTTGCAATTGGAGCGAAAGTTTCGTCGAAATCTATCGCTTTGGCTTGACAGTAGCCTTTTGCCACGAGTCTTGCTTTGTTCCTTACTATGACGTTGTTTTCATCTCGCTTGATCTTGAAGACCCGTTTGGTTCCGATTACATGTTGATGTCGGGGTCTATCCACAAGCTCCCATACTTAGTTTCTCGCGAACTGATTCAGCTCCTCCTGAACGGCTTTCTTCTTCTTCTTCTTCTGACTTTTGGATCCTGTCCTGACTATAGGATCATCGTAATATGACCCATACTGAGCTGGATGTGTCAGCTGCGAAGGTCCATACTGATCAGCCCACTTAACTCTGCTGGTTCCCCCTTGACTGAACTAGGGAGATTTTAAGCTAATCTTCTTATCAAAATACTGATAGCTAGGATGAGGTGCCTGCATCTTCTGTTTGTTCTTCGCTAGGGGGTTCAAAATCTCAGCATTGATAGTCTCCCCTTGAACAAACCTATCAATCAGCCGATTTTCTAAGCGTATGGGAGCAGATGAGGAGGCTCCATAGCTGAAACTGAGTCCCTCCTTGCAGTGCTTTAGCTTGTTGTTGGCTAGCATTGCCTCACGCTTCTTTTCAGCGCCCATGTATCGCTCTATCATCAGATTCCTCCAGACATCATCACTCTTCTTAAGCATTTCATGCTCGGTCTGAAGTTCTGAGAACTTTTGCTTCAGTAGACTCAGTTCAATATCTTTCTGAGTTAAGTCATTGGTCAGTACTGAGATCTAATCTTCTTGATGCTGAGACTCGGCCATCAGAGAGTTAATCTCCTCCCTGAGTCTCAACACAAGTCCTTCTGACTCAGTAGCAACCTGACTCTCCTGAGAAAGTCTCTAATTCTCCACTTTCAGGGTATCCAACTCCTAAAGAGTCTTACTGACTTGCAGGCTCATCTGAATCTGCTCGTCTAATAGTTCTTCATATGCGATCGAGATGTCCAGATTCTCTTCTGCACCTGAAATAGTGTCGTGTGTGCAGTGTGAAGAGGAGTTAAATGGAGTGAGAGTTTACCTCATCCTCTTCTCCTGCCATAAGACAATTTTCAGCATCTTCTTCAAGCTCTACGGCTATGAATGTCGCTTCACCGTCTGATGAATCCATGGAGTCGACTTCATCTGAGTCGTCTCAGAGTTCATCGGCAATATATGTTTGACGCTTCTTGATGAACTTCTCCCTTCGAGCTTTTCGTGCTGCTCTCTCAGCTGTACTGAGCTCAAGACAATCATATCTTCTTGCAGTTGTAACAGGTTGTGATTCTATCTTCTTTGCTCTCACTGTCTTTCGACTGAGCTGAGTCCTCCTGTTTCCTACAATCAGAAGTATGGGATTCAGGAGTGCGCTTAGGTGTATATTCAGACTTACCCTTTGAGTCTCTGACGACTCTAGAGAGCTTTCTGCGCCTCTCCTTCTCCTTCTGATACTTCACGGCAAGCAGCGCATATTTCTTAGCGAGGTTTCCTTCTTGTAGATCACTGATTGAAGGCTCAGCCTTGCTAGATGCGGGAGCTGCTGTACTGACTGATGCTTTGAAGGCATGGTCGATTTGAGTGTCAGCTTCAGCTCGCTGCTTCCTTTGGGGTAGGCCGAACTCGAACTCCTCAGCTTTTAATTCTAAAAATATATGACCAGGAGAAATAATATCAAGGTCAGAATGTCTAAGCAATGTAGCGAATGGAGTCCAATGTCCGTCCGGCAGTGCTCTCAATATCTCGAGATTCATTTCTCAGTTGGAGAAAGTCTTTCCTAGCCCGTTGATGGTGTTCATTAGATCCGTAAATCTGACGTTGAGATCTTCAATTGTATCACCATGCAAGAGAGACAATCTCTCCAGCTTCTGAAGTTCCAGCGCTAGTTTACTTGCTTTGATCTTCTGAGTCCCCCGACTCAGTAGCGCCAGAGTATCCCAGAGTTCCTTAGCGGACTTGCAGTCCTGAACTCTTCCGAGATAGGAATCACTCAGGGTGGTCAGTATGGCATTTCTGGCAACTCGGTCTAGATTGTGAAGCTTCTTCTCTTCAGGAGTGAAAAAGCTTCTGTCTTTGGGGATCTTCTTCCCGGTCACCATGCCACCTCCTTGTGCTGGATCCTGAACTTTGACGCTATCAATCATAGGAACGATAGGTCCATCTTCCAAGACCTCTGTCATGCTGTCGTTGAGGGAAGTCAGATGAGCTTCCATTCTGACACGCCATACCCCGTAGTTCTCTACTGAGAACATGGGTAACATCCTGATTCCTGACATATCAGACATTGAAAATTGTGATATGAATGACGAATGATATATAGTGAAAACATTTTCTGGATCCGTTCAAGTAGACCAGTTTAAGAAAAATAAGAGTCTTAGAGAACTCTCGCTCTGATACCAATTGTTGGTCCCGAGATAAACGTTCAGGTGTAGAGGGGGGGTGAATACACCTGAAAACTTTTTCTCAACTTAAAACGCGAACATTCCTTTTCAGGAGAGTGTCTAGCTGAACAGGTTCAGTAGACCAAATAAGCTGTTCTGAATCACGTGGCAGAGTGACTGACTCTTCTGAGGCCTGCTAACTGACTGAAGTCAGAATTCAGTACCGTTCAGTAAGAGTTCAGTAGAGTGCGGAAATGTGTAAGCACAATTCAGTTGAGTTAGAAAATGTTTTTAGTAAAACTGTTTTAGTATACTAGTGCAGTCTTTTAAGCTTTGCTGAAGCACAGTTGAATGATTTTGAAAGATATTTTTAGTATGAATAGTAATCAATACAACAGCAAAAACAGAGCACACAGAACACAACGATTTTTAAATTGGTTTGGATCCAACAATCCTACGTCCACTGTCCCGAAAAGATCAAGAGGCTATTTTCTTATACTGAGTTAGTCTCAGTCGGTTTGTGCATTAGCAAACACTGGTCTTAGTTATTATACTGAGCAAGTCTCAGTTTACAAGGCATCAAACTAAAGCGTTTGACAAACTCTCCAACTATGAAGGAGTTCTTTACAATAAAGAACAGTTTAAGGATGAACTCCTTCGATCTAAGCTATGGATATGGTCTGTTGAGCTTAGGTTAGAGGGAAGAGAACGATAATGAGGCTTCTAGAGCGACGAACGGTGAGGTATAAGCTCTGGGTTCGTGTTCAATCGCTTGGATACTAGAGGCTATAAGTCTGATTCAGCTCAGTTCCCTTTGAGCAAGAATGTCGCCTTTCGCTTGGAATAACTCTTTGAAGATCTTGCGGAAAGCTTAAGTAGATTTGAAGTTGCTCGTAATTGCTCGTGTGTTCTTCGTATGTGTCGTGAGCTTCGATTTGAATTCTTTCCTTTATTTATAGATGAGAGACATGGAAAGATCCGTTGGAGACGATGATCCATGTGTCTCTCTTTTTTGAGTAGCTAACGGCTCTTTCAAAGAATGATGGCAGAGTCTTTTCCCTCCATTTCTAGAAAAGTGTTGACTTGCAGCTTTAATCAGGAAGTAGACAGCTGGCTGCTTGTCATTGGTCGAGGCTGAAGAAAGTAGGTGAGACAAACAGACTTCAAGGCATATCTGAAGCTGACATCTCTGTACCTCGTATGACTCTGTTGATTTAACTTATAAGATTACTGACAATCAAGAGATTGTCTGGCCGTTGCTGAGTCTGATCTATGTTCAGTAGCATACTCCTCCTGAGTCTAGCTCTACTGAAGATCAACTCGAGTTCGGCCGAATCGCTCCCGCTGAGTCCGGTTCCACCGACTCGTTTCGATATCTTGCCTGCGAGTCCAGCACTACTGAGTCTTCTTCCCCTAGTACTGAGGCTGACAATCTACTGAAGAGTCAGCAGACAGAATTGAGCGCCTGAACCATGCAGAAAGAATGTCTACTGAGTCTGAAACTCTCAGAGACAAGCAAAACAAATACAACTGAAAGGTTCATCAATCAAAGTAGGATTTTGGGATCTTCAAATCTACTAGCAATAAGCTACTGAATCATCTCCCAACAAAGCTGCTCCTAGACTGAAAAAGAGAAAATCTCTTCAGTGATATTCAAAATTGATATAGCCATTTTCCTTGTCTTATTCGACACGTGTCTATACTTCCTCCAATGGATCTATTCATGAATCGAAGACTATAAATATAGAGAAGAGTCTTCATGTAGAAAGACAACCGAGAACCAAGCATTCAAGCGAACATGCTCTAGCGAACTCAAAGTCAAACTCAACGAAGAACTTGCTTATTTGAAAGATCATCTTAGTTCTTCTCTCTAGAGATCCTTTAGTTCCCCTTCTCTAACCTAAGCATGCTTATTGTAATATTATTTGCTTCAAAACCTTGAAGGAGTTCATCTTTGTGAACTGTTCGTATTGTAAGAACTCCTTCGTAGTTGGAGAAACTCAAACCTTCACGGTTGAGATTGTAAAGTCACTACGACTATAAGTAGATATCTGTCCAGCGTAAAGATTAACTGAGACTTGCTCAGTATAAGCAAACAAGAACGCAGTTGTCCAGTGAACAGATCAACCGAGACTTGCTCAGTATAATTAATACAAGTACCCATGCTTTGTTCAGGACGGTGGACGTAGGATCCTGTGTATCCGAACTGCTTTAAAAATTCTGTGTCGTTTTTAACTGTTGCATTGTTTACTGTTCATATTGCATAAAACTGACTTTTAAAGAATTAGCATAAAACAGGTTTTTCAAACTGAGACGAACTTATTTTTGGGCCTACACTTCCGCACACTAAATCCAATACTTAACTTCTTTTCACTGACTTAAATAAGTAGATAGACTCAGTAGAAGGTTATCTCTGCCCACGCGATCCAGAAAATTATTTGGACAACTGACTAGTTCAGTAGCAACATTCATCTCTACTGACTTTCGCGTTTCAAATGTGAATCGTTACTACTTAAGATTCTCATGGATCTGCTCATAAATCAACCTCCAATCTTTAAAGTACATGGAATATTTTGTACCTAATTTTAATATTGGTAATTACTTCATGAAACAACTCCAAAAAATTGAATAAAAGCACGAATTTGCTCCCATTCTTCAGTTGAAGAATTACATAAGTCATTGTTGGAGTATCCTCCATAAGAACCTCAAATGCCTTTTGATAAGGCTCAGCAACAAACAACATAGAGTATATGGAGTTCCATCTAGTTAGAAACCTTAAGAACGAATCTTTTACTACCCTCAATCTTTGTTTTTTTTTTCTCTTTCCATATATGCAGCCTCTCTTTGAGGAGAATTCTACACAAACTTCACCAAGCTTCTAATATTTTTAATGCAACCTTCAATTTCAGATATACCAGCTTGCGCAGTTGGGTTTATAATATGAACAATACATCTCATATGTATGAAATCGCCCTTGAGAATAAAAGACCTTCATTTCCGCTAGTGGAAATCCTCCTAAGCCTATTTCTCAAAATACCGATTGCATTATCAACTATTGATGTAAGAACCTTTTCGATCTCCCAATCATGCATCACATCTTTGAGCTCTTTAGCTATATCTAACCCTTTGTGATTTTCCATTAACTGGAATTCAATGATCATCTTATGCAACTTCCACAAAGAATCAATAAAATGGGTTGTAACAACCATGTATCTCATATTTTGTGTGGATGTCTATGTGTCGGTTGTTAATGGAATCCTATGTCCACTTAAGACACTCATTAACTTCTTCTTGTGCACATAGATTGAAGGAAATAGGAAGGGAAGAACGATATACCTTCCTCATACGTATGTTGTTGCAACTCTGATTGTTGCTCGTGTGTCAGATCTTCTGATCTGTGTCTCGGCCTTTTTCTCCCTCTGGGTGGTCAGAGAATTGGAGAAAATAATATTACTGTCTCTCTAAGACTCACGTCGTGCGTGTATGTGTATAATGTGTGTGTGTTATGTTTATGAACATAATACTAATATATATAAGCTTCAAAAGCCAATATAATATTAATATTTGTAGCACATTAATTTAATTATATTCCTAATGGACTTCCACATAATTAGCCCATAATATAATTAATTAATTCATTGGGCTACTAATATTTATCAATTAATTGGCCTGACCAATTAATTCTAGATAAATAATATTATTAAATAATGTAAAATTACATTAATCTATTAATAATGATTTATGAGAGACAATAAATAACTAGGCAACTAATTGGGTCAGATCAGGGATCTAATACAAGAAATAAAGCAGGGCCTCAAATTAATTAATTATCTATGCTCAGCCCAGAGCAAAATTAATTAATAAACACAGATTCATCCCACTATAGAATCCGTGTTGGCTTACCCCTTTATCCCAAATTGAGCAAGGGCTTGTATTTTAGACTTAATCGATCTCCGTATTTAAGATAGAAATATCCGTTAATTAATTAAGCTCACTGACAGTTTAAATTAATTAACATCTTATATTCCTGAGTAGTACCACTCGACCATATTAACACACCTGAACTTAATCAATCGGCCGGGTTTAGCGTGCTAATCCTTTCTAGTTCCACAGGGAATATTATCAACCCATTTTACTAGGATACGGTTGCAAGATACAGACAACCAGCCTGAGCCACAAATGACTACTAGCATTCAAGATACGTAGATTGGTCGCGATGACGTTCACCATAGTAGGTCAAAGTGATAGACATCCAAATGCACTAAGCTGAAGTCTTACCAAGCTTAAGACCAGCTAAGTCACCGAGATCTTGGTTCTCCACTAAGGTCAGTTAGGAGAACACATCTCACTGTGATCCATCAATACACCACCTTAAGTGTACCAGTAAAGACAAGCAGCTAAGACAAGCCACTTCTTATCTAAACTGCAGCTTAAACCAACAACATATCCTTTAGTTGTCTCAGCTGTGATAATTGTTTATATCTTGTCAGTTCAACCAATTTGTGTTGTCTTCTGTGATACCCGACACACTACACAAATCTAACTTTTATACAAGATAAAGGATAGTATGTGCAAATATATATATATTTATCAGATAGGAGAATAAAATAGTGATAAGGACAAAAACACATTGTATACAAGCATAAAATTTGCTTCCAGTGTACAAAATCCCAACATAGATGTCCACACAATCTCGCATCATAGTTCCACATAGAAGCCACTGGATTTTGTCCCTCGTAAGTTCCACAAATAAAATAAAATAATCTGTATGAATGAACTACAGTCTGTACTAACTTAAAAACTATTTAAAGAAACAAATAGGATCGTTTAATGAGAAAGTTCAACATTAAAAAAAAAACAAAAAAAACAAAAAAAAAAAACTCAAGATAGTTGTGCCATTAGATAATAAAATTCTTCTTATTATAATTAGAGAGTGCTACTCGAAGTTCGTAATTTCATAGTAATTCACCTACTAACAGTCTATTTTCAAGGATTTGCCAATATCTTAGTATTTAAGGAAATATATGAATACAATTCAATAATCCGGTGAAAAAACTTTAGTAATTCATCAAATAACTTCTAGTATGTAACAATAAAAATTAGTCTCTCTGCTAATCACTCGTCCATAATCTAGATTAGATTAAATCCACAATTGCAGCACAAAAAAGTTCATGAATTGAATTGGCCTCTCAAAGTCCACAGGTTAGAAATTAACGAGAGAGAAATTAGGACAAAGTTGCACCTTCAAGCTAAAATTCGATAACCTGTGAGCCTGCAAGGATGGAGAAAAAGCCGGAAGGCGAGAGCAATGGCGGAGACGCGAAGGATTAGGTTTGTTGTTTAAAAGTAAAAATGTGAAAAGGTAAAATTTGAGAACCGCATGAGATTAGGGCTTTTTACTAAGCTTTGTTAGATCATTACTAATTTATATAATAGAAATTAATAATAACATTCAAATATTATGGTAAATCATTTGTATTAATGGCCGTTGCATTGGTACGGTAACCACACCAATATTTGTGCTATTCCCAAATCTTTACCATTTATCGTTTATTTACGTGCGGTTACCTTTACCAATGGTAAAAATTACCATTGGTGACCGGTAAATCAGTTGTAACGATACGTTTACGCTGTCAGAACAGGTATAGTGCTGACAACTTCTCATTTATCGTGGTTTGTCGGGTAGATGATACTTTTTTCAGATTCTAAGACTGATACTAAGCTGACTTCCTCTAGTAAGATATATCGAACACTTTAGTAAGTCGACATCTCAACTAAATTCTACTTGTCTTCTGTCAGTTGACTGTTGTTTAACCCGGTGTTACATCATAATTATATAATTATCTTTTAATAATACTAATAAATATTATAAAAAACTTAAAAATATAGAAAAACTAATATCAAGATAATTTGAAGTCAAAAATCAACCTAGCATTTTTTCATATCGAAACTTCAAAATAAGAATGAGAATAAAAGTTCATACCAAATATTCAAATATTACGAGATGTCCATAGAATGCTAGAAAAAACAAATTGAAAAAAAAAAGATTTGAAGTCCACTCTTCATTCATTAAATCCATAAGTATCTGCGTATTTTTCATGCTGAAATTGGGCACCATCCAATTGACTGAAATCAATTTTTTCATTAATCATCTCCACATCAACATCTTAATTACGTATAGATTTATGCAAAACCAAAATATAAGGAATATTTTAAAACACTAGTATAAAAAGTGAACCCTGTAGATGGTTGTGAATTTTCGATATTAGCAAGATTTTCCTCAATTAGCGCATCAAGCTCATCGATATCAAGTTCTCCACTTATCTCTTCATTCATGACCCAAAACTCAACTTGATCTATGCATTCATGATTGATTGGATCATATGATCTAGTAGATTTCTTCCCACTACAATGCACAAAAAGGTTAGTAAGTAAAACAATTTTCCTACATAAATCATTCAATACAAAGAAATAGGAATAATTAATCTTCATCGTTTCGTAGTTTAAAATTATAATGAACTAATACTAGATCATTTAACCTTTGATGCTCCAATTTGTTCCTTTTTTATGTGAACGCGCTCAAAGACACTCCAATTACGTTCACATCCCGAAGAAGAGGTATGAATTAGAATTTTTATGGCAAGTTCTTGCAAAGAAGGAGCATCAATCCGAAGAGCCTCCTCCATTCATCTAAAAGAGTTAATACATAATTAGAAAATCAACATTTATCATACAATTGAATAAAGAGTTTAGTTTACTGGCTGAAGAGTCTTTGCTTGTGATTTAGCATAAGGTCATCCAAAGTTCTTATCTCGCTCTATAAACAAACGAATCTCATTCATTATATTGGAAAATTCTTACCTAGACCCATTCATAGCTTAAGCTATGGACTTTGTGATTCAGGTAAGAACACGTCAGCTCAATTTAAAAAAAGTAAATAAATATTTTTCTATTACATTTTTCACCCTTTTAGTCTCTTCTGTCCAAAAAAAAGTTAAAACTCTCTGCTTTACTTTCTTCTCTCATTATTACAACTCTAAATCGTCGATCAAAACACAACTGAGGATATAGGATTCTTGTTTTTAGTAATATTTCTGCAAATTATTTCCAGCAAGAGAGAATTTGGGTTCTGTGTGATGAAATTGGAACAACTAGTCGTTCTCTATACACAAGCTATAAAATTTCTCCATGACAATAAAGGATTTGTTGTATGCTTTTGTTTTTGGATCTATTCCAAGTTGAAGGGCAAAAGATACGAAATCTCTGAAGCGTGAATAGAGTGTTGTACAAAAGGGGAAAAAAGTAATGAAAATAAAATGTATTTATTTTGTATTGTTTGGCTGAAGTGTGATATCCTAAACAAGGTCTATAGCTTAAGCTTTGGACCAAGTCTAGGTAAGAGTTTTCCCATTATATTTGATTCATCTGGGAATAGCACATGGATGAGCTCTATCAAACCTCGAAATGGTTCACTCTCTTGATTGATATTACACTCCATATCAAATTGAAAAGCAGGATTTAATCAACATGCTGCCGCATGTAGCCGATAGTGTAACAATCTATACCACCTATCATTAACAATGTACACAAAAGGCTTATAAAGAGACTCTTTATTTTTCATCGTTTCTTTTATCTCGTTTATTGCTCTTGCATTCCTTCATAAGCCATTGGTGAGCTCGACTGGGCTCGAGCCTAGTGCAACTCTGCCCCAGAGCCCATAAAACCCAGGCTTAAAGAATTCTTACCCCAACCTACTCTAGCCCACCCTAGATTCGTAGCCCAATTTAATATTTAACATTGTCCAGACCCAACGTCAATGGCTTAATTAAGAGTAAAGACTCCTTACTCCCATGCTCAAAAAATCCTCATAGACAGAATTTTATCTCATCGCCTAAATACAAAACCCTATTCGACTTATTTTATTTAAATTTTAGTTGTTCATAATTTATTCAATGCAAACTTTTGAGTTGTGATTTATAATTTAAAACATTTCCACTTAGCAAATATAATACATTCACGACCTCACGTGTTTGAGTTGAATTTGTTGGTTGACTTGGTTCCTTTTAAATTTTTTTCGTTCATTATGATAACATGTACGTTCGTATTTATTGTTTCTAGTCTTTAAAGTAATTGATAATATTAAAATCTAGTGTTTGTATTGATCTTTCTACTCTTTTTTTTTTTTTTGTTGCTAGTTGGGGTAATTATATGGACTAAAATACATATATAATCCAGTTTTAATTTTATTGGTTTCCATTGCTACAACTGCATGAGCATTCTTTGAAATGAAACATGTGAAAAACGATACTTTGTAACAAGATGAAATACGATTTACTTAATGATTTGTAGATATGAGCATTCTTTGAAATGAAACATGTGAAAAACGATACTTTGTAACAAGATGAAATACGATTTACTTAATGATTTGTAGATATGATTGAATTATTGATAAGATTTATGTGTTAAAGTCTCATAGGGCAAAACTGATGTACATCAAAATATTTAGTACATGAAATTTAGTGTGTCGAAGTTTTACTATTCAGTCCACCCCAATATAGATTCCTAATTTTGCCCCTGCATACATATACCCTAAGGAGGGTTTCTCATCAGTATTACACAAACGCAATAGTCTCATTATAGTCCCCATAGTCTTCACAATAAGCAAACAATCATTCCAAAACTTGTCGCTTAAATCGATACTCTTCACTCGCTTAGCTTTTCATTCTTCAAGAACTTCTTGAAATCATTAGATACAATCAGTACTTCCAAATGTTGCTTGTGATCATGAAGACTTTTCAAAGCACGGAAATTTGTGTCAAAGTGTGTTGTTCCCTGTGTTATAATCTCTGTCCATACAGGTGTTTTCCTCAACCAAGCAAGAGGCTATTTGTGATTAAGCACAAAAATTGCGACCTTTGAAGCATCATTGATTAAACTTTTCACAATATGCAACTCTCCAACATCTTTTATGAACAGATTAATAAAATGTGCAGAACATGGAGACCAAAAGATTGATGTATATTCTAAATTAAGCAAAGCTCCAACTTTCTTGTAATTGCTATTTCAGCAAACAAATTGAACAAATTCACATAGAATTTTGAAAGATTTGAGCTATTTCAGCGAACAAATTGCACAAATTATCAACAGTAGAAACAAGATTAGATGCATCAATAGATTTTATGAAAGTAATTCCAAATGGACAATAGACCAAGAAATTTATCAAAGGTCTTTGACTTCAATCGAGCTAACCATCCCCCATAATTATGCATCTCGTATTAATCCACTTACTTCTAAAGGCATCTATTGATAATTGTGCTTGTATCTTCACATCATTAAGTAAAGGGACTCTTAGAGCATGAAAAGTTAGAGGTTTATAACCATGACCTATTGATTCATTTCTACCAAATGCAGCTTCACTAGCGGTATTAAACGGAAAACATGCTTCATAAAACCACATTTCAGTTGCCATATCAGTTTCATGTACCTTTTCTTTACTTTGAAGCTTCATCTTAATACTATGTTGAGAAAAAAATCAATTCTAGCACTTGCTTTCATGTAACTTGCAATGTTGCCCTTCTTTCTTTTATTATTTCCATCGAGAGAATTAGAGACATCATCAACATCTTCTTCATCTTCATCTATGGTTAAAAAGGTCTTTGTTTATTCTAATTCTTAGTTGCTTCAATATCCAACAAAGATTGTTTAGTTCTTAAAATAACATCAGGATCCACTTTGAGCACAAAATACTTGAACTTTAACTTTTGCAAGGTATTGCTTCATGTGATTAATTCCACCACCACGTACAAGGGCGGATCCAGGATTACGAGAGAGGGGGGGCGAAACTTAAAAATTCGATAGAGAAGAGGGTGAAGTGTACATTCGGGGGGGCGAAATATGAAATTTCTTAAAAATTACATATATAAAATCGCGTTTCGACACTAGTTCGGGGGGGCCGCCGCCGCCGGACGCCCCCCCTTGGATCCGCCCCTGACCACGTACCTCATGATTGCAGTAGTTGCATTTAATGATACTCATCTTTCCTTTGAATGACATTTATTTACAATGATCACATGCAAAATCAGCCTTTCATCGTGAACTTACAATAGAAGTAGATGAAAATTCCTTAAAAGCTTGATCAGTAGGTGAAGGCAGCTCCATGTTAATTCTGCTTAGTAAAGAAATCAAAAACGGAGTATAAATATGAGAGTCAGGAAAGAGATAAGTTGTGCAACAACATTTAAGATGACATGTAGCTATTTATATTTGTAAGATGAATTAATAACAAGAATCTTCCCAACTATATTAATTTAATTAAACTCAAATATGCAAAGTTTTCGGTATAGAATTCCATCAGGTATACTCTTACTCATACATTTCTACCGAAGATAGATTCATAAGGTGCAATATAAATTCCAACCATAGGAGTTATATTCTCCTAAATTGAATAATAATTTTGGAATCTAAATAGCAAGCACTTTGAATTTCAATTACACTGATGCAGGGACCAAATGCATAACAAGAATAAAAATACTAAATTGAAGCAAATTGAAACCCCTAGAGGTGCAAAAACTTCATGTATGAAATGAAAGTATATATCCAATTCATAGAAGAATATACCCTAAATTGGAACTCAGAGAATATACCCTAAAAATTAAAAGGCCATAAGGTTTTAGAAGAATGATTAGGCCAATTGGATTACAAATCTCGAGAAGGAACGCTCACGGCGGAGACGGGCAGAGCCACCACTAACAACAAATATGGACAGTCAACAGGATTTGGGGGAAGGAAATGGAAAGGTAGTGTGAAGACTCAATAGAGGAGAGTGGACATATAATATAAATAAGAAGATGAGTTTTCATTTAAATTTTCATAAACTTCATGATTTATAGTTTTTAAAAGTTTTAACTGGGTCTACCGAGTCTAACCGAGTCCCGATTACCAAGTCGACCAGACGGTTCTTCCGGGTCGCACCGAGTTAAAGCCAAAAATGAGTTTTTGATTGGCTTGATCCGGATTTCTCACCTGGTCACGGTTGAACTAGGCCAACCAGCAGGGCCGGGACGGTTTTAATAACAAAGACTACGAGCAGCTACTGAGTACAAGAATCTAGCATACCAAGCTCCTAACATGCCGAGCTCAAGCTAACTTGAATCATCTATTACAATATATAGGTTCATCAATCATCTAGATTTTTGGGATCATATAAATCTTCTATTACATATCATCACCAACATGATTAAGTGAATGTTTGCAACTACTTAACTTATCCAACTTATCATTTAATTTAAGAGTAAGTTGATTTTTGAGTGTTTGGTTAGCTTAAAATTACACAAATTTCCTAAAATTAAGTTGAAAAAGGAGAAGTTGGTAAAGTTGGGGTATTAAAATTAAAATTACTTGTTTGACCTTTGTTCAGAAATTTTATACTAAATAGTGCATTTCGTCAATTTGAACACCAAATTTAATCTTAGCCGTCTATATATATTTATTGGGATGGATGGTGTATAATTTTTTTTTGGACCAGTACAGCTAAACAATAGCTCTAGCCATGAATTATTTGTCTTAAATGGACTTATGAACAACCATTTGGGTTATCCTAGACATTTGACTATTCATAATCAATAGGGGTGTGCAAGAAACCCGTCCAACCGTCTCCGCCCGTTTGACCCGCCCGTCGTAAACCGTATCCGTCTGTTATTTTTTTGAGAAACTAACCGTGGATCAATTTTTATCAAACCGCCATCGAGGCGGGTGGGTGGCGGTTTTCGGGTGGTGGTTAACCGACCCGACCGCCTCCTTAAATCCTTTTTTTAGCTTTTAAATTTTTAATTTTACTAGTAAACTATATTGTCTATTCTATTGGGCAAATAGTACACTCTTTCAAAATAATTTAGTGACTTACAAAGTATTTGTATATGCCCAATACAAATTATATTAAAATTTGATTTTATTAATATTTTAAATAATTTAATAAATGTTATTGCAAATTAAATTGAAAAATAAAAAGTAAGAAATGTGTAAATGTTATTCACGGCCTCACGGGACTAGCGAGAACCCGAGAAGCATTTTGAAATTATGTTTTATATGTACAATTTGGTTACCTTAACTTATATTGTTATTTATTGATGTATGTCTCATGAACAAATGAGTTTTAACCTTCCGATATTATCATCTCGAAAGAATGTGATTTCTTATTATTTAACACCGCCCAGTAACCGCTTCACCCGAACCGCTACGATTTGAAGAAATAAAAATCCGTCATAGTTTGAATATTTATAAAACCGCCTATATGTAAATTGGTTAGTTTTTACGCTCAAACCCACCCCTAATAGTAAGACATCACATTGTTATTTTTTTTAGATTCTGCTTTAAATTTTCAATCATGTCATACATCATGTTGTTATCTCTTTTCTTGGTTTTTCAGAATAGCCACTAAGATCGTACAGAAATCGTATCAAATAATAATCAATTCATATTCATTAATCAAATATGTAAATTCATATTACATTTTTGTTCTATTAATAAATCTTAACTTGTATTCGATGGTGAAATTCAAAATTCAATTAGTCTATCATCTTTTTAATTAATTCATAAATAATAGTACTACTACATTTCTATTCAATTTCAATGCTCTGTTTTGGATCTTCTTGCTTCAATCAAATCTTGATTTAGAAATCTGTTACATAATATACCAAATAATACAAAAAATATCCGTTATATTGAACTAATAAAGAATTAAATACAATTACAAATCAATAAAATAATAACCTTGAAACTGAAAAAAAAAATATTCATTTAACGAAATTATTAATTTATGTAACATTATTTTAGTACATTGAACCATATCAAAACCAAAATAAATTATTATCTTAACGATACTATTACTTTATCGAGATTTAGCTGTATGCAATTCTAATTCAAAATACAATCACATTCAGAAGTATGCAAACAAATTTCCATGTAGTATCACCTCCCACGACCACGAATTAAGCATTGTATCATCTGCTCAAAATCAATTGATTAAAAGTCAACATATATATATATATAATCAACAGAATTTGCTTTATTCAGACAAACTAATAACGAATATAAAACCCAAATCGAAGAAAATGGTTTCAATGAAAGAAAAGAAAAATAGATTTCACAAGTTTTAATAAAAAAAAAAACTGAAGAAAAGTAAGATTAGGAACAAAAATTAATAATATAGGAGCACATTAGTGCGCGAACCGCAATAACGGCACACGCAAGCATATGATGTTCCACATATATCGGCAACAGTAAGGCACTAAATGTCATTCATAAGAAGCATCTGTTACAAATTACTATTGCCTTCCTCCAAACCCCCTTTCTAAAGGGCTGGGGTAAAAATTTGAAAAGAATGTGGTTGCCCAACGTCCAAATGCACTAACAAATAAGTGGCACCGGATAGCGAGGGAAACATTTTTATCTAGCTTCACTTCTTCCTATGTCACACACAAGCATGACAAAGATATATACTATCAAACATAAGTAAAGCACGCAAAATTTTACAAACAAGACTAAGACAACGAAACGACTCAGTCCCGCAATCATTACAGGTCTGTAGAGCTCATCAACATCGTTCAATTAAACTAGCAAGCACTTATAAAGTTGATATTATCTTCAACCAAAATCTAACAACCAAATAAAGAAGCTAAATAAATACTAGTACACAAGAATAGAGTTTCCTTAAGCTTACTAGACCAGCTTCAAGTAATTAATCAGCAAGTCTGAAGAGCAAAAGTTTAAATTTACGAGCAGAGGAACACCACCCTTTCCAAATGCTCTTGACAGAAGGGGGTTGCCTGAATTTCTACTCAAAAGAAGTAATCTTGAAGAAAATCAATGATCAGATAGATGCTTTATGTGCTCAATGAAGAGCCGGCCAAGGCTCTTCTCATACAAGAGGTGTCAGAAATAGATAAAGCAACAGTCATCCTGCATTGTAACAAGAAATCAAAAAAGAGGCCTCATTGAGAAGATTAGAATTGTCTACATATTATAATTCCGACATATGCTTGTCTTTGTAAAATGTTTAATCATGGGCCGAACAGTGAAAATTAAGAAAGTATCATAATTTTATAATGAATGAAAAACTCTGGAGACATCATGTAGGAGCGAAAGACCAGATAGAGTTTTATAATCATAAATTAGTCATTTGAACTATGCATATGATCATCACTTGACCCAGAGAGGCTGCATCAAACAGAAATATGATTTTTTATTGAAAATCGATAGCAAAAAAAAACCTCAGAAGGAAGGCAGTAGTGTGGTTGAAATCAAAGAACGTACTCATTAAAAATACCACTTCTATCATCATCGGTTCCTCAACAGAAAGAAACATCGATTGTTCAAAAACATTAACACAAAACTGAATACATAATAACCAAAGAACAAGCAAGTTTTGTAAGAACCCAATTGTGAAGAGATCTAACCGATCTAAGACCTTGGTTCCAAAAAGATGCTCGCCGATAAATCAATCATCGGAGAACACTGACGAAACCGAGAAAAGAGGAGCATTGGAAATGAAAAAGAAAATTGATGGACTCAGTTTATGGGTGGTGATATAACAGAATGGTCGGCAAGGCACAAAATTGTGCCGTTACGACGAACGAGACCAATCACAATTCATCATAGCGCCATCAATCTTTAAAAAATTGAAACACTGAGCTACTGTGTTTCCGTGTGTTAGTGTGGAGCGGCGATGAAAATTGTGGAGAAACTGGTGCTACTTAAAGAGGGGGAGTCGAGGGATTTAGGGTTTAGGTTCTACGCTCCTTCCGTAGAATGCGGCGTATAGGTCAGATTAATACGTTATTTATTTATTGAATAGAAAATAGTACTCCCTCCGTCCCACTGGAAACGACACGTTTTCCTTTTCGGGCCGTCCCACTGAAAACGACACGTTTTCAAAAAAGGAAATAACTTTATCATATTTTATCATTTCTCTCGCCTACTTTATCTACTTTCATTATATTAATTATTTTCTCTCACCTACTTTATCATTTCTCTCACCTACTTTATCATATTTTATCATTTCTCTTACCTACTTTATCATTTCTCTCACCTACTTTATCTACTTTCTTAATTCCCGCGCCCATTGGAAACGCGTCGTTTCCAATGGGACGGAGGGAGTAAAATTTTCAGATTTGACAATTAATAGTTTAATACATGTAAGTGTGAATGAGATTAATGTTTTTTTATATTATATTTTATATATATATATATATATATATATATATAAAATAGTAAAATTTTCAGATTTGACAATTAATAGTTTAATACATGTGTTGGATATGAGTCAGTAGATGATACTCAGCTGTTGTTCGGTTAAAAGAAAATTGGGGGAAATCATAGTAGTACTATCAAATTGAAGATCCCAAAACCTAGTTGATATCAGTAGATTAGTGTGTCGTTAGGATTAGCTGATGTATAGGTTAGACTTGATGTATTGATTATTATTTTTTGTCTAAGTCCTGTACGGGGTAATTGTTGAACTGATCTTCTGTCGAAGATACTTTTCAGAACCCCACGTCATCAGTGTAATCGCTTGTGTTCTTCAGTCAGCAGCTGATCTTCCACTCAATCGAAGACGGCGCATCGGTGACAAATCATCGCAGAAGACTACTCCCGGTGATAGTCATCGGCGGAAGAACGTAAACAAGCACAGTACCTTCGCAGTCGCCACTGACCTACTCGGTAGATGCCGTGTCGACCCGACTCAATGAAGAAGACATAGACTTTTCGGTCCATCGTATCCTACGGAAAGCGACCCGACTATTCAAGTCTTTTCGAAAAGTTCGACGAGAAGACATACGAGGTTGTTGAACGGTCAACCTCGACATTCTCACCAACTACAAACCTCGACCAATGAGAAGCCGACAACGCTTACCTACTCTACACAGTAAAGCTGCTCTCATGAACAGTGTATTAACTGCCCTGCTGCAACAAGTTCGAATTAATGGCCGTTTTTCTTGGAAACTTGTGACACGTGGCATCGTCGTCTCCAACGGACATATGCCATAACTCACAACTATAAATAGAGAAGTTTTTGAAGCTCCGAATAACGGAATTTCGAAGGGACAAGCTCAAGTTCATAAACGCTCTAGAACACTCAAAGATCATCCAGAGGAAAACTTGCATACTTAGAAGATTTCTCAGTTTTTCTCTCTAGAGTTCTTAGACCCCTTTCTTCTCTAGACTAAGCTCATTGTCATATTTATAGCTTAGATTCGAAGGAGTTCACATTTAGTGAATTGTTCTTATTGTAAGAACTCCTTCTCAGTTTGAGAAAATTCCCTTCCCTTTCAGACTTAGGTTTGGATTGTAAAGTCGCTAAGGACTATAACTTAGAGGGAACTGTCCAGTGCACAGTATCCCTGCTGAGGCTTGCTCAGAATAATCAACAAGTTCTCCTGCCTTGTTCAGGACCGTGGACGTAGGATCTTGCGTATCCGAACCACGTTAAATCGCTTGTGTCCTTTTACTGTTTTATTGCATAGCATTCAACTGACTTGAAAATCATAAGCTTGCATAAAACGTAATTTATAAAGCGCACAGCCAAAAGATTTAACTTGCTAAAACGTGTTTTCAAAAGAGACGAATTCCGGGCCCCACACTTTCCGCACAATGAGTCTCCGATCGATTCTCAAAGAATCTGACAAAAGTCGGTAGGAGAGAGCTCGATGGGCGACTACTACTCGTCCCGCGATCGAATGCTTATTTGGCACTGTTCATCAGTTGCAATCATCAGCTCAGCTGACCTTCACTGAGAAAAAGAAACTGAGCTCAGGTGTATTCACTCCCCCCCCCTCTACACCTGACTTATCGTCTCCGGACCAACAACATGTAAGTGTGAATGAGATTAATGTTTTTTTATATTATATTATATTATATATATATATATATATATATATATATATATATATATATATATATATATGTAGGAAATGGATCAAATAAGAACCTTATACATTAGTGAGAAATAGGAACCTATTTGATCCATTTAGTAAATCAATGGTTATAGATATTTTTATTAAATCTATTCTTTCAATTAAAATTATTTATAGAAGGGTGTATTGGTAATTTTAATATGCACTTGATTTGTTATTACTTTTTTTATCAATCACAATATATTATGAAAGGTTGGTGTAATTATGATGATTGAAATACCTTAATTGTACTGTTATTAATTAAAGAAATTTTAACTTTCCTATTATGAAAAGTCTTTTAATCTTTATCTTTTTTGTTTTAAAATAGATAACTATTAGAGCTTTTTTTCCTTTGCGAGTCAAACGTTGATGGCAAATAATTGAGTGGTTACGGTGTTCTTTTGTTTTTTTAATTTTTTCGTCTCTACAACCATTCGTGAAGGTACTTTTTTATTGATTAATTATAATGAATATATATACATATTTTTTTTCTGAAGCTGCGTTTGAATAGTTTTTTTTAATGTATTGCATATTTATAGCAAACATTCTGCATATATATACAAAAATATTGGTATTATAAAATTTTGGTGTTTGAAAAAAAGTTCATAATTTCGACGGAAATTGTGAACTTATGTCGGCTTTATTGATAGATTTCGATTCTATATGGTTATCATTTTAGGATGACATCTTCATCAAAAGAAAAAAGTAAAAATCAGTTGTTTGAGAATTTTTATGGAGCTCAAATTCCTGAAAGTGTCGATATTTTGCCTCCGGATCTAGTGAAGACGAAAGGAAGTGGAAGCAGAATAAAATCTAGAAAAGAAGAGCATTGAGAGAGCAAAACAAACCGAAGAGACTATGCAGAAAATGCAAGAAGATGGGACATCATGATTTACGGAATTGTGACAAAGTTATTTCATCTTGTATAGTTTAGTTTCCTTTAGTTTTTCTTTGCTTTTAAGTTTTCTTGTTGGGATTTTTCAAAATCAACTTTAATTATTACTTTTATGACATGAATATGTTTTGTTTACTTAATTCAATGCGATGATTAGTACTGATTTTGGGTAGTATTATCTGATGCATTTTTTGGATGAAAGTGAAAGTTCCTTTATTACTTAGAAAACTTTTGTGCAAATGTACTAGTTTTATTATATGATGCATTAGTATTATCTTATTTTTGTAGCAATATTATATTATGCACTTCTGTAAACAACTGCGTCAATAATCGATGTATCAGATAATGTTCTTAATACTTGAAATCTCAAGTGTGAATGAACTTAATTGCAGTTGATTTCTCACAAATTTATTCTTATGTAGGACTCCTCTAATTTATCTGAGTCATTTTTTAAGGAGATCAAAATTATGTACAAGTTCAAATAACAGTGATGCATATTAATGTTCTGTGCGATGCATTTTAATCTCGGTTTTTGCTCATTTTATACATTGGTCTTTCATAGTTATCTACTCATGCATATTATACATAATAATGATGCATAATGTTGTATTGGATGATGCATAAGGATTAATTATTAACACTTCTAATACTACAACAAATATTATGTAAAACGTGCAAAATAATTATTCAATAGTATGTAATACCAAATACATGTTGATCATAAGTTTATGTTTGATGAATAAAGTATATCATATTCATGCATCTTAAACACTGTAACGATGCATTTGCTTATTTACACAATATGTAATAGACTATTTTGTAGATTCCTCTTTCATTATATGTTGTATGATGCAACGTTGAAGAACAAATTTTTAGACTGCAAATCAGAAATGATATTCATATGCATATATAATGAGAAAAAAATAAATTAAAATATGGAAATAAATAAGCAATAGATAAGAGTACAAAAAAAAGGAATCAAATATTTGATTTACAATAATCACGTAAATTATGATTCCATGATATTAGCTACCATATCTGATGCATAATTTCATTACACATATACCCTTTTATAATTTAAAGCTAATAAAATAATAGATTTCCTGCAATAATTTTGTCCACTGATTTAATAATGATCAACGATCATTATTGGTTCTTATTTCTTATCTAAATAATGGTTCTTATAGGAACCATACCCTATCTATATATATATATATATATATATATAAAACGGAGATGATCATTTGTTAATACCTCTTAAACGTTAAAAATGAACATATTTACATTTTACATTTTTAAGATATAACGTTATGATAAAGTGAGCATTATTTAATTAGTAATAAGTCATTGAATTTCATTAAGAAGTATTCCATGTAGTAATGTTCTTTTATTTTTGGTTCCCACTATCATAATTTAATATTCCCTTCGTCCCATTATTTATATCTCATTGGGACTGGACACGAAAATTAAGAAAGTGAGTGTAAAAATTTAAAATTGTGTTGTGTAAGTATAAAAGGGTGGGCTCTACTTGTTTAGATTGTTTGTGGACTACTCATTTATTTCTTTATTTGGTATAGGATATAAATAATGGGACTGTTGGTCCGGAGACGAGAGTCAGTGTAGGGGGGGGGGTGAATACACCTGAGTACTAGTTCTTTTTCTCAAACGCGAAGGACAGCTGAGCTGTATGTTGCAACTGATGAACAATGCCAAATAGTAACCTTCTGATCGCGGGTCAGAGTGAGTCAGCTACTGAGTCTCTCCTACTGACTTTTGTCAGTACTTGATTCTCAGTCGGAGACTTTTGTGCGGATAAGTGTGTAGGGCCCGGTAGATTTCGTCTCAGTTGAAAACGTGTTTTTCGTAAACAAAATTGTTTTGGCTAGTGCACTTTTCGAATACGTCTTATGCAAAGTATGAGTTTGTAAGAGATTTGTATGCAATGCAATAAAACAGTAAACGACGCGAGCAATTTTTAACGTGGTTCGGATACGCAAGATCCTACGTCCACGGTCTTGCTGAACAGGAGGTCTTGTTGATTAATCTGAGCAAGCCTCAGCAAGGTATCTGTGCACTGGACAGACCCTTCTAAGTTATAGTCCTTAGCGACTTTACAGTTCAAACCTAAGTTTGAAGGGGAGGGGATTTTCTCCAACTATGAAAGAGTTCTTACAATAAGAACAGTCACAAAACGTGAACTCCTTCGAAGGTTCTAAGCTATAGATATGAACGATTGAGCTTAGATAGAGAAGAGGAATCTAAAGAAAGAAACTCTAGAGAGAAGAACTAAAAATATTATGCTAAGCAAGTTCTTCGTTGGATCTTCTTGAAAGCACTAGAGTTTTTCGAAAGCTTGAGCGTGTAATCTCTTTGATATCCCGTGCGTGGAGCTCGAAAATGCTTCTCTATCTATAGTTGTGACCCAGGCATTTGCCCGTTGGAGAGGACGATGCCACGTGTCACAAGCGTCCAAGGAAAACGGCCATATGTTCGAATTGTTGCAGCAGAGTTGTTGGTTACTGTGTATGAGAGCAACTTTAGTTGGTCAGAGCAGGTAGATCTTAGACGGCTTCTCATTGGTCGAGGTTTGTGGTAGGTGAGATCTGTCAGACATCGGTCTTTGTAACGCCCCATTTTTCAAAACTTAACTAGGGACGTTACTTCATACTTAACATGTATATTTCAATTTGTTGGGTTATGAGTCAGTAGATGGTACTCAGCTGTCTAGTGGTTAAAAGAATATTGGGGGAAATCATAGTAGTACTATGGAATTGAAGATCCCAAAACCCAGCTGATATCAGTCGTGCAGTGTGTCTATAGGATTAGACGATGTATAGGTTATACTTGTTTATTTTGATTATCTTTTATCTAAGTCCTGTACGAGGTAAACTGTTGGACTGATCTTCTGACGAAGTTACTTTCTAGAACCCCACGTCATCTTTGTAAGAGCTTGCGTTCTTGACCAAGACGTGATCTTCACCTCAGTAGGAGACAGCCCATCAGCTGATAAGCCATCAGCAGAAGAACATATGCAAAGCTCAGTACCTTCGTAGTAGCCAGCTGACCTACTCAGTAAATGTATTCCTTATCAGCCGACTCAGTCGAAGAAGACAGAGACTTATCTAGTCTACTGTGTCCGACCGAAAATGACCCAGTCGCACAAGTCTTTTCGAAGTTCAGCAGAAGATCTTACGAGGTTGTTTGAATAGTCAACTTTAACTCTGACACATTCTCACCAACCACAAACCTCGACCAATGAGAAGCCGACAGCGCCATATTTGCTCTATACAGTAAAGCTGCTCTCATGTACAATAATTAACTGCCCTACTGCAGCAAATTCGAAATTATGGCCGTTTTCTTTGAAAGCTTGTGACACGTGGCATCGTCGTCTCCAACGGACATATGCCATAGCTCACAACTATAAATAGAGAAGAAATTCGAAGCTCCACGCACGGAATAAAAAAAAAGGGAAAAACGCTCAAGCTTTGAACACTCTAGTAAACTCAAAGATTATCCAGAGAAGAACTTGCTTTCTTAGAATATTCTTAGTTCTTCACTCTAAAGTATTTAGATCCCTCTCTTCTCTAGACTAAGCTCATTGCCATATTTATAGCTTAGATTTGAAGGAGTTCACTTTCTGTGAATTGTTCTTATTGTAAAAACTCCTTCTTAGTTGGAGTATTTCCATCCCTTTTGAACTTCGGTTTGAATTGTAAAGTCGCTAAGGACTATAACTTAGAAGGATCTGTCCAGTGCACAGATACCTGCTGAGGCTTGCTCAGTATAATCAACAAGTTATCCTGCCATTGTCAGGACCGTGGAGGTAGGATCTTGCGTATCCGAACCACGTTAAATCGCTTGTGTTCTTTACTATTTTATTGCATATCATAACTGTTCAAAATCATATGTTTACATAAAACGTGTTTCAAAAGCGCACAGCCAAAAGAACTTGATTTGTGAAAAGCGTTTTTCAAAACTGAGACGAATCTCCAGGCCCCACACTTATCCGCAGAACGTCTCCGACTGAGTTTCGAACGATTGACAAAAGTCAGTAGGAGAGCTCAGTAGCTGACACACTCTGACCCAGTGATCGAAGATTACTATTTGGCACTGTTCATCGATTGCACTAAACAGCTCAGCTGTCCTTCAGTTTGAGAAGAAGAAACTGTGATCAGGTGTATTCACCCCCCCATCTACACCTGACTATCGTGTCCGGACCAACAATTGGTATCAGAGCATCGGTGTTCTTCTGATCGCCGGTTCTGTACTACTGGTTCTCTCGAACAGATCCTTGAAAACGTTTTCACTGCACAAGCATCTCTTCTTTCATCCTTATACCCGTTCGCATAATGTCTGACATGTCAGGTATCAGGATGGTGCCGATGTTCTCAATAGAGAACTTCACGGTATGGCGCGTGAGAATGGAGGCACACCTCACATCGTTGCACGACATCATGACGGACGTCCTGGAGACTGGACCCATCATTCCCATGATTGACAGCGTTCAGTTCGCTACTGCGGGAGGTGTAGGAGCACAAATCGGTGCTAAGGTTCCCAAAGACAAATCAGCCTTCACGCCTGAAGAGAAAAAGCTGCACAACCTCGACCGAGTTGCGTGAAACGTAATACTGACAACGCTCAGTGACTCTCATCTCGGGAGGGTGCAGGACTGCAAAACGGCAAAAGAGCTATGGGATGCTTTGGCTGTACTGAGCCAAGGAACCCCGCAGATCAAAGAAAACAAGCTCGAATTAGAGCTTCAGAAGTTCGAAGCCTTTGCAATGGAGCCCAGTGAGACCATTGACGAGCTCAGTGTCAGATTTACAAACCAAGTCAATGTCATCAACGGGCTGGGGAAGGTGTTCACCAACAAAGAGATGAACACAAAGATCTTGAGAGCGCTACCTCGACAGAAGTGGCTTCCATTTGCTACTTATTTACGTCGCTCTGATCTAAATGCTCTAACTCTTGATGTTATATTTTCAGAACTAAAGACGGAGGAATTTGAGCATAGTCTACCCCAAAGGTGTTCCAGTGCTCCAGCTGACACACAGATCGATCATGCTTTTAAAGCAACTGTCAGCAAAACTGGATCCGAACCGATTTCCTCAAGCAAGGCAGTAGCCACTATCAAAGCAAAATCTTGTGAGACTTCAGGCACTGACCAGCTAGCTGTGATGGCTCTTAAATATCAGAGAGAAAAGGAGAGAGTCAGAAAGCTGAGGAAATACAAAAGAGTTTCTCCCTTAGGTAAGAAAGATTATCAGAAAAGGGAAGAATCTAATCCTTCTACTGAATGCAGGAACACAGAGCCTGCTGCGAGTCCATCCAAAGCTTCATCTGGAAAAAGCAGCAGAACATCCACCTGTTATAACTGTAAGAAGGAGGGACACTATCAGCACGACTGTCCCGAACTCTTAGCTGCTCAACGAGCAGAACGGCAAGCCAGAAGAGAAAAATTTGCCTAAAGAAGGCAGGCCTACATCACCGGGGAGATATCCGAAAACTCACTTAAGGAGGATACATTTATGTATTCCTCTGAGGACGAAGCTGCATTTGTAGCAGTTGAGGTCGGAGAAACGGTTCCTGAAGGAACAGCTGAATACTGTCTGATGGCCGGAGAAGAGACTGAGGTAAACTCCAAACTTAATATAACCTCTTCTTCACACAGCACACACGACACGTGCTCGGTCACAGATGATCCTCTGGATGTGGTACAAGCATACGACGATCTGCTAGAGGAAGCATTCGTTGAGCGAGAGAGTTCAGCAGAATGATCCAGGAACTGGAGATGGTAAAGGCTGAAAATCAGAGACTTTCTTCTGATTGTCAGGTCTCTACTGAGTCAGAGAATCTAGTTGCGAGACTCAAGGAAGAGATCGAATCTCTTATGACTAAGTCTCAGCTTCAAGAGACTCAGATCTCAGTTAAGGACAATTCTGAGAAAGAGACTGAAATAGCCTAGCTCAGTCAGAAGCTCTCAAATGTACAGAAAGATTATGACTCACTCAGGAGGAGTGACGAGGTCTGGCGAGGACTAATGACTGAACAGTACCTTGGAGCTAAGGAGAAGCTAGAAAGTATGCTCAGAGCACAACGACCAACTGTCATGAAAGAAGGACTTTGCTATACCCACGAAGCTTCTACCTCGAAAAGCTCAGAAGCGCTGGCTGATAGGTTTGTCAGAGGAAAGGTGCAAGCTGCTGACACCACACCTCCGGCGAAGAACAAACAGAAAATGATTGCACCTCAGCCGAGCAACAACAAGCAGCTGACCAAAGGTTCCAGCCCCAGGACACCGCGATCAAATTCAGGGGGAACCAAGAAGGTCAGATGGGCAGAACAGTACCATGAGCCACTGTACGAGCACCCGGCTCAGTACGGCTCGTACTATTATGAGCCCAGGGTCAGGAGAAGCGCAAAGACTCAGAAGAAGAAAGCTCCTGAACCCAAATCATCAGCAGAAAGTCAGTATCTCCGAGTCCTGTGGAGAAGAAAACTGACAAGATTCAAAAGAAGAAGTCTCAGACTTCTAAGGTTCCGAGGCAAATTTGGGTTCCAAAATCACCCACTAACATGTAAGGACCCAACTGAACCAAAGGGTACCTAAAAATGCTTTTGTTTTGCAGGTGCATAAGGACCTATGGATAGTGGACAACGGCTGCTCAAGACACATGACGTACCAGAAGAGCCTGCTGACCAACTATATACAAGAAGATGGTCCCAGAATTGAGTTTGGTGACAACTCTAAAGGCTACACAAGGGGATATGGAACGCTGAATATTGGGACTGCTTCAGTTCCAAGAGTAACATATGTTGAAGGACTTCAACATAATCTCCTTCGTCGATCAATTCCGTGATAATCTTAACGAGTAATCTTTGACGCCGGTTTACGTGATATTGTTGATAAATCTACAGGGGAAAAAACGGTGTTATCGGGTTCGCGGAAGAAAAACATATACGTTGCTAACTGGAATACCGCAGAACCTGAGGCTTGCTTGCTCGCACAGACGAAATCCAGTGACAAGTCAGGATGGCTATGGCATAAGAGACTCAGCCACCTGAACTTCAAGACTATGAACAAGCTCGCCAAGAACTCTAAAGTCAGGGGACTACCCAACGAATCGTTCATCAAAGACAGAAATTGTGAAGCATGCTTGAAGGGAAAGCAGACAAAGAAAAGCAATCCACATATTCCTTCACCTTCCACTGATGGAATCCTTCACCGCTCGCACATGGATTTATTCGGGCCAGTTTCTCCAGTGACTATACGAGGCAAGAAGTATGCCCTTGTCGTTATAGACGACTACTCGAGATATACATGGGTAATCTTCATCGCCAACAAATCTGATGTCATGACTGAGTTGCCTAAACTACTGAAAAAGCTCAGTGTGGAAAAGGACATCAAGATACAAAGAATTCGCTCAGATAGAGGAACATAATTTCTCAACTCAGTAGTTAAAGAGTACTGCGAGAAAGAGGGAATTCAGCACGAGACATCAGCTGTTCGTACTCCTCAACAGAACGGACTTGCCGAACGCAAAAAACGGAACACTCAAAGAAGCAAAGCAAGGACGCTCCTAGCGTACTCCGGGCTACCCTCTAAGTTACGGGCGGATGCTGCACCGACACACTGCTACACTCGGGAATCGCTCACTGCTTACACAACAACACATGAAGACACCATACGAATTGTGGAAAGGGAGAATTCCTTCTATTTCTCATTTTCATATTTTTGGTTGTCCGTGCTTTATCCACAATAACGGGAAAGATCGGTTGAAGGTCTTTGATAGCAAATCGATCAAGGGGTATTCTTAGGATATTCCCGAGTCAGTAAAGCCTTCAGAGTCTTTAACTATCGGACTCTTTGCGTGGAGGAAAGCCCTCATGTTGTTTTTGATGAGTTTGTTACTGAGAACAGAAAAACTACAGAGACAAATACGATGATGTCAGCAGCAAGCTACAGGATCTCGGACCGACTGATAAAACCGAAAAGATTCAGCATTGTTGGGATGATGAGTCAGATGATGAAGAAACTCAGACTCAACCAACAGGCGATGTAGCCGACTGGTTGATTCTATCGAACAGTAATCAACAACGAGGTAACAACGGTCGATGAGGAAGCCCCAGTGGTAACTGAGACCTCTACTGAGAATATAAACTCAGGGGGAACAATTAATGTTCCTGAGCTAAATGCCCCTGAACCTGGAAACTCAGTAGATCCTAACCTTCTTACTGAACTGCTGCAATCTCAGAACAATACTACTGAAATGCCTAACACTCCTACTGATTCCGCAGAAGTAGTATCAGAAGAAGAAGCCAGACTCAGACGTGCATGGCTTGACGCTCACTCTTCAGATCTCATAATAGGAGATCCATCAGCAACGATAAGAACAAGATCGAGATTAAATCAAGGAGAAAGCTCACTTTATTCTTGTTTCTTGTCTACAGAAGAACCTCAGTCGATAGAGGATGCACTTAACGATGCTGACTGGATCATCGCCATGCAAGAAGAGCTGAACCAGTTCGTCAGAAACAAAGTTTGGGACCTTGTTGACAGACCTAGACATCAACATGTGATCGGTACTAAGTGGGTCTTCAAAAACAAGCGTGATGAAAACAACGCATCGTCAGAAACAAAGCTCGACTAGTTGCCAAGGGATACAGTCAAGCAAAAGGAATTGACTTCGATGAAACTTTTGCTCCAGTCGCAAGATTGGAAGCCATTCGTCTTTTCCTAGCCTACGCAACGCATCAAGGATTCAAAGTATATCAGATGGATGTAAAGTCAGCTTTTCTGAACGGCGTACTGAAGGAAGAAGTCTACGTGGAACAACCGCCCGACTTTCAGCAGGGACATCAGGTGTACATACTTCGGAAAGCTCTGTATGGGTTAAAAAAAGCACCAGGGCTTGGTACGATACCCTATCAGACTTTCTATTTCAGAAAGGTTTTCTGAAGGGGACAGTAGATTGCACCCTGTTCAGCATAAAGTCAGGAGATGACATCCTACTGGTGCAAATCTACGTGGACGACATCATTTTCGGCTGCAGAAACGAGACCATATGCCAGCAGTTCGAGAAGATGATGAAGGAGAAGTTCGAGATGTCCATGATGGGAAAGATGAATTATTTCCTTGGATTTCAAGTGAAGCAATCACCTGAAGGAATCTTCATCAATCAAGCTAAATACACTCAAGATCTTCTCAAAAGATGCGGCTGCGATTCGAGCAAGCCAGTCAAGATCCCCATGAACACAAATTTTAAAATCGATCTAGACAAAGTGGGAGCTTCTGTTAACTCTACTGATTATAGAGCTATTATTGGTTCTTTATTATACTTAACAGCTAGCCGACCTGACATAACTTATGTTGTAGGTGTATGTGCAAGATTTCAAGCGGATCCCAACCAAAGTCATCTAGACTCAGCAAAGAAGATTCTGCGATATCTAAGAGGAACACCTGACGTTGGGTTATGGTATCCTGCTGATGATAATCTTATACTGACAGGTTATTCTGATACTGATTATGCAGGATGCAGAATAGATCGAAAGTCGACTTCCGGAACATGTCAGTTCCTAGGCTGCAAGCTGATATCATGGTTTTCAAAGAAACAGCACTCAGTATTAACGTCCACTACTGAAGCTGAGTATATGGCTGCTGGAAGTTGTTGTGCCCAGATCCTTTGGCTTCGACAAAAACTGAGAGATTATGGTATCATTCAGAATGAAGTGCCCATCTACTGTGACTCCACAAGTGCTATTGCAATAACTCAGAATCCAGTTCTACATACGAGATGCAAGCACGTGGATATCCGACACCACTTCATCAGAGACCATGTCGAGAAGAAGGATATCGAGAATGGAGAAAGTCCATACCGACAAGCAAAGAGGCGTACATACCGACCAAACCACTAGCCGAGAAGCATTCGGAGAACTATCAGTTGAGCTAGGTCTACTGGATCCTACTTAGTCACGTCAGTAGAGGACAACTACTGATAACTGCAATTGGCAACAATTGGTATCAGACGGAAGGAACCAAGTATGACGAGTCGGATGATCGATGCATGATTCGGTTGGGAGAATCATACCGTATACGCAAGGGGGGAACGTGGTCTTCAACACGTCAACCATCCTCCTAAGTCTTAACGGTAACCAGCTGATCGTAAAAGTTCAGCTGAAGAGGTTTGCGTAGTATTGAATACTTAACATTTTTGTTGACATGCTTGCATTTATTATATCAGTCGCTGGCATTCAGTAGTTAAGAAGCATTTATTTCCCGCCATCAATTTCTTTAAGGAATGGTCAGTAGATACCGTTCTCATTCAAATTGATTTGCTAATTAATGTTGCCTGCAGCGCATTTAATGCATGTCTTCTCACTTACCCTTATTACGCATCATCCTATGTGGGTCTATAGTAGAGGCGGCTTTGTAATCATTCAGTTTACAACATTTAATCTCAGCCGCAGATAACATTGAAAGATTAAATCCTGACCCTTCGATCTAAACGGTTATTAAGCTTGATCTTACAAAACCTTTGTATTTCTCTACTCGACTCATTTTCCGCCATTTCCAACTTTAGAGCTCTTTCTGCAAATCAGTTTTTTTTCTTCAAATCTCCATACCAATCTGGTTTCTAGCATCCACAAGCTCTAAACTACTTGGTAATGTATTAAATTCTGCTTAAAACTCTACTGACTTACTCTATTTTCAAGTGCTAACAAGTTGTTTTGCAGATTTTAATGGCGAATGTTCATGAACCCTCTGATATGAACGAGATTATACTCTCACGGATTCAGTTTGAACCCACCATGGCACTTCGCCAAGTGGATCTTCCATACCTTGAGCCTGTCTTCGAGGCGCTTGAACAATCTGGACTTGAATGGCTCGTATCCAAGCAGCCTAGGGCTTATCTGCCGAGGTAAGTTGCGGAAGTATACCTCAACTGGAGGACTCTCGCGTCCGGAGGAGAAGAATCTTCCTTCTCGTATATGAAGGAGGTTATCCCAAACTCGTGGGATGTGAGTTAGCGCGTCTTCAACATCCGAGATGTATTGGGACTGGCGTTTGATCTCCCAGACAGTGGTGTTTCTCCTATTGGCTACAAGGAGAAGGAGATGAACACGTATGTTCAAAAGTTCTGTGGGAGGCAGGACATCAGTTTCAAAACTGCTCTACCAAAGAACCTGCTGCTACCTCAGTACAGGGGGCTCGCCTACATTGTGTCACATATTCTGACGAGCTCTGCAGGATCTTATGATCAGCTGTCTAAGCCACGTATTCAGCTGATGATGGCTATAGACGACGGAGTCCAAGTGAACTGGACAGATTATTACGTAACCGAGCTGAAGGCTCAGGCGCAAAAGTTCACCACCTTACCCACTGGTGAGCGGAAGATGATTAGCGTTGGGAAGCTATTGTATGGGACCAAGATGTCCATACTGATCGAGCAATCAGTAGCGAGAAATTCTTCATTTGCAGACGCCAAATTCTTCAACAGCAAGCTAATAAAATTCAAAACTAAAGCAGCTGCCGAGAAGTATGTTGGGCGAGGGCCACCTGATCAGAAGAGAGAAAGATCAGCTATTGTTTTGCCCCCTCGCGCCGACCCTCCGAAAAGGAAAAGGCTGACTAAAACTGGACCTGCTGAGATGCCAGTAGAACAAGCTAAACCAGCCTCTCCTCCTCCTACTGAAGAACACATTCTTGACTCCGACACAGGAATGGAGGGAGCCACACTTAAGGATAAGGTACAAGTGATCAGCTCCGAGGAGACTCAGTCGGACGTCAGGACTCCGACTGAAGACACTTCCTCTGAGTGGACGACCATCCACTCTACTCGCCTCCAAGCCACAAGTGAAGTCCACTCACAGATCCCTGAGATATCTGATCATTCAGATCTGGTGGAAATAGCCATAAGGGCTATAGTTCAGATGCTGCTAAGGTCCCTGAGTTGGGACATACTCGAAGAGATCATAAGGACTCAGACAACTCTTTCATTACTTGCTGAAGAGCAAGAGTTGCAGTCAGCAATTGGGTTTGGGGAACCAGCTGATCTGGCAACATTCGAAGATTTGAGGGCGACAATGCTCTATCTGCTGAGCTTGCGCACCTCCGTGCCCGGCCACAGTCATTCGCCACCATCTTCTCCTGATAATGAGAATAATGGAGATAAGGATGAGGAGATGGAACAGGCATCACCCAAGGATGCAGAGTTGGGAGGCTCTGCTGAGGGTCCCACTCCCCGCGAGAAGGGTAAATCACCACCTCCGTCCACATCAGGTGATGCCCCGGGTGCCTCGAAGCGCAGTCGAGAGCAACTACTCGCGATTTCTGAGCAGAGGATCGGAACAAGCTCGTATCAGATACAACCAATTGGTTCCGTCACCTCTAAGTCGGTGAACAAGGCCATAAGATGGCAAGGGAACTAAAATCGCCCCTTAGCCAAAGATGTTCATATAAAATGGGCCCAGTATACTAAGGCCCAAACGGCTAGTGTAAACCGACTGGCTGAAGGCGTGAAGAAAGTCTCAGAAGCTCCTACTCCTCAGCTGAATATTCAGGAGATAATTGAGACTGCCTTAGCAACTCAGAAGGTAGATTTGGAAACACAGAGTCAGCAGCTCCTTCAAACTCAGCAGAAGATTTTCTCTGAGCATCTAGCTCAGGCTCTTGCTTTAGTCAAGGCCGAAATGGAAGAAAGGAATAAATTGGCCACCTCCTACCTATAAACTACTATAAAACAACAGGCGGAGGCCCTTAAGGCCATTCAGAAAGAGATGACAGATTCCCACGATCAGGCTTTGCTGAAACTCCGTTAGGAGTCAGCCGCGCAGCTTAAGCAATTCAGAGCTGATCAAGGAAAAGATTGGGAAATGTACTGCGACCTCGTCAAAGACTTCGAATCCACTGCCACTCTCATTAAAGAATCAGTCTACAATGTTGAACGAGAAATCAAAGCCATCCGCTCTCACCTCTCTAAGGCAGATGATGTCAAAAAGGGGGAAGGAGAAGTAAAGGAAGAAACTGAGGCGGAACCGGCTGTGGTCGAATTGGTGGAGGAAGGAAGTAAGGGGGAAGGGGCCAGCACAGCTCAAGGAGAAGGGTCGGCCGCTCGAGTGGACCTGGGCCGGTTCGATTGTACTCCTGCTGGAATACACCCCTCTGAGGAAGACAGTGACTGAGGCAGTTCCCATCTCATCTGCCCAGCACATAGACAAAATCGCAAAATTCTTGGATCAAGAAGAAGAAGAAGAGCCTCAGGTATTGCCACCGTAGAGATCAGGGAAGGAGATCGCCACTGAACCCATATCTCCATCTTCCCCGGCTCGCAAGTTCAAATCAAAAGCGGAGCAAGAAGCCTATGATCTTCAGATTGCTCAACAGCTTCAGGATCAGGATAAGCTTGATCATGAGCATCAGCTGGAAGAGGCTAAGAAAGGCAAGAAGCCAAAGAAAGGTGTTGGAAAGGGTAAGGCCAAGAAGGCTGAGGATGAGAAGAAAGCTTAGGAGGAGCTAGCCAAGGCCTTAGTGTCTGAGGTCCAGCCAACTGCACAGAGTTATTACCCGACTAATCTCACACCTGAGCAGGAGGCAGAGGACAGAGCTACTTGGGAAGCCACGCTGCAGGGACTAAATCTCAGGAGAGGAGATACAAGGGCAGCGGCTCTCAGAGAGAAAAAGTGGATAGCTGACATGGATAAAATGATTAGCCTATCCGCAAAGCCAACAGCTGATCCAAGGAAGCAGATTCCACGAGGATCCAAGTTCAGAAGGGCACCTTATATAAAAAAGGAGCCTACACCTCATGTGGATAACTGGGTTCCAACCGAGCTCAACGAGCAGTGGGAGGAACTGAAAGAAGACTTTATTAAGGGATACTATGTTTGGGGTATCTATGAGACTGACAAATCAGCTGATCAACACTTTGATGGACTTATCAGTCGATTCGATATGGGTTTCGAAATCAAGATCCGCCGATCATGGAGAAAGAGAAAATACCCTTCAGAGCTCCAGCCTTCGGGCGAATCCCTCCTCCCTAGGACTACTCGCGGCGTGCTGTGCACAAAAGAGATTGAGAGAGAAGTAGAAGAAGCTGCTGTTCATCTATGTCTGAATATGTACGATCCAGATGATTATGAGGAAATCCAAGTTCTACGCTCAAGAGTCTACAAGTATTACTACCTGGACCCTCCAGCTGACAAGTCTGCTGACTTTAAGAAACACACGAAGAATTTCAGAAGTCAGACTTGATCTCTTATCTCATATTTGTTGTAATAGTAATAGGGCCCATGTACTCTCTGTGTATATATATATTGGTTCCTATTGCTTGCCAGACAATTACTCATTGTCTCATGGCTTTTGTTTGTGTTTTCTCACAACTGATCACTAAGTGATCTGACACACACTCACATAATCGTTCTCTGATTTTGCCTATATCTCGCCTACTGACCTGATGTTTTATTGATCATCTTGATTGTCTTCTGATAAATCAAGGGGAAATTGTTGTCAGTAGATTGGCTCTCCGTTTCTTATTTTAGAATAGAGGCTAGATAGTTAGAAATAGAGGTTTTGGCATCATCAATTAGGGGGAAATTGTTGGGTTATGAGTCAGTAGATGGTACTCAGCTGTCTAGTGGTTAAAAGAATATTGGGGGAAATCATAGTAGTACTATGGAATTGAAGATCCCAAAACCCAGCTGATATCAGTCGTGCAGTGTGTCTATAGGATTAGATGATGTATAGGTTAGACTTGTTTATTTTGATTATCTTTTATCTAAGTCCTGTACGGGGTAAACTGTTGGACTGATCTTCTGACAAAGTTACTTTCCAGAACCCCACGTCATCTTTGTAAGAGCTTGCGTTCTTCAGCCAGCAGCTGATCTTCACCTCAGTAGGAGACAGCCCATCAGCTGATAAGCCATCAGCAGAAGAACATATGCAAAGCTCAATACCTTCGCAGTCGCCAGCTGACCTACTCAGTAAATGTATTCCTTGTCAGCCGACTCAGTCGAAGAAGACAGAGACTTATCTAGTCTACTGTGTCTGACAGAAAATGACCCAGTCGCACAAGTCTTTTCGAAGTTCAGCAGAAGATCTTACGAGGTTGTTTGAATAGTCAACTTTGACTCTGACACATTCTCACCAACCACAAACCTCGACCAATGAGAAGCCGACAGCGCCATATTTGCTCTATACGCAAAAAGTCTGCTCTCATGTACGGTAATTAACGCGCCTCGCCGCAACAAATTCGAAATTATGGTCGTTTTCTTTGGAAGCTTGTGACACGTGGCATCGTCGTCTCCAACGGACATATGCCATAGCTCACAACTATAAATAGAGAAGAAATTCGAAGCTCCATGCACGGAATAAGAAAAAGGGAAAAACGCTCAAGCTTTGAACACTCTAGTAAACTCAAAGATTATCCAGAGAAGAACTTACTTTCTTAGAATATTCTTAGTTCTTCACTCTAGAATATTTAGATCCCTCTCTTCTCTAGACTAAGCTCATTGCCATATTTATATCTTAGATTTGAAGGAGTTCACTTTCTGTGAATTGTTCTTATTGTAAGAACTCCTTCTTAGTTGGAGATTATTCCATCCCTTTCGAACTTCGGTTTGAATTGTAAAGTCGCTAAGGACTATAACTTAGAAAGATCTGTCCAGTGCACAGATACCTACTGAGGCTTGCTCAGTATAATCAACAAGTTATCCTGCCATTGTCAGGACCGTGGACATAGGATCTTGCGTATCCGAACCACGTTAAATCGCTTGTGTTCTTTACTATTTTATTGCATATCATAACTGTTCAAAATCATATGTTTGCATAAAACGTGTTTCAAAAGCGCACAGCCAAAAGAACTTGATTTGTGAAAAGCGTTTTTCAAAACTGAGACGAATCTCCGGGCCCCACACTTATCCGCACAACGTCTCCGACTGAGTTTCGAACGACTGACAAAAGTCAGAAGGAGAGCTCAGTAGCTGACACACTCTGACCCAGTGATCGAAGGTTACTATTTGGCACTGTTCATCAGTTGCACTAAACAGCTCAGCTGTCCTTCAGTTTGAGAAGAAGAAACTGTGATCAGGTGTATTCACCCCCCCCCTCTACACCTGACTATCGTCTCCGGACCAACATAATTCTTTGAAAACATTTTCATTCAATAGAACCATTGCAAAACTTAGATTAATTTCATTCTCAGCGGAAGTCTTAAATAAATATAATTACGACTACTAGTTCTCGAAAATAAAATGCACAGTTCATGATAAAACTAGTTTTAATGCAATAATAAGTTTCATAAATCCTTCCTCGTGTGACCATCACCACCAACACCTCTACGCATCGGTCGAGCCATTTTCCTGAAAAATGTTAAAATGATAGGGATGAGTACGACTACTCAGTGGGAGATGTACACATTTACCAGAATTATAAATCACACCGATAAGACATGGAGAATTAGATCATGCAAAGCGATACTCGGCCACACAGACCACATGAACTTATAATTTGGCCACACATACCACATGAACTTTTCAAACAGTTCGATTTCGACTGACGGCCGGATTTTGACTGATTTTTCATAGAGGATCCGAATTCGAACCTATGGCCCGATTTCGACCCTTGCCTTTCCTTTCAGGATCCGATTTTGATCCTAGGGCCCGATTTCGACCATTCCTTTCATGCCTGTCATAATCACATGAAATATCGAGCACAATGTATAATAAAGATAAATGGTAACATTCCCCACCTTAACCTTGACTTGATGAAAATAATGGATATCAATGTTTAAGTCCTGCGCGCCGATCCTATACATGGAAATTTATCTTAATGACTCTACATGGAATGTCATGCATGCATCAATAATTCAAATAATTCATAAATACAAATAGATCATAATAAGTGAACAATGTATATTATACATAACTACATATTAACATACCATTTTCCAATTTTTTTGTGTTTCAATCTACATTCATGTTGACAAAAGAATTTGGCACATCAAGAAACAAATTAACAAACAAATAGTAAACGTATCCTAAAAATTCTATACTTTTAACATGAACGACCTAACATGTAGTATATCCCATTAAAATTAAACTTGGTCGAAAACAACTCAAAGAAAACATGAAAAATATTTTTTTCTATCAAGCTTATGGACATGCTGTCAGAAACTGGTAGGTTACGAATAACAATTTTTAACAAATATTTATCATGCTTTAAAAATTCTACAAAAATAATAACGTATACTAGACATACCAAGGAAAACGATCCTAAATTTTCACGAAGATATGATGACAGGAAGTTTTTGTGAAACAGTTCAAAGATATGCTGGCAGATTTTCAAAAAATTTATGGGATGCTATATTATGAGCGACTAAGGGGTATTTATAGGCCTAGAAATCATTATATAAATATCCCTAATCCTATTAGGTATCAAATATATTTTACCAATATTTATTTTCGTGCTTATATAATTTATATAGAATTTAGTCTATCACTTACCATATAAGAGAGATTCAATCTTAGATAAATTAGGATATGGATAACCACAACTAGATTTTATCCTAAAACATTTATATCACACGTAAAATATCTATTTTAATCATAAAATATAATATAAAATTATCTCCTAATAACTTAATACAATAATAAATATTATATCCATTTATGAATCATAGTTGGTTTAGGAAATCCAAAATAAACAAATATTATTCTTGCCTAATAATTCAAACATGATTTCTAAATAATTAAAAAAAATAATTATAATATGATATAAACAAACACATTCAAAATTAAAAATAAATTTACATAACAGAAATGATTTAATGACAAATAAGATAACTGCTTTAATTTTTCATTTTAATTTCTAAGGAGCGACTTACAGAACTAAAACACTTGATAACATGCATGAATAGATATTCAATGCATTTTATATCGAAAATTTTGGGGCGTTACAATCTTCATTGGAGTTGACTCTCACTCATCCTCGTATGATCTTCTGCTGACTTTCGAATGATGTTAAAAGTTAGGTCGTTTCCTGTTGGATACAGTAGACCTGATAAGGTCTCTGTCTTCTTCGTCTGAGTCTGCTGATAGTGTTTATTCTACTGAGTGTAGTCTGCTGATGACTCTGAAGGTACTGAGCTTGAATACTGTGTTCTTCTACTGATGTCGGTCAGCTGATGAGATGTCTTCTACTGAGCAAAGTCAGCTGAGGACTTGAGAACACAAGCTCTTACACTGATGATGTAGGGTTCTGGAAAGTAACTTCCTACTTAAGATCAAGCCAACATTTACCCCGTACAGGACTTAGAGAAAAACGATAATGGAAAGATATAATCTGTCTAGCCTATTACATCATCTAGTCCTATCGACACTACACAAAGGATACAAGCTGGGTTTTGGGATCTTCAATTCCATAGCATGAGACACTATGATTTCACCCATTACCGATAAGCAGAATAAGTCTTATTCCAAGAACTACTGATAAACTAATACTAAGTATCCTCTAAGTGGTTGTTAAGACAAACCACTGACTCATAACCCAACAATTTCTCCCTAATTGATGATGCCAAAACCTCTTTAAATTCTAAGAATATTAAGTCCCAAACTACTGACATAATAAGAACTTCAGTCAAGACTGAGCATAAGGTAAGACAGTCAGCAGCTGAAAGATAGGCATATCAGAGAAACAGTTATGTGTGTGTGTGTGTCAGATCACTTCAGTGATCAGTCGTGATAAAGTAAATAAGCAAAGCTGTAAGACAATGAGTAGTTGTCTGGCCAGAAGAAAAGAAATGATATATATGAGAATAGATTACACAGTCCTATCTTCTATACAGAGGTAAAGAACTACTGCTATCCCCTGAACTTCTTAGTCTTGCTCTTGAAATCAGTAGACTTGGTAGCAGGAGGATCCAAACCATATGATTTGTAGATTCTGGCACGGAGGGTCTGGATATCCTCAAGATCACTCGGCTGCTGAGGATCAAGATCATTGTGACGTGCAGCCGCGTCGACCTCTTCTTCAATCTCTTTCGTACAAAGTACTCCTCGAGAGGTTATGGGGGGAGTCAGTTTCCTTTAGGCAGAGGCAACGAGTGGCAGCTTCTCCTTTGATAGAATCAGTTGAACTTGAGTTCTGAGGTTGGCGTTGGACTGATGAAGGAATTCATCGAAGAGTTGAGCCGCCGGTACCTCAGTAGGATAGCATTGTCATACGTAGTATCCCTTTATGAACTCTAGCTTCAGCTCCTCCCATTCCTCATTCAGGTTCCAGGGTATCCACTTGTCTACATAGCGGTGTGGAATTTTCTTTAGATAAGTGGCTCTTGGTGCGCCTCGCCTGTAGAACTTGGAAGTCCTGGGTACCTGTTTCCTTAAGTCGAGAACTGGTTCCTTGGCTATTTTGTCAGTCAGCTCTACGATCTTGGCCAAGTCTTCCAGTCTCTTCTTCTCTCTGAGGGCCGTAGCTCTAATGTCTCCTCTCCGGAGATTCAGCTCTTGCTGCGTAGCCTCCCAGGTGGCTCTGTCCTCTGCCTCCTGCTCAGGAGTAAGTGTTGGAAGATTTTTCATCCTCTGAGCGAGGGGCAGATTATCAGTATCAGAGGTAGCCTACTCTTCCTGAGCCTTCTTCTTCTTCTGCTCTACCAGGAGCTTCTTAGCTTGGCTCCTAGCCATCTTGGCCACAGGCTTTCTCTGTTTCTTGGCTTTCTGAGCCTCTTCCTCAAGCTGTCGCTCATACTCAAGCTCATCTTGGAGCTTCTGAGCGACCTGCTTGTCAAATTCCTCCTGCTCCGCTTTGGTCTTGAATTTAGGCGTCGGGGAAGGCGGTGGAGTGGATTCAGTTGCTTTCTACTTCCCAGGCCTTTGCGGTGGCAGAGGTTTGTCCTCTTGGTCCACATACTGTGCGAGCTCATCAATGTGCTGAGCTGAGGATCCTTCACCTGATCCACCGGTCGGCTCGGGCACCTGAGCTGTTTGGACAATAGGGAGTTGGACAGTGGGAGGGGGTACTGAGCTGGTTCCAGCTTGAGCAGCTAAACCTTCCCCCTTGGCAATTACTCTTGCCTCTGCCTCTTCGCCCACCTGAGATGTCTCCGTCTTCTCCTTGTCTTCCCCCTTTTTGGCATCACCAGCCAGGGTCAGACGAGTACGGATAGCGACCACTTCCTTTTCTAAGTTGAACAGGATGTTCTTGATGGAAGTGGCAGTGGTGTCGAAGTCTCTGACCGCATCGCAATAGTGTTCCCAGTCAGTCTCTTGGTCCGTGCGGATCAGTTTGATCCGGGCTTCTATCTCTTGTCTTTGCTTCTGTAGCGATGCGTTGAGAGAGGCAGTCATTTCTGCCTGGATGAGCTTGAGGGCCGCCGCCTGATTTTCTAAGGCTTTCTGAACGCTGGAGGTGGTCATCTTGTTGCGCTCATCCATGGTCTTCTGGACAGTGGAGAGGCTCTTAGTCAGCTGCTCAGAAAATATTTTCTGCTGAGCTTCGAGGAGCTGCTGACTTTGAGCAGCCAAGTCCACCTTCTGAGCGGCAAGCGCGGTCTGGACTATCTCCTGAATGTTAGGAGTTGGAGCTTCCGAGACCTTCTTCACTTCGCTAGCCAGTCTGTCAACCATCTCCGTCTGAGACTTAGTGTACTGTGCCTACTTCAGGTGGACATCCTTAGCGAGGAGACAATTTTTGTCTCCTTGCTTCTTTATGGCCCTGTTGATAGACTTAGAGGGCATGAAACCGATAGGTTTTATCTGATAAGAACTGGTTCCGAGCCTCTGCTCAGATGCTGCGAGTTGTTGCTCTCGGCTGGGCTTCGAGGCAACGGGGGCTTCACCTGATGTAGATGGTGGAGGTGGTGACTTGCCCTTCTCGCTGGGAGTTTTACCCTCAGCAGATTCTCTCTGGTCTGCTTCCTTGGGTGGTGCCTGATCCTCATCATTATCGTCATTATCATTGTTATCATCGTCATGATGGGAAGGTTGCGATGGGCTGCTGGCGTTCTGCTCGGAGGACCTCAGGCTCAGAAGATAGAGCATATCAGACCTTAGGTCCTCGAACAAAGCTAAGTTAGCGGGTTCCCCAAACCCAATGGCTGACTGCAAATTCTGCTCTTCTGCCAGTAAGGACAATGTTGTCTGCTGCTTGATCAGATCTTCGAGGATGTCCCAGTTTAGGAACCTCAGTAGCATTTGTGTCCTTGCCCTAATCGCTACATCGACCAGATCCTGATGATCAGAAATTTCAGGGATCTGTGCAGAGACTTCTCCTGTAGCTCGGAGACGAGTCTTCTGCAATGTCGACCATTCAGTGGAGACTTCATCAGCCGGTTCCTCAACTTCCTGTAGCTGAGTCTCCTCTGAGATGACACGCTGTACCTTATCCTTGAGGGTTGCACCCTCGATTCCGGTATCAGTGTCCAAAATGCTTTCCTCCTGAGGTGGAGGAGGAGAAGCAGGCTTTGCTGGAACCTCAGATGTTCCAGCCTTTGCAAGCCTCTTTCGCTTCGGTGGGTCGGCTCGTGGAGGCAAGTCAGTAGTAGACCTCTTAAGCTCAGCGAGTCCACGGCCGACTGACTTCTCAGCAGCGGCTCTCGTCTTGAATTTGATGAGCTTGCTGTCGAAGTATCTGGAATCAACAAACGATGCATGATTCGATACGGAGTCCTCTATCAGTATGGACATCTTCGTCCCATACAGCAGCTTGCCCACACTAATTAATCTCCTCTCTCCAGACTATGTGGCGACAAACTTCTGTGCCTAAGCCTTCAGCTCAGTCACATAAAACTCCATCCAGTTAACCTGGACTCCATCAACAATTGCCATCATCAGCTGAAGTCTGGGCCTGGATAGCTGATCGAAGGAGCCGGCGGCGCTCGTCAGGATATGAGTGACGATGTAAGCGAGCCCGCGGTACTCTGGCAAGAGTTGGTTCTTGGGCAATGTGGATTTGAAGAAGATGTCGTCTCTCCCACAGAAACGATGAACGTAGGCATTGAGCTTCTTCTCCTTATAGCCCACTGGAGATATCCCATAGGCAGGAAGGTCAAACGATGCCTTCAGCGCTGCCCGACTATTAATATCAGCGTGGCTTGATTCCCATTTCTGAGGAGCCACTTCCCTCATATAAGCGATCTGGGACATCTCACCATCTGTATCTTCCACCGAACGCCAGTTAAAATATACTTCTGCCACCTGGCGGGGGAGATACGACCTCAGATGCTTCATCACGAGAAGCTCAAGGCCAGACTCTTCAAGAGCAAAGAAGATTGGCTCTAGGTACGGAAGGTCTGCCTGATGGAGCACCATCGTCGGTTCGAACAGAACCCTCGACTTGATGATCTCCTCGACGTGGGGTGGGGTCAAAATAATCGCCATGAATATCTGCAAAAAGCTCGTTAGCACTTGAAAATAGAGTAAGTTAGTTCGAGTTTAAGCAGAAGATTAAGAAATTACCGTAGACAAAGTGCTAGAGTGGAAAACAGAAACAGTTTGTAGAGAATGAAAACTGAATGTTGAAATTGCTCTAAGTGCGATAATGGCAAAAAAGATAGATTAGAGAAGAAGACGAGTGTTTTTATACGAAATGAAGATCAACCGGTTTTAATCGGACGGTTGGGATGAAAACTCGCTTTTTAATGGCGGCTGTGATCTGATGTTATAAAAGGAATGATTACTATAGCCGCCTCTAACCTAGACCCACGTAAGATATGCACAGTTAAAATAAGGTGAGAACACATGCATTAAATGCGTTGCAGGCAGCATTAAAGTCTAAGCTTTTTAAATGAAAATGGTTTCCTACTGACTTAAACCTTAAAAATTAATGGCGGGAAATAAATGCTCATTAACCTACTGAATGCAAACGACTGATATAATAAATGCGAGCATGCTTCTGAGAACATTAAGTATTTAAACTACGCAAACCTCTTTAGCTGAACTTTTATGATCAGCTGGTTACCGTTAAGACTCAGGAGGATCTTTGTTGTACTGATAACTACGTTCTCCCTTACTGTGTACTGTCTGATTCACCTGACTGAATCAACGTACTGAGTTTTCTGACCTGTCGTACTATTTCCTTCTACTGACTAGACTCAGTAGGATCCAGTAGACCTAGCTCAACTGATAGTTCTCTGAATCTGTTCTCAGCTAGTGGTTTGGTCAGTATGTCTGCCCTTTGTTTGTCAGTATGGATCTTTTCCATCCTGATATCCTTCTTCTCGACATGATCTCTGATGAAGTGGTGTCGAATATCCACGTGCTTGCATCTCGTATGTAGAACTGGGTTCTGAGTTATAGCAATTGCACTGGTGGAGTCGCAGTAGATGGGCACTTCATTCTGAGAAATTCTGTAATCTCGCAGTTGTTGTCGAAGCCAAAGGATCTGGGCACAGCAACTTCCAGCAGCCATGTACTCAGCTTTAGTAGTGGGCGTCGCCACTAAATGTTGTTTCTTTGAAAACCATGATATCAGCTTGCTGCCGAGGAACTGACATGTTCCAGAAGTTGATTTTCGATCTATCCTGCATCATGCATAATCAACATCAGAATGACCTGTTAGTATAAGATTATCATCAGCAGGATACCATAACCCTACGTCAGGTGTTCCTTTCAGATATCGCAGAATCTTCTTTGCTAAGTCCAAATGACTTCGCTTGGGATTCGCCTGAAATCTTGCACATATACCTACAACATAAGTTATATTAGGTCTGCTTACTGTTAAATATAATAAAGAACCAATAATAGCTCTATAATCAGTAGAGTTAACAGAACCTCCCTCTTTGTGTAGATCGATTTTAAAATTTGTATTCACAGGGATCTTGACTGGCTTGCTTGAGTCGCAACCGAATCTTTTTAGGAGGTCTCGAGTGTATATGGCTTGGTTGATGAATATTCCTTCAGGTGATTGCTTCACTTGAAATCCAAGGAAATAGTTCATCTCTCCCATCATGGACATCTCGAACTTCTCCTTCATCATTTTCTCGAATTGTTGACATATAGTCACGTTTCTGCAACCGAAAATGATGTCGTCCACGTAGATTTGCACCAATAGGATGTCATCTCCTGACTTGATGTTGAACAGGGTGCGATCTACAGTCCCCTTCTGAAAACCTTTCTGAAGCAGAAAGTTTGATAGGGTATCGTACCAAGCCCTGGGTACTTGTTTTAACCTATACAGAGCTTTTCGAAGTCTGTACACCTGATGTCCCTGCTGAAAGCCGGGCGGTTGTTCCACATAGACTTCTTCCTTCAGTACGCCGTTCAGAAACACTGACTTTACATCCATTTGATAGACTTTAAATCTTTGTGCGTTGCATAGGCTAGAAACAGACGAATAGCTTCCAATCTGGCAACTGGAGCGAAAGTTTCAACAAAGTCTATTCCTTCTGCTTGACAGTATCCCTTGGCAACAAATCGAGATTTATTTCTGACAATGACGTTGTTTTCATCTCGCTTGTTTTTGAAGACCTACTTAGTGCCGATCACGTGCTGATGTCTAGGTCTGTCAACAAGCTCCCAAACTTCGTTTCGAACGAACTGGTTCAGCTCTTCTTGCATGGTAATGATCCAGTCAGCATCGTTAAGAGAATCCTCTATCGTCTGAGGTTCTTCAGTAGACAAGAAATAGGAGTAGAGAGAACTTTCTCCTTGGCTTAATCTGGATCTCGTCCTTATTGTTGCTGATGGATCTCCTATGATAAGATCTGAAGAGTGAGCGCCAAGCCATGAACGTCTAAGTTTGGCTTCTTCTTCTGAGATTACTTCCGCACAGTCAACAGGAGTGTTAGGCATTTCAGTAGTGTTGTTCTGTGACTGAAGCAATTCAGTAAGAAGGTTAGGGTGTACTGAGTTTCCAGGTTCAAGGGCATTTAGCTCAGGAACATTTGTCGTTCCCCCTGAGTTTATATTCTCAGTAGAGGTCTCAGTTACCACTGGGGCTTCCTCATAGACCGTTGTTACCTGATGTTGATTCTGTTCAGTAGAATCAACTAGGTCAGCTACAGTGCTTGCGGGACGGGTCTGGATTTCCTCATCATCTGACTCATCATCCCAACAATGCTGGATCTTTTCTGCTTTATCGTTTAGTGCGAGATCCTATAGCTTGCTGCTGACATCTACAGTATTTGTCTTCTTAGATTTCCTGTCCTCAGTAACAAACTCATCAAAAACAACATGAGGGCTTTCCTCCACGCAAAGAGTCCGATAGTTAAAGACTCTGAATGCTTTAGTGACTCTAGAGTATCCTAAGAATACTCCTTGATCAGATTTGCTATCAAAGACCTTCAACTGATCTTTCCCATTATTGTGAATAAAGCAAGGACAACCAAAGATATGGAAATGAGAAATAGAAGGAATTCTCTATTTCCACAGTTCGTAAGGTGTCTTCATGTATTGCTGTGTAAGTAGTGAGCGATTCTGAGTGTAACAGGCGGTGTCAGTAGCATCAGCCCAAAACTTTGAGGGTAGTCCAAAGTCTGCTGGGAGCGTTCTTGCTGCTTCTTTAAGTGTTCTGTTCTTACGTTCAGCCAGTCCGTTCTGCTGAGGGGTGCGAGCAGCTGATGTCTCGTGCTTGATTCCCTCTTTATCGCAGTACTCTTTTACTACTGAGTTGAGAAATTATGTTCCTCTGTCTGAGCGAATTCTCTGTATCTTGATGTCCTTTTCCACACTGAGTTTCTTCAATAGCTTCGGTAACTCTTTCCTGACTCTTTCCTTTTCTCTTTAATATTTTAGAGCCATGAGTGCAAGCTGATCAGTGACGGGAGTCTCTGAGGACTTAGCATCTGACGTAGCTGCTGTCTTGCTAGAAGAAATAGGATTGGCTCCTGTTTTGCTGACTGTTGCTTTGAAAGCGTGATCTATTTGTGTGTCAGCTGGAGCACTGGAACATCGTTGGGGTAAGCTGTGCTCAAATTCCTCCATCTTTAATTTTGAAAATATAACATCAGGAGTTAGGGCATTAAGATCTGAGCGACGTAAATAAGTAGCAAAAGGAAGCCACTTCAGTCGAGGCAATGCTCTCAAGATCTTTGTGTTCATCTCTTTGTTGGTGAACGTCCTCCCCAGCCCGTTGATCACATTGATTTGGTTAGTAAATCTGACGCTTAGCTCGTCAATGGTTTCGTTGGGCTCCATGGCAAAGGTGTCAAACTTTTGTAGCTCTAGCTCGAGCTCGTTTTCTTTGATCTGCGGGGTTCCATGGCTCAGTACAACCAGGGCATCCCAAAGATCTTTTGTTGTTTTGCAGTCTTGTACCCTCCCGAGGTGTGAATCACTGAGCGTAGTCAGGATTGCATTCCGCGCACTCGATCGAGGTTGTGCAGCTTTTTCTCTTCTGGCGTGAAGGCTGATTTATCTTTGGCTACTTTAGCGCCGGTCTGTGCTCCTACACCTCCCACAGTGGCAAACTGAACAGTGTCGATCATGGGAATGATAGGTCCTATTTCTAGGACGTCAGTCATGCTGTCATGCAGCGATGTAAGGTGCGCCTCCATTCTCACGCGCCATACCGTATAGTTCTCCACAGAGAACATCGGCACCATCCGAATACCTGACATATCAGACATTATGGGTGAGAGTTTAAGGATGTATGAAGAGATGCTTGTGCAGTGAAAAGCATTTTCAGGATCTGTTTGAGAAGACCAGTAGTTTCAGAACCGATGATCAGAAGAACACCGTGTGCTCTGATACCAATTGTTGGTCCGAAGACGAGAGTCAGGTGTAGAGGGGGGGGTGAATACACCTGAGTACTAGTTCTTTTTCTCAAATGCGAAGGATAACTGAGCTGTAGGTTGCAACTGATGAACAGTGTCAAATAGTAACCTTCTGATCGCGGGTCAGAGTGAGTCAGCTAATGAGTCTCTCCTACTGACTTTTGTCAGTACTTGATTCTCAGTTGGAGACTTTTGTGCGGATAAGTGTGTAGGGCCCGGTAGATTTCGTCTCAGTTGAAAACGTGTTTTTCGTAAACCAAATTATTTTGGCTAGTGCACTTTTCGAATACGTTTTATGCAAAGTATGAGTTTGTAAGAGATTTGTATGCAATGCAATAAAACAGTAAACGACGCAAGCAATTTTTAACGTGGTTCGGATACGCAAGATCCTGCGTCCACGGTCTTGATGAAAAGGAGGTTTTGTTGATTAATCTGAGCAAGCCTCAGCAAGGTATCTGTGCACTGGACAGAACCTTCTAAGTTATAGTCCTTAGCAACTTTACAGTTCAAACCTAAGTTTGAAGGGGAGGGGATTTTCTCCAACTATGAAGGAGTTCTTACAATAAGAACAGTCACAAAATGTGAACTCCTTCGAAGGTTCTAAGCTATAGATATGAACGATTGAGCTTAGATAGAGAAGATGGATCTAAAGAAAGAAACTCTAGAGAGAAGAACTAAAAATATTCTGCTAAGCAAGTTCTTCGCTGGATCTTCTTGAAAGCACTAGAGTGTTTCGAAAGCTTGAGCGTGTAATCCCTTTGATATCCCGTGCATGGAGCTCGGAAATGCTTCTCTATTTATAGTTGTGACCCATGCATTTGCCCGTTGGAGAGGACGATGCCACGTGACACAAGCGTCCAAGGAAAACGGCCATATGTTCGAATTGTTGCAGCAGAGTTGTTGGTTACTGTGTATGAGAGCATCTTTAGTTGGTCAGAGCAGGTAGAGCTTAGACGGCTTCTCATTGGTAGAGGTTTGTGGTAGGTGAAATCTGTCAGACATCGGTCTTCATCAGAGTTGACTCTCTCTCATCTTCGTATGATCTTCTGCTGACTTTCGAATCATGTTAAAAGCTGGGTTGTTTCCTATTGGATACAGTAGACCTGATAAGGTCTCTGTCTTCTTCGTCTGAGTCTGCTGATAATGTTTATTCTACTGAGTGTAGTTAGCTGATGACTCTGAAGGTACTGAGCTTGAATATTGTGTTCTTCTACTGATGTCGGTCAGCTGATGAGATGTCTTCTACTGAGCAAAGTCAGCTGAGGACTTGAGAACACAAGCTCTTACACTGATGACGTGGGGTTCTGGAAAGTAACTTCCTACTGAAGATCAAACCAACATTTACCCCATACAGGACTTAGACAAAAACTATAATGGAAAGATATCGACACTACACAAAGGATACAAGCTGGGTTTTGGGATCTTCAATTCTATAGCATGAGACACTATGATTTCACCCATTACCGATAAGCAGAATAAGTCCTATTACAAGAACTACTGATAAACTAATACTAAGTATCCTCTAAGTGGTTGTTAAGACAAACCACTGACTCATAACTCAACAGGGACAACTAGAAAAACCAAGTGAGACATTAATATTGGGAAGAAGAGAATATTTTAGGCAAAGGCGGAGGGAGAGGGTGGCCGCCACTCCAAATTTTTGTCAACAACTATAATAAATAATATATATATATATATATATATATATATATATATAGTAAAATAATTTTTTTTGAATATTTTTATGGATAAAATACAGTTTTAAATGATAGATTTTTAATAAATTATGATTTTGGAATTAATAATATCGAAAGTTATTTAAATCAATTCGTTTGTTGCTATATTTATCCACATTAATTAATATATTAATTAAAAATTAAATTAGATATTAAGAAACTTGCCTTATCTATAAGTAATCATACAATCTTTTAAATTAGATATTAAGAAACTTGCTTTATCTATAAATCCATAGATATAAAAATTACAATCTTAACCTTCATTAAATAAACAAACTAAAATTACATTTAAAAATATATGAAAAATAAATAAATCTGGACAATTAAATTAATGAAATCTAAGGCCAAGATTAGTTCTTCGTTCTCACAAATAGGTAGGGTTCTCAAGAGATCCACAACCTATTTATATATATAGAGGAGAGTTATTTAAGGAACACCTCCTTAATGAAGGAACTAGGAACAAATCATCTCCTTCAATTTTAAAGATGTGTGGTCTAGATTGAAGGAGATATTTTTAATTTTTAATCTCTTTTTTAATTTCATTAAGGGTATAAAGGTCATTTGATTACTTGAATTTCTTACTTTATTTTTATTATATTTAGAGTAAATTTTATAAATCTTTTAATTTAAATAAATTGCTTATATTATCTATATATTTTATTCATAATTTTTATGCACTTTATTCGTAAATTATTATGCACTTTATTCGTAATTTTTATGCACTTTACTCGTAAATTTTTATGCACTTTATTTGTAATTTTTATGCACTTTATTTAATTTTTATGCACTTTACTCGTAAAATTTTATGTACTTTATTCGTAATTTGTATGCACTTTATTCATAATTTATACACTTTATTCTTTTTTTTTGTGCACTTTATTTGACTAAATCTGCAGTTAAATCTCATTCACCGTAGAAATTATCATCCCAATCACTTTCTAATCACTTTCTGCAAAATTGAATTTCCATGAACACCAAATAAACAATTTCGGCAAAATTGAATCTCCATTAACACCAAAATTGAGTCAATTTCACAACAGTACTAATACCAATTCCAAATCAATGAACAATTACAAAAATCGACAACATCCTCGACAATTCAATCTACAAACTATTTATCTCAATCGATGTCTTCCTTAATTGAAAGATTGCAAATCCTAAAACAAAATTAAAATAATTTGGGAAAAACTGGGCAAAGAGCTTGAAACTAATTGAAAAAATTAGGGCTTATCTCTAGCAGGAAAATTCCAAAAATGCGGCGGCGGCTGTTGTGGTTGACGTCGGACGGATCATCGGCGCTCTCCTCTGCAGGTGGCGGCGGCGCACGACGGTGGCGGCAGCGCACGACGGTGGCGGCTGAGTCAGGTTGATGGCGCTCCATCTAGCAGCGACAAAAACTTTTTGCTACTCCTAAGGCGGCGGCGTTACTGATTACGGCCGAGACAGAGAGCTTTACGGCTAAGAGAGAGAGAATAGAGAGGAGAGATGAGCGATGATAAGAGAGAGAATAGAGAGGAGAGATGAGGCAGTGAAGAGAGAGAGAGAGAATAGAGAGAGCAAGAGAATAGAGAGAGCAGAGAGGAGAGATGAGATAGGGGCGAGAGAAAGAGAATAAAGAAGAGAGAGAGAGAGTTACTTATTAGGAATATATTTCTAATTTTACTAAATTAGCTTTAATAATATTAGTAGTATTAAATAAATTATTTTTGAACAAAAATCTTATTATTGATCTGAATCGTTCAATTTATAAAATGGAGGGCTATGATAGGTTCCTAGTTCCTTCAATAAGGTGTTGTTCCTTAATGATCCATCTCATATATATATATATATATATAAGGTAGGGTTCACATGAGAACCAACTCCTATATAAGAACTAAGAACCATTATAAATCGTAGATCTTCATTTGATATAAGGTCAGATTTCGACATAATTTCCTAATATTCTAATGCTTTATAATTTAGTAAGGATAATTTTGCTAATACAGATCCTACAAGATATTTTAAAATTGGAAAGAACAATCAACTGAAATCATCAAACAGATTGATAATCCATTTCAATATCAAATTAATTTTAGGTTTCCAATTTTTTTCTACCGATGTATACTCCTCAATTCAATTTTGTAATGCCGCCGCACTACCAATACATATCAATGATTCTGAAAATTGCTTGAATTTCACAGCCGATGCATCTCCATGATTCAGAAAATTATTTGAGTTTTCACCGTCGATGCATCCCATAAACATTGTGGATATTCTTGTACGAGCTAGTTATGACGAACAACAACGAGTATGGATGTACGTCGTTGATTTATTTGTTGCACTTATTTGTCTTATGTTGTGATTCAGTTTTTCTTATTGATGCATCTAACTGTTTCGGGAGTTTTGAAATTTATAGATTAGTGTACTACTCTGCACATATATGCAACCCTTGTTTTCTGTTAATTTTCTTGGTTTAACACAATCTAAGTTTCAATTTTCTTCTTTGTATGTCTAAATAATAGATATTTGAGTTTTGTTTGTGTGATGCAAATACATTAGGAAAACAATAATATTAAATTGAGAATCTGGCATATTTGCTTGATGCCTATGTTTATGTTCTTTGGTGCTTAATAAAAATATGAAGCCTGTAGTCATTTTCATCGTATTACTGATTTATAGGACAATTTATCTTGATGCATGTGTTTATATCTTTTGATGCATTATTTTATATTATTTGATGTATATATATGGTTATAGTTGTTTGATGCATAAGATTATATTGCTTGATGCATATGTATATGGTTGTTTGATGCATATGTTATGGTTACATTTTGTTTGTTGTATATGATTATTTTTCCTGATGCATGGTTTATATTGATTGATGCATAGGTTTATAATTGTATTATGCATGGGGTTATCTTAGATAAATCCTTAATGCATTAATCTTCATGCATTTAGTAATAACACAACAAGAAATTCGTTGTTTACCGACGGAAAATTCCGTCGGTAAACCGTAATTATCCGTCGGTAAACATTTTACCGACGGAATATACCGCCGGGAGAATGTCGCCAGTCATTCTGTCGGGGCCTAATCACCGACGAAATATTTCCATCGGTAAAATTTACCGACAGAAAATTCCGTCGGCATTTTTCTTGCTTTTCTGACGGTATTCCGTCGGTTCGGTAACTATTTTTTTTAAATATTTTTTTTTATTTTTTCGTACCCAGTTCTCGACAACTTGTATTTTTTCTACCAACCAACAAAGCACATACATATAACTATTCAAATCAAGTCCAAACCCAAATCGAAACTGAAATATAAATACTTAAATCTTAAAATTCAAATATTCAGTATATATATACATAAACATATAGAACTAAATCATAAAGAGGTGTGAGGAGGGGATTGTTTGCTGTCGTCCGGAGGGTCTCGTCGGCTAGAGGAACCCATCATCGCCATAAGCTGGTCCATCTTGGCATTCATGAACGCGACCTGCTCCTGGAGGGTCCTCCTAGCTACCGACTCCTCCTCCAGTCGGCGCATGATCCCGGCATTGCTCTGGGATGGCCCAAGTGAAGAAGTGGAAGAGCGGCTGGCGGCGTTGATATAGCTGCTCCCTTCCTCGCCGAACCCGTACAACCGCTGCTTCTTGTCTCGAACCCCTTCCAACCGCAGATAAATCGCGTTTTTATCCGCGTTGGGGCCTTCTTCAGCAGCAATCCGCTCCACCTCCGCCTATTACAATATAAACATAGAAATTAGTCAAATTCATAATTCTAGAATAATATTCTATATATTGTAATTGGGTGCTTACATGAAGTCTCGCCGCCTTCATGTTGGAGAAGTCTCCACCTTTGTAATGGAGACTCTGGAAAGTGTCAAAGGCGGTGGACTCTAAGGAGCATCCCCTCTGAGAAGTCTATTCATCACATGCATAAACAAAATTGTGTCAAAACAAAGACATAAGAAGCTAAAAACTTATAAAATGAGACTTACCGTAGACTGGGAGTACTTTAGGGCTGACCGGGACCCTCCTTTGTGCTTGCTCATCCCGGCGCCCAGCTCTGGCTCTGACCTGCGGCACTGGGAAGCAGTCTCCGACTTTTGGAGTACCTCTGGCCACATTCAGTACTCGTTGAGGGCCTCCCACCTCTCTGTGTTGATGTAGTCCGGTTTTTGAGGGCCTCCCACCTCTGGCCGCATTCATTTCGAAGTGACAATCACTGAACCTCTTGGACGCCTTCTTCTGCCACATGTGGTGGACTGCCTGGTCCCAGTCAGCAGGCCAGCGGAAGTGCTTCTGCAATTTACATTGAGATACATGTTAGATACAAGTGAATGCTAAATTATAAGATTGTGAACTTGAAAGAAAAACTAACCTTAAATTCCTCAAAATACTGCTCCTTAATTTCAGGAGGAGTCAGCTTCCAAGTGAACCCAGTCGGGTTATTAATCTTCTTAAAACAATCAACGATTGTCGAGGCCAATCCAGATGGCTCAAGCAATCGCCTATTATTGAAAAATGGTTTAGGAAAGTTATAGTTGATATATTTAAAAATGTTCTAGGCTCACTCCAATCCTGTGTAAACACACTCGCATTATTTCAAATCGAATTGAGTATGATGATATTGAGTAAGAATACATCCTCACTTTGACAAAGTGAGAAATAAAATGTTATAGATTTCAAATAAATCGAATTGAGTATGATGATATAGATTTCAAATAAATCAGCAATTAATAAATATCTGATCTACTGAACTTAATCTAAAATGGTAAACTCTTTCTTATTCAAGCTAACATCTCAAACCCAAGAATTACACAATGGTTGACAAAAACCTAATGGATCTACACAAACTACTGCACCGGCAGCATCAACCCAGCATTTCAAAGTTTCTCCAATTTTTCTTGCTTTTCTTCGGTAAATTAACGTGACATTAAACTGAAATGTCTCAAACAAAAAATGATAAATCGCCATAAAATGTATACTTCAAACGTTTAAAGAATCTAATAAGAGAACAATCAATCAGAATAACCAATTCGCCAATCTACTAAAACCCCTACAAAGCACCACCAACACCCCCATTTGTCAACACACGCAGCGCAGTTGCAGAACGAATTAAGATCCAGAAAATAAAATCAAACTTGTATATCGAATTAAGTATAGTAGGAAATACTCTTTCCTAGCCTAGTTGAAGTGGTAATGAAAGCATGATGTCCAAATACAATGAGAATGTATGAAAGATTTGAAGGTACAAGAAAGTTGAACCTGAGTGTTATGTGTCGAAACTCCTTTGAAGAGGGCAGCGGACGGCGCGGCGTGGACGGCGTGGTGGCGGTGGGCGTCGAGCAGTGCAGCGTGTTCTGGTGCTTCAACAGGCTTCTGCCCAATTAATTTAGGTTACGCCGACGGATTTACCGACGGAATATTCCGTCGGTAAAAGTTTTATTATTACCGACGGAATTTTCCGTCGGTATATATTCTGTTGAAAATGAAAAAAAAATAATTATAATATTGCCGACGGAATTATCCGTCGGCAATCTAAGAATAAAATAAATTAAATGTAAATTCATTAATTACCGATGGAAAATTCCGTCGGTAATTCACTGACGGGATATTTTCGTCGATAATCCGTCGGTAAACAGTCCGCTGGACATTCTGTCAGTAAACCGACCCGTGTTTTTTTTTTTCCGGGGCAATTCCGTCGGTAAAAATAAGAATTCTTGTAGTGTAACTTAATGCATAAATTTTAATGCATACTGTAAACATAAGGAAAGTAAGTGTTTGAATCTTCTTTTAATAATGGTTTGAAATTAATTCAATTATCATTAAAACAACTTTTACGCGTTGAATCATAAATGTATGCATGTGGGTTTATTAATTGTCACTATTTGTCTAATTAATTTATTTTTATGTAATGATTATACGTGTGTAAATGCATTATTATTTCATGTGTGTAAATGCATTATTATTTCATGTGTGATACATTCAAAAATCTCAATGACATTAGAATACATACCTTTAAATTGATCTTTGATACGTATGAGAACTCTTTCGTAAAAAAAATAATCTTCCACTATCAAATGAAGATTTAACCTTCACGTGAATCAAGTATTAATGTATTTGATGATATGAAAACATTAATGATCACATTAAAGGTACTGTAAATACATTAGATCATGGAACATAATATGTTAATCTTCTTGAATTGAGTAATTATGATATTAATTAATGAAAAAGTTTCGAACCGTCCAATTTTAGTGAAGCTGAAATGATAATGTGAAATGGATACATAAGGAAACGAATATAGAATATGAGAAAAATGAAATATTTTCATGTATAGAGAACACATTAATTATGAAATGTAAAACAAATTACAACAATAACCTTCTCCTATTGTCTAATAAAAAAAAAGGCATTGAATGATGCTTTAAAAATAACCATAGATCAAAAAATGTAATTTTCATTTGAGGGGTAGGTTCTCATTTGATTCTTTCCCTATATATATAATTAATATTAAGTAATGTAAAAAAAAATTGTAATAAGTTAATTTGTTATAATTTTTTGAAAGCCCAACACATATTACCTCTTCCTATTTGTTGGCCCATATCAATTATTTGTTGAAAGAAATCCAATTCCGTCATCGGCTCTCTTTTCATATTAGAATAGAGATACAGAGAATTATCCTTTATTTTTCCTTCAAAGCTTCAACATTTTCACTTACGTAGAAACAAATTTCTACTGCAAATTAAGAGGTCATGGTCGCCGCCGCGCCAACTCGCCGAGAAATAGAAGGTAGATTTTCGAAGCTTGTTTCAAATTTTAGTTTTCTACTCTAGAATTTGGAATTCTAAACTCTAAACCCTAGTTCACTACTTTACCTTAGTTTGTTGAATACATGATACTTTTGTTGAGTCTTGCATCTTGGTATAAATATAATAGCACTGATTTTCAATCATTTGTATTCGAAATCGAAATTTAAAGGTGACAAAGAAATCAAGAAGACAAGAACAATGAGTAAGGGCACCATTTTGGGCTTTTATAAGAGAGAACCAACTCCAACTCCAACTCCAACTCCAACTTCATCTCCAACTCTAGCTCCAACAACTCGAAATCCAGATTCTCATACTAGAAAAGTCCCTAAGATTGAAAAAGATTTAGATAATTGTGGCTTAGAGAGGGATCCAGGCCAACGACAGATGATTTGACTTTATCCACCAAACAAGAAAGATGAAATTCGACGGACTTATTTGGGATGTGGTCCTCTGCAAGCTACTCCGACAAAAACCTCTGAGCACGTTGAAAGAGATAGAAAGTTTCTTCTATCTTGGTATGCATTATATTCTGAATGGTTAGAGTGTTCTCCTACTTTGAATAGAGTATTCTGTCTTCCTAGCTTTTTATTTGGAAACCCATCTTCGAATCCTACGACAAATGCTTTTGTTGAGAAAAGGGTTTAATAATTGGAACAAAGTTGGTACTAATTGTTCTTTTAAACTTCATGTTGGAGCTACACCTAATTCTAAGCATCGAATGGTCGTTCAAAATTGTACTGATTTGTTGAGGAGCAAGCAATCCATAAAAATATATGTAGAGAAAGTTGGAGATAAATCAGTTGCAATGAACCGATTGCGTGTTGGAGTTTCAGCGGATATTTCTAAATTGTGTGCAGTTCAAGGTATTCCTTTTAGAGGCCATGATGAAAGTGTAAGTTCATCGAATGGTGGGAATTTCTTGGCGATACTAAAGCATACAACATCTTATAATGAAGATGTATGTGCCGCCGTTTTGGAGAATGCTCCTCGAAATACTACTTACGCCTCACATCAAACACAAATGGAGATTTTATTCATCTTTGCAAGTAAGACCCAAAAATTCATAAGGGAAGAAAACGGTGATGGAAAGTTCTATATTATTGTTGATGAATCTCGAGATGAGTCCAAAAGTGAGAAAATGGCCATAGTTTTGAGGTTTGTTGACAAAGAATAGATTATTCGGGAAATGTTTTTTTGACATAGTTCATGTACTCGACACTAAAGCAAGCACTTTGAAAGAAAAGATTGTTGAAGTTCTTTCCCATCATAATCTTAGCATACAAGATATTTGATGACAAGGCTACGATGGTGCTAGTAACATGCAGGGAGAGTGGAATGGCTTGCAAGCATTATTCTTGGAAGAATGCCCATTTGCTTATGTCCATTGTTTTGCACACCGCGTGCAACTAGTATTAGTAGCTACATTTCGTTGCACCCTTACCATTGAAAATTTATTCTCACATGTGTTGGGTGTGATTAATGCTGTTGGTTCTTCTGCCAAGCGTCATGACGAATTGCTAATTGCCGAGGATATTCACATTGATGAAATGATTGTAGCTGACGAGCTTCTTTCTGGAAGTGGACAAAATCAACTTAAATCTCTGAAGCGTCCGGTGATACTCGATGGAGCTCTTGTTTGCATTCTATTAGCAGCTTACTTGATTATATGATCCCACTCTTGTTGTCTTACATGATATAAAGAATGACCCAACCAACAATTCTAGATCAGTGGTTGATGGGACTATTTATGAGATGAAATCATTTGAGTTTGTGTTTATTGCACACTTTATGCTTGAGCTATTAGGAAGGGTGGACGAACTTTGCAGAATGCTTCAAGGCAAATCTCAAGATATTGCAAACGCTGTGAGTGCAATTTCAAACACAAAGATGATCATTCAGAATTTTAGAGATAATGGTTGGGATGGATTGTTGGAAAAAGTGAAGGTGTTTTGTAAGCAAGGGAACCAGGAAATAGAAATTCATGATATGAACGATATTCGTAAATCAGCGAGAGGCCGTGTTCGAAGTAATCCAATTACATGAGAATAATTTATGCGCTTTGAGATAGCAAATGAAACAATAGATCGTATATTGGTGGAGATAAGTTCTCGGTTCAATGAAGATCAGGGACGGAGGGAGGGGTGGGGCAGGGGTGGCAGTGGGCCCCCCTGTGTTAAAATATTTCAGTGTATAGATATTACATTTATTGCATTATGGTACAGTGGTAACCCTTCATCATAAGGGTTTGTAGACCCAGGTTCAATTCCCTGCAATGTTTATTTTCTTTTCTTCATTATTTACCTTTTTCTCTTTATTTTTTAATTAAAATGCAAAATAACTAGAAAATCACTACTATAAATTAGATCTATATACATATAATTAGTTGGACTCCCATGAAGGAAGTTTCTGGCTCTGTCCCTAATGAAGATGCCTTGGAGTTGGTGAAGTTGAGTTGTTCTTTTGATCCTTAAGATGGTTATAAGTTGTTTGTTGTTGATGAAATATGCACATTAGCTGAAAAGTTATATCCAACCGATTTTAGTACAAATCAAGAGAAAATGCACCTCAGATTTCAGTTGGAGCTTTTCCAAGTCGATATTAAGTCAAATGAAGAACTTACATGTATCTCAAGACTTTGTGAATTGTGCATATCATTGTCTAAAATCGGTAAGTCACGCACTTACTTTCTTGTCGATAGGCTTATTCGACTACTTTTGACTCTTCCGGTTTCTATGGCAACTACTGAACATGTATTTTCTTTTATGAAAATTGTGAAGACAAGATTGCGTAATATAATGGATGATGGATTCTTGTCTAGCAATTTGATAATGCTGATTGAGAAAGAAATTGTCCGAGAATTTGATATAAAAGAAATCATTGATTAGTTTAATAGGATGAAGACGCGTAGAGTGCGACTTAAGTAGGAGTGGGCTATTGTTGTCTTACATAGTTTTAGTATTTATATTTAGTATGTATTCGTTAAAACTTTGGTGATTATGAACCATTTCTTTTGATATATATTAGTTTATATGTATTTCAAATTGAATATTTTGAATTGTTAAAGAGAGGTAGATTAAATTTAGTATTGGACTCACAACCCATGACTCAATCCGAACTGAACCTAACATTCCGCCAAAGCCACTTTCGAATCCTGGCTCTGCCACTGATTTTAGAGTTAGTTTGATGCTAGGAGTGAGACCACCTAGTCCTCCCTCCTAGCATTAACACGTGTCCACAATTTTGTATTTTTTTCTCTGTTTTTTATTAACCCTAGTTTATGAAAAGAGATACCCCACGCACGTACTTAACCCTCACAGTCCCCACTCTTTTCCTCTCTCTCTTCTCTCTGTCTCTCTCTCAAGAGAGAGAAACAAATTTGTGGCTGAAACAAATAACTATTCAATTTACGGATTTGCTCCTCTCCGCTGGCCCTGCGGCGCGTCGGCGTTCTCGGCTTATCAGATCTTGTCACCCTTCTCGGATTATTTATGTTGCCAAAATTGCTTCGAAAAACTACCGCTAATATCTTTAGAAAAGGGGGTTTTAGATAGTCTAATTTGTTTTAGTTTATTTATGATTGTTGTTGGTTGAGATTTCACAGTTTTTGGTTAGAGATTACGACGTGTTCGAGGAAATGTTTGGGTGAATGTTGATTACAAATTATGTATCACTATGCTTGCTTGGCAGAATGGAGACACGTAAACACACATTTTTGTTGAAAAAATAAAATAATAAATCTTGTTTTCTACTGCATTAGTAACAAAATTTGCTACAAACTTAATCTAAAAATCAAGGCAAAATAAAAATTTGAGATTTGAGAAGAATTCTGGTATGAGGCTTGGGGCTACTGGCTAGGTTTCCAGAAATCATCTACTCCAAACAAGAATCAATAGTAGTAGCGAGGGTGAGAGATAGTAGAGAGAGAGTATTTTGAACTTTGGAGTAATTATACTAAAAGAACAAACAAAGTTTTAAAAAAAAAGAAAAATAATTGTAAAACAAAATTTGAAAAGACTCTCATGTAAAAATTGTGGACACATGTGACATGTCGATGTTGGGGAAGGGAGGATTAGGTGGTCTCACCTTAACATCAAACTAACCGTATTTTAGTCCCCACTTTCCCACAAATAAAATCTCCTACGTCTCTCTCTAGTGTGTCTATCTCTCCTCTCTCTCTCTCTCTCTCTCTCTCGTATATCTTTCTATATATCCCTCTCTCTTTTCTATCTCTCGATTGTGTATCTCTCTCTCTCTCTATCTCTCTCTCTCTCTTCTCTCTCTTGATCGTGTATCTCTCCTCCCTCTCTTCTCTCTCTAGAAAATCTCTCTCTCTCTCTCTCTCTCTCTCTCTCTCTCTTTCTCTCTCGTGTATCTCTGTTCCCTCACTTCTCTCTCCGAAAGATATGTACCCCTCTCTCTTTTCTATCCTCTCCATTCAAGTGCATTAGATTTTTGCTGTAAGTGCATCATGATATGCCTTCAAGTGTATTATATTTTTCAATTTGCTTACTATTTCTTTTATTACTTTTATGCTTTGTTTATCTTGATCAACTATTTAAATTATCCTAGCAATTTAAAAATCATACTGACTCAGTCATTCCATTTTCTTAGAGAGCTATGACCCTGATTTTTAAGTTCGATTTCTGACTATACAAGTCCATCGAATAAAGAATGAAAGTGCATCACGATATGTCTATAAGTGCATCATGTTTTGTCTTCGAGAGCATTAGATTCCTCAATCTCCTTATTTTTTTCTATTTTTCGTTTTATGCTTTCTTTATGCTCACCAATTGTTTTAATTTATCTTAGCAATAAAAAAACTTAATTAGCTTATTATTATTTTTTTAATAAACTAGATGTGAATTTTTAATTTTAACATTGAACAGATGAGTGCATCGAATAATAAAGTAAACTGCATCGGATAACAAAGGAAATTGCATCCGATGAATTCAATAAGTGCATCACGATTAGTACACATATTATATTTCGTGTCCGATGACTTCCATATCCGAAGAGAGAGAGAGAGAGAGAGAGAGAGAGAGAGAGAGAGACTTACATAGGGAGTGAGGGACCATTAGGTTTAATATGATGGTGGGGGTCATTAGGTTTAATTTGGTGGTAGGGAATGCAAGAGAAAATATACCAATTTAGCCTTTAGTTATTAAAAATAAAAATAAAGAAAAAAACTTATTTAATAATTAAGTAAGTATCAATCCTAAACATATATTGTTGAAATTTGATGATGTAGATTTATCTAATTTTCACATTCTAACGGTTTGTTCACTAAAGAACCACCCTGTATATATTATTAATTTATTTATTTATTTATACACTAATGGAGATCACCGTTCAAACAAGAGTGTTAAATACCAACCAAACTATATGCTATTGGAAAAATAAATAAATATTAAATCGGGTTTGTTTGATACAAGGCGAGAATCAGTGGTATTTCCACCTTAAAATACGATGCTGTTTCTATTATACATATATTTTTGTAATTACATACCCTAATACAGATATTTAGGCATATGAGGATTCTTTCTCTATCATCAAATTTTCGATCATTTTGATTTCTTATTGCTATATTTGTAAAATCTGATGACGAATATAAATTAAAGAAAAAGACGGTCATGACAGTGCAGATCCTTTATCTTATTTTCGCCTGTCATTCTATCATCCCCGGGTGGAATCATGATGTATGTTTTTTCTAATAATTATATAAATACAGTTTTTGCTATTAGGCTGAAAAAGGGCACACGTCTCTATTTTAATTTGACTGTAAGTACAATCACATTATGACGATGCATATTTATGAACGTTTGAGGAAAATAGTTGTGTATGCGTATACCTTTAGTAGCATTTGAAGAGTTATGAGTACTTGTTATTGTTTTATTTATAAACTGGTTTTATCATTTTCATCTTTTATTTCTCTTCATCTTGTGTGCATGCAAACAAGGGAGTTTGAATCATTTTTAGGGAGTCTATCAATCGACAACTTATACATGTAAAAAACAACTCGTAATCTTGTCAGCTTGATGGAAATATTAGAATTAGAGTTGAGAATTTCTAGCCTAACAGAAAACATAATCCATACTACTGGCTGACCAGAAATCATGAGAATTGACTCGATTAGCATCCCTACCTTGAAAACTAAATTAATTGTGATGGAAACTATTGTAATCTGACAATTCAAAGACAAAACTATTCAAATTTGGATGTCAAATATGGCTCAACTTGGGAATGCAGACCTAATATGTACTCACATGTACTTGAAGAATGTCAGTTTCTAGATCGATCCGGCATCATCCGGCCGAGTTGGGTACTTCTATGATCCAAGGTAGATAGCATTTGGGGCATTGACATGCCACCAGATACAACGATTTCTGCGTAAGGGCAAAAGCAACAGTCATCAAGGCCACAAAACTAAGTACCACATTTCTCAAACCACAATAGTTGTAAGGCCATCTTACCAATTCCTTCTCGCACAGACAAGTTTGGTCTGATAACATCTTTAGAACTGACCAGGAATATATCTCCAATGTAAAGATGGTTTGTTGGGACGTACACACAGCAGAGCTCTTCATCCCCTGAATAGTTCTGGCATACGAAAATTCAAAAAATTGAAGTGAGAAAAAAAACAACAATATAGATGTAAAAGTACCTCTTAAAAATTTAGCAAAATTTATCAGACGCTCATTCTTATATTCTCACAAATCAATCAAGAAACTTGACTGAATTGAGCTTCTTTGTTAGAGTAACAATGACAAGAAAGGTATTTGCTTGCAAATATGGCTAGAAGTTCAAGTAGTAGTACTTAACAATGACAATCAAACGGAAGAGTGGTTTTAGATGCAACAAAAATTAACAAATTCTTTGCATCCTTTATAATGGTTTATCATTGTGAACAGAAGGGTGAGACAAGGTACAAATGCAGGGAAGCTTATCTACTAAACAAAAACAAATGCACCACCATTTGACAAGATAAAACTGCTGGTTTGGGTATTATATGCATGTGGAAAAATCTCCAAGCAACGATCTTGAGTACATCTCTCTTTCTTCATTGGCAAACAAAATGACCACCACACACCAATAGATTGAAGTTCGATCCAGTGTACAAAAGAACACAAATTTATGGGACTAGAATGAGCAAGTCTAGATGTATAAATCCAATCCTCAGAAAATAATGAACTGAAAGATGCAAGGCATGGGAAACCTGGAGAGTAACAGATGAAGTGATGAACCCAAATGCATATTCACCAATGCGTGGATGCCTTATTATAGCCACTTCCTTGAAAGCCCGTGTGTTCTGGTCTGCGTTAGTAATGTCTAAACTCAAAATCCATACCTAGCAAAAACTCTCTTCAAGAGACTAAAATCTTGAAAAAAAAAAAAAAGCATACCTGGAGAAATGGCAGCACTAATTTGCTTCGAGGCACTGTAAATATGACGAATAAAGGGCATGCGTTTAATAAACCACTCTCCAAGGCTCAAAACAGAAGCTCCCAACCATGAAGACATGAATACTCCGATCAAGAAAATGAAAGTGATGGAAGTAACAAATCCCAAACCTATATCAACAGAACAGGCACCATTAGTAGCAGTAAAAATCAGAGGAACATTTGACTGGGGTGGAATTTAAATTATCAAAGATGATTTTACGAAAATCAATAATATAAAATAGTTAGCAAAGTTGTGGTTGTCTTAGTTCCGGGACTGGATTCCTCCTGTTGTTTCAGATATTTAAGTATTACAGAGTTACAATTTCAAAAAGAGAAGAAAAATAGTTAGCAGAGTTGCAAGACCCTAACGGTACCCTCAATAAAGTTACTTTCCTTTATAAGAATTAGAGATTTCTATTTCCACTCTTCTTTTGAATTATAGAAATTTTACTTCCATACTTCCCTTTTCCACTAAAGAGCTTCAAATTAAGTATTTGGACAAAACACAAAATGATACATCATTCTATTTCTATATATGATGGTGCGCACCAAACTTCAAAAGAAGAACAAGACAATGCCTCATGGTGAGAGTGAGACTATAGGAAACTCTTTTTGAAGCTATGGCTCTCCTCTGTTCTTAGAGGCTTACGCCTCAGTAACACCATGGTGAAGCCTCGTATGAGACTTGCACATCAGATTTCACAGCCCTTTTTAGCATTTTTATGATAGAGGTAGGTTTTCGAATTGTTTTTCTAATCGAAAATTAAAACATATTATTACAAATCCCTCAAAACCAAATAGACATGCTCAGCCTTGTGAGCTCGAAAGACGTACTCACCAAAAAAAAAAATGATTCCTGCAACCATTACCTTAAACACTAGACAATGTTTCAATAAATGGCCAAGGGTAATAGCCTCATTCTCTCATATCTTTTTCTCATTTGTGAATTGGAACACCACCACCAAGTCAACAATGCTCTCTTCTTCAAGTCTCATACCTTAGTATATATTATATGTTTGGCATGGTGTGTTTCTCTTGTATGATATGGTGATACTTCTGCTTGTGTTTTATATATAAATATATATTAAATTTGGAAAGAATCGAGTTCTTTAATAGTATGAGCCAGTATTTAGATATTAATGATTCATTTTGGTTGAAACTTAATTGTATTGAGGCATTATGCACAGTTATGTAAGGTGTTTCATGAGTAACCTAATATATCAAATAGATATTAGAGTAATAATTAGTGACTATAATTTTGGATAGTAAGTGAAAGGTCAACATGCTTACCAAATATATCAATCCCAAGTTGAGCATAAATAGGAGAGAAAAAACCATCCACGAAATGAATGAACCACCATGTTATATAGAAAGTGATAGCTATTGGGAGGAGGATGACACTGCAAAATGACAAAGCAAGTGCACATCAACAAGTGCGTAGATGAGAAACAATAACTTCAGGTGCAAAAGGAGAACATGAACTTTACTTCCTCAGAGTAACAATTTTCATAATCTGGAAATATGTGGCAATACAAAATCTAAAAGTCCTAAATGTAGGTTTATTCATCTTATAATTAGAATTTTAAAAACCATGCATTTTAATAATAAATATGTGCTCACCATCCAGTCATGAACTTCTTCGAAGCCCAGCTCCTCACAACTTTGTAAAATGTCTACAAGATCACCAACCAACATCAATAAATAAGCTCAACCTTTTGATACAGAGCAAATTTATTAAAACCCAGTACAAAATCAGGCATTCCTCTATAAGCAATGGAACAATATGTTCACATGAATTAGATGATGAAAACCATTATCCTTTATCAGCCTGCATACGGGATGGTTGCATGAAAATAGTACGATATGAGCTGATTAAAGTTAGGCGTCTCTACTATCTAAAAGAGAAAAGAGAATGGCACACAGCTGATGTCCATGTATCATGTTTCTCATCCAAAATTCGGCAATCATACAATGAGTATTACTCATCAGTTGTTTTCCTGCTAAAAAGTACTACTTCGACGAAGCCTCTTGAAAAACTTTTGAACATGTATTTAATGCTTGCTAGCTACACATAAAGCACAAAATAAAGAACAAATAACAAAAATATTCTGGAAAGCTCGTGCCATTTGGAAAAAAGAAAGAGCTGGTAAATAGAACTCCTAAAACCCTAAAACAGGAAAAAAAAAAAAAAAAGAAAGCAAAACAGTCCTTCCCATGGGCAATTAAAAACACATAAAAAACATAAATACCTCACGCGCATGGAGGGAGGTAGCGGAGGAGGGGGCGCCATCGTCGAGGCGGTGGTCAACGGAATTAACCACCGGTAATAGAAGCTCGCGATCTCTATCTCTGTTGTTGCCGCCCATCACGCCGAGAGATTTCTCATCTCCCATCACACACCGTAGGCAGACTCAAAATTCCCGAGTGTTCGGCCTCCCAGATTGCCGCCTCTCTTGTTCTAGAATTTCTCAGTTTGTAACTCTAATCCAGTTAAGAGTTCAATTGAACGAGCATGCCTTACTGTTTCGCTTTCGGGTTTACACATTTTATGGTCTGGTTCGGAGTTCGGACTCATATTCACATTCATATTAAAGATTAAATTTAACGAAATTATTATTATTATATTATTATTAAGCAAAATCTCATCCTATACTTTTCTCTCGATTTTCCTTTCTTTTTTTCTTTTCTTTTCTTTTTTAAAAAAAAAATAATATTCTCTCGATCCTGGACATCGATGTTGAGAAAAAGGCCCAACGCTTCATCAGCCCAAAATAACAATTTGAGGCCCTTCTCATCCTGTGAGGATCTTCTGGCCCAAAAAATGGTGGCCCACCAATCACGCTCCGCCACGCGTGCATTGGTGGACCACCTTTTTTTAAAAACAAATATTAATTTAATTGAGTGAGGCACCACGTGCGCGTGTGGCGGGCGTGATTGGTGGACTAGAGTGTTCTTCCCATTTTGGGACAGAAGACCTGCTTTGCTTCTCATCACAAAAACATGTCAATTCTAATCATACTAATTTTATGGTGAAACAAAAACAGCCTACGCAAAGCATTAAATATAAAAATTCAATGAAATATTGATCAATCATTGTCACAAATTAAGTGTTCAAAAAACTTGAAAATGTGTAATGAAACAGAGTTTATGTATCCTTTCAATAATAGTTCGAATAAAATATAATGTTAATACACCAATTACTATTTACTATGGTATGTTTGAAAGAGTTTATATTTAAAAATGAACTCTTTTGTGCACGTCAGAGAGTTTATATATACTCTCACTAATGTAATATTTCTTATTATATTTTTAATTTTTTGTATGAATCTAAATACAAATAATTTATTTAATTTGAATATTTATGTCATAATCACTTATAAGTTATTTCTAAGATCATAATCTAATTGGCTCAAATAATGAACCTCCAAATTTGAAGTGTTTGTAATTCTAATTGGCTCAAATAATGAACCTCCAAAAAGTAGTGCATGATGCACACTCTCTCTCTTACTGCTCTGCCCTATCTCTATTATTAAGGGCTTGTAGAAAATAGGGCCACACTTGCATATCCAGGCTCCAGCCCTCTGGTTGGAATTTGGATGGCTTCACATGGCATGCATTCATAACACTTGGTGGTCTTGATCCTAGTTTCTTGTATTTTCCTTCCCTCCACCATTCTCTCTCCACCCTAATACAACAAAAGAACGTATATGATAATACACATATAGACATACAAAGTTGATATGTTCTGTATTTAATTTGGAGCGAGGGACTGGTTGTCTGACACGCCACAAATGAAAGAGCTGTTACCAGAGATGATAGTTTTAAAATTAGTAGTATAATGTATTGAAAGAAAGATTGGAGAAAGAGGAGCAAAGATGAACCTTGAATACCCTTAGCTCCAAAACCATGGTGTGGTGGAATTTGTCTACTTGATACTCCCACCATACTATTGATAGATTATGAAAAATAATCTATTTTTCTCCATATCACGTTTGTATAATGTATATGATTTGTTATAGTTGTTGATTAGATCCTAACTCTTCGCTAGTTAGTTCCTAACTTAGCTTTTGGATAGAATAGAATCATGCTTTGTACATGTATTTATATACGTTTGACATTAGGAAAGATCACGGATGAAACTTCTTTCATGGTATCAAAAGTCCTATCTACTCTACTCTAATCTCTCTTCTTACTTCGTTCTTCTTCATATTCCATCAACAATGGCCGGCAAATTCGTCAACAATATAAAGAATTTTATCCCAATTTCCCTAGAGATGGAGAAAGACCAATATTCTTCATGGGCGGAGCTCTTTAAAATTCACCGTCGTGCTTACAAAGGTCATCGACCATATTCTTCCGCCAACTGTAATAGGATGAAAAACAGCATATCTTAGTTAAAAACTTAGAAATCTGCATTGTTGTAGTGGTGACTCGATGTTTTTTCTTAATACATTTATCTGCATAGTCGGTGATTTAGAAAACCAAGAAAAATAATGATCCCTGCATTGATAATAATAATGTTATTAATGAAATATTCAAGAAAGAAGCCGTTTTCCACGCTTAATTAGCCCTGCAATCTCCTTGCTCTGTCTCATCACTTTCCAACTTTTCACTCCACGTTTGATCTTTTCAGCCTCCTACAATAACAGAAGACCAATATGCACTTTTAGTCCAACTTTCGTCCCACATCGAAATCGAAATAACTAATTGAATTCCCACCTGGAACTGGAAAACAGAATTCCTGAATTTTGGCAACATTGGTAGGCCATCATCATTATCATCATCATCCTTGTTTCTCCTCATCTCGCTGCTCGAATGTTAGAGTAAAGGAGGTATCGTGAACTAAATAAACAACTTGCGACTAAATATATAGAAAACGAGATAGAAAACGAATCCCACGGGAGAAAGATCTCCCGGCCAAGCGCAAGCGCCGACAATCCAATTCTAAGATTAAAACCCTAGACGCCTAGCCTAGCCACGATTATGAAATATATATCGATAATTGTCTCCAAAACAAGACCCTAATACTTGTACCATAAATAATTAAAACCCATAATTAAAAACCGGACCGTAAATAATTAAAAATCGGACCATAAATAAACTTATAACTACGACTCAATAAATCACGACGAAGTCCCGCCATGCACTACGCCACGAGAATCCCGTCATGCACGACGCTAATCGGATCCCACCACGGACTGCACCCCGTTCCGTGTCGACGTCCCCGATAAACCACGTCCCTAACAATTCCTCCCTCATTCCAAACAGCCTTGTCCTCAAGGCTGAAGTGCGGAAACTGACCACGCAATTCTTCTTCATCACTTCCATATGAACTAACTTACCCCGTAAATCATCTATTGTAATTCGTTTCAACAAAGTTGTATCTTCAGCACCTTCACCATCTTCTTTCATAAGATAAAGCTCGGAACTTCTACCAGGTGCCAACTGTAAGCACCATACCCCAGGTAGGACCTTCATTTTCCAGTAACCAAGATTAGCCATAACAAGAGTATCCACCAAGTGGGGAGTATTTTTAGTTCCAAGAATCAATTGCAGTCCCCTAGGGGGTTCATGATCCTTCTTAGAGCAATGACCTGTAAGGACAAGAGCTTCAAGCTCAAACACTGCTTGCAAGGTTCTTGTATCACAAAGATTCTCCGGTAATATGTTGTCCAGGTCATGGACACCAACTACAGGCTGAACAAGCCATGGTTCAGGAACATATAGATTCATGGTGAGTGTCTTAGATAGTGACATGTTCGCGAAAAATGCTTTGGGACCACATACCATATGATCATTAGCACTAAAATTATCCATTGTGGGCACAACATATCTGTAGTAGTTCTTCGAGGGAAGATCCACTAGAGAACTCATTGCATTGAGCACAAGCCTCAAGCTTGGTTGAATGTACTTTGACAGAATCCTTAGAAGAGCTGCAAGCTTTTGGCCAGAAGGACTCAAGGGATCAACCACTGCATCGATATGGATGCTTGAATTTTCATTTTGCAAAATAACAGCGCTGTACTCTGCACTCAGAATTTCAAACCGGGCACTTTCAGAGCCTCGATCCCTTGTAGAAATTGAGGATGAGATTGCCATAACAATGTCACTGATGAATTTGCTTGTTAACATGTCAGGATCAATATCCACCCATTTTATCTCTTCAATGATTTCAACAACATATTTTATATGTTGCTTGTACTCTAATGATTCAAGGAGATCTAAATCATGGCTCAAGAATGAACTACCATCAGACAGTCGGATCACTCTGCCATTGGTGATAACTGCATTGACACCAAATTCAAGGCCGATATTCCTATACAAGAACTGGGTCACCTTATTTAAGTAACCCCTAAAAACTTCAGCCGAAAACCCTGAGCAGGCAGACTCATAGCCCTTCGATGGCAACCCATTTGCATATGCTAACTGTAGGACCTTATCGATAAGTGTCTAATAGCTTTCAGTAGAGAATGTATATTCTTCTTCATAGAATGAACAGAGTTGGTCAATAAACTGTAGCACTCCTTTTTTATGGTCATATGAGGATGCAGTAATCTCGAAGACTTTCATGAAAACAAGACTTGGTGAAGGTGCATCATCATTAGCATTAAACAACATGCCGATCCGAGCATATTTGGAGCCACCAACCAGATAGCGAATTCCTTCATGTAGCAACTTCATCCCTTTCTTTGAAGTGATGTCAACAACAAGAATATGAGTGACAGGCTTCAAATCATCGAATGTTTCTGGTGAATGTAAGTAGTAGAGGCCACTTAATACTGATTCTTCTACCAGAATGGATGCACACAGAGATACAAACTTCGGTTTGCCTGCTTTCCCATCTGCAATTATCTTTGGGTTATAACGATGGACACCACTTTCAGAAAGAAACTTGTCCAGAACATCAGTATGAGAATTTATTTGTCCATAGTATACTTGCTCCTGTATTCTGGGAAGCTCTTCATTCATGGCATTTATAAGTGCCTCCTCATTAGGTTCATAGACAAGTCCATTCATCAACAGAGAGCACTCAAGCTTAGCCATACCCAGTTTAAAGGCAAACATCGAGCTCTCCACAGACAGTTCATTCAATGGTTGGTCCTCTAATCTCAATAGAGTCTCTTGAGGGAGGGGTGTTTTCACCTTAGGCAACAATGTTTCCACAAAAGCCGCTTCAACATGATGACCCTCAGGACTATCTTCCGCACCCGACTCGATTATCAATTTGTTCACCTGCGGAGGCGCCGTCCCCGTCGCCATCGTCTCTGATTTCTTGCCACCCGTCGCGGATTCCTCGCCAGTAACGTGTTGCGAATTTAGGGTTTTCAAATTTTCCAGATCGGAAGTCCCCGTCGACCGTCTGTGTCCGCCGGTAGCCGACGCCGTCTGCCCCTTCACCACGGCGGCAACTTCCTGCAGCTTGGCGAGGATCGCGTCCACCGAACCTTTCACCACAAAAATCTCGCCACCAAGACATGTATCCAACGCTTTCATCCCCTTCTCTAACTCGTCCATCCGAACGTCCATGGCCTGTTGTCGCGTATTCGTCATCCGGTAGGTCGGACCAATTTGTTAGGGTAAAGGAGGTATCGTGAACTAAATAAACAACTTGCGACTAATTATATAGAAAACGAGATAGAAAATGAATCCCACAGGAGAAAGATCTCCCGGCCAAGCGCAAGCGCCGACAATCCAATTCTAAGATTAAAACCCTAGACGCCTAGCCTAACCACGATTATGAAATATATATAGATAATTGTCTCCAAAACAAGACCCTAATACTTGTACCATAAGTAATTAAAACCGATAATTAAAAACCGGACCCTAAATAATTAAAAACTGGACCATAAATAAACTTATAACTACGACTCAATAAATCACGACGAAGTCCCGCCATGCACTACGCCACGAGAATCCCGTCATGCACGACGCTAATCGGATCCCACCACGGACTGCACCCCGTTCCGTGTTGACATCGCCGATAAACTATGTCCCTAACAATTGTTAGACATATAAGATAGGGAGCCCTAACTTAACCTAAAACCATGGTTGTATGTCAAGGGTTGACTCTCCCTTATATACCCTTCCACACTTTCATGTGGAAGCGATATGGGATATCGTAACAATCCATCCCCTTCGAAATCGTACGTCCACGGACGGCACATGCCGGGGGGCAACCCACATCGAAGACCCACTTCACGGGTGGCAGGTTCCACATCCGTGGTGGCAACCCCTGGGCCCACACATCGGGTAGCCCCTTCCCGCAACGTACGATCCGTCAGTTTCCCACAGACGGCGCCAATTGTTAGGCATATAAGATAGGGAGCCCTAACTTAACCTAAAACCATGGTTAAAAAAATCATGGTTGTAAGTCAAAGGTTGACTCTCTCTTATATACCCTTCCACATTTTCACGTGGAAGCGATGTGGGATATCGTAACAATCCATCCCCCTTCGAAATCGTATGTCCACAGACGACACACGCCGCGTGGCAACCCACATCGAAGGCCCACTTCACGGGTGGCGGGTTCCACATCCATGGTGGCAACCCATGGGCCCACACATCGGGTAGCCCCTTCCCGCATGATGTACGATCCGTCGGGTTCCTACAGACGGCGCCAATTGTTAAGGATATAAGATAGGGAACCCTAACTTAACCTAAAACCATGGTTAAAAAAACCATGGTTGTAAGTCAAAGGTTGACTCTCTCTTATATACCCTTCCACACTTTCATGTGGAAGCGATGTGGGATATCGTAACATCGAAGTCTGTGAATTCTTTCAAACCAGTGATAAATCATGAGCAAACACATATCTATATATTTGTGCCTAAAAATCAAGAATCCGAAGAGTCAAAGTTTAGTTACTACGAAGAGAAATGTAGCGGCAGTGAAATCTCGAAAAATCAGAAGCCCAATGAATTCTCTGTTTAATTAATTAACAACTTCACTCGCCATTAAAAATCTATCAATTCTTCTTGAGATTGATGGATATATAACTTTGTTTGAGGCCGTCAAGTTTACGTTCCGTTTCACAAACCGAATTGCGGCATTCAAGATTAGCCGACATGGTTCCCAAATGATCAACCACTACAACTACGACTCGAGTCACAAAACTCTTATTGAATACAAGTTTGCTATTACAACGAAAGCGGTAAGTTGGAAAACAAAAATAAAACAGGAACTAGAAATGTAAGCTTCGTCGAGTCGAGGATGACCTCTATCCGCAAGACGAAATACGTCCCCGGTAGTGCTCTCAATTTCCGGCGTTTTGTCCCCAAAGAAAAACGACGAACGTCTCGAAGTAAGCAAAGACCGCAGACTACAAGCTTCGGCGAACCGGACAAATGCGAGGACAAAAGCTTATGCACAACCTAGAAACTTTAGAATGCTAATTCATAGAATGCTTGAGTTGTTGTGTTGAAATGCAATCGAAGACTGCCTATTTATAGGCACCTTCCGTCCGTGTGAAAGGTTGTTGGAGTTGCCCATTAAAGGCGAGCGAACGTGGGGGAAGGAAAACAAGCTGGGCCAGCCCTACAAGTAGTCCACTAAACCCACTAAGCCCATTAGCCAAAGCCCAACGGTCAAGGCTCAACGGACAAACCCACGGATCACCCAAATGACCAATTCCCAAGGACACGGACATAGAACCGGAACCGAGGCCGGAGCCGGGCCGGGCACGCATCATGGCGCGGCGCAGCTGAGGCGGTCGGCGAAAAGACTCGCGCGCATGAGCATGAGCGGCCTAAGTCCACCACATGTCAGTTTGTTATCTCCTTCAAAGTGGTAGAGACTTAAATACCACAAAAAATATTACACATTAATCAATGTGGGACATTGATTAATGTAATAAATCTCCAAAATCCAAATAAGGTAAATTTCTCCACTTTCGGTAACGTGTTAGTTTTGTCTCTCAAAACTTCGAGCCACTATTTTTCACTCACCAAAAATCAGAATCGAGAAATTAAGTACTGTTGGGATTTTGTATACTGGAAGCAAATTTTATGCTTGTATACAATGTGTTTTGTCCCTACCACTATTTTATTCTCCTATCTGATAAATAGATATATTTGCACATGTTATCCTTTATCTTGTATAAAAGTTAGATTTGTGTGGTGTGTCGGGTGTTGGTCCCGAGAGCACATTCAGGTGTAGAGGGGGGGTGAATACACACGAAACTCGATTTCTCAACTTAAACACGAACAATCCTTTTCGGGATGATGTCGCATGCGAACAAATTCAGCGGACCCGGATAAGTTGTTACGAATCGTGTTAGCAGAGTGACCGACTCTCCGAGATCCGCTGGGCGGCGAGAGTCGGAATTCGGTATCTTGCGGATAGAGTTCGGTGGTGCGGAATAATGTAGGCCCAAATTCGGTTGAGTGAGAAAAACGTTTTTATCAAAACAGTTTCGGTAGATTAGTGCGATCCGTTAAGTTATCTGAAACTTAGTTGAATGATTTAAAGAATATTTTCGGTATGAACAGTTAAATCAATGCAACAACGAAAAGAAACGAGAACACAAGACACATAGATTTTTAAAGTGGTTCGGACACAAAAATCCTACGTCCACCGTTGCCCCAAAAGATCGGGAAGCTATTTATTATCCGAGGTAGTCTCGGTTGGTTTGTTATTTGGACAAACACCGATCTTGAGATTTATACCGAGCAAGTCTCTGTTTACAAGGTTATCAAATTGAAGCGTTTGAAAAACTCACCAACTGTGAATGAGTCCTTTACAATAAGGATTAGTTCAAAGATGAACTCCTTCGTCTAAGCTATGGATATATGCTATTGAGCTTAGGTTAGAGGGATAGGGAACAAGAAGGTGGCTTCTAGAACGACGAACAGTGAGTATAGCTATGGGTTCGTGTATCGTCGTTTGGATACTAGAAGTTTGTATTTATCGGTTCAGCCTTGGTTTCCTAAGAGCTAGAATGTAGTTCTTCGACGGAGATGAATTCTTCAAACTTCTTGCGGAGAACTTAGGCTTTTCGAATTTGCTCGTTTGAATGCTTTGAGTGTTCTTGCTTGTGTGCCGTATTCTCGTGTGCTTTAAATTTTGATTTATCCCTCTATTTATAGAGAAGAGATTAGGATAGATCCGTAGGAGACGATGATCCTTTGTCTCTCTCTTTTGGGTAGCTAACGGCTCTTTTGTAGCATGGTGGCAGTATCCTTTCCCTCCATTTCTGGAAAGTTGTTGACTTGCAGCTTTAGTAGGTGTAGGACAGGTGTCTGCTTGTCATTGGCCGAGGTTCAGAAGGTGGTTGAGATAGAACAGACTTCAAGGAGATTTGAATGAAGCTGACTTCTCTTTTCCTCGTACTTAACTATGCTGATTGTGTTTTAAAGATCTGACAGTTCGGAAGATTGTCCGGCCGTTCTTGAGTCCGACTTCGATTCAATAGTGAACTCTGCCTGAGTCGGCTACTCGAAGATCAACTGCGAGTGCAGTGAACTACTCCTGCCGAGTTCGGTTCAATCGACTTTCGCATATCTTGCTCCTGCTGAGTCCAAGATATTGAGTCTTCTACTTCTGGTGCTGAGGCGGATAAGCTACTGAATGCCTGAGCCGAACCAGAGGGTCTGCTGAGTCTGAAACCTCGAGACCAAAAAACAGATTACAACTTAAAGGTTCACCAATCAATATAGGGTTTTGGGATCTTCAAATCTTCAAACTATTTCGAAGCACAAGGCTACTGAGTAAATGTCAACACAGAAGACTGAGTCATTTCCCACTATCTCTAATACCGCTGAGGATATAATCATCATCCAACATTTTCCCCCTATTTGATGATGCCAAAACCTAAACTATCATCTAAACAACCTAACACAATGACTTATCAGAAACATAGCTCCTTACAAAATATTACAAGTAGGATCAGTGGAGTTGTTCTTCAAGTCCTAGACTACTGAGGGGATCAGGGCAGAAAGTCAGAACATATACAGAGACTAAACATTTTCCCCCTGTCTTAATAACATTTTCCCAGAAAACACAACAAGTCTATCAGAATCTAGCTAAGCAACAACTGACAATAAGTAATCAGACAGTGAGTGTGTGAGTCAGTAATCACTTCAGTGATTCTGAGTGTTAAGCATAAATATACACGACTATTCAGACAATAAGGAATTGTCAAAGCCAAACAGAGATATTATATATGTAAGAAAATCAGTACAATTACATCTCCGCTAGGCTATGAAAGAAAGATACACTGAGAAATCAGAAGCAGAAGCTATTTGAATTGCCTAATCCTGTCTTTGAAATTCTGATTTTTTGCTTCCAGTCGGAGCCTTGGTCTTGCCTTTAGCAGGCTTCTTCTTTGGCTTACTCGCAGCTTCAGCTTCAGCAATCTCCCTAGCGAGCTTTTCATCTGCTGCTATCTGAGCTTCCTCCTCTGGAGTAACATATCTCCTGGATCCTTTCTTATTGGGAGGGGTTGGGAGTTTCAGTGCCTTTTTACCTTTTCCGGCAACTGAAGGTGGAAGAGGAGCTTCTTCCGCATCTGAGTCCTCCTCGTCAGCATACTCAGCAACTTCCTTAATAATATCAAGGGGAGTCTGTGTTGCTTGAGTAGCGACTTCTTTGGGTCCTGAGCCGCTTGGGCCAGTCTCAGTAGATGCTGCAGCTGCAGCTGAGACACCCTGGGCCTCGCCAGTTTCAGTAGGTGCAGTAGGGGCGGATGACTGAGTAGAAGATGCCCCTGTTACTGACCTTGCTCTCTTCGGAGCCTTCAGTATCAGCTCCTTGGCAGCTTCGCCCTTAATTGATTTTTCTATTAGACTTTCCCCCTTGGCCAAACTTTCCCCCTTTTTGGCATCAGCAAGTAGGGTTGGGGTTGGAGCAGATACCTTCTTGTTCAAGCTTTTATAGGAGGCTGACGGATCATCCGGCGTCGCTGCAGCTTTGTCAGGGCCTCATGCAGCTCGTTTCTCTCATTGATCAGTTGATCGTTGTATAGCTTATGTGAGAGATCAGCCACAGCCTTGAATTCCTTCAGTTGCTTCTCCACAGTCTCTTCCATCCTGAGCTCATTGGCATGAGAGATTGTGTTGACGGATTCAATGTGGGTGGTTTGGGCGGCCTTGAAATCATTAAGCAATTTAGCTTGGCCTTCCTGAATCGTCTGAAGTTGAGTGTCGAAGTCAGCTCTCTGAGTGGCTAGCGCTTCGGTTAAGATATTGGAGAAGTCAGGGGCAGATGATTTTGAAAGATTGGTTCTGAGCTCCTGAATCTCTGCCCTGGTGGCCTGGGTGGACTGTCGCCAAGTTTTGTGGACGGCACGGGCAAGAAGGCGATTCTGTGTGCGTTGATCCTTCGGCTCGGCCACCTTGTTTTTGAGCGACGGATCTTTGGGCCGGGTGCTACTTGAAAGCGATGGAGAAGAAGCCGAGCGAGGATCAGCCGCCTTCGAAGTACCAGCAACCGTCTGTCCAGGACCAAGAATGTTGAGTGGAGGGTCAGCCGTAGATGCAGTGGCATCCTTGTCCTATTGAGTTCCCTCATCAGGCTTCTCAGGGCCTGAATCATGGGGTGGGTCCTGACCATCGGGGTCGAGACCCATTCGAGGGTGCGGGTGTTGAGACGGGTTGTCTCTCATTCGCCAAAGCGAGCATAGCCGCCCTCGGATCCTCGAGCTCTCTTATCGGCAGCCTCTTCTTCATGTAGCCGTTCACGAGGAGTGATGGATAATTAGTCTTTTCGAGGTTGTGCCACTCACGGAACTCGAAGCAAGATATGGAGCCTCGCTTCGCCTTGCAATTATGACAAGGTCGCGCGTGCCGCCGATCTCGGGAATGTGCTCCGTAATCTCTCGGGATACTACGGATTGGAGAGCTGAAGCTTCCATCCCGATCGATTCTTCTTACGAGGCGGTCTCGAGATTCCTCTATCTCGATTGTAGACGCATGTTTCTCGGCGAAGGAAGACTGGCTGAGAGGTGGGATATCCAGGGGGCTTTCCAGTGGGCCGAACGTCCTCACCACCGGATATCTTCGACTGGGACCCCTTGGTCCATTGCTTCATCATGTTCGATGGAGACATCTTTCTCCACCGACTCGGTCTTCTCGGAAGACTACGGCTTGTCCCTAAGCCGCAGAGGTGTTCAAAGAACCACGCCTGCGGCTCGCCACGCTTCGGTAAGCACGGCCGTCCCGACCTTCTTCAGTTGCTTGGCTGGTGACTTAGGTGTTAGAATTTGAGGGGACCTCTTCTTCGTTGGAGTGGTCTTCTGAGACTTGGTTTTAGGAGCGGCAGGCTCGGAGCCGATCTGCTGAAGGGCCGCTGCCCTGTTCTGAAATCTGACCTTTTTCACATTGAAATACTGCTTATCTACGAAGGTGATTTGGTCAGAAGTGCAGAGGTCTTCGATCATGACTGATATCTTCAGTCCGTATAATAGCTTTCCTTTGGCGCTCAGCCTATTGGATGCTTTGTCGAATTTCACGGACTGCATCATAAATTCCCTTAAGAAAAACTCTGTCCAGTTGATCTTGGCCCTGTCATAGATGGCCATCATAAGTTGCAGCTTTGGTCTGGACACCTAATCGAAGGAGCCTGCTTGACTCGTCAGTAGCTGAGTTACAATGTATGCTAAGGCTCTATACTGAGGGAGCATGGTGTTCTTGGGAAACGCGGCTCTGAAGACTGTTGGCTTCCCGCAGAAAATGGACAAGTAGTCATCCATCAGATCATCGTTGTACCCAACTGTAGTGAAGCCTTCGCTTGGCAAATCGAAGCTTCTCCGAAGATCTTCTTGGATTGACATCTGCTTAACTTCTATGTCCGTGCGTGAGGGATCGCCACTCGTGTGAACGACGAATCTCCTCTCGACATCTCCATCTATTGATTCGATGTTCAGATAGATTTCAAAGCAATCTAACGCGGGAGTAAGAAGGTGGGCTTCCTCGTCAGAAATCCTTCGAGTCCAGTTTCACGGAGAGCTAAGAATATCTCATTCATGAAATCGAGATCGCAGACATCGAACTCCATGACCGGCTCTCACTGACACGGTCTTTCTCCAAAATCTCTTGCTATTCTCTCGGACCAAGAACAACATTTCTGACAGTTTGATAATCTGCATATATCTTATAAGTCGAGCACCGATTAAGGATATAAAATGATAAAGATATACGATACGTAAATATCACTTAAGAATTACCGAAAATTTCCCGAAGATTTGAAAAGAGTTTAGATAGAAGATCAAGAATATTTTAGAAAATCTTGGGTACTTAGTAGGTGTTTGCATTAGCTTAAATTATTGAACTTATAGCTTAATTTAAGGAAAAGCTGTTTTTGAGTGTTTTCAACGACTTAAATTCGGAAGGCTGTTTTCATCTTCAAGCTCTAAGGCCATGAAGGATGCTTCATCATCCGATGAATCCATGAAGGAATCGACTTCATCTGAGTCGTCTGAGAGTTCACCAGCAATGTATGCTTGTCTCTTCTTCATGAACTTCTCCCTTCGAAGCTTTGCGTCTTTGCTCGTTCAGCCAGATCTTGAGCTCGGGACGGTCATCCGATGGCTTCTTGCAGTTATAGCAGGAGGTGACTCTTTCTTCCTTACTTTCACTGTCTTTCGACTGTGTTGAGTCATCCTTTTTCCTGCATTCAGAAGTATGCGAGTCAGGAGTGCGCTTTGGCGTATATTCAGACTTACCCTTGGTTTCTCTAAGGGCTTTAGTCACTTTTCTGCGCCTCTCCTTCTCCTTCGATACTTTACGGCAAGCGGTGCGTATTTCTTGGCTAGATTTCCTTCTTGTATGTCGATGAGTGAAGGTTCGGCCTTGCTCGACGCCTGGGGATCTTGGCTCGACCGATGCTTTGAAAGCATGGTCGATTTTGGTGTCGATTTCGGCTCGTTGCTTCCTTTAAGGTAAGCCAAACTCGAATTCTTACGCTTTAAGTTCCAAAAGATATGGTCGGGAGTAACAATATCTAAATCGGAATGACGTAATAAGGTAGCAAAAGGAGTCCCATGGAGTACGGCGGTGCCATCAAAATCTTGAGATTCATGTCTCGGTTTGAGAATGTCTTTCCCAGCCCGTTGATAGAGTTCATCAGATCCGTGAATCTGACGTTGAGATCTTCAATGGTATCACTAGGCATGAGCGACAATCTCTCCAGCTTTTGGAGTTCAAGCGCAAGTTTATTTGCTTTGATCTTCTGAGTCCCCCGACTCAGTAGCGCTAGAGCGTCCCAGAGTTCCTTCGCGGACTTGCAGTCCTGAACTCTTCCGAGGTACGAGTAATTCAGAGTGGTTAGTATGGCGTTTCTGGCGACGCGGTTGAGGTTGTGAAGCTTCTTCTCCTCCGGGGTGAAGAGACTTCTGTCTTTAGGAATCTTGTCACCAGTCGCCATCCCTCCTCCTTGTTCTGCTGTCTGGGTTATGACGCTATCAATCATAGGAATGATAGGTCCGTCTTCCAGAACTTCCGTCATGCTGTCGTGGAGGGAGGTCAGATGTGCCTCCATTCTGACCCAGCATACGCCATAGTTCTCTACTGAGAACATGGGTACCATTCTGATCCCTGACATATCAGACATATTTAATAATGATGTGAATGAAGAATAATATGCAGTGAAAACGTTTTTCAGATCCGTTCAAGTAAACCAGTTTCAGAATAACAAGAGTCTTGGAGAACTCCTGCTCTAATACCAATTGTTGGTCCCGAGAGCACGTTCAGGTGTAGAGGGGGGGGGGTGAATACACCTGAAACTCGATTTCTCAACTTAAACACGAACAGTCCTTTTCAGGATGATGTCGTACTGAACAAATTTAGCAGACTAGATAAGCTGTTCTGAATCGTGTTAGCAGAGTGACTGACTCTACTGAGATCCGCTTAGCCGACCGAGAGTCGGAATTCGGTATCTTGCGGATAGAGTTCGGTGGTGCGGAATAATGTAGGCCCAAATTCGGGTTGAGTGAGAAAAACGTTTTTTATCAAAACCAGTTTCAGAGATTAGTGCGATCTGTTAAGTTATCTGAAACTCGGTTGAATGATTTAAAGAATATTTTCGGTATGAACAGTTAAATCAATCGCAATGTGAAAAGAAATAGAACACAAGACACGAGAGATTTTTAAAGTGGTTCGGACACAAAAATCCTACGTCCACTGTCCCGAAAGATCGGGAAGCTATTTATTATACCGAGGTAGTCTCGGTTGGTTTGTTCGCTAGAGAAACATCGGGTCTTGAGATTTATACCGAGCAAGTCTCGGTTTACAAGGTTATCAAACTGAAGCGTTTGAAAAACTCACCAACCGTGAAAGAGTCCTTTACAATAAGGATTATTTCAAAGATGAACTCCTTCGTCTAAGCTATGGATATATGCTTATTGAGCTTAGGTTAGAGGGATAGGGAACAAGAAGGTGGCTTCTAGAACGACGAACAACCGAGTATAGCTATGGGTTCGTGTATCGTCGTTTGGATACTGAGGCCGTATTTATCGGTTCGGCTTGGTTCCCTAAGAGCTAGAATGTAGTTCTTCGCCGGAGATGAATTCTTCGAACTTTTTGCGGAGAACTTAGGCTTTTCGAATTTGCTCGTTTGAATGCTTTGAGTGTTCTTGCTTGTGTGCTCGTATTCTCGTGTGCTTCAAATTTTGATTTATCCCTCTATTTATCGAGAAGATATTAGGATAGATCCGTTGGAGACGATGATCCTTTGTCTCTCTCTTTTGGGTAGCTAACGGCTCTTTTGTAGCATGGTGGCAGTGTCCTTTCCCTCCATTTTCTGGAAAGTTGTTGACTTGCAGCTTTAGTAGGGGTAGGACAGGTGTCTGCTTGTCATTGGCCGAGGTTCAGAAGGTGGTTGAGACAGAACACACTTCAAGGAGATTTGAAGCTGACTTCTATTTTCCTCGTACTTGACTATACTGATTGTCTTTTAAAGATCTGACAGTTCAGAAGATTGTCTGGCCGTTGCTGAGTTTGATCTCTGATTCAGTAGTGAACTCTCGTCGAGTCGGCTCACCGAAGACCAACTACGAGTGCGGTGAACTACTCCCGCCGAGTTCGGTTCAACCGACTTTCGCATATCTTGCTCCCGCCGAGTCCAAGATACTCGAGTCTTCTACTTCTGGTGCTGAGGCGGATAAGCTACTGAATGCCTGAGCCAGATCAGAGGGTCTGCTGAGTCCGAAACCTCGAGACAAAAAACAAGATTACAACTTAAAGGTTCACCCAATCAATATAGGGTTTTGGGATCTTCAAATCTTCAAACTATTTCGAGCACAAGGCTACCGAGTAAATGTCAACACGAAGACTCGAGTCATTTCCCACTATATCTAATACCGCGAGGATAGAATTAACGGATATTTATATCTTAAATACCGAGATCGATTAAGTCTAAAATATAAGCCCTTGCTCAATTTGGGATAAAGGGGGTAAGTCGGCACGGATTCTCTAGTGGAATGAATCCGTGTTTATTAATTAATTTTGCTCGGGTGAGCATGGATAATTAATTAATTTGAGGCCCAACTTTATTTCTTGTATTGGATCCCTAATCGGCCCAATTAGTTGCCTAGTTATTTATTGTCTCTCAGAAATCATTATTAATGGATTAATGTATTTTTTACATTATTTAATAATGTTATTTATAGGAATTAATTGGCTGGGCCAATTAATTGATAAATATTAGTAGCCCAGTAGATTAATTAATTATATTATGGGCTAATTATGTGGAAGCCCATTATGGACAAATATAATAATATTATATTGGCTTTTGAAGCCTATATATATTAGTATTCTGTTCAGAAACAGATTACACACATTCATAAAATTATACACGCATGGCGTGAGAGTGGGAGAGACAAAATATTATTTTCTTTAGTTCTCTCGACCACCCGCAGGAGGAAGAAAAAAGGACGGACACGGGATCGGAAGATTCGACACACGAGCAACAATCAAAGCCGCAACAACATGCGAAGGAGGAAGGTAATCGTTTCTAACCTTACATTTCCTTCAAGTACACTACAATTATCTTCTCGAAACGTAGATCGATGCTATATATTTTAATTCGCAAATCGAATATATTTTGAGGCTCGAAAATACGGTCAAAAATCACGGATTTTTAACCAATCGACATTAGCATTTAATGCTAATCTTAATTCCATAAATATCATTATATATATATATATATATATATATATACATATACATTTGATTTTCCAACAATACCCCACATGAGTGGAAATAACCAAATGCATGCATGCAGAGACATAGCTATGTCCTCAAGAGACAAATAAAACATCGGGGTAGGTGACTTGTGACCTTGAACCTTCCTTAGTCGGCGCTATCGAGTATACCGACGGACTAGTGGACATGTGGCCTTGAACTATTCCTCCACAATGTATACTTAGACAATAGCCCCAACGCTATAAAGTCTCAACCTCGTTTGTTCTCAAGTTTGTGTCCTTTACATGACATGGACAACCTCTTTGGATTCATAAGTGTTACATAGAAGCGGCCCTCACTTCTCACTTACATAGGTGATTCTTACTCGAGTATCCTGCCATACTTCACCTTCTCAAGGCATACAAGAATCATTAAAAGTTAAAAACTTAACCTCACCACTTGACGAGTCACCAACACTTTCGAGCTCTTTTAGGGAATAGAATGGTTGAGTGTGGTATCAATGGACTCATATAGCTTAATTTTTCCGTTGAACCAAGTTCATGGGATCTCCAATCTACAAGGTTGGGTATCCACTATAATCGTCTTTAAATTGTTGATTTAACTCTCATTCCCTCTACGAGCTTATACATTTGATCCTGATTCAAACTCTTAGTAAGCGGATCCGCTAGGTTATCTATAGACTTTTACATAGTCTATAGAGATAACCCCACTCGTGATCAAATATCTTACGGTGTCGACGACAAATATGTCTCGACTTACCATTATACAACCCACTCTTGGCCCTACCAATAGCCGCTTGGCTATCACGGTGAATCATCACAGATGGCACGGGTTTCGTCCAACATGGAATATCTTCAAGAAAATTATGAAGTCATCGGCCTCCTCACCGGCCTTATCCAAAAGCAATAAATTAGGATTCCATGGTGGATCGGGCTATAAATGTCTGTTTCGTGGATCTTCATGACACGACTCCTCCCCCTATAGTGAACACATAACCACTAGTAGACAACGAGTCTTTAGTGTCGGATATCCAATTCGCATCACAATACCCTTCAAGTACTGGGGAATGTCTAGAGTAGTGCAACCCAAAGTTATGAGTGTATTTCAAATACCTTAGAACTCTCACAAGAGATTTTCAATGCTCTCTACTCGGATTACTAGTATAGTGACTAAGTTTGTTCACCGGACAAGCTAGATCGAGCCTTGTATAATTCGTGATGTACATGAGACAACCAATGACTCTAGCATAATCCTTTCGAGCAACAGGATCACCCTATTCTTGCTCAAGTGAACATTAACTTCTAGAGGAGTCTTTGCCGGGGCATTATCAAAGACATTAAACCACTTAAGTACTTTCTCAATATAATGAGATTGAGACAAAACAATCTTATTTGGAGTTCTTTGGATCTTCACTCCAAGAATAACATGAGCAACTCCGATATCTTTCATATCGAAAGTTCTCTTAAGTATACGCTTGGTGTCATTTATGACTTGAATGTTCCGTCTCATAATCAACATGTCATCTACATAAAGACAAACAATTACAAACTCATTCTTCGTATTCTTTATGTAAACACACTTGTCACATTCATTTATCTTAAAACCATTCGACAACAAAGCCTCGTCGAATTTCAAGTGCCATTGTAATGGTGCTTGTTTCAACCCAATATAGGGATTTCACCAACTTACATACCTTTCGCTCTTGGCCGGGTACTACAAACCCTTCAGGTGTTCCATATAAATTTCCTCTTCTAAATCTCCATTTAGAAAGATGGTTTTCACTTCCATTTGGTGAATTTCAAGATTGTACGCAGTAGAAATCGCGAGAAGCACATGGATTACGGTAATTCTCATTACAGGCGAATAAGTATCGAAGAAATCGTATCCTTCAATTTGTTTAAGACCTTTAACCACTAAACGAGTTTTATATTTATCAATTGACGCATCTGCCTTATACTTTCTTTTTCGGATCCACTTGCATCCTAAGGGCTTACAACCTTCAGGTAGGTCAACTAAGACCCAAGTGTGATTTTGCATGATTGAGTCAATCTCACTTTGGACAGCTTCTTTCCAAAGTGGGCCATCGGGTCTAGAAAGAGCTTCTTTTATAGACCACGGTTCTTCATCCAAAAGAAAAACTATATAATCAGGACCGAAGTCCTTAACAACTCTTGCTCTAGTGCTACGTCTAAGTTCTAAAGCTTCAAGATCGGCAGCATGCCGCTTACGCATAGCGGGTTCTACCCCCACATTTCCAGAATTACTAGCAACTTCTCTCGTTTCACCACTAGAGCTCGATTCAACTTTATCATCTTTTTTACATAGATAGATATGTTCAAAGAATATAGCATTCCTTGACTCAATAGTAGTTCCAACTTTCATATCGGGCATGGACAGACTTATGAATAACAAACCGATATGCACTACTATTCAACGCATATCCTATAAAGATACAATCGACGGTTTTAGGTCCGATTGCAACTTGCTTAGGCAAAGACACTTCTACCTTAGCCAAACACCCCCACACATTGATGTATTTATAGGAAGGTCTCCTTCCTTTCCACAACTCCTAAGGAGTAACATACCTACCTTTTAGAGGTATTTTGTTCAATAAGTAGTTAGCTGTCAAAACGGCTCCCCCCTACATGTTCTGGGGCAATCCAGAACTTATTAACAATGAATTAATCATCTCCTTTAAAGTTCGGTTCTTCCTTTTAGCAATACAATTTGATTGAGGCGAATAGGGGGCAGTGGTTTGATGAATAATGCCACTTGTCTTACACAACTCTTCAAATGGAGCTACATACTCTCAACCTCTATCACTTCATACCATTTTAATTTTAAAATCAAGTTGGTTTTCGGCTTCTGCTTTGAAGTTAGCAAAAACTTCAATCGCCTTATCTTTACTCCTGAAAAGATAAAGAGTACAATACTTAGTGCGATCATCAATAAAAGTAATAAAATACTTTTTCCCACCTCTAGTTTGTACACATTTTAAGTCACATACGTCAGTGTGAATTAGCTCTAGAGGCTTGGTATTTCTTTCTACAGAATGAAATGGTGAGTTAGTCAACTTTGCTTCAACGCAAACTTCACACTTGGTTTTGTTAAACTCATTTACTTTAAGTAAATCAATATTAACTAATCTTTTTATCGCATTTAGATTAACATGTCCTAATCTAGAATGACATAAATCAGAACACCTCAGTCAAGTAGGAGGAAGTAGCTTCATTTTGATTATTCTTGCCCTCATGGGGCTCTTGGCGCAATGTCATTACACTCAATTTGAAAAGGCCCTTGTTGTCCTTCCAGCTCAGGGGAAGTTTCTCTATCACGGTTGCCACAGTAAAAAAATCAGGCAAAAGCATACCTTTGGCGTGGACGTTATGGACAATGAGTTGGAACTCTTGCAGGTTGTTCCATGACCGATCGAGAGTCCACCATTTTGTAGTCCAAAAACTTTGCGACTACAAACTTCTTGGTTTCTGCATCGTCGGTACAATATTTTCTTTCAAGTGCCTCCCTAAATTTCCATGGAGGTCTTTAAATCTACATAATTCTATCCTCAACGTTGTTGATAAATAGTGGGAAATGACTCGAGTCTTACGTGGTAACATACGACTCGAAGAGCCCGTGCTCCGAATAAGTCCGTGAAGATTTGAAGATCCCAAAACCCTATTTTGTTTGGTGAACCATTATGTTGTAAGTTGTTTTGTCTCTAAGATTTCGAGACTCGCGAGACCCTGCCGCTCCGGTTCGTGCACTCGGTAGATTATCCGCCACAAGACTGAAGTAGAAGACTCAGTAATACTGGACTCAGCAGGAGCAGTATACTGAAAGAAGTCAGTGGAATTGAACTCACCAGGAGTAGTTCGCTATACTCAGAGCTGATCTTCAATAGAGCCTAATCAGTAGGAGCATGCTACTAAATCAGAGATCAGACTCAGCAACGGCCAGACATTCCTTTGACTGTCAGAATCTTTGAAGTCACTTTTCAGATGAGTCAATACGAGGAAGAGAGAAGTCGACTTGGATCTCCTTGAAGTTTGCTCTGTCTCAACCACTTTCTAAACCTCGGCCAATGACAAGCAGCCACGTATCCTATATCTACTAAAGCTGCAAGTCAACAACTTTCCAGAAAAGGAGGGAAATGATACTGCCACCAAACTTCAAAAGAGCCATTAGCTACCCAAAAGAGAGAGACAAAGGATTGTCGTCTCCAACAGATCTATCCTAATCTCTTCTCTATAAATAGAGGGATAAATCAAAATTTGAAGCTCACGGGAAGAACACGAGAGAACACACAAAGCATTCAAACGAGCAAAACTCAAAAAGCCTAAGTCTTCCGCAAGAAGTTCAGAGAATCTATCTCCGGCGAAAGACTTCATTCCAGCTCTTAGGGAACCAAGCAGAACTGATTAATACAGCCTCTAGTATCCAAACGACGATACACGAACCCAAAGTTATATTCAGCTGTTCGTCGTTCTAGAAGCTACTTCCTTGTTCCCTATCCCTCTAACCTAAGCTCAATAGAATATATCCATAGCTTAGACGAAGGAGTTCACCTTTGAACTAATCCTTATTGTAAAGGACTCCTTCACAGTTGGAGAGTTTTTCAAACACTCAGTTTGATAACCGTGTAAACTGAGACTTGCTCAGTATAAATATCAAGACCAATGTTTCTCTAGCGTACAAACCGACTGAGACTATCTCAGTATAATAAATAGCTTCACGATCTTTCGGGACAATGGACGTAGGATTTTTTGTGTCCGAACCAATTTAAAAACCTCTCGTGTCTTGTGTTACGTTTTTTAAGCATTTGCATTGATTTACTGCTCATATCGAAAACCTTCTTTAAATCATTCAACGAGTTTCAAAGAAACTTAATGCATCGCATTAATCAACCGAAACTGTTTTAATAAAAACGTTTTCCTAACTCAACCGATGGGCCTACACTATTCCACACCATTCGAACTCTATCTGCAAGATACTGAATTCTGACTCTCAGTCAGTTAGCAGGTCTCAGTAGAGTCAGTCACTCTGCCAACACGATTCAGAACAACTTATCTGGTCTGCTGAACCTGTTTAGTACGACATCATCCTGAAAAAGGACTGTTCGTGTTTAAGTTGAGAAAATCGGTTTTTAGGTGTATTCACCCCCCTCTACACCCGAACGTGCTCTCGGGACCAACAATTGGTATCGAGTAGGAGTTCCATAAGATTCTTGTTATTCAAACGCGGTCCACTTGAACGGATCCGGAAAACGTTTTCACTGCATATCATTCTTCATTCACATCATTATTCATCATGTCTGATATGTCAGGGATAAGGATGGTTCCCATGTTCTCAGTAGAGAACTATGATGTCTGGCGAGTCAGAATGGAAGCTCATCTGACCTCTCCACGACACGACGAAAGGTTCTAGAGGACGGACCTATCGTTCCCATGATCGATAGCGTCGTAGCTCAGGATCCAGCAGATGGAGGTGGAATGGGTGACCGGGAAGAAGATTCCCAAGGACAGAAGTCTCTTCACCCCAGAGGAGAAGAAGCTTCACAACTTAGGACCGCGTTGCCGTAAACGCCATACCGGCCACCCTAAGTGATTCCTATCTCGGGAGAGTTCGGGGCCTGCAAGTCCGCAAAGGAACTACGGGATGCTCTAGCACTACCGGGGTCGGGGGACTCGGAAGATCAAAGCAAATAAACTTGCTCTGGAACTCCAAAAGCTGGAGAGATTGTCACTCATGTGGTAGGCTTGGGCCACTCATGCCACTCATGTGGTAGGCTTGGGCCACTTATGCTCCAAAAGCTGGAGAGATTCACACTCTCACCAAGAATCCCTTAATTGGGAAAATAATTATGTTGAGTGGAAAAGAAATTTGGAATATGTTCTCATCGCTGAGGAACTCATGTTTGTCCTTACCGAGGACAAACACGCCGATCTCACCGATCGGCCAACCGATGCCGAGCGGATGCAATGAAGGCATGGGAACGGTCAAATAATATGGCTAAGGCCATGATTATGTTGCTCATGTCGCCCGCATTGTAGGCTGCAACATCGGTCTTTCGCCACCGCACGTGATATTTGGGCAAACTCGAGGAAGTGTATGGCGAGGCGATAGAACCTGCTAGGTTCAACATCATGCGGGACATCATGAGATGTCGCATGGATGAAAGGCGTTTTGTGCACGATCATATCATGCACATGATTAATCTCATGGATAGGCTTGACTTGCTCGGAGGAGGTATCAAGGCCGAGGCCAAGTGCGATATCATCCTCGAATATTTTGCCCAAGTCTTTTGAGAATGTTCGCCCAGCTGTGATGTCAAAGAGGGACTATACTCTTAATGAGTTACTCAATGACTTGGTCGCAGCGGAGGGAGTCGTGGGCGAGAGGTGCACAAGTCTTGAACACTTCCTCCACTGGGGCCCAAAGTTTCCTCCGAAAGGTGGAAACAAGAAAAAGGGCAACAAGGGTGGAGTGTCCAAGTCAAATAGTGGGAGCAAGCATGTGGGTCCTTCGGAGCGTGACTAAGCCTAGGGGAAGGGCAAATGCTTCAAGTGCGGCAAGAATGGGCATTGGAAGGCTGATTGCCCTATGCTCAAGGCAAACAACAAAGGTACTCAAATCGCTCTGGTAACTGAGACTGTGTTGGTTTCCTCTTCTACCCATGAATGGGTAGTGGATTCGGGGGCAACTGATCATGTTCGTTACTCCTTGCGGGGGGTTTCTACGGACAAGGGATTTGAGTGATCGCGAGGTGGTTGTCTCCATGGGTGATGGATCGAGAGTTCCTGCACTCGCCATTGGAGATTTATCTTTGTATTTTCTAGATAAAGTACTAGTATTAAGAAACGTTTTGTTTGTGCCAGACTTTAGGCGGAATATTATTTACGTCAAACCTGCTTTAAGCGAGGATGGGTATAAATCTATTTTTGATGATAGTGTTTCTATCATGCGAAATGATGATTTCATCTACGGTGGAACATTAAACGGAGATCTTTATACTATATCTAGCGAACCGTTACCTTGTTCTTATGTTGCAACTACATCATCACCCCCTAAGAAGAGGAAACAGTCTTCTAGGGAGAATCAAACATATCTTTGGCATCTTAGACTAGATCACATTAGTTTGAATAGGATCCAAAGGTTGGTGAAAGATGGATCATTGGAGTATCTCCAGGTTCAACCATTTCCAACCTGCGAATCCTGCTTGGAGGGGAATATGGTGACCATGCCTTTTAAGGCAAAGGGTAATAGAGCCAAAGATGTGTTGGGATTGATTCATTCGACTTGTGTGGACCTATGTCCACACAATCTACGTGGAGGTTATGAGTACTTCATCACGTTTATTGACGATTACTCAAGATTTGGGTACATTTATCTTCTTCGCCACAAGTCTGAATGTTTTGAGAAATTCAAGGAATATAAGGCGGAAGTGGAGAAGAAGTTAGATGCCAGTATCAAGTCACTACGACTCGGATCGTGGTGGCGAGTACCTCAGCCCACGAGTTCAAGAGTTACTTGAAAGAATGTGGGATTACATCCCACTGATAGCACCGGGGAACACCTCAGCGAGAATGGTGTGTCGGAAAGAAGGAACCGAACCTTATTGGTTATGGTTCGATCGATGATGAGTTATGCAACCCTACTGTTTCGTTGCGGGGATATGCCTTGGACACAACAACATATTTGCTGAATCTAGTGCCATCCAAGTCGGTGTCTCAGACCCCTTTCGAGTTGTGGTTTGGGCGTAAGCCCAGTTTCAACCACATAAGGATTTGGGGTAGTCCAGCATATGTGCTGAACAAGCAACCCGACAAGTCGGATGCTAGATTTGAGGCTATGCTCTTTGTAGGCTATCCTAAGGGAACGAAAGGTGGTTACTTTTATAGTCCTAAGGATCGGAAAGTCGTTATTAGCACCAACGCCGGATTCCTTGAAGAGGATTATGTAAATAATCACAAGTCCAAAGTCGATGTTATCCTTGAAGAAATTCAAGGTGATCAATTTTCACTCAACGAGCCAAGTGTGCAAGAAATGTTACCACAAGTAACTGCACAATCTGTTGACATAGAGCCAGTTACCACTAGGCGTAGTGGGAGGGTTATTATACAACCTGATCGATACATGTTCGTGGGAGAGACTTCGGATCTTCTCCCATCAGACGAACAAGATGTAGTCGACCCCTGGACTTACGCCGGCGTGGGAGATCAAGATGCGGGAATCATGGCAATTCGCTATGGACTCGAGTATGAGTCCATAAGTCCTATGGATGTATACGAGGTCACTTAGCTACTGGTACGACCGCAAAACAATTGGTAGTAAGTGGCTATACAAGAGAAAGCGAGGTCCTGATGGAGAGGTCACGGCTTTTAAAGCCAGGCTGGTGGCGAAAGGATTCACTCAGAAAGAAGGTATCGATTATGAGGAAACCTTTTTGCCTGTAGCGATGCTCAAGTCCATCAGAACACTCCTAGCCATAGCTGCCCACATGGACCTAGAGGTTTAGCAAATGGATGTCAAGACCACTTTTCTAAACGGTTACCTTGAAGAAGGTAGGGACATCTATGTGCGGCAACCAGAAGGTTATATGAAGCAAGGCGAAGAGCATCTTGTGTGGAAGCTTAAGAAGTCTATTTATGGACTTAAACAAGCTTCCCGGTCATGGAACATTCGCTTCGACGATGTGATCAAGTCTTTTGGATTCGTCCAGTGTGAAAGCGAAAGTTGTGTGTACCGTTATTGTGTCGATGGATCCGTGGTTTTCCTTGCACTTTATGTAGATGACATTCTTCTTTTTGGCGGCAATTTGAAGTTGTTATCAAACATAAAGATATGGTTATCCGACCAGTTTCAGATGAAGGATTTAGGAGAAGCTGCTTACATCTTAGGAATCAAGGTTATCCGAGATCGCCAGAAACGGATGTTAAGCTTATCTCAGGCATCCTACATTAATACTGTAATTGGTCGGTTTAGCATGCAGAACGCCAAGAAAGGATTGCTACCTTTCAGACACGACGTTCCTCTATCTAAGGAGCAGTGTCCTAAGACACCGAAGGAGATAGAGGACATGAGACTAGTTCCTTATGCTTTTGCTGTCGAAAGTCTCATGTACGCTATGCTATGCACGAGGCCAGATATCTGTTATGCCGTTGGCATGGTCTCGAGATATCGGTCCCAACCACTAGAGCAGGCTCATTTGGATTGCGGTCAAGCATATTCTCAAGTATGATCTAGTGCACATGGGTTATTCGGATTCGGATTTCCGGGCGAGATAGAGACGAAAAAAAAGTCTACCTCGGGCTATGTGTTTACCTTGGGAGGTGGAGCCATTTCATGGAGAAGTGTCAAGCAAAAGTGTATTGCGGACTCTACTATGGAAGCAGAGCAGTATGTTCTTTGCTTCAGAGGCTTCTAAAGAGGCGGTTTGGCTCAAAACATTCCTCCTAGATCTCGAGATTGTTCCTAGTTTGCCTAAGTATATCACGGTCTATTGTGATAACTCTGGTGCAGTTGCAAGCTCTAAGGAACCGAGATCACATAAGGCGTCTAAACATATAGAGCGTAAGTACCACATTATACGAGAATTCTTACGCCGAGGAGACGTGGTGATTGAGAAGATAGGAATCGGGGATAACCTAGCAGATCCATTCACTAAGAGTCTACCACAAGGGCCCTTCGAGATGCATGTTCGAGGTCTAGAAGCTTGTGTCGGCCCCCACTTAGTCAGAAATCTTAGTATAAGTGGGAGAAGTGATAGCTAGTAGTTATAATTTTGAGACACATTGTATACTTAAGATTTGCGTTAAGTATAAGTGGGAGAATTGTAGGGTTTGTATACTGAAACCAGTCTACGTATTTGCTTGTATACAATGTTTCTTGTTACCACTATTATTATTTTCCTATCATTATTATAATCGCACAATTTAGTCCTTTATCACGGTAGTTAGATCATACAGTGTGTTATAGATCATAGAAGACTGTAGTGATTGGTTGAACTAGTGAGATATAAACAGTTATTACAGCCGATGCAACTTTAGGACAAGTTACCGGTTTAGGCTGCAACGTAGATAAGAAGTGACTTGTCTTGGTCACTTGTCTATGTTGATACATTTTATGTATTGATGGATCACGGTGAGACGTGTTCTTCTATCGACCCGTGTGAAGAACCAAGGTCTCGGAGACTCGGTGATCTTAAGCTTGATGAGATTTCGGTGAGTGCACGGGACTAGCTATCACTTTGACTTACTATGGGTTAGGGTCATCGAGACCGTATATCTCTCGTATCTTGGGTGAGTGTTGTTGTGTGTAGCTCGAGCCGGTTATACGCATCATGCATCCGTATCCCATTTTAGGGGTTGATGATATCCCCTTGAGGAACTCGAAAGGTTTATCATGCTAAACCCTGCAGGTTGATTAAGTTCAAGTATGATAATAAGGTCGAGTGGTACCACTCAAGGATAAGATATTAATTGTATTAATTAGTCAGTAAACTTAATCAATTAATGGATATTCGAGATCTTAAATACGGGGATTAAGCGAAGTTAAAAATACAAGCCACGACTCGAACTTTTGGGATAAAGGGGTAATTCAACATAGATTCTTTGGTGAAATGAATCTATGTTTATGAATTAATAATACTCTAGGCTGAGTATGAAAAATTAATTCACTTGAGGCCCGTCTTTATTTCTTGTATTAGGTCCCTGGTCTGTCCCGAACATATGCCCAGTCATATGCGACATTTTCTCTCAGACTCACTAGGTCACTTAATTACCTGAAATTGTTTGGCCTTTTAATGGACCAAAACAATTGGTAATGGTATAGTGGCCCCTTAGCTATTGGATGGGCTTGGAGGTCAAAGGCCCATTAGGGTTTTGACCAAGCCCTTATAAATAGTAGGCAAGGGGCCATTTCATTATAACGAGCTTCTTGTTGTGTGTTCAGGAAAAAGGGAGTCCGAGTGTTTTGTCGTAAGTTTTCGTGCATCTCCGTCCATCCGGAGTTGGAAGCTTGGGCACGGGCATCCGGGAATACTGGACCGAGTCGAAAAGATTGTATCCAGGACGATCGCTCGGGTATGGGACTCTTTCCCTACAAGTTTAATCTTCTCTACCTCTTAATATCATGAAAGTATTTAGTCTCAAGATCTTAAAGTTAAAGAAATTCATGTCATGTTGGATGCTTGAAAACCAACATGTGGTATTAGAAGCCTGGTTGCAAGGCTATATATTTTCTGATATATGATATTTCTTGAAAGATTATGAATGAGTTCTTGAAGTTTATGTTTCGACGTTCTGAAGAACTGTCGTCGAAGCGTGTTTGATGATGTTTAATATTGGGTAATCTTTATTCTTACGTGATTGCAGAAAAAGAATTTACAATTATTATGTTAATTGAATTATGGCTTTACACTTTGTGCCGTTGCCGGATTATTTTTCGGAATTGCCGAAGTTAAACTTTGGTTCACATTTGACGACAAATGAAAAACTGGTGTTTAGAATGTTGGTGAAGTCACCGACTTCATGATAGAATCGATAAGGAGAAGATACTGATCTTGGAAGTCGGCGGTTTTAGTAAAATGATTGCCTTAAAGTATATGCTACCGTAGACAATTTATGTTTTGCTAAGATATGATGACGATAAACATAGCAGCATTAAAAACAAATTTGTTGTTTTATGTGCCAAATGTATGTTTACTTGAAAACTAAGAATTGCGGTTGTGGGCGGTTGTTTCATAAAATAGTGATCTTATTTCCGCCAAATTGTCAAGACCACGTGATGTCGCCGCTATTAATATTATTATTTAATATTTTTGATTATATTTACTAGTATTTATTGAAGTTCGTTGCCATTCAAATAATATCATCATAACATGTGCCAATTACTAAATAAAGTTTAATGAGACAATTTTTTATTAATTGAAATTGGTGAGTACAAAATTAATGAAAATTAATTTACGCTATGATGATGATGGTATCTCTATACTATATGTTTATAGTATCATTCAATGAAAATAGTGTGTTATATTTGCGCACGTTACGAGAGTTGCTACTCAATATACATGTATATAATGTTATGGTTTATAGTTGCCAAAGTAATTTAAACCTGAATGTATTTTTCATGTATGGCTTATGCTTGAAACACCATAATGATATCTGCGCATTTAACAATTGATAGAAATTAAAATTTACCCAAAGGTAAATTGTTACTCTTTGATTGTTAAATATCATTGGGATGTGTTATTATGTTTTAGTTGAATATATTCGATTATCCTAAGAGGTTGAATGTATTTGATTAAAATATGAAAACTATCTAGTATATGTATGGTGTTTAATTTATGTCGTAGTTTTACGCCCAAAGGAGAAGCTGCGTTATGATTTTTTCGAATATATACTAATGTGAGCTTTATGTGATTATTGCGGCTGTCTCACTTAATGCAAATGCATCATGCATTCTTGTGTTTAATGGTGCAAACTTCTACGAATGATATGAGCAAGTTGATTTCCATTTGGATTCTATGGATCTCAACTTAGCATTACTAGAAAACAAACCGGCTGCTATTACTGATGCAAGTAGTGAGGCTGCGAAGTTGCACTTTAAGACATGGGAACACAGTAATAGTTTATGTTTAAAATTTTTGCGAATGACAATTTCCAACAACATCAAGTCAACAATTCCACAAACTGAAATTGCTAAAGAACTTTTGAAATTAGTGGAAGAACGTTTTCGTTCTGCTGATAAGTTTCTTGCTGGTACCTTAATGGCAAGGCTCACGACCATGAAGTATGATGGGTCAAAGAGCATGGAAGACCACATTATTGAGATGACTAATGTTGCAGTAAGACTTAAGTCACTAGGATTGGCAGTGGAAGATTCATTCTTAGTGCAATTTATCTTGAACTCTCTGCCTCCTGAATATGGACCTTTTCAGATTAACTATAACACTATTAAGGATAAGTGGGATGTTAATGAATTAAGTGGAAGACTTGTTCAGGAGGAAACGAGACTAAAGACTCAAGGTAATCACATTGCCAATCTTGTAAATCAAGGAGCTGGTAAAAGATTGAAGGTTAAAGCTAACAAGTTTAAGAAATCCAAGAAGCCTGCTAATGTTCCTCAGGCTGAAGGGAAGGAACGAAAGAACCTGATATGTCACTTTTGTAATAAAAGAGGACATTATCAAAAAGATTACATTAAACGCAAACTTTGGTTCGAAAAGAAAGGTATTATTCATTATGCTTCTCCAGTTTTCGAATCAAATATGATTGAAGTTCCTTCTAATACTTGGTGGCTTGACTGTATTGCTACCACGGATGTGGCTAATGTTATGCAGGGATTCCTTTCGATCCGAACCACAAACCCAACAAGTGACTTTCTGTTCATGGGGAATCGCATGAAGGCATCGATTGAAGGAATTGGGACTTACATATTAATCCTCGATGGTGGACATCAAATGGATTTAACTGAAACCCTTTATGTACCTTCAATCAGTAGAAACCTTATGTATGTTTCTAAACTTTATGTTTGTGGTTTTGATGGTGGATTCGCATCGGCGTTTTTGTTTTTATAAGGATCTTCGAACTTATCGGTTCTAGTTTCCTTACTAATGGTCAGTACAAGCTAAAACTTAATGATGTTTTTGCGGAATCTCTACTTATGGTTAATAGTAACATTGGTCTTAAACGCATCATGATGAATGAAAAATTTGCTTGTTTGTGGCATAAGCGTTTGGGACATATATCCGAAGAAAGATTAAAGAGATTGGTTACTTATGGAATCCTTCCCGATCCGGATTTTTCCGATCTTGAAATTTGTGTGGATTGCATTAAGGGTAAGCAAACCAAACAATCAAAGAAATGAGCCACAAGAAGCACCCGACTTATTGAAATTATACACCTTGACATTTGTGGACCTTTTGACACTCCGGTTATTAATGGAGAAAATATTTCATCACCTTTATTGATGATTTTTCACGTTATTGTTATGTCTATTTGCTTCATGAAAAATCTCAATATGTTCCTTGCTCTTGAAGCATACATCAAGGAGGTTGAGAGAAAATTAGACGAAAGGTGAAAATCGTACGATCCGACGGAGGTGGTGAATATTACGGTAAAATAATGAATGCGGACGGTGTCCGGTCCCTTTGCAAAACTCCTCGAAACTCAAGGCATATGTGCACAATATACTATGCCGGAACACCGCAACAAAATGGTGTAGGCTGAAAGGCGAAATCGGACCTTAAGGAGTATGATGTCTAACTTCCTCTTTACCCAAATCATTGTGGATGTATGCGCTTAAAACCGCTACATACTTGTTAAATCGGGTTCCTAGTAAGGCGGTTCAAAAGCTCCTTTCGAAGCTGTGGAAAGGGAGGAAGGCGAGTCTCCGACACCTGTATGTTTGGGGTTGTCCGGCGGAAGCAAGAATTTATAATCCACATGAAAGAAAGTTAGATTCTCGAACTATAGGTGGGTACTTTATTGGTTACCGGGAGAAATCTAAAGGGTACATATTCTCTTGTCCAAATTATACTCCAAGAATTGTTGAAATCGGAAATGCAAAATTTATTGAGAATGTTGGGGTTAGTGGAGATACTGAAGAACAAAGTGTGGAGATAAAAGAAATTGATGTTAATATTCCTTCACACATTAATGTTCCTTCTTCAATCACTCTACCGCATGTTGTTCCTGATGTAAGAAATAACGATAATATAGAACAACATTTGGATGATGAGCCATCCAATCAAACAATTAACTCACAATTGATTAATGCAAATGAACCACAAGAAATAGCATTAAGACGATCTCAAAGAGAAAGGAAACCAGCTATTTCGGATGATTATGTGGTATATTTGCAAGAGTCAGATTTTGATATTGGAATTCATGAAGATCCAGTTTCATATTCACAGGCCATTAGCAGTGCCAAGTCTAATAAATGGATCAATGCAATGGAAGATGAAATAAACTCAATGAAGCAAAACAATGTCTGGGATCTCGTCGAATTGCCGGGAAAGTTGTAAAAAGAGTCGGGTGTAAATGGGTTTTTAAGGCAAAGCGCGACTCTAAAAAGGCAATATCGAAAGATATAAAGCCAGACTTGTTGCTAAGGGTTATACTCAGAAAGGAGGCATTGATTACAAAGAGACTTCACTAAGGATTATTATGGCACTTGTGGCTCATTATGATTTAGAGCTGCATCAAATGGATGTGAAAACTGCATTTTTAATGGAGATCTTGAAGAGGAGGTTTACATGGATCAACTTTGAGGGATTTTCCAAGGAAAGTGAAGGTCGATTGGTGTGTAAACTTAAGAAATCAATATATGGACTTAAACAAGCTTCCGACAATGGTATATTAAGTTAATACCATCATCACATCTTTTGGTTTTAAGGAAAGCGTTGTTGATCGATGTATATACCAAAAGATCAATGGGAGTAAGTTTATATTTTTGGTACTATGTGTTGATGATATCTTGCTTGCTACTAATAACTTAGGTATATTGCATGAGACTAAAGAATTTCTTTCTAAGAACTTCAAAATGAAAGATATGGGAGAGGCGTTTTACGTGATTGGAATAGAAATATTCCGTGAAAGATCATGTAGATTGTTAGGATTGTCTCGAAAGATCATATATTGAAAGAGTTCTTAAGAAATTCAACATTGATAAATGTTCACACGGGATTGTTCCCATAACGAAAGGAGACAAATTTAGTATTATGCAATGTCCAAAGAATGATGTGGAAAAGAAGGCGATGGAATCAATTCCATATGCTTACGTTGTTGGGAGCCTTATGTATTTGCAAACCCGCACTAGACCAGGACATTAGTTTTGCGCTCGGAATGTTAGGCGGGTATCAAGGCAATCTCGGAATGGATCACTTAGAAAGCTGCGAAGAAAGTATTGAGATACATTCAAGGAACTAAAGATTATATGCTCTCATATAAAAGATCTAGTGAACTCGAAATGGCTTGGATATTCAAATTCAGATTTTGCGGGATGTGTTGACGAGGGAGAAAATCCACGTTTGGTTATGTATTTCTTTTATCAGAAGCAACCGTCTCGTGGAAAAGTGCAAAACAAACTGTCATTGCTTCATCCACTATGGAAGCAGAATTTATGGCATGTCATGAAGCCACAATTCATGCATTATGGATGCGGAACTTTATTTCAGGGCTTGGGGTTGTCAACACCATTACCAAACCGCTGAAAATTTATTGTGATAATTCTGCAACAGTGTTCTTCTCTAAAAATGACAAATATTCTGAAGGTACCAGAAACATGGAACTCAAGTATCTTATTGTCAAAGAGGAGGTTCAGAAGCAAAGAATGTTTATTCAACACATAAGTACAAACCTTATGATTGCAGATCCCTTAACGAAAGCCCTACAACAAAAATTATTTAAGGAACATGTTCTAATGATGGGCCTTGGTTGTAATGATGCTTCGAATCGTCAATTATATTTTAACACTCATGAGCTCTTTTATGTGTTTCTGATATGCACATTACTAATATCCTATTTCTCAAGTTGTGTATACATTATGTTTCAAACTAAACATGATCGTCATTTACTTGACATTATTGTGGACCACTATACAATTATTGTTATGATGCAACAGATCTTAAGTGTTGTAGTATATGGAAGGAAATGTCCGATTATACAGGATATAACCGCCATAACTCTCACTACATGATTTTGTTGTTATGATGAAATCATAAGAGATCAATCGTGATTAACTAATAAATGTAACGTTAATTTTGATTGGACCAAGTGGGAGAACGTTAGAAATTTATTGGCCCGATTTGTTGGCCCAAGCCCATTAAGTGGCCCAATCTAAAATTAATATGGATGGATTAATCTCGTACATTGATTTAAAGTGTGTGTGATGGACGTACACGATTAGCAGAAAGTACTATATATATATGATGGAGGTGGTCCTCTCTCACCTGAATTAGCAGGGCTACTTTTCCATTAAGTAAGCTATTAAGACTCAAGGGAACGAGAGAAAAATCATCTTCAATGGCTTCAAGCTCAAAGCCACTTGCAAATCCTTGTAAGTTTAATCTTCTCTACCTCTTAATATCATGAAAGTATTTAGTCTCAAGATCTTAAAGTTAAAGAAATTCATGTCATGTTGGATGCTTTAAAACCAACATGAAAATGATATTGAATCATCCCTCCCTAGACTAGACAAGGATTACTTCCTTTTTCTTTTCTCCTACATATAAATTGTTCAAGCAAATAAGTCGTTTTATCAAATCACTGACTTCAACAATCACAGGAGTATAACAAATGCAAGTAAACTTAGTAATCACGACTCCAAACCTCCATTTTGCGGCAATCAACTACAAATTCCTAACTCATCAAGTTACACAAACTGTGTATTTGTAGATCTCCACATCTATAAATTAACATTACAAATTGTAAATGAAAAGAGAACACAATATGAATTAAATGGTCTTAAATAATATTTCATATGTTCCATTATTTATGCTACATTGAGGCCGAGTACGGAAATTAAAAAAGTGGGTGTAAATGTGTAAAGTTGTGTTGTAAAACTAGGGGCTGCTTATTCGAATACGAGATATTTCGGTTATACACGTAAGCTGAACAATGCGAACGGTTATGGGTACCCGAATTATCGAGTACGGTAAATAACCGAATTAAAAACGGTTAACTTATATTAACCGATTAATAACCGTTTGTTCAAAATAATATTGGAAACTTGATTACTACATATTAATTCGTGAATGTAGTCACTGTAGCGTTTTTATATATCAAAACTGAATGTTGAACTGAATTACTGAAAGCAACCGACACACACCAGAGACCAGACCACAGAGCCGACACTCAAGACTCAAGAGAGAAAAATGAATAGGCAAAGATGACACAGCTACCCGTCTCCCTTCCGCCGCCGCCCGCCACCATTCCCCTTCAAGTTTCACTATCTCAGTCTCAGACTCTCAGTCTTCGGCGTCTTCCCCTCTTTGTCTGGTAAGCCCTAATTGGTTAACCGATTAACCAATCAGCAAACAGGAAATTAAAAATGGTGGTTAATTGGTTAACCACTAACCGATCAAGTTAACCTTATTCGGTTAATCGGTTAACCGTGGGGTATATTAACCAACCCTTATTTGGGTATGGGTAACCGAAAATCGAAATGGTTAACCCGTACCCGAATTGATTAAGTATAAAGGGTGGATGGATCCACTTGTTTAAATTGATTTTAATCCACTAATTTATTTACTTATTTGGTATGAGACATAAGTTATGAGACAAAAAAATAAATAGAATAAAGACAACAAATTATTTCAGAAAATGAAAAAAAGAAAAAATAGATTATTCGCAGATCTCGCTTGAAAGTTCCTCACAATCTATTTGTTTCTCATCCATTGATAGGTTTCTGGTGATGGAATCGTGAAAACTTGTGGAAAAATGGGCTCAATTCAGGTAGATGTGGGCGATAGGATCCGGCCGGAGACCGACCACTTCAACTTGCTTTGAGACTCTATAATCCTCTTGATCTTCAGCAAATTCAGTGATAAGAGCTGGGTAGATGCAGGTAAAAAAATCACCTTTGCTGGGCTTGGGAGTGGGCTAGGGAGAAGAGAAACAGAGAGAAGTTAACTTGGGGAAAAAGACGGAAAAATAAAGAGGTGTAGTAGTTTCTCAAAGGCAAATTGCAAAACTAGTCAAATTGATACACTACATTGCAAAAATAAGCAAAGTGGGTGTAAATTTCAAAAAGTAGGCAATATGAATTTTTATTTTATTTTTTAATAAATTTGGGTTGTATCTATCCGCTATATTTTTAGAAGTTTCTCCGCTATATTTTTAGAAGTTTCTGACATTAATCATTGGGTTATATACAAAAATACCCACATGCAAAATAGAAAATGTAAGGATGACTATTTTTTTTCTATAAATGCATTAATACCCATTATTTCTTTTTTTGCCCTAAAAAGTATGTCTAGAGGGTAGGCTGCAAGGTGCGGGCCTAGGATGTCCCCCCTCTCTCCACGGCCATGTCGGCCGATTGCGGGGAAAAGCTGCGGTTTTGGTCAACAAACCACATTTTCTGCGAAGAAGCAGATTTTGCATGCATGCTCTTTGTGTATTTTTTTTCATTGACTGAAAATTAATTGCATGCAGCTGTACATGCATCCTGGAAAATAGTGAAATTTGTCTTGAAGTGTAATATATATTTAAATATAATTTTTAATTTTTTTCTATATTATTATTTTAATTGAATTATGTAGTTTCAAGTTATATAAAAAGATTATACATGTTCATTTGTTCATACATTTCCCGGCCACCAAACGTTTCGAGAGAGTTAGAGAGAGAAAAAAATCACATTCATATTTTGCGCAAAGTTGGATCTCGATCTACATTTTAATTATTTTAGCATAAGGTGTGTAGTATATATATTTTTTCGCATTTTGTACGTAAAATATTTGTCCTATTCGTTTCTGAATAGATATTTAAAGCGTTTCTATGTTATTATCTTGTTCTTAATTTTATTCTTATATAATAATAAGGATTTCGGTATGTGATACTGATGCAATAAGTTGTTACATTGTAAATACGGTGAAAGATGCATTAAAGCATGCATTATGGACTTTATAATGTCAAGTGTAACTTAGGTCTCTGTTTGCTATGTAATATTTAATTAATATCTGCGATACACGACTTATACACTGAGTTTAGAAATGTAATTGTTCATAACAAGTCTTCTTTCATTTACTTGTGTATATTACGGATATGAATGTATTGTAGTTCTCCGTATTTTACTTAAATTTTAACTAGTATGGAGATATACGATTATTTTGCTGAGAACTTAGATGTTTTAAATTTCACGTATGCTCATATGGCCGACTGGACATGCATAACAGTCAAGTATGGAGGAGTCTTCGAGGGTTCTAAATACAGATACGGGGATGAACAACTTGCATCAATTTCGCACTGCATGCTTTCGTTGTAATCTCTAAGAGCAACCGTCGATTCAATCACTCGAAACAAATTCGATGCATACACCGTATCTACCATATTCGCTGGAGAGAAATCGCGTCGGTCGGCTCATGAAGTCGCTAATGATGAGCAATGAAGATTTAAATCAACTTGTCGGCTTTGAGACAGACCCCATTATCTGTGTTGTGATGACGAGTCTTGGTGACGGGGTAGAAACAAGTATGTGGCGAGCCGATCGGAACAAGTACGAGATATGGGGTAAAGGCAAGCGCCTATAGCGAGAACTAGAGGATCCGATAAGTGTGACCATGTTGGTCCGAGACGAGCCTTCAGGGTGTGGGGTGGGGGTGGGGTGGGGGGGGGAGAATACACCTAAATGCGAATTTTAAATTGAAAAGCGAAAGTCGGCTTAGGCGAATGTTGCTACTCGAACTAGTAAGTTAGCCAAATAAATTTTTTGGATCACGTGGACGAGAGATATCCTTCTACTTTGGGTCTATCTACCGACTTTAGTCGGTGAGCGAGAGTCCCAGTAATGGATTTTGTGTGCGGAAGTCTAGGCCCAAAAAATATGTTCGTCTCGGTTTGAAAAACCCTTTTTATGTTGATTGTTTAAAAGTCAGTTTTATGCAATATGAATAGTAAATAATGCAATAGTTAAAAAATGACACAAAATTTTTAAAGTGGTTCGGATACAGAGAATCCTACATCCACTATCCTGAACTAAGCATGAGTACTTGTATTAATTATATTGAGCAAGTCTCAGTTGGTATGTTCACTGGACAGATGCGTTCTTGTTTGCTTATCCGAGCAAGTCTGTTGGGATGAAGATTCAGTATACCACATTTATAGATTTGAAGATCCCAAAACCCCTAGCTGAATGATGAACCTTCGATTTTGTAATAGCTTAGTTTGAGTTCAACATGTTAGGACTCAGTAAGCTAGAGTTCAGTAGCTGCAGAGTTCAGTATAAGACCTTGCACTCAACTGTCAGGATCGAAGAAGTTAGTTGGTCAATCGACCACCAACTGAATCTGCACAGGAATTCATGCCCATGCACTGAATGCTCTGAAGAACGTCAGTAGAGAGTCACTTCAGTTGAAGGTCCGAGGATTCAAAGGAAGTCAACCTTGAGTTTGACAAGTCTCACCTACCAATCTATCTCGACCAATAGGGAGCCAACAACACTTTATATTTTCTGATAAAAGCTGCTCCAAGACTGAAAAAGAGGCGTATCTCTACAGTGAACCTACTCATCAACGTTCAAATTTGAAGGAGCCATTTTCTTTGTCGTTTTGACATGTGGCTAGACCCGTCTCCAACGGATCTATTCACAATCGACGACTATATATAGAGGAGAGTCTTCATGCAGAAAGACAACCGGGAACCAAAAGCTTTCAACGCACAACAATCTCTAGCAAACTTACTGCATACCCAGCGAAGAACTTGGACACAGATTAGATTTCTTTTAGTTCTTCTCTCTAGAGAATATTTGTTCTCCTTCTCTTATCTAAGTAAGCTACATTGTAATACTCATAGCTTAGAAACCTCGAGGGAGTTCACATTCTTGTGAAAACATTCTTATTGTAAGAACTCCCTCATAGTTGGAGAAGCCTCAAACTCTTTAAGTTTGAAACCCTTGTAAAGTCACTACGACTATAAGTAGTGAATGTCCTATGAACAGATCACTAAGAACTTGCTCAGTATAAGCATCAAGTTTGTATCTGTCTTGAGAACAGATCACTGAGACTTGCTCAGTATAAATATAACAAGTATCCTGCTTTGGTCAGGATAGTGGACGTAGGACCCAATGTGTCTGAACCACTTTAAAAATATGTTGTGTTGATTTACTACTTTCCTTAACTGATCATATTGCATTAAAAATGTGTTGGATATGAGTCAGTAGATGATACTCAGTTGTTCGTGGTTAAAAGAAAATTGGGGGAAATCATAGTAGTACTATGGAATTGAAGATCCCAAAACCGAGCTGATATCAGTAGTATAGTGTGTCGTTAGGATTAGGCGATGTATAGGTTAGACTTGATGTAATCGTTTTTAATATTTTTGTCTAAGTCACATGACGGGGTAATTGTCGGACCGATCTTACGTCGAAGAAACTTTTCGGAACCCCACGTCATCGGTGTAATCGCTTGCGTTCTTGATCGGCGGTGACTAGACCTCGGTAGAAGACGGACGCATCAGTGAGTAGACCTCGGTAGAGGCCAACCCAGCCGGTGATAAGTCGTCGGTAGAAGAACTCATGCAAGCCCGGATACCTTCGCGATGGCCGTGACCTACTCGGAAGCTACATTCCTTGTCGGCCGACTCGGTCGAAGAAGACGAGAGACTTTACGGTCATCAGCAACCGACGAGCGACCCGGCTACTTAAGTCTTTTCGAAAGTTCGGCGAGAAGATCATACGAGGTTGTTTGAACGGTCGGCTCGACATTCTCACCAACCACAAACCTCGACCAATGAGAAGCCGACAACGCCTTACCCGCTCCCCCGGTAAAGCAAAGCTGCTCTCATGTACAATAATTAACTGCCCTGCTGCAACAAGTTCGAATTTATGGCCGTTTTCTTTGGAAGCTTGTGACACGTGGCATGGTCGTCTCCAACGGACATATGCCATAGCTCACAGCTATAAATAGAGAAGAATTTGAAGTTCCACACACGAAACACACAAGACCAAACACGAAACATGGAACAACAAAATTCAAAAGGGAAAATCGCTCAAGCTCTCAAACACTCTAGCAAACTCGTCGAACATCCGAACGAAGAATTCGCATTTATTAGAATATTTTGTGGTTCTTCTCTCTAGTGTCTTTAGATCCCTTTCTTCTCTACCTAAGCTCATTGCCATATTTATAGCTTAGATTCGAAGGAGTTCACACTTATTGAATTGTTCTTATTGAAAGAACTCCTTCTTAGTTGGAGATTGTTTCGCTCCCTTTCGAACTTAGGTTTGAATTGTAAAGTTGCTAAGGACTATAACTTAGAAGGATGCATCGCCCCGCGCACGTTTCCTTTGTTGAGACTTGCTCAAATTAATCAACAAGTTATCCTGCCTTGTTCAGGACCGTGGACGTAGGATCTTGCGTATCCGAACCACGTTATATTGCATGTGTTCTTTACTGTTTTATTGCATACAAACCTTTGAAAATCATACGTTTGCATAAAACGTATTTCAAAAGTCGCACAACCAAAATAACTTAATTTGCAAAAACACGTTTTCAAAAAGAGACAAACTCGGGCCCCACACTTATCCGCACGCTAAAGTCTTCGGCCGAGTTTGAAATCTTGACAAAAGTCGGTAGGAGAGCTCGATAGGCCGACCCACTCGACCCGCGATCGAAGGTTGTATTTGGCCCTGTTCATCGGTTGCAACTAACAGCTTCAGCTGACCTTCATCGAGAAAAAGAAACCGTACTCAGGTGTATTCACCCCCCCCCCTCTACACCTAATATTTGTCTCCGGACCAACAATTGGTATCGGAGCGCACGGTGTTCTCCCGATCACACATTACGACATGCGGTCTTCTCGAACGAGATCCACGAAAGCGTTTTCTCCGCACAAAGCATCTCTTCATTCATCCTTATACTCGTACGCATAATGTCGACATGTCAAGTATCGGGATGGCGCCGATGTTCTCGATAGATAACTTCCACGCTATGGCGTGTAAGAATGGAGGCACACCTTACGTCGGCCGCACGACAGCATGACTGACGTATTGGATACCGGACCCATCATTCCAATGATAGATAGCGTTCGGTTCGGCGATGTGGAAGGTGAAGGAGCTGGAATCGGTCCGAAGATTCCCAAGGACAAATCTGCATTCACGCCTAAAGTGAAAAAACTGCATAACCTCGATCGAGTCGCACGAAATGCTATACTGACAATGCTCAGTGACTCACATCTCGGGAGAGTGCAGGATTGCAAAACAGCGAAGGAACTTTGGGATGCCCTGGCTGTACTAAGCCAAGGAACTCCTCAGATCAAAGAAAACAAGCTCGAATTAGAGCTTTAGAAGTTCGAAGCCTTTGCGATGGAGCCCAGTGAAACCATTGACGAGCTGAGCGTCAGATTTACGAATCAAGTCAATGTGATAAATGGGGTGGGAAAAGTGTTCTCAAACAAAGAGATGAACACAAAGATCATAAGAGCGCTACCTCGACGGAAATGGCTTCCTTTTTGCTACTTATTTACGTCGCTCCGATCTTAATGCTCTAACTCTTGATGTTATATTTTTCGAGAATTAAAAACGGAGTAATTTGAGTATAGTCTACCTCAAAAAGTGCTCCGGTGACACACGATTCAATCATGCCTTCAAGGCAACGGTCAACAAAAGCGGAGGCAAAAATATTTCTTCCGGCGAGAAGGCAAGGAGGCCGCTGCAGATACAAAGACCTCACGAAATATGCACGCTCCGACCAACTCGCATCGATGGCGCTCAAATACCAAAGAGAAAAGGAGAGAGTCGGAAAGGCGAAGAAATACCACGGAGATTCTCCCTCGGGTAAGAAAGATTATCGAGAGAAGGGAAGAGTCCAATCCTTCTGCCGAATGCGGGAAAACGAGAACTCTTTGCTAGTCCGTCAAAAGACTCAGTGGAAAAAGCGACAGAGCATCAACATGCTACAACCGCAAGAAGGAGGGACACTATCGCACGACCGTCCCGAACTCTCGGCTGCTCAAAGAGCGAGAACGGCGAGCCGAAGAGATAAATTTGCCCAGAAGAGGCAAGCCTATATAGCCGGAGAGATATCCGACAACTCAATTGAAGAGGATACATTCATGTACTCTTCTGAGGACGAAGCTGCATTCGTAGCTGTTGAAGTCGGAGAGACGGTTCCTGAGGAATCAGCTAAACATTGTCTGATGGCCGGAGAAGAGGCTGAGGTGCATAAGGACCCATGGATAGTGGACAGCGGCTGCTCAAGACACATGACGTATCAGAAGAGCCTGCTGACCAACTACATACAAGAAGATGGTCCCGGAGTGAGTTTGGTGACAACTCAAAAGGCTACACAAGGGGATACGGAACACTGAACATTGGGACTGCTTCAGTTCCAAGAGTAACATATGTTGAAGGACTTCAACATAATCTCCTTTCTGTCAGTCAATTTTGTGATAATCTTAACAGAATTATCTTTGCGCCGCGCTTCGTGATGTTGTTGACAAATCTACGGGGAAAACGGTGTTATCAAGTTCGCGGAGGAAGAACATCTATGTTGCAACCGGAAAACCCTGCAGAACCCGAGGCTCGCTTACTCGCACGGACAAAATCGGTGACAAGTCGGGATGGCTATGGCACAAAAGACTCGGCCACTTCGAACTTGAAGACCATGAACAAGCTAGCCAAGAACTCCAAAGTCGGAGGACGCCCAACGAATCGTTTATCAAAAGATAGAAAGCGTGAAGCATGTCTCGAAGGGAAAGTAAACAAAGAATAGCAATCCACCTATTCCGTCACCTTCCACCGATGGAATCCTTCATCCGCCGCACATGGACCTATTCGGGCCGGTCTCTCCGATGACTATAAGAGGCAAGAAGTATGCCCTCATCGTTATTGACGACTATTCGAGATATACTTGGGTTATCTTCATCGCCAATAAGTCGATGTTCAAAGCGAGTTGCCCAATCTGGCGAAGAAGCTCGGTGTGGAAAAGGACATCAAGATTCAAAAGAATTCGCTCGGACGGAGGAACGAGTTTCTAAACTTCGGTAGTTAAGGCGTCCTTGCGATAAAGAGGGAATTAAGCACGAGACATCAGCCGCGCGCACCCCTCGGCAGAACGGACTTGCTGAACGAAAGAACGAGAACACTTAAAGAAGCGGCAAAGAACGCTCCTCGCAGACTACGGACTACCCCCGAAGTTACGGGGCGATGCTACCGACACCACCGCTATACTCGGAACCGCTCACTACTCACTCGGCAACACATGAAGACACCATATGAATTATGGAAAGGGAGAATTCCTTCTATATCTCCTTTCCATATTTTTGGGCCCGTCCTTGCTTTATCCACAATAACGGGAAAGATCGGTGAAGGTCTTTGATAGCAAATCTGATCAAGGAGTTTTCTTAGGATACTCTCGAGTCGGTAAAGCCTTCGTGAGTCTTTAACTATCGGACTCTTTGTGTGGAGGAAAGCCCTCATGTTGTTTTTGATGAATTTGTTGCGAGAACGGGGAAAGATACGAGAGACAAATACGATAATGTCGGCGGCAAGCTACGGGATCTCGGACTTGCGATAAAGTTGAAAAGATCCGGCATTGTTGGGTTGATGAGTCGGACGATGAACAAACCCGGACTCGACCAACGGTCGATGTAGGCGACCTAGTTGATTCTACCGAGGCAGAATCAACAACGAGGTAACATCGGTCGATAAGGAAGCCCCCGTGGTAGCGAGACCTCTGCGAGAATATAAACTCGGGGGGAACGATTAATGTTCACGAGCTAAATGCCCCCGAACACGGAAACTCGGTAGATCCTAATCTTCTTGCTTGAAATACTTGCAATCTCGGAAACGGTACTCGAAATGCCTAACACTCCCTACGGTTCCGAAGTTATATCGGAAGAAGAAGCTGGACTCGAGATGATCTTGGATAGATGCTCACTCTTCGAGATCTCATAATAGGAGATCCGTCAGCGACAATAAGAACAAGATCGAGATTAAATCAAGGCGAAAGCTCACTATATTCTTGTTTCTTGTCTACAGAAGAACCTCAATCGATAGAGGACGCACATAATGATCTTGGCCCGGATCATCGCCATGCAAGAAGAGCCGAACCGGTTCGTCAGAAACCAAGTTTGGGAGCTTGTAGACGGACCCATACATCATCACGTGATTGGTACTAAGTGGGTCTTCAAAAACAAGCGAGATGAAAACAACGTCATTGTCGGGAAATAAAGCACGACTAGATGCAAAGGGATACAGTCAGGCAGAAGGAATTGATTTTGATGAAACATTTGCTCCAGTCGCTAGATTGGAAGCCATTCATCTATTCCTAGCTTATGCAACACATCAAGGCTTCAAAGTCCATCGAGATGGATGTAAAGTCAGCTTTTTTTGAACGGCGTGCGAAGGAAGAAGTCTACGTGGAACAACCGCCGACTTTCGGCGGGGGACATCATGTGTACGGACTTAGGAAAGCTCCGTATGGGTTAAAACAAGCACCCCAGGCTTGGTATGATACCCTATCGGACTTTCTACTTGAAAGGTTTTCGAAGGGGACGGTAGATCGCACCCTATTCAACATAAAGTCGAGGAGATGACATCCTTCGGGTGCAAATCTACGTGAGCGACATCATTTTCGGTACGGAAACGAGATCATATGTCGGCAGTTCGAGAAGATGATGAAAGAGAAATTCGAGATGTCCATGATGGGAGAGATGAATTTTTTCCTTGGATTTCAAGTGAAGCGATCACCGAAGGAATCTTCATCAATCAAGCCAAATACACTCGAGATCTTCTCAAGAGATTCGGGCTGCGACTTGACAAGCCGGTCAAAATCCCCATGAACACGAATTTTAAAATCGATCTAGACAAAGAGGGAGCTTACGTTAACTCTCCGATTATAGAGCTATTATTGGTTCTTTGTTATATTTAACGACTAGCCGTCTGGATATAACTTATCTTTGTAGGTGTATGCGCAAGATTTCAAGCGGATCCCAAGCGAAGTCATTTAGACTTCGGCAAAGAAGATTACTGCGATATCTATGAGGAACACCGATGATGGGTTATGGTATCCTGGCGATGATAATCTAATGCGATAGGTTATTCGATGCGATTATGCGGGATGTAGGATAGATCGGAAGTCAACTTCAGGAACGTGTCGGTTCTAAAGGCGGCAAGGCGATATCTTGGTTCTCAAAGAAACGGCACTCGGTAGCAACGTCCACTACTAAAGGCGAGTACATGGTCTGTTGGAAGTTCTTTGTGCCCAAATCCTTTGGCTTCGACAACAAGCGAGAGATTATGGTATCACTTCGGAATGAAGTGCCCATCTACTGTGACTCCACAAGTGCTATTGCCGTAACTTCGGGAACCCGGTTCTACATACGAGATGCAAGCACGTGGATATCCGACACCACTTCATCGGAGACCATGTCGAGAAGAAGGATATCGAGAATGGAGAAAATCCATCCCGACAAGCAAAGGGCGGACATCGGTTGAGCTAGGTCTCTTTGGATCCTACCGAAATGCATTAGTAGAAGACAACTACTCGATAGCGGCTTATGGAGACAATTGGCAACATTTGGTATCGGTAGATGGAACCGATCCGACAGATCGGTAGATTCCGTCCGGTGATTGGGTAGGAAGAATCACACCTGCGCACAGCAAGGGGGGAACACGCTTATCGGTACTTCAACCATCCTCCTGCGATATAATGGTAACCGGTGATCGAAAGTTCGGTGAAGAGGTTTGCGTAGTATCGTATACTTAATTTCTTTTCGAAGCATGTTTGCATTTACTATATCGGTCGCACGAAGTCGGCGGTTAATGTGCATTTATTTCCCCCCGTTAATAGTTTAAGGAAAGGTCGGTAGGAAACCTTCTCATTCGAATAGCGAGTAATTAATGTTGTGCATTGCGCATTTAATGCATGTCTTCTCACTTACCTTTATTACGTAAGTCCATGTTAGGGGCGGCTTTGGTAATCATTCCTTTTATAAACATTCAATCTCGGCCGTCCATAAGATTTGAAAGATTAAAATTGGATCGTAGGATCAAAACTTATAATCGGAGCGTTATATATAAAATCTTTCATCTTCTATCCTTTCCTCACTTTTCGCCATTTACAACTTAAGAGCTATCTTGAGCGTTTCGGTTTTCTCAAAATCTTCTCAAACTACCTCGCATTTGCATTCTTCTCAAGCTCTTTAGTATTCGGTAATGTATTGAAACACGCTTAATACTTACTAAATTACTCTATTTTCAAGTGCTAACAAGTTGTTTTGCGAGATTTCAATGGCGGCAGTTCGGACTCACGAGAACATTGAGGAGATTATGTCCTCTAGGATTCGGTTTGAACCGACTTTGGTTTTCCGTCAAGTAGATATTTCCTATCCGGAGCCGGTCTTTGATGCTCCGGAGCGTTACGGTCTTCGGGGAGTTGGTAACGAAACACCCGAGATCGTATGCGCCAAGGCGAGTGGCGAGGTGTATTTCAGCGGAAGTCGCTTGCGTACGGAGGCGAGGAATCTTCTTTCGCCTACATGAAAGAAGTTGATCGGGAATTGTTGGGATTCTACACAACGAGTCTTCAACGTCGGGGGACGCCTTGGTGCCGACGTTCGACCTTCCGGACTCCGGTATTTCTCCCATCGGGTACAAGGAGAAAGAGATAAATGAGTATGTCCATAAGTTACGCGGACGTGCGGCATCTCGTTCAAGACGACTTTGCTCGAAGAACCTTTTGCTCCCCCAATACGAGAGGACTAGCCTATATAGTCTCTCACATCCCGACTAGCTCAGTTGGATCATACGATCAGCTGTCCAAACCAAGGATTCAGGTGATGATAGCGATCGGCGACGAAATTGAAGTGAAGTGGGCCGGTTATTACGTTTACGAGATGAAGGCCCAAGCCCGGAAATTCACTACCTTACCCGGCTGGAGAGAGGAAGTTAGCCGGTGTGGGCAAATTACTTTATGGGACTAAGATGTCAGTCCTCATTGAGAGATCTGTTCAAAGGCACTCATCGTTCGGCCGACTCAAAATTTTGCGTGACATGAAATTGATTAAGTTCAAAACAAAAGCGGCGATTGAGAAATCTATCGGGAAAGGGCCGGGTTGAGCCGAAGAGAGGCTGCATCCGCTCTGCCCCCTCATACCGAAGTGCCTAAGAGGAGGAGGCTAACTAAGCCTGGACCAGTGAGGTCTCGAGTTGCTCGGCCTTTCACGGTCATTGAACAAGCTCCTCCTCACACACAAGAAGAGCAAATTTTGGACTACGATATCGGCATTGAGGGTGCGACCCTCAAAGATAAGGTCCGAGTCATCGGCTACGAAGAGACCCGGTCGGATGTTAGGGAACCGGCTGAGGAGACTCCGACTGAGTGGACAACTATTCATTCCACTCGTCTCCGTGCCATAGCTGAAGTACACGATCATATTCCTGAGATCGCTGGGCACTCAGACTTAGTCGACATAGCCCTCAGGGCAAGGGTTCAAATGCTACTAAGATTTCTGAGTTGGGATATTCTAGCAGAGATAATCAAAACTCACTCAGTCATCAACTTGCTCGATGAGGAGCAGAAATTACAAGAAGTCATAGGGTACGGAGAGCCAGCTGACTTGGCTACTCTCGAAGATCTCATAGCCACTATGCTTTATCTTCTAAGCTTGCAAGAGTCAGTTCCTGGTGATACTCCTCCGCCCCCATCTCCTCCTGCTGATAAGGATGATAATAAGAACAATGATGATGATTATGATCAGAGGAAGGATCAGAAACCCAAGGATACAAGTTGGGAGGCTCTGCTGAGGGTTCAACTCCCCGTGAGAAGAGCAAATCACCACATCCTGATACATCAGGTGATGCTCAAGGTGCTCCGAAGTACAGTCGGGAGCAGCTCCTCACGTTTTCTGAGCAAAGGCTCAGAACCAGTTCTTACCAAATTCAGCCCATCGGTTCCGTGTCCTCGAAGTACGTTAACAAAGCCGTTAGACGTCAAGGAGAGAAGAACAGACTATTGGCTAAGGACGTCCATCCCGAAATGGACAAAGTACACTAAGGCTCGGGCAACGGTGAGCTTAGACGGACTAGCCGCCGGCATCTCAAAAACTCCGGAAGCTCCTCCTCGGCCAAATTTTCGGGGAGATAATTGAGGCCGCCTTAGCCGCTCGGAAAATCAATTTAGAAGCTTAGAGTCGGAGCGGTTGCTCGAGAATCGCGAGAAGATCTTTTCGGAGCGGTGACTCGAAGCTCTTGAAACTATTAAGCTCGAAATTGATGAGAAGAATAAGATTGCCACCTCTAGCCTTCGAAAGCTATTACCCAACGAGCGAGAGGCTCTAAAACTTATTCGGAAAGAAATGGCGAGAATCGCGAGGATCGGGGCTCTGCTGAAACTCCGTCGAGAGTCACCGCATGACTTAAAACATCTAGAGGCGTCGGGAAAAAAGACTCGGAATTATCTTTGCGAACTCGTCAAGGACTTCGAATCCACGACTTCTCATATTAAGGATTCGGTCCACAATGTGGAAAGAGACATTCAAGCCGTCCGCACCCTAACTCTCTAAAGGCGGATGATGCCAAAAAGGGGGAATGTATTATGAAAGATGAACTGAAACGGATACGGTGAAGTCCGGATCTTGGAAGGAAAGGGTTCAAGAGGAAGGACCCTCCGCGGTTCCTCAAGGGGAAGAACCCTCTCCGCTCGGGGGGAAGGTGTTCGGGGAGAAAGGACCCTCCGCGGCCCAAGCGGTTCGGGGGTTCTACTACTTGAATATCCCCTACAACCTACCCCCCATCTCATCTTCCGCGGCTCGCATAGAAGAAGTTGCTCATTTCATTGAACAAGAGTCGGAAGAAGAGCAACGGGCTCCTCCGCAGAGGCGGGGAAGGACATCGCTACTCGATATTTCTCATCCTTCCTCCCCCGTCAGTAAATTCAAATCAAAAGCGGAACAAGAGGCCTTCGACCTCCGGGTAGCCCAACAACTTCGGGATAAGTTGGACCATGAGCGTCAGTGGAAGAAGCCCAACTTGCTAAGAAGCCTAGGGGCAAAGTTGTTAAGGGTAGAGGTAAGAAGAAGGGAGAGTCGGTGGAAGAGGAGAAAAAGAAGGCTCGGGGAGGAGTTTGCAAAAACTCTTCCCTCTTGCGGAGTCAAGCTCTTGCTCGAGTCATTATCGAGACTCATCTTACACCCGAGCGGAAGCGAGAAGATAAAGCCACTTGGGAAGCCACGGCGCAAGGCCTAAACCTTAGAAAAGGAGCGTAGGGCGGCGGCTCTCAGAGAGAAGAAGAGAATGGGCGATATGGCTAAGATGATTAGCCTATCTCAAAAGCCGGCACTGATCCCGGAAGGCAAATCCCACGAGGATCAAGGTACGGAAGAGCTCCTTATGTCAAGAAGGACCCGAGTTCTTCATATCGATAAATGGGTACCGGCTCTAGTCAATGATCAATGGGAAGAACTTCGAAAAGGAATTCATCAAAGGCTACTATGTATGGGAATTCTATCCTCGTGAGCGATCCTATCGAACAAGCTTTTAACGAGTTCATGTTTAATTACAATTCGAGCTTAGGGAACAACTTCTCGGAGATCATGAAGAGAGAAAACATTCCTTTTAGAGCTCCAACATTCAGGCGCATTCCACCTCCTAGAACAGCGCGCGGAGTTCTATGCACAAAGGAAATAGAGGATGAGATTAGAGCTGTAGCATCTCATTTTGACCTGAGTGTCGACCTTCTTTGAAGACTTTGAGGATATCCGGACGGCGAGGAAGAGAATCTATTTATACTATGGTGCGGAACCTCCCGTCGACAGATCTGCTGATTTCAAGAAGCGTACTCAAGGCTTCAGGCGTCAGTAGTATTTCTCTCTACTCTTTTGTAATAGTAATAGGAACTTGTAATTTCCTGATCATATATATTATCGTTCCTATTGCTTGACAGATAATTACTCATTGTCTTACAGCATTTTGCTTTGTATTTTCACAACGGATCACTAAGTGATCTGACACACACACTATTAGTTTCTCTGATTTTGCCTATCTCTCACCTGCTGATGTTTTGAAGTTATCATATCAGTTTGTTTTCCTCAGATAAATTAAGGGGGAAATTGTTGTCAGTAGGTCAGCATACCTTATAAAATGTTTTTCGTTTAAAATTTAGAAGTAGAGGTTTTGGCATCATCAATTAGGGGGAAATTGTTGGATATGAGTCAGTAGATGATACTCAGCTGTTCGTGGTTAAAAGAAAATTGGGAGAAATCATAGTAGTACTATGGAATTGAAGATCCCAAAATCGAGCTGATATCAGTAGTATAGTGTGTCGTTAGGATTAGCGGATGTATAGGTTAGACTTGATGTAATCATTTTTAATATTTTGTCTAAGTCCTGTACGGGGTAATTGTCGAACTGATCTTCTGTCGAAGAAACTTTTCGGAACCCCACGTCATCAGTGTAATCGCTTGCGTTCTTCAGTCAGCAGCTGACTAGACCTCAGTAGAAGACAACGCATCAGCTGAGTAGACCTCAGTAGAGGCCAACCCAGCAGCTGATAAGTCATCAGTAGAAGAACTCATGCAAGCCCAGTACCTTCGCAGTCGCCAGCTGACCTACTCAGAAGCTACATTCCTTGTCAGCCGACTCAGTCAAAGAAGACAGAGACTTTGCAGTCTACTGTATCCGACAGAAAGCGACCCAACTACTTAAGTCTTTTCGAAAGTTCAGCAGAAGATCATACGAGGTTGTTTGAACGGTCAACTCTGACATTCTCACCAACCACAAACCTCGACCAATGAGAAGCCGAGAACGCCTTACCTGCTCCATGCAGTAAAGCTGCTCTCATGTACAGTAATTAACTGCCCTGCTGCAACAAGTTCGAATTTTGTGGCCGTTTTCTTTGGAAGCTTGTGACACGTGGCATCGTCGTCTCCAACGGACATATGCCATAGCTCACAGCTTTAAATAGAGAAGAATTTGAAGTTCCACACACGAAACACACAAGACCAAACACGAAACACGGAACAACGAAATTCAAAAGGGAAAATCGCTCAAGCTCTCAAACACTCTAGCAAACTCATCAAAACATCCAGCGAAGAATCTGCATTTCTTAGAATATTTTGTGGTTCTTCTCTCTAGAGTCTTTAGATCCCTTTCTTCTCTACCTAAGCTCATTGCCATATTTATAGCTTAGATTCGAAGGAGTTCACACTTAGTGAATTGTTCTTATTGAAAGAACTCCTTCTTAGTTGGAGATTGTTTCGCTCCCTTTCGAACTTAGGTTTGAATTGTAAAGTCGCTAAGGACTATAACTTAGAAGGATCTGTCCTGTGCACAGTTTCCTTGCTAAGACTTGCTCAGATTAATCAACAAGTTATCCTGCCTTGTTCAGGACCGTGGACGTAGGATCTTGCGTATCCGAACCACGTTATATTGCATGTGTTCTTTACTATTTTATTGCATCCAAACCTTTGAAAATCATAAGTTTGCATAAAAAGTATTTCAAAAGTCGCACAGCCAAAAGAACTTAATTTGCGAAAACACGTTTTCAAAAAGAGACAAACTCCGGGCCCTAGACTTATCCGCACGCTAAAGTCTTCGGCGAGTTTCGGGAATCTCTGACAAAAGTCAGTAGGAGAGCTCAGTAGCTGACCCACTCTGACCCACGATCGAAAGTTGTATTTGGCACTGTTCATCAGTTGCAACTAACAGCTTCAGCTGACCTTCATCGAGAAAAAGAAACTGTACTCAGGTGTATTCCCCCCCCCCCCCCCCTCTACACTTGATATTTGTCTCCGGACCAACAAAATGTATTTGATCAAACTCGGAGCATAAAATCGATTTTTCAACCGAGATGTTTAATAGGGCCTACACTAACGCACACAACTACGTCTTGAACGATTGTTCGACTAACTCAAGTTAGTAGAGCTGAACTCAAGTAGAAGAAATCTTTGCCCACGCGATCTGAAAGCATATTTGGCTATCTGACTCAGATCAGTAGCAAACTCAGCTAGAGCTGACTTTCGCATTTGAGAAAAGAATTTGTATTCGGTTGTATTCAACCCCCCCCGTACACACGAAGCACGTCTCAAGACCAACAAAGTCTCGGTTGATTCGTTCACTAGACAAATGCGTTCTTGTTTGCTTATCTTGAGTAAGTCTCAATTAATGCATCTTTTGGACATATATCTACTTATAGTCGTAGTGACTTTACAATTTCAACCGTGAAGGTTGTGATTTCTCCAACTATGAAGGAGTTCTTACAATAAGAACGAGTTCGGAAAGGTAAACTCCTTCGAGTTTTCTAAGCTAATGAAGAACAATTATAAGCTTGCTAGGAATAGAGGAAGGGAGCAGGATTAAACTCCAGAGTGAAGAACAAGAAGGATTGTCTACGAATGCAAGTATAAATAAAGAAGAAGTGAAAGAATTCAAGTGAAGAGAAAAATGGATGAGAGAATGGTGGAAGAAGAGGATTAGATGACAATGCATCACACTTGCACAAATCTCTCGGAGTCAGTCATATTTAAATACTTTTATCTCATGCATTACAATAGTTTATATATCGGTGACTTATTGTTGGGTGCGGGAGCTACGGGAGTTGAGCTCTCAAATTCCTGCAAACCTGCCTTCTTGAGCTCCAAGACAAGACTCAGTAATTCTTCTTTCTTAACACATAAATTTGTACTTGTGGTACAAGTTATAAGTTATAACTAAGAGTTGTTGGAAAACCGAGCTTTGTGAGAGTGTGAATCTCTCATGCCTGGTGACACCATTGAAGATCTCAACGTCGATTTACGGATCGATGAACTCCATCAACGGGCTGGGAAAGACATTCTCCAACCGAGAGATGAATCTCAAAATTTTGAGGGCACTGCCAGATGGTCATTGGACTCCCTTTGCTACTTTATTGCGTCATTCTGATTTAGATATTGTTACTCCCGACCATATCTTTTCAGAACTTAAAGTAGAGGAATTCGAGTTTGGCTTACCTCAAAGGAAGGCAGACGGGCGAAGGCGATACTAAAATCGACCATGCCTTTAAAGCATCGGTCGGCCACGAGCGGCTCCGGCGTCTAGCAAGGCTGAACCTTCACTCACTGACATACAGGAAGGAAATCTAGCAAAGAAGTACGCACTGCTTGCCGTAAAGTATCAGAAGGAGAAGGAGAGGCGCAGAAAAGTGACTAAAGCCCTCAGAGAATCCAAGGGTAAGTCTGAATACACGCCTAAGCGCACTCCGACTCACATACTGCCGAATGCGGGAAAAAGGATAACTCCAGCACGGTCGAAAGACAGTGAAAGCAAGGAAGAAAGAGTTACCACCTGCTATAACTGCAAGAAGCCAGGACACTATCAGTATGACTGTCCTGAGCTTAATACTGCTGAACGAGTAGCACGTAAAGCAAGAAGGGAGCAGTTCATGAAGAAGAGACAAGCATACATTCTTTGGTGAACTCTCGAACGACTCGAGATGAAGTCGATTCCTTCATGGATTCATCTGATGATGAAGTAGCTTTCATGGCCCTAGAGCTTGAAGCTGAAGAAAACGGTGAAAAGTGTCTCATGGCAGGAGAAGATGATGAGGTAAACTCTCATGAACCATTTAATTCCTCCTCACACTGCACACACGACACTCTTTCAAGTGCGAGACGAGAATACGGACGTTGCGATCGCATATGAAGAACTACTCGACGAGCGGTTCGGATGAGTTTGCGGCTTAGTAAGACTCTTCGAGGTGGATACCACGAAAGTGGAGAATCAGAGACTTTCTCATGAAAGTCAAGTCGTTACTGAGTCAGAAGGACTTGTGTTGAGACTCAGGGCGGAGATAAACTCTCTGATGTCCAAGTCTCAGCATCAAGAAGATCAGATCTCAGTCTTGACCAAAGACTTGACTCAGAAAGATCTTGAGCCGAGTCTCGAAGCAAGAGTTGTCAGGACTTCAGACCGAGCATGAAACGCTGAAGAAAAGTGATGATGTCTGGAGGAACCAAATGACAGAGCGATACATAGGCGCTGCAAAGAAACTCGAGGCTATGCTAGCAAGCAACAAGCCCAAGCATTGCAAGGAGGGACTTGGATTCAGCCAGGGAGCCTCCTCATCTGCCCCCGTATGCTCAGAAAACCGGCTAGGCGATAGATTTGTTCGAGGGGAGACCATCAATGCGAGACATACCGAACCCCTTAGCCAAGAACTAACGAGAAGATGAAGGCACCTCATCCTACTCATCAGTAATCTGACAAGAAGATCAGCACCATATCACCCCAGTTCAGTCAAGGGGGAACGAGCAAAGCAAAGTGGGCTGATCAGTATGAACCTCCTCAGCTGATACATCCAGCTCAGTATGGGTCATATTACTATGATCCAATAGTCAGGAGAGGATGCAAAAGTCAGAAAAAGAAGAAGAAAGCCGTGCAAAAGGCAAAGGTCAACAGTCCACCCACTCAGAAGAAAACGCCTCAGAAGTCATTAGTGGTCACTGCTGACTTCTGAACCTGAAAAGCCGCGCAAAAGGCAAAGGTCATTAGTGGTCACTGCTGACTTCTGAACCTGAAAAGCCTCAGAAGTCAGCAGTGACCAGTCCAGTGGTCAAATATGTTGACACAAGTGGAAAGAAACTGTCTGAGACCACCAGGGTCGTAAGACAGATATGGGTTACCAAAACTAACATTTAAGGACCCAAAATCAAAAATAAAGGGTACCTAAATATAATTCTGTTTTGCAGGTGCACTAGGACCCTTGGTATGTGGACAGCGGATGCTCAAGACACATGGCGTACCAAAAGGACTTGCTGAAGAATTATACTACTGAAGAAGGACCCCGAATCGAGTTTGAAGATAATGCTAAAGGCTACACCAGAGGCTATGGAACACTCAGCATTGGAACTGCAACAGTTCCAAGAGTATCATATGTTGAAGGACTTCAGCATAACCTTCTCTCTGTTAGTCAATTTTGTGATAACTCGAATAGAGTGATATTTTTACGCTGGTTTCTGTGATGTTATTGATAAATCTGTAGGGAAAACAGTGTTATCAGGTTGGTGCAAGAAGAATATCTATGTAGCTGACTGGAACTCAGCTAAACCTGAAGCTTGTTTGTTGGCGAAGAATGACAACAGAACGGGATGGCTTTGGCACAGAAGACTCAGCCATCCCAACTTCATAACGCTCAACAAATTAGCTAGAAACGCTCTAGCAAGAGGACTGCCGAATGAAGTATTTAGCAAAGACACTCAGTGTGAAGCATGCCTGAAGGGAAAGCAAACAAGGAATCAAAATCCGCTAGTTCCATCTCCTTCCACTGATGGAATCCTTCAGCTGCTACATATGGATTTGTTCGGTCCAGTCTCTCCGGTGACGATCAGAGGCAAAAAGTATGCATTAGTGGTCATTGATGACTACTCACGCTATACATGGGTTACATTTATTGCCAACAAGTTTGACGTCAAAACAGAGTTACCAACGCTTCTGAAAAGGCTCAGTGTCGAGAAGAACACCAAGATTATCAAAATACGTTCGACACGGAGGCGAGTTCCTTAATTTCATGGTGGAGGAGTTTTGCAAAGCGAAGGAATAGAGCATGAGACGTGCCCGCGCGCGCATGCCTCAACAAAATGGGGTTGCTGAGAGGAAGAATCGCACACTCAAAGAAGCAGCAAGAACCCTGCTCGCAGACTCAGGACTCCCAACCAAATTCGGGCGAAGCTCCCGACACTGCATGTTACACTCAGAATCGATCTCTACCGACAAAGCAGCATAAGAAGACACCATATGAACTATGGAACGGCAGGAAGCATTCTCTATCTTATTTCCATATTTTTGGGTGTTCGTGCTTTATTCCCAATAATGGGAAAGATCAGCTGAAGAATTTTGATAGCAAGTCAGATCAAGGAGTGTTCTTAGGATACTCCCGGGTCAGCAAGAGTCTTTAACTATCGGACCCTTTGCGTAGAGGAAAGCCCTCATGCTGTTTTTAATGAGTTTGCTACTGAAGACAGGAGCAGAAACTCTGAACCTGAATCTGAGGACATCAGTAAGCAGATACAGGATCTAAGCTTAAAAGATAAAGTCGAAAAGATCCAGTTGTGTTGGGATGATGATTCAGATGAGAAAACCGAAGACAAGTCTACTGAATCTCAACCAGCAGACTCAGGTCGATGAAGAAACCCCAGTGGTAACTGAGACCTCTACTGAGAATAATAATTCAGGGGGAACTAATGATGTTCCTGAGCTAAATGCCCCTGAACCTGGTGACTCAGTAGATCACACTCTTGTAACTGAACTGCTTCAATCTCAGAATAGTACAACTGAAATGCATAACTCACCTACTATCTGTGTTGAACAAATTTCAGATGAAGAGTTGAAACATCATAGATCGTGGTTGGATGCTCACACTTCTGACTTAATTATATGAGATCCTTCAGCAAGCGTAAAGACAAGATCCAGATTCTGTCAGGGAGAAAGCGCCTTATACTCCTGCTTCTTGTCTACTGAAGAACCTCAGTCAGTTGAGGACGCACTAAAAGATGTTGACTGGATCATAGCCATGCAGGAGGAGCTGAATCAGTTCACGAGAAACGAAGTTTGGGAGCTTGTTGATAGACCCCGACATCAGCATGTGATCAGAACAAAATGGGTCTTCAAGAACAAGCGTGATGAAATCAACATCATAGTAAGGAACAAAGCAAGACTCGTGGCGAAAGGCTACTGTCAAGCCGAAGGGATAGATTTCGATGAAACTTTCGCTCCAGTTGCAAGATTGGAGGCAATCAGACTATTCCTAGCCTACGCAACACATCAAAGATTCAGAGTATATCAAATGGATGTGAAGTCCGCTTTCCTGAACGGCGTGCTGAAAGAACAAGTCTATGTGGAACAGCCTCCCGGCTTTCAGTAGGGACATCAAGTTCATAGACTCAGAAAGGCTCTGTATGGGTTAAAATAAGCACCCAGGGCTTGGTACGATACCCTATCTGAGTTTCTTCTTCAGAAAGGTTTTCAGAAGGGCATAGTAGACAGCACATTATTCAGCATTCAACTGGAAGACGACCTATTACTTGTGCAGATGTACGTAGATGACATCATCTTCGGCTCGAAGAATGTCATCATGTGTCAGCAGTTCAAAAGAATGATGAAGGATAAGTTCGAGATGTCAATGATGGGAGAAATGAACTATTTCCTCAGCTTTCCAGTCAAATAATCTGTGAAGGGGACGTTCATCAATCAAGGCAAATACACTCGAGACCTCATCAGGAGATTCAGTTGCACATCCGGCAAACCAATCAAGATCCCGATGAACATGATTATGAAGATCGATCTTGATAAAGAGGGAGTATCAGTAGACCAAACTGAATTTCGTGCTATAATTGCTTCTCTATTATACTTAACAGCTACTCGTCCTGACATAACTTATGTTGTAGGTGTCTGCGCTCGATTTCAGGTGAATCCAAAGCAGAGTCACATGGACTCAGCAAAGAAGATTCTCCGCTATCTCAAAGGAACACCTGACATGGGTTTATGGTATCCAGCTGATGATAATATAGAACTAACTGGTTATTCTGATGCTGACTATGCAGGATGTAGAATCGACCGAAGTCAACTTCTGGAACGTATCAGTTCCTCGGCAGTAAGCTGATCTCATGGTTCTCAAAGAAACAACATTCAGTAGCGACGTCAACTACTGAAGCTGAATACATGGCTGCCGGAAGTTGCTGCGCCCAAATCCTTCGGTTGAGACAGCAGCTACGCGACTATGACGTCATTCAAAATGAAGTGCCGATCTTCTGCGACAGTACCAGTGCCATTGCAATCACTCAGAATCCTGTACTTCATACGAAATGCAAGCACGTGGACATCAGACACCACTTCATTCATGACCATGTCGAAAAGAAGGATATCAGGATGGAAAAGATCCATATTGATCATCAAAGGGCTGATATACTGACCAAGCCTCTAGCTGAAGTCAGATTCAGAGAACTTTCAGTAGAGCTAGGTCTGCTGGACCCTACTGACTCCAGTCAATAAGAGGATTCAGGAGAGGAGCATTCGAGTAGTGGGGAATGTTCACTCTCGGATCGAGTAAAATCGATGCGTAGAGACTCAAGCAACCATCTACACGAGGTATCAGCTGACTACGATGTTCAGCTGACAGGTTTGTGTATCTCTACTCAGTAGCCTATAGAACAATTATGTGCATTTATGATCAGATTCAGCATCATATTCAATGCCTTAGGAAATGTCATTTAATTTTAACGGATCATATTTAATACACTATGTACAAGCATTCTGAACTGTGCCACGCATTAAATGCATGTCGTATCAAGTTACTACTTAGGCTATTTTCAACTGGCTTTTGACTTAGGCGGCTAATTTGATCATTGACTATTTTATAAAACTTAATCCTAGCCGTCCATCTAAAAAGCGCATTCAAACTGAACCATCGATCTTTAACTGTTTATCTTCTCTAAGATAGATATATACGAGTTTAAATCTTTGACACCGCCATTTCATATCTGCAAATATCTTAAATACACGAGATTTTCTGAGATACTTATTACCTTCTATCCAAACTCTTTTCAAAATATTCAGAAAATCTTTTGGTAATTCTTCAATGATTATAAAGTATCGTATGGTTTTTATTTCTCTTATATGTTAATCGATATTGACCTATGCTGTGTATGCAGATTACAAAAATAACAGGAAATCAAGTAGGTGCTCCAGCAGATATGTAAGAAGAGATCCTCGAAAAGGATCGAGTCTGGTGCGAGCCTGTCATGGAATTTGATGAGTGCGACATGGACTTTATGGAGGAGATATTCTATGCTCTCAGAGAAACTGGTCTGGAAGGATTTCTGACGAGAAGGCCGACTTTCTTCCTCCCGCACCAAGTAGCAGAGATCTACTCGAACTCTGATTCAGTAGATGGAGACATCAGAGGGAGATTCATCGTCCATACAGTAGGCGATCCCTCCCGCTCCATGATTGAAGTGAAGCAGATGTCCATCCGCGAAGCTCTTCAGAAAAGCTTCAACCTCCCCAACTCAGGATTCAGCACCGTCGCTTATAAAGATGATTTGATGGATGAGTACCTCACCGAGTTTTGCGGGAAGCCAACAGTGTTCAGAGCCGCGTTTCCCAAGATCGCTATGCTCCCTCAGTACAGAGCACTAGCATATATTATGACTCAGTTGCTGACAAGTCAAGCAGGCTCGTTTGACCAAGTATCCAGACCCAAACTGCAACTGATGATGGCCATATATGATCGGGCTAAGATCAATTGGATAGAATTTTTCCTCAGAGAGTTTATGATGCAGTCAGCCAAATTTGATAAGGCGTCCAATAGGCTCAGCGTCAAAGGAAAGCTCCTATATGGACTTAAACGCTCAGTGATGATAGAGGATTTCTGTGCATCTGACAAGGTCACCTTTGCTGACAAATAATACTTCAACGTGAAGAAAGTCAGATTCCAGAATAGGTCAGCAGCCCTTGAACAGATTGGCTCAGGGCCAGCTGCACCTATGAGTGGGACTCAGCAGACCTCAACGCCGAAGAAGAAGAGGTCCCCACCAAAATCCACACTAAAGACGCCAACCAAAAAAGCTGAAGAAGGTCGGCGAGGTTACGCGCCCACCGAAGCTGCGGTGGAAACGAGAGGCCGTCATTACTCGGCCCACCACTACGGTGAGAGACGAGCTCGAGTCTTACGAGAAGACTCAATCAGTGGAGAAAATCGTTTCCACTGAACATGGAGAGACAATGGACCAAGGGGTCCAGGCTGAAGAGATCCAATCAGAAGTCCAGACTGAAGAAGTTCAGACTCTAGAGAGCCCCTTGGACGTACCTCCCCTCGGCAGCATCCCATCTGCTGAGAAACAGGCATCTCCTATCGAAGTTGAGAGCTCGAAGACAGCCTCGGAGTCAGAATCTGTCGGGATGGAGACCTCAATGCTCAAATCCAGAGCCTCCCGGGAGATTCTTTGAAGTAACTAGGAGATCGCCGGCCACTCAGATCTTGTCATATTGGCTAGGCAGGCGAGACTCCATATGTTGATCAGGTTCCAGGAATGGCACAATCTGAAGCGACTGATCATACACCATTCCTGTGAACAGCTCCATGAAGAAGAGCTACTGATAAGAGGGAAGATTGGCTACTCAGAGCCATCTGACCTCGGCACGCTCGAGGATCTGAGGGCGGCTATGCTCGCCTTGCTGAATGAGAGACAGCCAGTCTCAGCACCCGCGCCCTCAGATGGGTCTGACCCCGATGGTCAGGACCCACCCCATGATTCAGGCCTTGAGAAGCCTGATGGGGGAACTCAACAGGACAAGGATGTCACTGCATCTACTGCTGACCCTCCACTCAGCATCCTTGGTCCTGGGTAGACGGTGGCTGGTACTTCGAAGGCAACTGATCCTGCTCAGCTTCTTCTCCAATCTGCTTTCGAAGTAGCGCCCAGCCCAAAGAGCCGTCGTTCGAAAACAGTGGCCAGGGCACTGAAGAATCATGGCACTCAGAATCGCCTTCTTACCCGTACCGTCCACAAAACTTGGCGGCAAACCACTGAGGCACAGAGTGCAGAGCTGCAGGGACTCAGAACTGCCATTTCTTCATCCCAAGTCCCTCACTTCTCCAACATTCTGACGAATGCCTTAGCTGCACAGGGAGCTGATTTTGAGGCTCAGCTCAAGACGATTCAGAAAGGCCAGGATAAACTGATGAATCAATACAAGGCCGCTCACACCGCTCACACTGAATCAGTCACCGCCATCTCTCAAGCCAACGAACTCAGAATCCAAACTATTCAGAAGGATCTTGAAGAGAAGGTTGAGCAGCAGCTGAAAGAGTTCAAGGCTGCAGCAGATCTCTCACACAAAGAATACATCGATCAGCTGACCAACGAGAGAAATGAGTTGCATGAGGCACTGACCAAGATTCAAACAAGATTAGACGATCTGTCAGCCTCCTACAAAAGCCTGAATAGAAAGGTATTTGCTCCGCCCCCAACCCTACTAGGTGATACTAAAAAGGGGGAAAGTTTGGCAAAGAAAAGGGAAAGTGTAATAGAGAAATCAACTAAGGGGGAAGTTGCCAAGGAGCTGATACTGAAGGCTCCGAAGAGAGCAAGGTCAGTAGCAGGGGCAACCTCAACTCAGTCATCCGCCCCTACTGTACCTACTGAAATTGGCGAGGCCCAGGGTGTCTCAGCTGCAGCTGCAGCATCAACTGAGACTGGCCCAAGTGGCTCAGGAGCCAGAGAAGTCGCTACTCAGGCAACACAGACTCCCCTTTACATCATTAAGGAAGTTTCCGAGTATGTTGACGAGGAGGACTCAGAAGAGGAAGAAGCTCCTCTTCCTCCTCCTATTGCCGGCAAAGGCAAGAGAGTTCTGAAACTCCCAACCCCTCCCTCCAAGAAGAAAGGACCCAAGAGGTTCATTACACCGGAGGAGGAGGCTCAGATAGCCGCAGACGAGAAGCTGGCTAGGGAGATAGCCGAAGCTGAAGCAGCCAACAAACCCAAACCGAAGCCTGTCAAAGGAAAATCTAAGGCTCCAGCTGGAGGCAAGAGAACAAGTGCAAGGCTGCCTCCCAAAACGCTTAAACTCAGCGACGAAGCTGACATGGAAAAGGCGCAGCAGCAGTAGCAATCATCGAGCGAGGGGGCACCTCCGAAGAAAAATCATCAACTCCCGCTGACTCAGAAGAAGAGCCACCTCACAAGCCTTCCTACACTGCCTCTAAGGCACAGGAACAAGAAATGGAAGAGATCTGGGCTCAATTAGACAGATACTTATATAGAGGTGAAGAGGCCAGGCAAGCAGCCAGATAGAGATTACATATAGCAGATCTTGAAGCCCTCAGGTTGAGAACGGAAAAGGAAGCCAGTTAGAGGATCCCCTCAAAGGCTGACATCCCCTACAGATACAGGAGATTCAGAAAGCCTACGGATCTGAAGACTCACAGATGGCCTAGAACAGATGAATGGATGCCAGTGGAATTCACGCGAGAGGTGGGAAGCGCCGAAAATCGAGTTCATTAAAAGGAACTATTTCCGGAGATTCCGGCACGAGAAGCGCAAAGGCGTGGCTTATACCGAATGGATAATGAGAGCCGACTTAGACATGTATGCCGATTGCAGAAAGCTGTCAAATAAAATGTCGAAGTCAGAGTTCCAGACCCTAGAATCCCGCCCCCCCCACAGAGACTTGGCCAGATCCATTCACTATGGAGTAATAGAGAAAGAAGTGAAGGACGTCTTGAAGCAAAATTTCTTGATGAAGAAGACCCGGCGGACTTTCTTTGAGATCCCGAAGACGAGAAAAGTCACTTATCGCATGTATGGAGTGCCTCTTCCCGAATCTCAATCCCAAGATTTCAAAGACGAGGATTAGGTAGTTCAAATAACTTCTAGCTTCCGTGTTCTCTTTGTATCTTTTTCTTTTTCCTAGTCTAGCGAGAGATGTAACTATACTGAACTTCTTTACATATATAATATATCTATGTTTGGCTTTGACAATATCTTATTGTCTGAATAGCCGTGTTTATCTTTGCTTAACACTCGGAATCACTAAAGTGATTCTTGACTCACACACTCACTCTCCGTTATTTATTATCGGTTGTTGCTTAGCTAGATTCGATAGACTTGATAGCATAGGGGAAAATGTTGTTAAGATAGGGGAAGTGTTGTTCGGACTACGTATTTATTCGACTTTCTGCCTTGATCCCCTCAGTAGTCTAGGACTTAAAGAACAACTCCACTGATCCTACTTGTAATTTTGTAAGGAGCTCTGTTTCTGATAAGTCATAGTGTTAGGTTGATAGCTATTAGGTTTTGGCATCATCAAATAGGGGGAAAATGTTGGGTGATGATTCTATCCTGAGCAGTGTTGATAAATAGTGGGAAATGACTCAGTCTTCTGTGGTAACATACGACTCAGTAGCCCTGTGCTCTGAATAAGTCTGTGAAGATTTGAAGATCCTGAAACCCTATTTTGTTTGGTGAACCATTACGTTGTAAGTTTTTTTGTCTCTAAGATTTCAGACTCGGCGAGACCCTGCCGCTCTGGTTCGAGCACTCGGTAGATTATCCGCCTCAAAGACTAGAAGTAGAAGACTCGGAATCTTGGACTCGGCGAGAGCAAGTATACTAAAAGAAGTCAGTGGAACTGAACTCACCAGGAGTAGTTCACCTGTACTCAGAGCTGATCTTCAGTAGAGCCTACTCAGTAGGAGCATGCTACTGAATCAGAGATCAGACTCAGCAACAGCCAAACAGTCCTCTGACTGTCAGAATCTTTGAAGTCACTTTTCAGCAGAGTCAATACGAGGAAGAGAGAAGTCAGCTTCAGATCTCCTTGAAGTCTGCTCTGTCTCAACCACTTTCTGAACCTCGGCCAATGACAAGCAGCCACGTATCCTATATCTACTAAAGCTGCAAGTCAACAACTTTCTAGAAAAGGAGGGAAAGGACACTGCCACCAAACTTCAAAAGAGCCGTTAGCTACCCAAAAGAGAGAGACAAAGGATCGTCATCTCCAACGGATCTATCCTAATCTCTTCTCTATAAATAGAGGGATAAATCGAAATTTGAAGCTCACGGGAAAAACACGAGAGAACATACAGAGCATTCAAACGAGCAAAATTCAAAAAGCCTAAGTCTTCCACAAGAAGTTCAGAGAATCTATCTCCGGCGAAAGACTTCATTCCAGCTCTTAGGGAACCAAACAGAACTGATTAATACAGCCTCTAGTATCCAAACGACGATACACGAAGCCAAAGCTATATTCAGTTGTTCGTCGTTCTAGAAGCCACTTCCTTGTCCCCTATCCCTCTAACCTAAGCTCAATAGAATATATCCATAGCTTAGACGAAGGAGTTAACCTTTGAACTAATCCTTATTGTAAAGGACTCCTTCACAGTTGGGGAGTTTTTCAAGCACTCAGTTTGATAACCGTGTAAACTGAGACTTGCTCAGTATAAATCTCAAGACCAGTGTTTGTTCAGCATACAAACCGACTGAGACTATCTCAGTATAATAAATAGCTTCATGATCTTTCGAGACAGTGGACGTAGGATTTTTGTGTCCGAACCACTTTAAAAACCTCTGTGTCTTGTGTTCTGTTTTTAACTGTTGCATTGATTTACTGTTCATACTGAAAACCTTCTTTAAATCATTCAATTGAGTTTCAAACAAACTTAACGCATCGCATTAATCAATCGAAACCGTTTTTAATAAAAACGTTTTCCTAACTCAACCGAATTGGGCCTACACTATTCCGCACCACTGAACTCTATCTGCAAGATACTGTATTCGACTCTTAGTCAGCTAGCAAGGTCTCGGTAGAGTCGGTCACTCTGCCAACACGATTCGGAACGGCTTATCGGTCTGCTGAACCTGTTCAGTACGACATCATCCTGAAAAAGGACTGTTCATGTTTAAGTTGAGAAAATCGGTTTTCAGGTGTATTCACCCCCCCCCTCTACACCTGAATGTGCTCTCGGGACCAACAATCTAGTCCACTAAGCAAGAATTTTTTTTAGAAATAGTCCGAAGTGAGCCAATTTATGTAGGCTAAGCGGACTTCTACATTCTCTTCGTTTTCACTTGGTGAGGGGGGTGCATTCTCCATGAACATGTTCGTGAACCCCAATGTTGTCAAGTAGAACAACATTTTTTGTTGCCATCTTTTTAAATCGGCTCCATCAAACTTTGCGGGCTTCTCGGCAGCGGGCAACACTCTCGACGAGTGTAAAGGTGCCGTCAAGGTTGGGTTCGAGCCCCCCACCACACCAAGGTGGTTCACACACCCAAAAGGGACATTATTCTGCAAAGTAGAAGACATATCATTGAAGTTAAATGTCGAGTTAGTGACATTGGCACTGTTAAGTGCAATTCTTGAGTAGGTGGCGGCAAGAGTTGGATTTGGAAAAGTCGGGGTTGGAATCGGGACAGACACCAGCGAGACCACATTGCCGGAGGAGGCAAGTACGTTGGAAACATCGGCAGTGGTGGTGGAGATAGCAGCAGTGGCGGCGGCGTCGGAGATGGCAGCAGATGATGAAGACATGATTTAGTTTTATTATTTTTTCGGTTAACTCCAAGCAACTTAGGTAAGGTTATTTCGTCTTGCGATTGTTGAATACAAGATGCTATTACAACGAAACTGGTAAGTCAGAAAACAAAAATAAAACAGAACTAGAAATGTAAGCTTCATCAAGTCGAGGATGGCCTCTATCCGCAAGATGAAATATGCCCCGATAGTGCTCTCGGTTTTAGCGTATCATCCCCAAAGATAAAACAACGAATGTCTTGAAGTAAGCAGCACCGCAGAACTACGAGCTTTGGCGAACTGGACAAAGGCGAGGACAAGAGCTTCTGGACAACCTAGAAACTTTAAAATGCTAATGCAGAGAATGCTTGAGTTGTGTTGAAATGCAAGTGAAGACTGCCTATTTATAGGCATCTTCCACCCAGGTGAAAGGTTGTTGGAGGTGCCAATTAAGGCAAGCGGATGTGAGGAAGGAAAGTGGAGAGATGGAGACTTCCCAACAGTCTCATTCCAAAGACTTCCAAAAAGAGACAACCTGGTGCAGGAGGAGCACTGCACGACGAGCTGGGTCAGCCCTACAAGTAGCCCACTAAACCCACTAAGCCCATTAGCCAAAGCCCAACTGCCTAGGCCCAACTGACAAGCCCACGGTCCAAGTCCAAGTCCACGAACACGGACCGGAACCGGACCCAGAGCTGGTGCTGGGCACGGGCGCGGGCGTGGTGCAGCGCGCCACGCCGCGTGTGAGGCGGTCGGTAAAAAGGCTCGCGCGCATGAGCATGAGTGGCCCAAGCCTACCACATGTCACTTTGTGAATGATGGGGTTAAGAGACATATCTGAAAATAAATAAAATAAACGCATGTAAAAACAATCGCACAAGAATTTCGTAACAAAACAATATTGTAACCCTTTAATAAAACAATATTGATTTGAAACCTCGAACAGCCCAAAGATCACACTTGCAAGCCACGTGGGTGGACGTTTACCCGTGCAACCCCTAACCATGCTATTCACCTAGCACTTTAATTATATTCCATGTCAACTTTATATCCTTATGACAAATAGAATTAATAGTCCGATTTTACTAGACCATGTCACTATTAAACACGAGGGAAGGGACTTCGGAGAAGTGAATTGTACCTCCGGTGACATCTAAGCATTGACCACTCAATTTGACACAAGATAATCAAATTCTCGAAATTAATACCTCACGAAGAACATACCGCTTTCAATTTGATTTCTATAGCCATCTTATCCCAATTCTATGTTCCAGAGTACTCATGAAAAATCAAGCACGCAAGCCATGTGGGTGGACGTTTACGGCCTAACTCCCACTACTCAATAGTATCGGAATATTTTCATAGAAAACCTATCTGACAAAGTTATGAATAAAGAAGGTAGGCAAGCCAAGTAGGTGGACGTTTACCCACGATCCCCATCACTTTGTCTAAGGTCCAACTGGTGGAGGTCTATTTCGATAATTTAATTAATCTTAAAAATATCAAAATTATATTTGCTTAGTCTTTTGCTTCAAAAGGTTTGTCGAAACGGGCTCGCAAAAATACGTAATCCCTAAAGCATAAATATTCTAAGCACATTTAATAAAACATGCTCGCAGAAAATTAACTCATGCTTTATAATACGAGTTAAAGCCCTAATTTCATGATTTCTAAGCACAATTAATAAAACACAATCAATCATGCTCAGACATGAAATTAAACATCCACGACATAAATAAAGCGAGTAATAAATATCGTCGTCGGGCCCAAACACATAGAAAAATAAAATCTATCTATTACATTACCCGAACAAATACATGTCTTCGAAAACGGAGCCCGGAGATGAAGAAACGGGATGAAACAGACAAAACTTGCTGCCCAAGCAGAGGATGCCACGTCAGCAGGCTAGGGCTGATGTCAGCAGCGCAACGTCAGCCCTAGTCAACGCCACGTCGGCCGACGAGCGCCACGTCACCTCCATCTTCAACGCAGCGGGCAGCGCCACGCCGGCAAACCATCGCCGCGGCGCAAGCTGCGCCCGCCGCCCCGTCATCCTGCGTCCGCACAACCCCCGGCCGAGCACGCCGCCGCCGAACAAGGGCCAACCGTCCCTCCGTCGCGTGCCGGAAAAATACGGCTGAAAATCGCCGCCGCCGCTCACCGCCCGGAGTCCGTCAGACGAGGCCGGCGTTGCCTGGGCCGCGGCGGGCACACGGGACTACGCCGCATCGAGCAGATGCGGGTGCGCCGCCGCAGGCGTGCGCCGCGCCGCCGCCCGGCCGTCGAATGCCGCTCGGCTTGCCACCACGAGGTGCGGCTCGCCTCCGCCACCCTCCAACCGCCGTCCGATTCCGATGGGTAGTTCCGATCGAGTCCAATTTCTTCGGTCAAACCCGAAAAACCTAGGGTGTTTGAACGTCCAAACTTCGTGTTCTCGTCGCCGACAACGAACCAATACGCAAAACCAATTACATAATCGAAGCAGATACATAATATTCACATTGGTCGTAGTCTACTCGTGGATTTATCTCACGAGATTACATATCCGGGATCAAAACAAGTGTCACACAGGTCGTCCCATAAATACGAACCCGACGACGACGAACAAGAAAATAAAACATCCATACAATCGAAAAGAACGCAGAGCTAGGAATCTAGCTCTGATACCAGTTGTAGGGAAAGAGTCCCATACCTGAGCGATTGTCCTAGATACGATCTTTTCGACTCGATCCAGAAAAGGTCTTTTGGACTGTTCCCGTTCCCAAGCTTCCAACTTCGGATGGACGGAGACGCCCAAAAGCTTATGACAAAACACTCAGACTCACTTTTTTCGAAACACACAACAAGAAGCTCGTTATAATGAAATGACCCCTTACCTACTATTTATAAGGGCTTGGTCAAAACCCTAATGGGCCTTTGACCTCCAAGCCCATCCAATAGCTAAGGGGCCACTATACTATTACCAATTGTTTTGGTCCATTAAAAGACCAAACAATTACAGGTAATTAAGTGACCTAGTGAGTCTGAGAGAAAATGTCGCATATGACTGGGCATATATTCGGGCCAGACCAGGGACCTAATACAAGAAATAAAGACGGGCCTTAAATGAATTAATTTTCCATACTCAGCCCAGAGTATTATTAATTCACAAACATATATTCATTCTACTAAAGAATCTATGTTGACTTACCCCTTTATCCCAAAAGTTGAGTCAGGGCTTGTATTTTTAACTTCAGTTAATCTCCGTATTTAAGATCTCGAATATCAATTAATTGATTAAGTTTACTGACTACTTAATACAATTAATATCTTATCCTTGAGTAGTACCACTCGACCTTATTATCATACTTGAACTTAATCAACCTGTAGGGTTTAGCATGATAAATCTTTCGAGTTCCTCAAATGGATATCATCAACCCTATAATGGGATACGGATGCATGATGCAGATAACCAGCCTGAGCTACACGCAATAACACTCACCCAAGATACAGAGATATACGGTCTCGATGACCCTCACCCATAGTAAGTCAAAGTAATAGCTAGTCGCGTGCACTCAGCTGAAATCTCATCAAGCTTAAGATCAGCTGAGTCTCCGAGACCTTAGTTCTTCACACGGGTCAGATAGAAGAACACGTCTCACCGCGATCCATCAATACATAAAATGTATCAACATAGACAAGTGACCAAGACAAGTCACTTCTTATCTACGTTGCAGCCTAAACCGGTAACTTGTCCTAAAGTTGTCTCGGTTGTGATAACTGTTTATATCTCACTTGTTCAACCAATCACTACAGTCTTCTGTGATCTACAACACACTGTATGATCTAACTCACGTGAGATAAATGACTAAATTGTGCGATTATAATAATCAGATATGAGAATAATAATAGTAGTAACAGGAAACATTGTATACAAGCAAATACGTAGACTGCTTTCAGTATACAAACCTTACAAAACTTATAAGGATTTGCAAGTGGCTTTGAGCTTGAAGCCATTGAAGATGATTTCTCTCTCGTTCCCTTGAGTCTTAATAGATTACTTAATGGAAAAGTAGCGCTGCTAATTCAGGTGAGAGAGGACCACCTCCATCATATATATATATATATAGTACTTTCGGTTAATCATGTACGTCCATCACATACACTATAAATCAATGTACGAGATTAATCCATCCATATTAATTTTAGATTGGGCCACTTAATTAGGCTTGGGCCAACAAATTGGGCCAATAATTTTTTAACATTTCATACCTCAACTTATGCACATAGAATGCTCTGTCTCTTGCTACTATTCTTAGAGAGACCAAAAGAAATAAATACATAGTAAACAACAACAAATCAAGCAGCTTTTTCCCGCTTCACAACCTTCGTGATATCCAATTTATCGTCCATTTCTAGCTGAAATTGAAAACAAAAAGATCATGGATAAGTTAAATTAAACTTACTAAAGGATCATACTTAAATAATATTTCGATAATTACTCACTTACCAAAGTAGCTTGCTAGATTTATATTCCCTGCAATATCATAAGCCACAAAATCTACGTAGAGAACGGAGTGTAGCACTAATCCAACCACGACTGCTGATTGGCAATAGGTTGAGAGGTTGATAGACCCTCTTGAGATAGTTGGAGTTGTTGAATATTGGCAACGGGTTGAGAGGTCGATACAACCAAGGGATGAGACTTTTGCCTTTTATTATTTAATCCCTCTAAAGAATAAGTTATTTGTTAGAAGTGAATATGATCTAATAATGGAATAACAACTAAAAACTTTACATAAACTCATACTTGTAACAATAGTCTTTTTTTCCCCTTTTTACTTCTATCCTCCCAGTGGTGCTTGAGGACGACTCCTCTTGACTTACTAACCAAAAAGGAAATATCAAAGGGAATCGAAATGCATACTTTCTTTGTTTTTAAGCTTACTGTTCTCATACTTGAAGGTCATTGACTCTGATTCTTTCCGGCATGCACATTATCCCTTTGGTATTAGTATGGAAAGATGAGGGTATGTTCTTGATACAGATAGTAAGGGACGAATTCCAGATCAGCAACAGGTCTATTTAGTAACTTGGAACTACTTCTACATGTCGATTTCAGAGATCAGGACTGCCTGCTACTCTGCAACATGTCTCTTTCTTTAACTGTCTTCATAGTATGAGGATTGAAATGCATATATGAGCCTACTTGAGGGGCTTCTAACCATTTCTACTATTGTTTTGGAACATCTTCATCTGCTTATAGATCATAAGGGAGGGCATTGACGTTTTTTTACTTTGTCTTTAGGGTCTTGAGCAAGTGCCTCTTATACATTATATTTCTATTGGATGCTGTTAGCAAAGTCTTTTAGTGTATGTAAAATATTGTTTGAGCATATTGCATATAAAATATATTTCCCTTGATTAACAATTATTAAGAAGTAAATGTGGCTGAATCCAGTGTTTCCAATCGTCAAATATCAGGCAGTGTTGGAGCTGTTAGATGATGGGAGACTGGCTACCTTAGATGATCCTCCTGTTATATTTGGTTGCTTGGACAGTTCCTTCATCCAAAAGGTTTGCTTGATTTATTTGTTCAAATACAATTAGATGTTGATTATTAAGTGGTGGCCCAGGCTTTTTTGCTCAACCATATATACATTTGCAGATGAAGAGCTTGTTGATGGATTGTCTATAATATGTCACAACTACAACAATGCTGATTTCTAAGTTTTCATCCTATAACAGTACAAATTTATGTATTTAAAATAAAAAAACCAACATGATAGTCACTAAATTATAGAAAAGTGCAAAAATTTTACCCGCTCTTGTTTATCCATAAATGTACAACTTTAGGTATTTCAAAAAAGAAACAACAACCAACACGCTAATCAACAAAGCAAAGAAATTTGCATCATTTTATCGCTAAAATCTTATGTTTTCAAACAGTGCGTAAAGTATTTAGAATAAACACATAATTTTGTTTATTTTCCCCATTATTGGTTCATATTTTTTCACATAAAATGTGCATATTTCCCCACTAATTGTACATTTTTTCATCTAATAGTGCATAATTAAGTTTCTTTCTCAAAAATTATCAAAGAAATCAGCAAATTGAATCATAGTGTAAATAAACTCCAATCATCTGAATAAAAAACACATTACATGTGCAAGCTTCGACCCGCATCAAACCAATTACAATAATTTGTAACCAAGAACTCATCTACTCATTGTTACCCATAACATTGCAACATTAATTCGCAAAAAAGTACATAAAAAAGAACAAACTGTGCATAAATCGAAGATACTAGACACCAATTCGTCGAATTTCGGATACAATTGAAATCAGTATAATGTATAGCATAATTAACAACTAAGATTAAGAACTAATCTAAGGAAAAAATAAAATTGAATAAATTAAAAACGAAATAATGAATCAAACAATGCGATCGTCATTCTTGGTGGGCTCTTCTTCCTCGACGACGAAGCGTTTCCAGAATGGATGAGATTTCCAGATGGCGGTCATTTCTTAATTGTCATCACCAACACCCACACCGCGAAGAAGACAAACAGCCAAAATTTCATGGCGCAAAGCATTCTTAGGAAGCATTCAGCAATGACGAAGGTGAATATCATGTTGACCGAGACGTTGATGCTCTGACCGGCTGATCGGACCTCCAACGGCAGTATCTCGCCAGGAACCAGCCACCCCAAGGGGCCCCACGACCACTCGAATGCGGCCACGTAGGCGTAGATGGCAACCACCACAACGGCTGCGAACCACGTCTGCAGTTCGCCGGGATTCCCATCCGTACCGAATTTGATGCCAATGCAGACGGCGACGCCGCGACGATGATTTGGCACACCAGCATTTGAATTCCTCCTTCTAGCAAGAGAGTCCTCCTTCCAAGCTTATCGACGGTAAGGATTGATGCGAGCGTGGCGATGCAGTTGACTGCGCCGGTGATCAAGGCGGAGCCGAGCGCGGTGTTGCTGCCGAAGCCGATGGTTTGGAAGAGGACAGGAGCGTAGAACATGATGACATTCATTCCGGTGAACTGCTGGAACAAGGGGATGAAGAACACCATAGCCAATTGTGGTCTATACTTGCGTTGCAGCAGATTATACCAGGGGGTATCCGCCTTCGAGGAAGCTTCGCTTGCCTTGCCGCTACAATGTCGTTGAACTCCTCTTCCACGTCATCCACGCCGCGCATCTTTCTCAGCTGCACCATACCCTCGCGTTTCTTCCCGCGTTCGATCAACGAATTCGGCGTGTCTGGGAGGAAGGACGAGACGACGACGAAGATCAAGGCCGGAAAGGCGGCGCATCCCAGACTCACGCGCCACCCGTCGCCGCTACTCAAGGATTCCGAATGTTATGCTGAGCTGGAACAACATGTTCAGTGCGCCGCGCAAATTGTACGGAGCCATCTCGCACAGGTGCACCGGAGCAGATTGAGAATGAGAATTCAAATTAATTACTTAATTCAGTATTTCCTAATTAATTAATGAAAAATATGGTTGTAATTGCTTTTACCTGATTGGCGAAACCGACACCTAAACCGAGAATAAGCCGACCGAAGATGAGCATGAGCACGTTGATTGCAAAACTGTTTAGGGCGGCGCCGGCGAGAAACAAAAGTTCGCCGATGAGCATGGAGACCTTCCTTCCACACCGTTTGGTGATGGGAGCTGCAAACAACGATGCCAGAAGCGCCGCCAGATAAAGGGACGACGTAAACATAGTGAGCATGTCATCTTCGAATTTGCAGTACTGGTTGCTGCCGGCGACTTGAAGCTGCTGTCTCCGATACACAGTGGGGAAGAACTTCTTGAGAAACGGAGCCATAGACGTGACTCCACCTGCAAATTCAATACTTTTGCATCAAATTTAAACATATACTCGTAGTCGTATGATTTAAATTGAATCGATATTTGTTTACCTGAAATTCCGATATCATAACCAAATATTAGACAGCCGCTAGAGGCTACTACGGAAGTGCACAAGACTCGGAGGTTGAATCTTCCCGGATACTTCTTCCCTGCCTTAGCCATAACTACTCCTCCGCCATCCATTCTTGTACGACGTATTCGATAGTACGTACGTCTACTCAGAGGTTTATATAAACGTCAGTTTCGAGTTTGATTAGATCACAAACTTCATTTTCATAAACAAACCCAACTCGGAAAACTCCTATTCTTTAATTTTGAATTATGTTTAGATTTACTCGATCGGGTATATTTTATTACTTTCTTACAAATTTTTAAATCTAAATAAAATCTATTTCTCTTAATCCGTTTGAGTTTGTTTAGGTAAGTTTTATCCAAAGTTAATTGCAATACTTATATAAAATGTACAAAATTAAATTCTAAAATATTAATACACAATTTGAAAAAAACAATTGCACTCTTCCTAGATCATAGTCGTTGTGGCGACATTGATTTTGCAAATATATTCCAATTTTGATTTATAATCTATTAATTAAAATAGTTATTATATTATTGCATTTGACCCCTATTTTTTTCATCGGCCTCTCTCTATATATAGAGTAGATGATTGAGAAATGAGACGATGTTTACACTAATTAAATATCTTGTATTTGTTATACTTTTATTTAAATTAAAAGAATGAAGGCTGTAGGTGTCTAACGGACAATATTGATGAACACTAAAGATCTACGTGGCAGAAATTACTGTTTTGATTGGATCATTATGAAAGCTTAATCAGCAAATATCTCGATTACACGTAATTAATTATAATGGTAAAACTGGAATTACACTAACTGTTGGTGCATCCGGTTGCACGTGATTAATTATAAATTTGTTGTAGTTTGTAACCCGGCAGACAAGGATTCGAGACCCAGTAGCGTTATTTTTTTTTTAAATTTATTTTATTTTAATACCAAAAAATTATATGATTAACGCACTCAAACACTCATCGCGTTTCTTCCGCTTTTAGACTAGAGAAAAAGTAGGGTTTAGACTTCTCCTCCAGGGGTACAGTAAAAATACGGAAAAATATAGTAGCATTTCCACGACTAAAAGAGTTTGGAAATGCTAGCATTCCTTCGCTAGCCTTTTCCAAACCCTTTCAAAATGCGAGTGTTCCGAAGGAACGCGAGCATTTTTCATCGGAGAAAAAAGTTGGGTTTAGACTTCTCCTCCAGGGGTACGGTAAAAACACAGAAAAATACCATGGCATTTCCACGACTAAAAGGGTTTGAAAATGCTACGGTATTTAGGGTTTAGAACAAATAAGGTACATTGATAATAATATTTCTTATTATGAACAAATAATTTAAATACCACATTATGTAAACAATAGTATCATTTTTTCTAAACAAAAGTATCACTTATATTGAACTAAAGTATCACTTTCTGTAAACAATAGTATCAGTGTTACTGAACAAAAGTATCATTGTATGTAAACAGTAGTCTCAATTTTCCAGAATAGAAACACTCAAAATTAATGGTAACAAAAATGTCACTAAAATGATACTCTTGTACTGAAATTAAGTATCACTTTATGTAAACACTAGTTTCAGTTTTTATGACAAAGTATCACTTTGTTCTGAACTAAAGTATCACTCTATGTAAAAAAAAGTATCATTGTTTCTGAACAAAAGTATTAATTCCACAACAGCTAGCGTGAAGCATCATAACACAACAACATTAACTTTCCAAATGATCCCTCAACTAATGAACTTGTAGTAAATACACTTAAAATAAAATAAGCCATTAGTTTCCAAGTTTAGAAAACTTTGAACAATAAATAATAGTGAAAGAGAAACCACAATCAACACAAAATAGCAACGAACTGAAGCAATCTGTTTTGAGCAACCTATGAATTAACATCAGATCCTAGAGACAGTTTAATGCTATACACAACCAAGATATCATCCAATTTCATAGTAACAACTAATTTGAATATGATATAGGTCGCATTCCTAGGATCTGGGATACTCACTTGCATATCTTCTAAAATGATCTGGCATTTGGAGTTTTGGTACCAAACTTTTTTGATGGAGTTGAACTTGGTTGGTTACTAGTCTTTGTACTGTACACATATTGAATCTTGTTGTTTAAGATAGACTTTTCGAGATAAAAGCAATTATTGAGGATGTAAGAAATAGTGTGCGGTTCGTTAACCAATCTAAGTCTAGAGTAATGAACTTCTCTAATGTTGTGCATCATTTAGGAGTTTCACTTAAAAGATTGGTCATTGATTACCCAACTCGTTGGAATTCTACTTATGAGATGTGTTGGTCCCGAGTGTACGGTCAGGTGTAGAGGGGGGGGGGGGTGAATACACCTGAATCCGATTTTCTCAACTTCGAACACGAACAGCCCTGTTCGAGAAAGTCTTGTATCGAAATAATTCAGCGAGACCAAATAGTTGTTCCGAATCGTGTGTGGCAAAGAGTCGACTCTACCGAGATCTCGCTAGCCGATCGAGTCGAATTCGATATCAAACGTGTAGAGTTCGGCGGTGCGGAAAAGTGTAGGCCCTAATCGGTTGAGTGGAAAACCGTTTTATACAAGTCTCGGTTCAGCAAGTAGACAGTTCGGTATCTTCGAGACAGGTTGTATGATTTTAAAGAAGATTTTCGGTATGAACAAGTAAAATCAATGCAACAAGAATCGTAAAGCAATAACAAGACACGTATTTTTAAAGTGGTTCGGATATCAATCGATCCTACGTCCACTGTCCCGAAAGTTCAGGAGGCTATTTATTATACTGAGTTAGTCTTAGTTAGCTTGTGCACAGGACAAAGCTGTGGCTTGGGGATTATACTGAGCAAGTCCCAGTTTACAAAGGCATCAAACTAAAGTGTTTGACAAACTTCTCCAACTATGAAGGAGTCCTTTTACAATAAGGATTGGGTTCAAATATGAACTCCTTCGTCTAAGCTATAAGTATATTCGGTTGAGCTTAGGGTTAGAGGGATAGGGAATGAGAATGTAGCTTCTAGATCGACGAACAGCTGAAATAAGCTTTAGGTTCGTGTATCGTCGATTTGGATACTAGAGGCTCTTCTAACAGTTTAGCTTGGTTCCCTATGAGCTGAGAAGGTAGTCTTTCGCCGGAGATAGATTTTCAAGTTCTTGCGGAAGACTTAGGGTTTTCTGGTTATAGCTCGTTTGAATACTTGTGTATGTTTTCGTCGTTTAAGCTTATGCGCATTCTCTCTTCTTGAAATGTCCCTCTATTTATAGAGCAGAGATTGGAAAAGATCCGATGGAGACGATCTTCTTCTTTCTCTCTCTTTTGGTAGCAAACGGCTCTCTTGAAGTAGGTAACAGTGTACTTTCCCACCTTTTTAGGTAAAAGGTTGACTGCAGCTTTAGCGGTGAGAAGACACGTGTGTTCTTTTCATTCGTCGAGGTGGATAGAGTGGTTGAGACAAGCACGGACTTCAAGGCAAACCGAAGCCGACTTCTCTCTTCCTCGTATATGACAATGCCGATTGTCTTTCAAAAGTATCGGCGAGTTCGGAAGACTTGTCTACCGATGCCGAGTCTCGATCCCGTATTCGGCAGGTAGATAGCCGAGTAAAGTCTATCGAAGATCAGCTACGAGTTCGGCCGAACCGCTCTTGCCGAGTCCAGCTTCACCGACTCTTTCGCATATCTTGCTCTCGCTTGAGTCCAAGATCACTCGAGTCTTCTACTCCGGTGTTAAGGCGGATAATCTACCGAGCGCCTTGATCGAAGCGGGAATGTCTACCGAGTCCGAAACCTCGAGACAAGAATAATGATTATAGCGGAATGGTTCACCAATCGGATAGGGTTTTGGGATCTTCAAATCTTCTCAACATTCGTAGCACTAGGCTGCCGAGCATGGTTCAATATAGAAGATAGAATCATTTCCCACCAAGTAAGACTATGCCGAGGACAGTAATCATCACCCAACAATTTCCCCTATTTGATGATGCCAAAACCTATCATCTATGCTAACACTAAACTATCGTAAACGAGCTCCTTACATTATTACAAGAAAGATCGGTGGAGTTGTTCCAACGGTTCTAGACTATGCGAGGGAACAGGGGCAAAACACAATTTCCCCATTACATAGAAACTAGACTAGCGTAATCTAACAAAGTAATAAACCGACAAGAAAGTAAATAAAGTGAGTGTGTGAGTCGAGTAATCACTTCAGTGATTCGAGTGTTAAAGCATAATACAAACACGGTGAATAGACAACAAGTGGTTGTCGAGCCAAAATCCAGATTTGTATATATGAGTGATTCAGATCAGTACAATTACAAATCTTGCTAAGCTAGGAAGATCAGAACTAAGCCTAGGAGCCCTTAAACTGCTTGATCCTGTCCATGAATCCTTGAGATTGCGTCTCTGGCAGTGGCACTCCATACATCCGGTATGTGTTCTTCCTCAGCTTCAAGTATGCAAAGAAAGTCTGGCGGCTCATCTTCGTCCCGGTTCTCTTTTTGATGCAGCATACTTCACTTCAGCTTCTATTACCCCAAAGTGGATTGAGTCATCATTTCTTCTAGGTGGAGGTATGATTCTGGGCTCCGGAACACTGACTTCTATACCTTCAGATACGACTTTATGCAAGTATATGTATAGATCAGGTTCACTTATCATCATCCATTCTGTGTAGGCATCAGCCTTAGTCATGTTGGGCCAGAACCTCCAGAAATAATTGCACTTGATGAACTCTATCTTTGCCGATTCCCATCTCTGAGTAAATTGAGCAGGTATCCAATTGTCTGTCTTTGGCCATCTGTGCGATTTCAGATCAGCTGGCTTCCTGAACCTTCTGTATCGATAAGGAATATCAGCTTTTGAAGGTACTCTCAGCCTGGCCTCTTCCTCAGTCCTTTTCCTCAGTGCTTCAAGGTCTGCCTCCCAGATTCTGTCTCTGGCAGCCTGAACTTGTCTAGCCTCTTCGCCTCTGTATAGGTATCTGTTCATTTGGTCGAATATGGCCTCAATTTCATCATCTTGGGCTTCAGTGGCTTTCTGAGGAATGTCTTCAGATTCAACAGGGGTACTTGATTTTTCTTTTGACTTACCCTGCTTCTCAGTGCTTTGCTGCTTTTGCTTCTTCTCCTTATCCCTATCTTCTTCATCCTCGATAATCAGTTTCCTTGGAGGTATCCTAGCAGGCTTTCTTCCTCCTCGAGCTGGAGATTTTGTCTTTCCTTTGACGAGGCTTAGACTTTGGTTTATTAGCGGCTCTTGTTTCAAGAATCTCCCTTGCCGGCTTCTCATCACTGCAATTTGAGCCTCCTCCTCGCTGAAATGTATCTCTTTGTTTTCTTGGCTGGAGGGGTTGGGAGAATCAGCACTTTCTTGCCTTTTCCCGAACAAGGTGGAGGGAGAGGAGCCTCTTCCTCTCTCGACTCTTCCGCCTCGGCATACTCTGCAACCTCCTTGATAAAATTAGTCTGAGTCCGGGTTGCATGAGTAGCCCGGGTTCCCGAGCCACTTGGGCCGAGTCTCAATCGTGCTCGCAGCCAAGACACCCCGGGCCTTACCCTGCGTTTGAGTCTCGGCCCCGCTTATCTCGCCACGGACTTGGTCTTTTCTCGAGATCTCGGTGAAGCTGTCCCCTTAAGTAATTTGGCGGTTGTGGTAGGGGTCGGCTTCTCGGCACTCTTCTCTTTTCCTTCCGTACTCTTCTCTTTTCCTTCCCCCTTTTTGGCATCATCAATTACGGTCGGGGTAGGGACGAGTACCTTCTTGTCTAGGCGTTTGTAGACGGCGGACGGTTCGTCCCGATGCATCATGGATCTTTGTCGGCACCAAGTGCAGCTCATTCCTCTCATTAGTCGGTTCCTCCGAGTATTGCTTATGGGAGAGGTCACCGTCGCCTTGAATTCATCGGCTTCACGAAATCTTCTCCTCCACGACCCGGTTGAATGTTGTCAAGTCGGATTTCCGTGGCCCGGGCTTGTTCGATGAAGGACTCAGGATGAGTGGACATTGAAGCCTTGAATGCTTCGAGAAGTTTGGCTTGTCCTTCCCGAATGATTACGAGCTGATCATCAAACCGCCTGGCCGCTTAGCCAAAGCTTCGGATACAATTTCGTAGACAACGGGGGCGGGCGATTTAGATACCGATGTTTTCAGCTCCTGTAGCTCATTGGTTGTGGCTAGCGCAGTCTGTTTCCACACCTTGTGGATGGCCTTCGCAAGAGCTCGATTCTCGGATTCCCCGAGCGGTGAGAGCTTTTGCTACGGATCGAGATCTCTTGGAAGTTGGGCCTGGGCGCCGCTTCGTAAGTCGACTCCAGCAAGAGGACGAAGCACCAGCCGTGGACTTTGCAGGTCCAAGGATACGGAGTGGAGGTTGAGCTTGTTCGGTAGCATGTGTATCCTTGTCCTGGGATTTTCCTCATCACGCTTTCCCGGGGGCTGAATCATGGGTGGATCTTGACCATCGTGGTCCGATCCATCCGAGGGTCTTGAGCCGGTAGCTAGTCGCCCGTCATGTATCATCGCCCGGCATAGCGCCCTCGGGTTCTCCATGGTGCTTGAGGTCGGCGGGCTCGTAGTAGCCTATTTACTCCCTCAACTTCAATTCTTCTTCATGAAGCCGCTGGCGGGAGTAGTGGAGTACTAGACGTTGTAGATGGGGCCACTCCCGAAATCGCAAGCAACATGTGGAGCCTTGCTGATTTTGCAATGAGCAACGGATCGTAGTAGTCGGCAAGCTCGGAATCTGTTGAAGAATCTCTCGGGATGCTCTGGATATGATCACTTCGAAGCTTCCATCCCAATTAAATCTTCTTCGAGATCTTTGTCTCGGACTCCAAGTCTATGGGAGACGCTCGAGTCTCGGCGGGAGGCACACCGCCGAGTGGTGGAACCGAGAGGGGGCTGTCAAGACGCCGAATCTCTTCGCTATGTGCTTCGATAGCATCCCCTTGTTCCACTTCTACGGGTTCCTCGGTGGAGACGGCCTTCTCCACCGATTGAGTCTTCTCGAGATGATTCGACTCGTCTATCGCCCGCCGAGGCTGAATAGGTTTTTGAGTAGCACTGAGCAGGCAGGAACTTCGGGAGAGACCTCGGGTTCGGTAGGCACGTCCGGAATGGCTTTCCTCGGTTTCTTAGCTGGTGCCTTTGGAGTTTTTGGTTGGAGGTGTTCTCTTCTTCGAGGGTGTAGCCTTGTTGAGGCTTAGTCTCGCCGAGTTATGGTGAGAGGACTCGACCCGATCTGGCAAGAGCAAAGCAGATCTTGTTGTGGAATCGACCTTCTTCACATTAAAATACTCCTTGTCATTGTAGGTGATTGGTTCGAGATCCGCGAGACATCCTCTATCATTATGGACGGCTTCGATCCATAAAGAAGCTTGCCCTTTACACTCAGCGTGTAAGAGGCCTTGTCGAATTTGGCCGCCTGAGCCATGAATTCACGGATAAAGAACTCCGTCCAATTGATCTGGGCTCTATCATATATGGCCATCATGAGCTGGATCTTGAGCCTCGATACTTGATCGAATGAGCCTGCTTGGCTGGTCAGTAGCTGCGTCACAATATAAGCCAAAGCTCAGATCGAGGCAAGCATGTTGTTTTTAGGAAAAGCAGCTCTGAAGGTCGTGGGCTTTCCACAGAATATTGTCAAATAGTCATCTACAAGATCATCCTTGTACCCCACAGTACTGGCTCCTTCAGAAGGCAGATCAAAACTTCTCTTTAGCGCCTCCTTGATGGATATTTGCTTCAGTATTGGAGAAGCATCCTTGATCTCGTGAACGACGAATCTTCCGATCATGTCCCCGCCTACTGAGTCAGAATTAAGATAAACTTCGGCCACCTGCCTCGGGAGGAAGTATGTCGGCTTCCTTGAAAGAAAACTTTCAAGCCCAGACTCTCTAAGAGCTGAGAAGATCTCGTCCATATAATCGAGATCACAGGCGTTAAACTCCATGGTTGGCTCGAACCAAACACGATCCTTGTCCAGGATTTCTTGCATGTTAACTGGAGTAGACACCGAAATATTTTTACTTGCCATTGTACCTGTTACACTAGCATTTATCGATATCGATTTAAATAAAACAGTTTGTATAGCGATTCTGAAAAACAAAATTAATTCGTGTAGCAGTTGTAATAAGCATACCGAAAGAGAGATTCTGAAAGGATATGCAAGAGGGGATTGCAAGAAATGATCTCAGAATTTTCGGATGCGAGAGGATTTTAAGTGCGGTAATGGCGGTTTCTAAAGATATGATCGAAAATATATATCTAACGTGAAGGTGAACGGTTTTCGATCAAAGGCGAGTTTAAACTTGCTTTATGAGATGGACGGTCAAGATTAGAAGATATATTAAGTAATGATCACATATGCCGCCTAAGTCAAAGCCAGTTGTAAATATGCCTAAGTAGTAACTATGAGATGACATGCATTAAATGCGAGCAGAGTTCAGCAAACTTGTGTATGGAATGTCGTGCATTAAATATAAGCCGTTAATAATAAATGACAAACTTAGGATATTTAATAGCATGTTGAATCTTCATCATAAATGCATTATTGTTTTATTCGTTACTACTGAGTAGAGATACGCAAACCCGTCGGTGAACATAGTAGTCACTGATACCTCTTGTAGATGGTTTTTCGTCTCTACGTACTGAATTTACTCGAGTATTGAGAGTGATCATTCCCCCTTTACCGAATGATCCTCTCCCCGGAACCTTCTTACTAACCTGGGGTCAGTAGGGTCCAGCGAGACCTAGCTCTACTGAAAGTTCTTTGAATCTGGATTCAGCTAGAGGCTTGGTCGAATATCGCCCTTTGTTTGTCAGTATGGATCTTTTCCATCCTGATATCCTTTTTTCGACATGGTCGCGAATGAAGTGATGCCTAATGTCCACGTGCTTGCATCTCGTATGTAGTACGGGGTTCGAGTGATTGCAATAGCACCGGTATCGTCGCGCAGAATATCGGCACTTCATTCCGAATGACGTCATAGTCTCTTAGGTCCTTGTCTCGGCCCAAAGGATTTGGGCGCAACAACTTCCGGCAGCCATGTATTCGGCTTCGGTGAGTTGACGTGGCTACCGAGTGCCGCTTCTTTGAAAACCATGAGATCGGCTTACCGCTCTAGGAATTGACAAGTTCCCGAAGTTGATTTTCGGTCAATTCTACATCCTGCATAGTCGGCATCGTAGTAACCAGTTAGTTCAATATTATCATCGTTGGATACCATAAACCCGTATCGGGTGTGCCTCGAGGTAGCGGAGAATCTTCTTTGCTTGAGTCCATGTGGCTCGCTTAGGATTCGCCCGAAATCGAGCTCGGACACCTACAAAGCATAAGTTATGTCGGGACGAGTAGCCGTTACATATAATAAGGAACCAATTATTGCACGAAATTCAGTTTGGTCTACTGATACTCCCTCTTTATCAAGATCGATTTTCATATTCGTGTTCATCGGGATCTTGATAGGTTTGCCGAATATACAACCGAATCTTTTGATGAGGTCTCGAGTGTATTTGCCTTGGTTAATGAACGTTCCCTTTTCAGATTGTTTGACTTGAAAGCCGAGGAAATAGTTCATTTCACCCATCATTGACATCTCGAACTTGTCCTTCATCATTTTCTCAAACTGCTGACACATGACGACGTTCTTTGATCCGAAGATAATGTCGTCTACATAGATCTGCACGAGTAATAAGTCGTCTTCCAGTCGAATGCTGAACAACGTGCGATCCATCGTGCCTTTCTGAAAACCTTTCGAAGAAGAAACTCGACAGGGTATCGTACCAAGCCACGGGTGCTTGTTTTAACCTATATAGAGCCTTTACGAGTCTATAAACCTGATGTCCCCGCGAAAGCCGGGCGGTTGTTCTACATAGACTTCTTCTTTCGAGACGCCGTTCGAGAACGCAGACTTCACATCCATTTGATAGACTACGAATCTTTAATGTGTTGCGTAGGCTAGGAATAGTCGATTGCCTCCAATCTTGCAACTGGAGCGAATGTCTCATCGAAATCTATTCCCTCGGCTTGACAGTAGCCTTTTAGCCACGAGCCTTGCTTTGTTCCTTACTATGACGTTGTTTTCATCTCGCTTGTTCTTGAAGACCCATTTTGTTCCAATGACGTGTTGATGCCAGGGTCTCGTTAACAAGCTCCCCAAACTTCGTTTCTCGTGAACCGATTCAGCTCCTCCTGCATAGCTATGATCCGAGCCAAGCATCTTTAAGTGCATCCTCAATCGTCCGAGGCTCTTCGATAGACAAGAAGCGGGAATATAATGCGCTTTCTCCTTGACAGAATCCGGATCTTGTCTTGACTTTTCTTGAAGGATCTCCAATGCTTAGATCGGGAGTGTGAGCATCTAGCCACGATCTACGATGTTTCAGCTCTTCATCCGAAATTTGATCAACACGGATAGTAGGTGAGTTAGGAATTTCGGTCGTACTATTCGAGATTGAAGCAATTCAGAATGAGAGTGTGATCTACCGAGTTTCCGGGTTCGGGGGCATTCGGCTCGGGAACATTAATAGATGTTCCCCCGAGTTGTTACTCTCGTAGTGGTCTCGGTTACCTCTAAGATTTCCTCATCGACCGAGTTACCCGGGATTGACTCGTTCGAGAGAGTCAACTGTTCACCTACTTGCTCTCGCTGGTTGAGATTCGATAGACTTGTCTTCGGTTTCTTTGTCCGAATCATCATCCCAACATAGCCGGATCTTTTCGAGGTTTGTCTTTTACGCTTAGATCCCGTAGTCGCTTCTTGATGTCCTCGGATTTAGAGTTAGAGTTATTGCTCCCTGTCTTTAGTAGCAAACTCATTAAAAACAACATGAGGGCTTTCCTCCACGCAAAGAGTCCGATAGTTGAATACTCCGAAAGCTTTGCCGACCCGAGAGTATCCTAAGAAAACTCCCACGATCCGACTTGCTATCAAAAGTCTTCGCTGATCTTTCCCATTATTGTGGATAAAGCATGAACAACCAAAGATATGGAAATAAGATAAGGAAGGCTTCCTGCGGTTCCATAGTTCATATGGTGTTCTCTTATCTTTGCTTTGTCGGTAGAGATCGGTTCGAGTATAACATGCAGTGTCGGTTGCTTCGCCTTGGAATTTGGTTGGGAGTCCCGAGTCTGCGAGTAGAGTTCTTGCTTTGCTTCTTTGAGTGTGCGATTCTTTCGTTCAAGCAACCCCGTTCTCGCCGAGGGGTGCGCGCAGCCAGATGTCTCATGCTCAATTCCTTCGCTTGCGAACTCCTCTACCATGGAATTAAGGAACTCGGTTCCTCCGTCGAACGAATTTTGATTATCTTGGTGTTCTTCTCGACACCGAGCTTTTTCGAAGCGTTGGTAACTCTGTTTGACGTCGAGACTTGTTGGCAATGAATATGACCCATGTGTAGCGCGAGTAGTCATCGATGACCACTAAAGCATATTTCTTGCCTCCGATCGTCACTGGAGAGACCGGACCGAACAAATCCATATGTAGTACCGAAGGATTCCATCGGTGGAAGGAGATGGAACAGTGGATTTTGATTCCTTGTTTGCTTTCCCTTCGGACATGCTTCACACCGAGTGTCTTTGCTTGAATACTTCATTCGGCGTCCTCTTGCTAGAGTGTTCCTTGCTAGTTTGTTGAGCGTTTTGAAGTTGATGTGGCTGAGTCTCCTATGCCAAAGCCATCCCGTACGGTTGTCGTTCTTCGCCACCGATAAGCTTCGAGTTCCGCGAGTTCCGATCGGCTACATATATATTCTTTTTACGCGAACTCGATAACACTCGTTTTCCCCGTGGATTTATCAATGACATCACGTAAACCAAGTATCAAAAATCACTCTATTCGAGTTATCACGAGAATTGACTAACGAGAGAGAAGATTATCTTGAAGTCCTTCAACATATGATACTCTAAGGAACCGTGGCGTCCCAATGCTCGAGTGCTCCATATCCTCTTGTATAGCCTTTTGCATTGTCTCCAAACTCACTCGGGTCCTTCTTCGCCTATATAATTCTTCGCAGGTTCCTTTGGTAAGTAATATGTCTTGAGCATCCACTGTCCACATACCAAGGATCTTTGTGCACTGCGCAAAAATGTAATTATATTCGGTACCCTTTATATTGTTTTTGGGTCCTTAGATGTTAGTTTTAGTAACCCAAATCGTCTAACAACCCTAGTGGTTTCGCACGGTTTCTTTCCACTTGAAGTCAACATACTTGACCACTTTGGACTGGTCAAAGCCGACTTCTTAGTCGTTCGAGTTCGGGAGTCCGGATCTTCTCGAGTTGGTGGACTCGCCGACCTTTGCCTTTTGTGCATTTTTTCTTCTTTTTTCGACTCTTGGAACCTCTTTCGACTATGGGATCATAGTAATATGACCCATACTGAGCTGGATGTGTCAACTGAGGTGGTCCATACTGATCAGCCCAATTAAATTCTCGCTAGTTCCCCTGTGACTGAACTGGGGTGTCTTGGTACTGATCTTCTGGTCAGAATACTGATGCGTAGGATGAGGTGCTTTCATCTTTTGTTTGTTCTTTGCTGAGGGGTTCAGAAGATTTGCATTGATTGTTTCTCCTCGAACAAACCTATCAGTTAGACGCACTTCTGAGTGTACGGGGGCAGATGGGGAAGCTTCTTGGTTGAAACCAAGTCCTTCCTTACAGTGCTTGGGCTTGTTGCTTGCAAGCATAGCCTCCAGCCTTCTTTTCGGCGCCCATGTAACGCTCAGTCATCAGGCTCTTCCAGACATCATCACTCTTTTTCCGGTATGTCGTGCTTGGTCGGAACTCCGGACAGTTCTTGCTTAATAGACTCCGTTCAAGTATCTTTCGAGTCAAGTCATTGGTCAAAACTTGAAATTCGATCTTCTTGATGCTGAGACTTGGCCATTAGAGAGTTCATCTCCTCCCCGAGTCTCAACACAAGTCCTTCGGCCCCGCAGCGGCCCGACTCTCCCGAGAAAGTCTCCGATTCTCCACTTTCGGGGTATCCATTCCCGAAGAGTCTTTACTCGAGCCGGCACTCATTTGAATTTGTTCATCTAATAATTGTTCATAGGCGGTCATGATGTCCAAATTCCCATCCGCACCGGGGCGAGTGTCGTGTGTGCAAAGTGTGAAGAGGAATTAAGTGGTTCATAAGAGTTTACCTCATCCTCTTCTCCCCGCCATTAGGCACTTTTCGGTTGTTTCTTCGACTTCATGCTCTAAGGCCATGAAAGCCGCTTCATCGTCGAGATGAGTCCATAAAGGAGTCGACTTCTTCGAAGTCGTCCGAGATTTCGCCTTGCAATATAGGATTGTCTCTTCCGGGCGAATTTCTCTCTCCTTGCCTTACGTGTTGCGCGTTCGAGACACTACGAGCTCGGGACAATCATATTGATAGTGTCCTGGCTTTTTGCGATTGTAGCAAGTGATGACTCTTTCTTCTTTGCTTTCACTATCCTTTGATGGTGCTTGAGTCATCCCTTCTTTCGCATTCGGAAGATTGTGAGTCGGGAGTGCGTTTTGGCGTATAATCCGACTTACCTTTTGTGTCTCGGTATGCTTTAGTCGGTTTTTCGCGCCTCTCCTTCTCCTTCGATACTTCACGCCGAGCAACGCGTATTCCGAGCAAGACTTCCTTCTTGTAGATCATTGAGTGAAGGTTCGGCCTTACTCGTTGTCTTGCTTGTCGCCGGAGACTTTGTCGTGGCCGACCGATGCTTTGAAGGCATGGTCAATTTTATTGTCAGCTTCAGCTCTTTGCTTTCGTTGAGGTCTGTCGAACTCAAACTCTTCTGCCTGAAGTTCTGAAAAGATATGGTCAGGAGAGACAACATCTAAATCATAATGTCGCAATAAAGTGCCAAAAGGTGTCCAGTGTCCGTCCGGCAGTGCCCTCAATATCTTGAGATTCATTTCTCGGTTGCTGAATGTCTTTCCCAGCCCATTGATGGAATTCATCAGATTCGTAAATCTGACGTTCAGATCTTCTATTTTGTCACCAGGCATGAGAGACAGACTTTCCAGCTTTTGGAGTTCCAGCGCCAGTTTGTTAGCTTTTATCTTCTGAGTTCCACGACTCAGTAGCGCTAGAGCGTCCCAGAGTTCCTTTGCAGTTTTGCATTCCTGAACCCTGCCAAGATAAGAATCACTAAGAGTGGTCAGTATGGCATTTCTGGCGACTCGGTCTAAGTTGTGAAGCTTCTTCTCTTCAGGAGTGAAGAGACTTCTGTCTTTAGGGATCTTTTTCCCAGTCACCATTCCTCCTCCTTCAGCTGGGGCCTGAGTCACGACACTATCGATCATGGGAACAATAGGTCCATCTTCAAGCACTTCAGTCATACTATCATGGAGGGATGTCAGATGTGCTTCCATTCTGACTCGCCATACTCCATAATTCTCTACCGAGAACATGGGTACCATTCTTATCCCTGACATATCAGCCATATAAAACTAATGATATGAATGTAGAGTGATATGCAGTGAAAATGATTTTCCGGATCCGTTCAAGTAGACCAGTTTCAAGATAACAAGAGTCTTAAAGAACTCCCGCTCTGATACCAATTGTTGGTCCCGAGTGTACGGTCAGGTGTAGAGGGGGGGTGAATACACCTGAATCCGATTTTCTCAACTTCGAACACGAACAGTCCTGTTCAGGAAAGTGTCGTACTGAAATAATTCAGCAGACCAAATAGTTGTTCTGAATCGTGTGTGGCAAAGAGTCTGACTCTACTGAGATCTGGCTAGCGGATGGAGTCGGAATCAGTATCAAACAGGTAGAGTTCAGCGGTGCGGAAAAGTGTAGGCCCTAATCAGTTGAGTGGAAAACCGTTTTATACAAGTCTCAGTTCAGCAAGTAGACAAGTTAGAGTATCGGAGACAGTTGTATGATTTTAAAGAAGATTTTCAGTATGAACAGTAAAATCAATGCAACAGTAATCAGAAAGCAATAACAAGACACAGATTTTTAAAGTGGTTCGGATATCAATCGATCCTACGTCCACTGTCCCGAAAGTTCAGGAGGCTATTTATTATACTGAGTTAGTCTTAGTTAGCTTGTGCACAGGACAAAGCTGTGGCTTGGGGATTATATCGAGCAAGTCCCGGTTACAAAGGCATCAAACTAAAGTGTTTGACAAACTTCTCCAACTATGAAGGAGTCCTTTTACAATAAGGATTGGATTCAAATATGAACTCCTTCGTCTAAGCTATAAGTATATTCGGTTGAGCTTAGGGTTAGAGGGATAGGGAATGAGAATGTAGCTTCTAGATCGACGAACAGCTGAAATAAGCTTTAGGTTCGTGTATCGTCGATTTGGATACTAGAGGCTCTTCTAACAGTTTAGCTTGGTTCCCTATGAGCTGAGAAGGTAGTCTTTCGCCGGAGATAGATTTTCAAGTTCTTGCGGAAGACTTAGGGTTTTCTGGTTCTAGCTCGTTTGAATACTTGTGTATGTTTTCGTCGTTTAAGCTTATGCGCATTCTCTCTTCTTGAAATGTCCCTCTATTTATAGAGCAGAGATTGGAAAAGATCCGTTGGAGACGATCTTCTTCTTTCTCTCTCTTTTGGTAGCAAACGGCTCTCTTGAAGTAGGTAACAGTGTACTTTCCCACCTTTTTAGGTAAAAGGTTGACTGCAGCTTTAGTAGGTGAGAAGACACATGTGTTCTTTTCATTCGTCGAGGTGGATAGAGTGGTTGAGACGGCACAGACTTCAAGGCAAACTGAAGCTGACTTCTCTCTTCCTCGTATATGACAATGTTGATTGTCTTTCAAAAGTATCGACGGTTCGTAAGACTGTCTACCGATGTCGAGTCCGATCCCGTATTCGGCAGGTAGATAGGCGAGTAAAGTCTATCGAAGATCAGCTACGAGTTTGGCCGAATCGCTCTTGCCGAGTCCGGTTCCACCGACTCTTTCGATATCTTGCTCCCGCCGAGTCCAAGATCACTGAGTCTTCTACTTCTGATGTTAAGGCAGATAATCTACAAAGCGCCTTGATCAGAAGCAGAGTGTCTACTGAGTCTGAAACCTCAGAGACAAGAATAACGATTACAGCGGAATGGTTCACCAATCAGATAGGGTTTTGGGATCTTCAAATCTTCTCAACATTCAGAGCACTAGGCTGCTGAGCATGGTTCAGTATAGAAGATAGAATCATTTCCCACCAAGTAAGACTATGCTGAGGACAGAATCATCACCCAACAAGTTAGTTGAGGCATATAGAGTTATAGATGCATTCCCTATTTCAAAAGAGAGAGTCATTATATGTTTATCTTCCTAGCGATGATGGTTGGAAGAAAGTGAAAGATGTTATTGACATTTTAGAAGCTACTCATGTGATTTCTGAAGTCGATTATCCTACTTCTAATGTCTACCTTGTTGTTATTTGGAGAGTCAAGCATGTATTGAATGAAAAAGAAAATCATGTTGATGAGTTTATCAGAGTGATGGTAGCAAAAATGAAGGGGAAAATTGATAAGTATTGAGGAAATTGCAATCTTCTGATGGCTATTGGAGCAATACTTGATCCTAGGTTTAAAATGAGATTGGTTGATTTTGCTTTTAATAAGATATATAATGAAAGTGATGCTCGTTCAAATGTGATAAGGGTTCGAGATGCATTATATAGCTTGTTCTTTGAATATCTTGAAGTTGATCATGGAAGGTCTCGAAAGACTACCACTTCAGAAAGAAATCATTCTAAATGTTCAAACTCCACTTTGAAAGGAAAACTAATACCATCTGGTTTTACTATGTTTGATGAGTATTTGAATACTGTTGAGGTTGATGATGGTCTTTTAAAGTCTGAGTTGGACATTTACTTAGAGGAGGGGGTTTTTAGATGTCAAGATGGGGATGCAAGTGTAACCACTGACTTTGATGCCTTAACTTGGTGGAAATCTCAAGAGTTGAAGTTCAAAGTTTTGTCCAAGTTAGCCAGTGATGTCTTAGCTATTCCGGTTAGTATAGTAGCATCAAAAGCCACATTTAGTGCAGGAACCCGAGTGTTAGATCATTACCGTTCAAAATTGTCTTTTGATATGGTACAAGTTTTGATTTGTGGAGGAGATTGGGTTCACTGACTTAACGAGATCAAGGAGCCCATTATGACACACGTAAGTTTTATATCTTTTGTTCTAGTTAAATTGACATTTTTACATGTTTTAATATATAAAGTTGACTTTTAGTTTATTCTTTTACTTAGGAACAAGAAGAGTCTATTCATGTCATGTTGCAAAAAGGTTGATTTGCAAAATCGGTGGAAGAGTGGCTAGTGGCTACTTGTTAACTTGTTAAACACTTGTTGCTTTTAGTATGATATTTGAACATATTTTGGTGCTTTTAGTTTTATTTATGTGGTTGCATATTTTTGTTTTGGTGTGCAATTTAGCTCTTTTAAATGGTATGTTAAATGCATTGGATTTTGAATATTTTTGAAATATTATGTTATAGGTTTTGTTTAAGAAAATTCGAATCGAATAGTACCGAATACGAATCGATTAGTCGAATAGTTGCTATTTAAAAAACAAACGAAATGAATATTCGAATTGAATCGAATAATTGGAATATCATTATCGAATCGAATACGAATAATATTCGAATACAAATCGAATACGGATACAAATATTCGAATATCGAATCGAAAAAAATCATATACAGTGATATTTGCTTCGATTTGATTCGTTTACAACCCTAAATTAGATGAGAGAAACGTGGTTGGAAGGAGAAAAATGTGGAGATGTCTAATTTTTAGTTATCTATTATGCACTTTATCTCATTTTTTTTAATCAATTAAATGCAAAATTCTATTAATATTGAATCGTAGATTTAGACAAGATATAAGGTTAAGAATGGTTCTCAGTTCTTATTTTAGACTGGTTCTTAGATCCACACCTTATATATACAAAAGGAAGTAACAATTAATTTTGAAACGTTTTACAACTAAAGCCACAAGTTGCTTGCTGTATCTCCCGGCATCAAACAAACCGTAATTTTGGGTGCATGATCTCCAGCTACTGGGTTCTGTAGTCCGGGGCGACATAATTACTAGCTCCTAATTGAAATTATCTTTGTTTTTTCCCTTTCCCTTATTAAATTCATATACATGTAAAACATTTTGTACTTGTTTTTATACAATAAAATAATAAAGCAGAAATTCCGAATTAAAATGTAGTTGTAATTTTGTAAATATTATTGATAAAACTATATATAAAAAATGCATCTTATAAGTTATAGTATTAGTTAAGTAAATCACTATATTTAGAATAATCCAAACCATTGGAAGAGGTTTCTGTACTGAAAAAACTGAAAAAAATGAAAATCGTTTTATCTTAAATTAAATTCTATGAGTGATAAGTTAAAAATTCCTATAATATCTAAATCAATTCTAACAATGGTTATGGCTCTACGCTTATTCAAGAAAAGCCAAATCTTTTTTTTGGCTTCGAATTACAGTGATATAGCAGCATAGATTTGCTATATATATGTCTATATCCTAAACATTCTCTCTCTTTCAGTTCTTGTTCTTAAATCATTGAAAGCAGCAGCTGGTTGAGTAGCCACTTGCCTATGAACACCATTGCTTGTGTGCTGCTGCTGATTCCTAGCATCAGGTCTTATATTTGAAGCTGCATCGCTCGATAGCCCTTTTACGGCGCCTTGTTCTGTTCGTGCCAACGAAGAATATGTGGTTTCTGCAGGGTGGAATGGAGTATGTAATAGATTGACTAGCAAAAACAAACAAAAACTCAGAAGGATGAAAACTTGCCTTTAATTTCTCCTAAAGTGATGAGCCTGTTCAGACAATCTCTGAATTTGGTTAGGATAATTCTTTCTTGCTCCTCGTATGCATCAGTCGCCCTATGCTCGGGCAGCAAATGGGAAGACGCATTATTTTGAACTGCTAACCTTTTAGGGGAAGCAGCAGAGGGGAACATTATATCTTGTTCATCACACATTAGAGCTAAAGTGCTGGGAGACATTGGCCTTCCTTTTGATGCATCAACTCCATCTGAACAAGATTCAGCCTTCTCGGTCTGGTTTTCGTAAAGACTATCAGCCTGTGTCTTTTCAGATTCAGAAAGCTTTTGGCTCTGAGACTCATCTTGAATGGTTGAAGCCAGTGAGGTTTTTTGAGAATCTTCAGCTTCCTTTTCAGCTTCATTTCTTTCATCTAAAACGATTACAAGTTAGAATATATTTGCTTCGCTTATGAATTAATCGAGCAATAATTATTCAACCGCAATCACAAAAGACTTCATGTACACAAGTAATGCTAACTCCCATGTACCTGCAAGCATCTTTGCAGCTTTGCTTGAGTATACAACGAGCACAGAGCAGAGTTCCTTCAAGTCCTGGGGCTGAATGGTGTCAGCTAATAGAGACCTTTAGATGAAGTGGTCGAGTAAGTTGTCTGAAGTTTATCGAAAAGCAACAATTCAAAGAATGCACACATACCTATAAGTAACTTTCAAAGAACCCAAATTATGTGCACTAACTGGACGAGCAACAGTAACTGAAGCTGATGAAGAAGGTACAGAAGTCTTAGTATGGTTAGCCTGTTAATAGAGAAAATAAAGTTCTGAAGTCAGAATAAAACTGAGACTCCTTCAGCTATTGAGATACAATATGAAATAGAGTTGATCACTGAGGTAAGATTTAACATACTAACATGATAAAGCCTTACATTTTCATTTCAAATATTTAATCATCCATCTAAAACTCCAATTATTCAACTTGTAGATGGAGGCCTTACACAGTCCAAAGTTTGATTACAGCCACGGGGAGCACTTTGGGGCTCAATCTTTTCAACAAGTAAAGATTTTTAACGTGCTATTACAAAGGGATATCCATCAACATTTGTGGATGGAGCATGGTGTGCCAAAAAAAATTGTTTACTTCTTTTTGAACTTTAATCAACCTGAAGTCTAACATGCGCACTATAAACTATACAAGCTGCATGCCCCAGTTTTGCGCTATACTAGTTAATACAATCTTTAGTTCCTATGTCACTACTGACTATACTATAAACCAATCATTGTTCACATTGATTATATTTTATGAGGAATAAGTCCTTATTGCAAATAAATATTACAAATGTAATCTAGTAGAAGTTCAAAAGTAAAAAACTGGGGTTAGCTAAATAAACCACAAGCTCAAGTGTAAAAGCTTCCCAGAGCATAAAGTCAACCAGCAATAGCAAATTAGAGAGTAGAGACAATCCATTTTTTGAATATAGTAGCTTGTGCTCTCAGAACACTTATCAAATTTAGCAATGAACAAGGCTGGAAAATGTAAAATTTTTTTAGGTATAGCAATAAATTTTACCTGTTGCAACTGGCCAAGCCTGTGAACTGGATCTTTTATGCCTGCCCCAAAGAAAAGATCCTGACCTTTCCGTTTTTTGGTCAGTGGAGGAGACCCATAACCAGATGAACCGACAGCACCCGTGATGGCAGCATTTGCTGCTTGCTGGATAAAGGTGATGTTGTTGGCATGATCACCATGAAAGAGAGCTTGCCTCTCTTCGCTTCCTTCATAGTTTTTGCAGTCCATGCATTTACAATTTTCAGAACAAAGGATATTTGCTTGGAAGCATTCACAGTACTTCTTAAGGCACCCCGATTTCTTGCAGTGGCATCCCTTATTGTGCTTTCCTGTAATAATTTCACCAACCTCCTCCTGCGTGTTTAGAGATTTTCATGTTATCAAATAACATGAAGAGAATTTAGAGATTTTCAAACTAAGGCAAATGGCTTATATTAATGTCGATTAAATGCATCAACTGTTACAATGTTTATCAGAATTAAGAGGAGTTGCAAGATCTCGAATATATCTTATTCAATGTATCATCTTGAGAAAATCATGACAACAATGTATCATCTTGAGAAGTTGGAGACAAACAATGAAACTAGGGGATATAAATTGACCAAGTAATTGGTAAAATATCCTAATATGTATCCGTTCAAGAAACCACACCAGGAAACATGTCAAGAAATACAGTTATTTCCAAATTAGTTTCTTTTGTGAATCACATAGATGACTGAACTAATAGCTTCAACTGAAAGCAATCATTTGGCTTTCACTGTTTATTACTCGAGGGTTGTTATCATTGCCTATATTCAGTATTTATCTCCATAGCAGACAAGGCAAGAAGACTACTTGTATTCTATCTGGTTGCTATTGTAGCCTATATATCCAGTATCTATAATAATATGAAATAAAAAATTTATAAATTCCTCAAGCAAATGATTGTAGAAGAAACAAGAGTTATGAAACTTTTACTTTTGTAAGTTCAAAGTAGAAATAGATTATGATTTCTTAATTTTAACATCAACAGAAACATAACACCCTCCTTCTGGCTTTCTGGAATGAAAAGTAATTGGATTATATGACTAACTTCTGATGTACTTTAACAGGATCTTCACAACATGTAGCTGTCTGTAGAAAAACTGAGGTCATCCTTTAGAAGAAGAAAGCTAAAATGTTTATTCCTAAGCAACCATAGCATTTATTACCATTATGTAAATCAATCGCACCTAATCTAGCACAAGGAAACAGAAACTAAATGGCACTGCTAAATAAACTAGCTGATATTCTTTTATTAGAAATTTAGTTGAATAAGATGGCACTTTGAGTTCTTTAAAATACCCTATTATCCCAAGCTCCATGAGGACTGTTAGCAATTTTTGGCCTGAAAGCATTTGGATTGCGCTCAAGAGTAGCTTCAACAGCTTCACGTCTAGCACCTTCATTATCAACATTGTTATGACAGTTCACGCAGTTGCAACCATCACAATAGACTCCAGAAGCAAAACATTCACAGTACCTGACCATAATTTGTAAGATAAGATAATACTTCCTTTCAGCAAAGTGACGTCCAGTTCATAGTTTTCGAAGAAAAGTAAAATTGCTGAAATACCACCTAGACCGAGCTAAATGTAATCATCAAAATAAGTTTATCTTTTATGAATATTAAAATGGGAAAACATTAAGACGAAATAGATACTTACAACTTTAAACATCGGGAATGTTTGCAGTTACACTGCTTTTGCTTCTTTGGAGTACCATCTTTTACTTCATTCACATTTTGTCTGGGCCGAGATTTTGGGGATTCAGGTTTCCTGCGGACAAAAGAGTATTTATTTACAACAAATAGCAAGAGATTTGCATCATCAAAGAACACAACTGTTTTGTTACATCATGCATAACATAAGCTAAACGAAAATCCTTACTTCGGCATAAAATCTCATACGTATTTTATTCCATCTAACTAGCACAAATTAAAATAATAGCATTTCACAGTCAGACATCGATAGAAGCCCAACAAATGTAGAATCAGTGTGAAGTCATATCCTATTTACTTTTGAACTTTTAGTAGGGGGGAGCCGTAAACTGGAGGAGTAATAATGTAGGAAAAAAATAAAAAATAAAAAGTGTGAACCAGAAGTAATGAGAAATCATTATGATATTTTTATGGCATGAAAAATTACAAGAAATACATGGAAAGATTTTTGCAAGCATACACCAATAAATTTCTTTCTCCAAATGGTGGATTGATAATATAGTTATGAGAAAATACAACCAAAAGTAAGATCTCACTTGGCACTGACTTCTTCATAATCTGTTGAGGCAGCATTGAAAGAACCAAATAAGGTCATGGTATGAGAGAATTAACCCAATTAACAGCCACTTCCGTCATAATTTAATCTCTTAAAAGGTTGACTCATTATTTAACACCAAATTAAAGCTTCCATATGCCTATGTCAAGTTGCAAATAAAAAGCTTGCACATCCAATTAGTTTTTTAGGTACAAACAACTAATTAACTGTCAATCTGAAGATCCCACACTATCTCCAACTGGAGTAGGAGTAAGAGAAGGAGGGGATTCTGACATATAATTAAAGCTTATGTTGATAAATTGCTGCAAATGAATGTTTGAATATTAGCAAATAAACATGAAAGATCAAAGCTTCAAAATGAATTGCCAACAATAACCCACCTACAACTTCCACAAACACGTCATCTTAAGGTCCAAAAACATAAATCTTCCACAACTAATTTGAGTTGAAATGGCGACTCACAGAGGAGGACGAACTGAAGGATGAGGGAACTGCGCAGGTGGCTGTTGCATAGTCATGAACAGCATCTGCGTTGGCTTCACTAAATGCGGCATCAATGGAGGAGGGGGCTGCTCCAGCTTCACTTGCTGCCGATGCTCCAAGGTTGACGCGCCACCAGTAAAATCCAGCTGCCTCACCAGCTTCTTCGCTGGGAAATCAACATCGGCTGCCGTCGCCTCCACTTGCGGCGGCGGCGGGTTTTTTGGAGGGAAATCATGTCCCTCTCTTTGCTCCATTGGAAAAGAACCGAATTCAAAACGAAACTCCCACAACAAAGAATTCGCCAAACAAAAACTTTACAAATTACAACCAAAAAATAAATAAAATAAATACTACTCCAATTCAGTCGTTCTCCACTCTAGATTCCGCCAAAATCTTCCGAATTTCGAATCACGGAAAGGAAACAGCAACACGAAATCAACGGCTGCCGTATTTTTCACGAGCTCCCAATTAAAACACCACAAAATTCAAAGAGAGAAAACAAAAACTCCGCCTCAATTGAGATGAAGCTCGATCCCCACACACGCGTATAGATACAAATCCTGTATACTCCAATGTACTGATTTAAACACCAGACGTAGGAAGGGGAAGATTTATTCGAATTGGGTCTCTGGTTTCGAGTCCTCGTCCTCCCTCTCTATCTCTGCTTTTGAAATTCAATTTTCGTGAGGTCGGACGGGCGTCGATATCCCATCCGACGGTCGTGATGAGTAGTTCTGGATCAACGGTCTGGATTCATAGAAGCCACACAGGTCGGCTGTCCTCCGTTGATCTCAAAGGTCTGTCACCACGTCATCCGTATCTACACGTGGCAAGAGGTGAATGGAGAATGCAGGAAGTTTGTTGTGAGTGTCGCAGCAGGAGAGCTACTTTTCCCGAGTTTGATGAGATTCTGTTTCGAGGAAAGGGAAAATCGAAATTATAATAACATTATGGCGCTAAAGAGTCTACGACGTCGTTGACTTAGTGAGTAAGGGTTTTAGTGGATCGATGAGCGGCCTAGATTTCTTGTGAATTATATTGACGGACGAGATTGATTTCTTCAGAAACGTGAGGAAATTGTACATTATTACTTTTATATAATGTTTTTTATTTCCTATTTTTACCGCGAATTGCCTTCAAATACTAGTTTTCTTAAAAATATAGTTATAAATATTTTTTTTAAGATGCTATCAATTTCCAACCTAAGAAAAAATGTAGTTCTGATTGTTCTGTTAATTACTTTTTACCGCCTCCCAGTTGTGTAATTATTTAAATTTTCTCTATGTTTTTTAAAATTTATATTTCACCTCAAGAATTTATATTTGTACCTTAATTTTTCTTTTCTTAAGCCTTCAAATTATGAAATTAATTTGACTTTCCTTTCTATTTTTTGAGAGTTTTTATTTAATCCCCAAACAAACGGAGCGGCTAGTATGTATAACTTTCGTATACCTCGTGCAGAAGACACTAAGGAGTATTGACATGTGACATTTTTTATTAAATCAAGTGGGTCATATTTAACACATGTCAATACCCTTGTGGTGTGGTACACACAAGAGTATACGAAAGTGGTACACATAAACTTTTGTGCTCAAACAATAGTTTTGCATAGACCCTACAAAAAAACTGGAACCGTGACCATGAACCGTGTGAGGACGGGTCGGTTCCGGTTCAAAATTTCCAAACCGTAAAAATCGCTAATTCAGAAGCGACGATTCAATAATTTTTTTGTTAATTTATTTAAAAATTATTAAATCGACGGTTCAACAGTTTTGGTTCGGACCCGACGGTTCGAGAATCAGACTCTTGCAATTTAATTTTGTTGGGTTTTGAGTCAATGATTGATTAAATCATCACTTAGAGGGTACTTTGTTTTATCATCAGTAGTTCTTGTATTAGGACTTGCTTATTTCGGTATTGGGGGAAATCATAGTGATTTATTGCTATAGAATTGAAGATCCCAAAACCTATCTTGTGCACTTAGTGTAGTGTCTTTCGGACTAGATGATGTAATAGGCTAGACTATTCTTATTTTCGTTGTCCTGTTTTTGTCTAAGTCCTATAAGGGGTATTTGTTGGTCTGAACTTCAATAGGAAGTTAAATTCTAGAACCCCACGTCATCAATATGTAAGAGCTCGTGTTCTCAGGTCTCCAGCTGACCCTCATCAGTAGAAGATTATTCATCAGCTGACCCTCAGCATAAGAACACAGGACAGAGCTCAGTACCTTCAGAGTCATCACCCGACCGCACTCAGTAGAAGACTTGTTATCGGCCGATTCGCACGAAGAAGACAAGTTGTTCGTGTTAGATCTACCGTATCCGACGAGAAACGACCCGACTTTTAATATGATTCTACGATAACTCGATTCTAATGGGTTATTCGATGCCGATTATGCGGGATGCGGGATAGATCGAAAGTCAACTTCCCGGAACATGTCGGTTCCTAAAGAAGCAAGCTGATATCATGGATCTCAAAGAAACAGCATTCAGTGGCGATGTCCACTACTGAAGCTGAGTATATGGCTGCTGGAAGTTGCTGTGCCCATATCCTTTGGCTTCGACAACAACTGCGAGATTATGGAATTACTCAAGATGAAGTGCCCATCTATTGCGACTCCACCAAGCAAGGCGATTGCAATAACTCAGAATCCAGTCCTTCATACGAGATGCAAGCACGTGGACATTCGACACCACTTCAGAGACCATGTCAATAAGAAGGATATCAAAATGGAGAAGATCCATACTGACAAACAAAGGGCAGACATAATGACCAAACCGCTAGCTGAGAACAGATTCAGAGAACTATCAGTCGAGCTAGGTCTACTGGATCCTACTGACTCGAGTCAGTGAGAGAATTCAGTACGACAGGTCAGACGTCAGACTCAGTACCTTGATTCAGTTGGGTGAATCATACAGTACACAGTAAGGGGGAACATGGTGCCATCAGTACCACGAAGATTCTCCTGAGTCATTACGGTAACTAGCTGATCGTAAAAGTTCAGCTGAAGAGGTTTGCGTAGTTAGATTCTTTAATATTCTAAGAAGCATGCTCACATTTAATAACTCAGTCGTTTGCATTCAGTAGCATTACTTGCATTTATTTCCCGCCATAAATATTTAAGGTTTAAGTCAGTAGAAAACCGTTCTCATTTAAAATGCTTATCCTTTAATGCTATCTGCAACGCATTTAATGCATATCTTCTCACCTTACTCTATCTGCGCTTATCTTACGTGGGTCTAGATAAGATGCGGCTAAGTAATCATTCCTTTTATAACATCAAATCCAAGCCGTCACAGAAAAGCGAGATTTTATAAAACCCGTCCGATCAAAAACCCTTGATATTCAATTCTTATAAAATCTTACCCTTTTCACTCTAATCTCATCTTTTCACCATTCACGCATCTTATAGCTTTTCGAGCATTCCTGTTTACAGAACTCTCTCTCGATTGCCTCTATTTTCTTAAGCTCTTTGATTACAGTAAACTTCCTATTTCTCTGCAATACATATCTGTTGGTCCCGAGTGTACGGTCAGGTGTAGAGTGGGGGGGGGTGAATACACTTCGATTCGATTTCTCAACTTCGAACTCGAACAGTCCTATTCGGGATGGTGTCCGATCGAAACAGTTGATTCGGCGAGACCGCACAACCGTTACGAATCGAGTTAAAAGCTAAGAGTATCGACTCACCGAGATCCGCTAACCGACTAGGTCGAATTCCGTATCTACGGTAAGAGTTCGGTGCGCGGAATAGTGTAGGCTCGAAATCGGTTTTTTGTGAGAAAACGTTTTAAGTCTCGGTTCAGTAGATTTAAAAGTTCGGTATCTTTGAGACGGTTGATTGATTTTAAATATGATGTTCGGTATGAATAGTAAAATCAATGCAACAGCTTAAGAAAGCAAGAAGAGACACGGGATTTTTAAAGTGGTTCGGATATCGCTCAAATCCTACGTCCACTGTCTTGAATGATCAGGAGGCTATTTATTATCCTGAGTTAGTCTCGGTCGGCTTGCACACTTGGGCAAAGCCGCGTCTTGGTTTTTATATCGATCCAAGTCTCGCTTACAACACTATCAAACTTAAAGTGTTTGACAAACTTCTCCAACAGTGAAGGAGTCCTTATACAATAAGGATTGGGTTCAAATGTGAACTCCTTCGTCTAAGCTATGGATATAGCAAGTGAGCTTAGGGTTAGAGGGATAAGGAACGAGAATGCAGCTATCTAGAGCGACGAACAGCTGAGGGTTTAGCTATAGGTTCGTGTCAGTCGCTTGGATACTAGAAGCTTATGTCGGTTCGACTTGGTTCCTTTTGAGCTGGATGTAGTCTTTCACCGGAGATAAATCGGTTGATTCTTGCGGAAGACTTAGTCGTTAATTTCGCTCGTTTGAATGCTCTCTCGTGTTCTAGGTGCGCGCATTCTCCAGTTCTTCAAATCTTGAAATGATCCCTCTATTTATAGAGCAGAGATTGAAATAGATCCGTTGGAGACGATCTTCTTCTCTCTCTCTCTTTTTGGTAGCAAACGGCTCTTTTGGTGTAGGTAACAGTGTACTTTCCCACCTTTTTAGGTAAAAGGTTGACCGCAGACTTTAGCGGTGAGAAGACACGTGTATGCTTGTCATTCGTCGAGATGGATGGAGTGGTTGAGACAAAGACAAACTTCGGAGAGACATCGAAGCCGACTTCTCTCTTCCTCGTACATGACAATGCTGATTGTCTTTCAAAAGATTCTCGACAGATCCCGAAGACTATCTGCCGTTCTTGAGTCGACCTTGTATTCGGTAGATAGGCTGGCCGGGATAAGTCTATCGATGATCGGCTCCCGAGTCCGGTGAACTACTCGCCGAGTCCGGGTTCAACCGACTCTCTCGCATATCTTGCTCCGCCGAGTCCAGTATTCACTGAGTCTTCTACACTGGTGCTGAGGCTGATGAGCTACTGAGCGCCTTGACCAGAGCAGAGTGTCTACATGAGGGAGGTTGCTCCCCAGAAGTGTCCGGCGTGAACCTTCTGGTAACGAAGCACCCGAAGGCGTATCTGCCCCGATAAGTGGTAGAATTCTTCTTCAACTGGCGTTCGGTGGAGGATACAGACGGGGAGGTAACCTTGATCGGTTACATGAGGGAGGTTGCTCCCCAGAAGTGGGAATCTATTAGTGCCGACCTCAACGTGATGGAGGCCCTGAAGTCTTCTTTTGAACTACCAGACTTCGGGATTTCTCTGGTGGGCTATAGGGAAACCGAGCTCAACGACTATGTCCATCGTTTCTGCGGACGTGAAGACATTTCCTTCAAATCCGCCCTGCCCAAGAACCAACTCCTTCCGGAGTACAGGGGCCTCGCCTACATCGTCATCCATATATTGACGAGCACCGCCGGTTCGTTCGATCAGCTGTCCAAGCCTCGACTCCAAATTATGATGGCCATTGTTGATGGAGTCCAGGTGAACTGGACCAAGTTCTTTCTGGCTGAGCTGAAGGCTCAGGCGCAGAAGTTCTCATCCACTGAGTCAGGAGAGAGAGACTGATAAGTGTGGGAAAGTTGTTGTATGGGACAAAGGTGTCTGTACTGATAAGAGGATTTGGTGACGAATCATGCATCATTCGCTGATTCCAAATACTTCGATCGCAAGCTCATCAAGTTCAAGACTAGAGTAGCGGCCGAAAAATCAATCGAACGTGGAGCCACTGAGCTCAAAAGATCATCCACTGATCTGCCTCCACGGGCCGATCAGCCGAAGCGGAAGAAGCTCTCCAAGGCTGGAGCTTCTAAGGCTCCCGCCAAGCCTACTTCCCCTCCACCACCTCAGGAGGAGGAATTACTGGACGCTGATACCGGCATTGAAGGTTCCACGCTGAAGGATAAGGTACAGTGGGTCAGTACGGATGAGACTCAGCTGGAAGAAACCGACGAGCCGGCTGGCCGAGGTCTCCTCCGAACGATGCGTCGACAGTGCGGATGACTCGTCTTCGTGCCACGGGAGAAGTCATGCACATATTCCCCGAGATCTCTCAACATCGGGACTTGGTCGACATCGTGATCGGGGCAAGGACTCGGATGTTGCTCGAGGTTCCTTAATTTGGGACATCCTCACGAGCTCATCCAAAGAACACTGTCATCGTCCCTACTAGGCGAAGAACAGAGTCCGGCGATCGGCGGTGGGTTTGGGGAACCCGCTGACATCGCCTCTTTTGAGGACCTACGCTCAGCTATGCTGTATCTTCTTGAGCTGAGGTCCTCCCCGCTGACTACCAGAAGCCCATCGCCGCCTTCTCATCACAGTGATGGTGATGATGAACGAGGCACCACCCAAGGATGCGGGAATAGGGAGATTCGGCTAAGGGAAAGACTCCCCGGCGAGAAGGGCGACTCACCACCACCACCTCCTGAATCTGGTGCCGCCCCAGTTGCTTCAACCTCTAGGAAGCAACAAATCGCCGCCTCAGAGCAGAGGCTCGGAACCTCGTCCTATCAGATCAAACCTATAGGTTCCGTGTCCTCAAAGTCCGGGCAACCACGCCATCACAAAGCAAGGAGACAAGACTCGTCTCCTGGCTAAGGATGTCCATCTGAAATGGGCTCAGTACACCAAGGCGCAGACGGAGAAGGTTGACGACCTTGCGAGCGCAGTCAAGAAGGTCTCAGACGCTCCTACTCCAAACATTCGGGGAGATCGTCGAGTGCCGTGGCCGGCTCGGAAGGCGAGACTTGGTCGCTCAATGCCAAAGAATCGCTCGAAGCACAACAGAAAATATTTGCTGAGCAGTTGTTTGCGAGCTTAGCCACAGTCCAAACTACTATAGATGAGCGCAACATGATGGCCACCTCAAGTGTCCAGAACGCCTTACAAACTCAGGCGGCCGCCCTGAAGCTTATCCAGCAAGAGATGACTGCCTCTCACGATGCATCGCTTTTGAAACAGAGGAACGAAGCAGAGGCCCACATCCGCCAAATCCGCAAGGATCAGGAGGAAGACTGGGTCCACTGCTGCGATGTCGTCGGAGACTTCAACACCACCACCACTTCCATTAAATCAGCAGTCTACGACCTTCAGAAGGAAGTAGCAGCTATCAGGGCCCTTCTAACCCCGGCTACTGATGATGCCAAAAAGGGGGAAGAAAGGGAAGGAAGAGCTCAGGTGGAAGGGCAGTCAGCTGAGAGGGAAGCTCTCAAGGGGGAAAGTTCAGCTCAGGCTGGAACTAGCTCCGTCCCCCCTCCCCAAGTCCAAATCCCTCAAGTTCAAAGTCAATCAGAGGCGCAGCCCTCTGAAACTCAGCTGCCCGAGCCAGTCGGAGGATCAGGTGAAGGATCCTCGGCTCAGGCGCAGCACATTGAGGACATAGCTCAATTCCTTGATCAAGAGGATGAGCCCCTACCAGCTCATAGGCTCAGGAAGGAGAAAGCAACTGAAAGCACTCCACCTCCTTCCCCGACGCCCAAATTCAAAACTCGAGCAGAGCAGGAGGAGCATGATAAAAGGGTGGCTCAGCTCCTCCAAGATCAATTGGACTATGAGATGAGATTGGAAGAAGAGGCTCAGAAGCCTAAGAAGAAGAAGAGAGTGACAGTTGCAGGATGTCAAAGAGTCATGCTAAGCGGATAATAGATGAGCAGAAGAAGAAGGCTCAGCAATCTGCTGATGAGCCTGCTGATGACTCGGAGACTGACACCCTGCCGCTTGCTCAGAGAATGAAGAACATCTCTAAACTTACACCTGAGCAGGAGACAGAAGATAACGCAACCTGGGAGGCCACGCATCAAGGGCTAAATATCCGGAGAGGAGATAAGAGAGTTGCAGCCTTAAGGGAGAAGAAGAGGATGGAGGATTTGGCCAAAATTATTGATCTCACTAATCGTATTGCCAGAGAGCCAATCCCTGACAAGAGCAAGCAGATCCCGAGGACATCTAAGTTCTTCTGGCGAGGTGCCCAAAAGGCTTATCTCAAGAAGACTCCACACCGCCGCGTAGACAGATGGATTCCTTGAAATCTAAATGAGGAGTGGGAGGAGCTAAAGATAGATTTCATAAAGGCATACTATGTGTGGCAGTGCTATCCTGCTGATGTTTCGCCGGCTGATCTGTTCGATGAATTCATCTATCAGTACAACGCGAACTTCAGGGCGCAGATCAAGTTACTTTTATTCAAGGAGAAGCTGCCATTCACCGCTCCTGCCTATCGCCAGCTGACTCCTCCCATGACGACTCGAGGAGTGATATGCACAAAGGAGATTGAGGATGAAGTCGAGACTGTTGCGCACCACAACGATCTGAGTCCCTTGCAGCCAGATGATCTCGCTTCCATCCAAACCCTCAGAGAAAGGATTTACAAATCTTACGGGTTGGGGCCTCCAGCTACTAAGTCTGCAGAGTTCGAAGCCAAGATCAAGAAGTTCAGACGTTAGTAGTAGCTGCTCCTTATTCTTCTGATTGTAATAGAGCATAGACTGTTGTAACCTCATTTCTCAGATATAATATATCAGTTCTTTGCTTGGCCACACAACTACTCATTGTCTTGTGGATGTGTTTATCTGTTTATCACAACTGATCACTGAAGTGATCTGACACACACACACGTAGCCTATCTTTCTCTGATATGCCTATCTTTTATCTGCTGATTACCCTGTTTTAACTGCTCAGTTTTTACTGAATTCCTTTGGGTCAGTAGTTTAGTACTTAGTGGTTTTGGCATCATCAATTAGGGGGAAATTGTTGGGTTATGAGTCAGTGATTGATTAAATCACCACTTAGAGGGTACTTTGTTTTATCATCAGTAATTCTTGTATTAGGACTTGCTTATTTTGGTATTGGAGAAATCATAGTGATTTATTGCTCTGGAATTGAAGATCCCAAAACCTGTCTTGTACCCTTAGTGTAGTGTCTTTCGGACTAGATGATGTAATAGGCTAGACTATTCTTATTTTCGTTGTCTGTTTTTGTCTAAGTCCTGTAAGGGGTATTTGTTGCCATAAACTTGAGGAAGTTAAATTCTAGAACCCCACGTCATCAGTATGTAAGAGCTCGTGTTCTCAGGTCTCCAGCTGACCCTCATCAGTAGAAGATTATTCATCAGCTGACCCTCAGCATAAGAACACAAGACAAAGCTCAGTACCTTCAGAGTCATCAGCTGACTGCACTCAGTAGAAGACTTGTTATCAGCCGACTCAGACGAATAAGACAGTTGATTGTGTCATGTCTACTGTATCCGACAGGAAACGACCCGACTTTTATTATCTTTCGAAAGTTAGCAGAAAATCATACGAGGATGAGTGAGAGTCAACTCAGATGAAGACTGATGTCTGACAAGTCTCACCTACCACAAACCTCGACCAATGAGAAGCGGTCTAAGCCTTACCTGCTCTGACCAACTAAAGCTGCTCTCATGCACAGTGACCAACTACTTTGCGACACTATTTCGAACTTATGGCCGTTTTCCTTGGACGTTTGTGACATGTGGAATCGTCTTCTCCAACGGACAAATACCTGGGTCACGACTATAAATAGAGAAGCCTTTCCGAGCTCAACACACGGGATATCAAAGGGATTACACGCTCAAGCATTCAAACTCTCTAGCACATTCAAGAAGATCCAGCGAAGAACTTGCCTAGTTGAATATCTTTAGTTCTTCTCTCTAGAGTTTTCTTTAGATCCCTTTTCTCTATCTAAGCTCCACTATTAAATCCATAGCTTAGAATCTTCGAAGGAGTTCACTTTCTGTGACTGTTCTTATTGTAAGAACTCCTTCATAGTTGGAGAAAATCCCCTCCCCTTTAAACTTCGGTTTGATTTGTAAAGTCGCTAAGGACTATAACTTAGAAGGATCCGTCCCGTACGAGATACTTTCTTTGAGGCTTGCTCGGGATTAATCAACAAGACCTCCTGTTCGACGGGGACCGTAGACGTAGGATCTTGTGTATCCGAACCACGTTAAAAATCGCTTGTGTTCTATGTTTTATTGCATCGTTCTCAATCCTTTTACAAACTCATACTTTTCATAAAACGTATTTAAAAGTGTACTAGCCAAAACTGTTTGGTTTGCGAAAACACGTTTTCAAATCGAGACGAAGTCTATCGGGCCTTACGCTTATCCGCACTAACTCTCCGCCTGAGGATTTAATATTGACAAAAGTCAGTAGAAGAAACTCAGTAGTTGAGTCACTCTGACCCGCGATCAAAAGGTTACTATTTGACACTCGTTTTATCGGGCCGCAACCTACAACTCGGTTGTCCTTCGCGTTTGAGAAAAGTAATCGGTGTATTCACCCCCCCCCCCCCCTTACACCTGATACTCGTCTCCGGGCCAACAAATTCTCTTACCGTTGGAAGTCAACGGTAAAGATCTGTTGACCTTTGAGATCCAATGGCCAGGATGATCCTGAACCATCTCTCAACCGTGGAACCGGCAATTCCAAAACTGGAATAGGCGGTTCCAATGGCTATCTTTTTTTCCCCTTCCTACATCTATAAATATTTCATCACCAACAATTCCTACTATTTTCTCTCTCTAATTCATCATACTCTCTCTCTCTCTAATTCATTCTCTCTCTTTTGCTACTACAAATAATGTTTTCTTAGAATTCTGGTCATAACGATGATTGTAGGGGAAAGGCTCATGTCCCCAATTTTAGATGATGGTGCAAGAAGATTTACCACTAAGATGATCAACTTCTAAAGGTTGGGAAAATGGAATAAGAGCTAGTATAAATCCGGCAATTAATAGGCATCCTAAAACAAGTAATACAAGGGAAGTAGTAAATCAAGCAAATGAATATAAAGTAACTTAGTGAACTATGTTTAGGAATTTAGATACTAGAGTTAGTATTTGTTCGGATATTTGGACAGATAAATACAAAACAAATAATTTTATGGGTATTACCGTACATTGGGTAGATGTAACTTGAACTTTGAACAACGTTTATTAACTTTGAAGCTCATGGATGATTCACATAGTGCCGCTAACATAGCTAGTAAGTTAATCTTAACTTTTCAATGGTTTAAGCTTACGGATCGAGCATTTACCATCAATTTTGATAATGTTAGTGCTAATACCATTTACGTTCCGGCTCTAATTCAAGCATGTTATCCTATCTTAGGTGGTAAATTATTTCATGCTAGATACATGTGCCATATTATTAATTTATGTGTACAAGACGGACGTAAATGTATGACAAGCATTATTAAGCCAATTAGAGAAGTCGTTAAGTTCTTAAATGACCATCCTAAGTATCTTAAAAAAATGGAGATGATATTAAAAAATGTAGGTCGGAATCCTAACGTGCCACATAGATGGAACTCCACTTATGATATGCTAGAGATTATCAATGAAAATGTAAGTATGTATCCTTCTTATTGGGATGATGCTATAGATTTGTATGAGCTTTTACAAGTTTTTGAAAATGCGACGAAAGAATTATCCGGTGTCTATTAGTTTTGACGCATTGTTGTTATATAGCATGTTCATTTAATAAATGTAGTAAGAATCCAATGCTTGTAGATGCGACTCAAGATATGCTTGAAAAAAGCCTTAATATTATATAACTATTCCGGATATCTTTCTATTTCCTTCTATTTTAACGCCTAGTTTGAACTGTGTTTGTGGTTTAATTGACTATTATTATTATTATTATTATAATAATTTTTTGTTAACTTCACCACATGGATATAACTTAGACCTCCCCTCTCTCGACGACGTAAAATCGAACCTAAAATAATCTTTTCAGCGCTTTTGATAAGACTACAACTTTAGGATAAAACGTGGTATAGATTCACTAACATCTAAAAGTAGTGCCTCTAGTAGTAGCTAAGTGATAATCCTTGCATGCAATAACTACAGAATTTTCTACAAAGTAGGGGTGAGACTAGAGTGACAATCAGTGACTTAAATGATATTATAGCGAAACATATGTGCCTGAAACTGACCGTGCAGGTGTAGAGATCGAGGTATTGAGATGGTTGGCTAGACGAGCATCCCGTGGCGGCTAGGGAGATCTTTGTCATCCCGGTCTCAACGCTCCCATGTGCTCAAGCATTTAGTGAGTCTAGCAATGTCTTGAAGGCAAAAAAAACATGCCTTGATTCTTTGAATCTTCAAGCGATAATGATGTTGAAAGATACGGTCAAAGTCGAAAACCGTCTACGAGAAAACCATTGGCGGGTCTTTTGGATAACTACGAAGAGAGCGATGCAATCACAAATGCTTCAACGACGGCTGTAAATAGCGATGCCGAAGATCTCTACTACAATTAAATTTGCAAATTTTATGTTTTCATTTTTTTTTTAAATTACGCATGTTTAGAAATAGAAATATTAGAACTACATAAGTGCTTGGATTCCTTTGAAGGATATGTAGGCAATTTAATCTTAAATTAAATTCAAGCCTGAATTGTTATTTCCTTTATTTAGTGAAGTTCCAATAAAATTTTAAATGTCAGTTATCTCAACACATTTGATTTCTAATACTTGTTATAATTTACAGGATGGATTTTTTTCTCAAAATCATATTATTTTTTGTGGTTTTCTATTTTGTTAAAAAAAAAAAAAAAAAAAGACCACCGGTTCTAATTACGAACCAGAAAGCCAATTTTGATTCCAAAATTCCAAACCGGGTACGGAACCGGCCACGTCTAGTTTGTACCATAAATTTTGGAGGATGCACTCTCATTCTAAATATTGGAATCGGTTTAAGTACCTATAATTGTGATTATTTTCATGGAGAAAAATCAACACAAACGAGTACCCTCTGAAGGCCCAACAGAAAAATAATATTAGCAGTTGCGAAACTTCTTATCAAACAAAAAGAATAACAACAACAATCACTTTCAACATTCTTTTCATTTTCTCATCAGCAATGACATGCTTAACATAAATAACAAGTTTGAGTAGCTCGACATGATAGACCTGAATACAGAAAACTGAAGAACAATGGCAGCGCATTAACAAAGTGTTTATTGGTACCACACCTCCTCAATCTCTCTTGCAAACTCTCCCTTGAGAGTAATGTATGAACGTAAGAGCTACTTTTAATTAGCTCTTCTTCCTCCTCTCACTGCAGAAAGGTAAAACAGATAAGTTTAACATCACCTTCCTCGTCAAGAGAACCGAATTGAGAAGCCCTTTTCTGTAGTAGTGACGAGTGAGGGGCCAAGATCTTCAAAATCCGAATCTGATTCACCTTCGTAGTCATTCCAGTCACCGGAGGAATCCCCATCACCGCTCCCGTGCTTAGAGGGGACCCTTAACTCGGATATAGCAACGGGTAAAGGTTCTTCGTTCAAATACTTGTCGTGCAGCAGTTCCATCGCAGTGGCTCTGCTACCTGGGTCGAAACTTAGTAGCTTCCTCACAAGAAGAACCTCATCAGGAGATCTGTTACTAAGGCATGCTTCTAGACCAATAGGCTTTTCTACTTTACTGAATGAAATTATACTGTAGTCCGGAAGATGCACACAGCCAGGCCAAATCTCCTCAGTCAAGTTGCCCACAATGCTAAAGATTTTACCCAATTGATCGATATCTGAAGCACCGGGGAATAATGGTTCAAGACTTAGAAGCTCAGCGAAGATGCATCCGAGTGACCATAGATCAATCTCTAGCCCGTAATTCGTGGAGCCATAGAGGAGCTCGGGGGCTTTAAACCACCGAGTTCCAACGCACGAGGTGAGGGGGCCGTTCCCATCAACTCGACCCTCTTCAGGTTCATAAGAATGCTCAAAAGGATCATCAAGATCACTCGTCACGCATGTAGCAAGACAAGAAGCGGCTCCATCGTGAGTTACGCTTTCTTCATCCACATCGTTCCCGAAGTTACCCATTCTGAGGTGTTCTGGCTCTGCAGCCCCTTTTTCGCTGCGCTGTTCGGCTTGGTCTTGATTAGACTGACCTTCTAGTCTGGGAACAGTTTCTGTTGGTTGAGGTGAAGTTGCTTGATTTGATGAAGGCTGCTCGTCGAACTGATTATAAGCACCCTCATCAACAAATCCAGGTTCAAGAAGTATCCTAGCCTAGCCAAGGAAAATAAAGGATATTTCAGTGCCTGTGTAAACATTGACGTGCCAATGAGTGATCAATCATGAAGAAAGTGACTGTATCGTGAAATTCATGGCTCTTAAACTGATAAAATTACATGTTTTGAGTGCAAACTTTCTGCAAACATTTTACAACCCATATAAGTCGCGGCATATATAGGAACTGAAACCCTAATAATTAACAAAATACCTTATGGCGGTTCTCATCCATTAATTTGCATTTTCTAACTCCTACAGATTGCAATAGTCTGAATATGATCTGGGAACATCTTTAGAAGATTCTACTGACATCCGCAAGGGAATCTTACATTTCCAGATACTCATGTTAGCATTCAAGACCACATGTTCATAATTAAGATGAGATGCATATACATTTCTTATGCCGTTAAATACCAGTAACACTGGTACTAATTCCAAGAAAATGGAACAGCTTAAGATGGTAAAAGGTTGTTCTTATCAAAAAACGAACAACTTATGAAAGAAGTAGCAGGCAGAAAGCAAATAAACCTAGAAACAATTCAACTTCCTACGCCAAGCATGTTGGTAGAGATGTTTCATAGATTACATTAGGAAGTTGATATCTGTACTATATAACTATTTGGAATGTTATTTCTTCATTATTGATTAATATCATTTACGCACACACGGGATTTGTGTAAGTATTTTTACAGCTATTCTCGTGTGGTTTCTAGGTTTAATTTTTAGATCACAGGCAACAGATCTATTCTCATGCCCCATATACTATGGAGTAACATGACTACAAGCTGTAAATCTCGTCTTCCTCACAAAATACCATATTATACATCATCTCCATTTATGCAAATATACATTCTAATTCCGTATAGTTTCGAAAAATAGTTTGTTAGCATAGGTATGAATACCATTGCCATCAAAGCGAAAATATTAATGGAATGAAGTGTCAATGGAGAAACAAATATCTGCAATTGAGAGGATGATCTAAAATCAGCAATTATTCATCTTACCATGTGGATTCAAAGAGATAACAACCAAATAACACATAATCGTAAATACCCCAATTTTCTCATCAATTCATCCATACCTGGCCAAAATCGGCGACTTTGAGAACACCATCGGCAGAAATCAACAAATTCGACGGCTTCAAATCCCTGTGAACAATCGAATTGCGGTGGCAGGCGTCGACCCCGCGCAGAATCTGCACGATCCACCGCTTCAACTCGCCGACGGTGATCCCTCCGTCCCACTCCTTCTTGGCGGCCTTGACGACGGCGGAAAGATCGGTGGGCAGGTACTCGAGCACCAGAACGGCGTCTTCATCCTCGCTCCAGAAGTATTCGTGGAGGAAGACGACGTTGGGGCAGTGCTGGAGGATTTGGAGGGCCTCGACTTCGCGGAAGGCGGACTGGTAGTCGTGGACCTCCTTCAGGGCGACGGTGACGGAGTCGGAGCGGCGGCGGGCCTTATAGACATCGGAGTACGCTCCTGATCCTACGCGCTCAAGGATTTCGTACTTGGCCGTGATCTCGCGGCGCGTGTGGATGCTCCAGCTCTTCGTCGGCGGATGCTCCATTCTACGGTGGGGGAAGGACCTCGGATTCTACCGTGGTGTAATGGCGAGTGAGCGGCGGTCTCGGCACGTGCTTTTCGTATTTTAATTTATTTTCTGACTTTTTTTTTTAGGAAATTTGGATTTCTTTCTAGGTCTCTTTGAGAACTTCAAATAACGATCAGTCCTTAAAACGATAAAATATTAATGGGCTTAGTCGGGTTTAAGTTTTAACTTGTAGTTACATAAAATATAAATACAGTAACTACTAAACTACTTTATAGTATCTATCTATACTAAGATCAACTTACCTCATTATCATCCTAACCTGTAAATGAATTAATATTATTTTTAGGGAAAAAATTTAGTAAAATATCTATAAAGTAATGCTAGATAAAAAGCACGAACAATTCGACACGATACTGTTGAAATTATTTTTGAGATGTTAATGTTTGTGACTAACAACATATATGTCAATATGGATAATCTCGAAATATATTTATTTAATTGATAATTATTTTCAATGTATATATTATTTATTTATTCCTGATCAATCAATCAATAATGGAAATTTGGTGATCAAGGAAGCACGAAATGTTCAAATCTATTAGCATGAATTGTGGAAGTTTGTTGGAGCAATTGAGAGATTCAAAGAATAAGACTTGTTGTAATTGAGCTGCAAGATTAACTAATTGAGTGAGACTTCAAACGATGTCGTTATTCAGTTGAGATTGGGGAACAAGAAGTGAAGAAATAACTTCAACTGTCTTCAACAACCAACCACTACTCTACTATAATAATGGGCTGAAACGTGCTTAGTAGGACGTGCTCTCCAAGTCTGGGATACTTTATAAAGAGGAGTTTATCATTTGAAAAACTTAGAACCCGTTTTACTTGAATTGCTTAGCAAGATTATTGTGTTTGACACACAAATATTGAGTGTCGCATTTGTTAGTGAAGGCTTTTAGAAGAGTACATGCAGACCATTTCAATCGTTGATATATTACTCCTAGTGTAGATTTTCTGATCTATGTCCCTAGTTTGAGTTACCAAGTCAGATGGACCGTTTAGGATTGTAGTAACTAATTTTTGAACATTAATAAATTATAAACTTTCGAACACCTAAAATAGAGCACCTTAAACTAAATAAAAGATGAGACTTATATAAATCATGCAGTAAGGTTATTAAAAATTAATATAATTAAGAGGCAATTGATAAAATAGTCAATATTGATATATGAATTGCAAAAATTGACAAATTAAGTTAGAGATGGCAAAACTAGACAATGAGATATTTTTAACCTTCTTTTATCATTTTTCTCTTTTTTGACTCATTCTCACACATCACCTATTTTATCTTTAAGCTTCTTAATCATGATAATTAGTCCATTTTCAACTAAGATCAGACCCATCATGCTTCAGTACCCTAATCTTATATATATAAAAACCGAATGATTTCAATTTCAAATCAATTTCAATTTCAATTCAATTGAACTCAATTGGAATTTCATTAAATTGAGGGGTAAATATATAAGATATATAAGATTATGTCCCTCAATTTATGCTCAATCATGAAATAATTTTTAAATGATTATCAAATTACGCCCATTAATTGTTAATATTAATATTTTGAAAATATCCCTCAATTTACGCCCAATCATGCTAAATCTAATATTTTATAAATTATAATTCAAAAAATTCAAAGCACAACTTTATAAGATAAATCAATTTCAAATCTATTAATTTTTAATAGTTTTATGTTGAATAACTGCTCCTCAATTTACGCATAATGATGTTAAAAAATGTTAATTATATATTAAAATTATATGTTAATAATTTTAAGGAACAAATTAGACTAGATTATATCGCCCAACCATGCTAAATATAACATTTTATAAAATATAATTAAAGAAATTCAAATCACCACTTTATAAGATTAATCAATTTCGAATCTATAATTTGTTTACAAGGATTTTTTTAAAAGTTTTATGTTGAATAACTGCTCCTCAAATTACGTATAATGATGTTAAAAAAAAGTTAATTATATATTAAAATTATATGTTAATAATTTTAAGGAACGAATTAGATTATATTATATCTTATATATTTACCCTCACATATATAATAAGTCATAGTCAAAAATCTGTTCACGTCATTTCAAAACTCTCACATATTTGAAAGAAAAAAATTTTGGAAGTACAAAATGCCTAATATTTGGTCCATCATTGAGGAGTTGGATGAATTCAATGAGTCATTTGCGATGAAACTTCGACTGATCCGTGCATACGAGATCCCTTTATTCAACAAAAAAGATGTATCAAGTATAGAGTATGTTTTCCACGATGCAAATGTATGTCTCATTCATTAGTTGTATCAGTTTAATATTTCAAGTAACCCATATTGCATTGAATTCATATTCAAATATTTCAGGAGGAGAGAATTGAAGCAACAATACCAAAAAATTTGATTCACATATTGAAATCACAATTTGAGGAGGGTCAGATATATGGTGTAAAAAATTTTAAAGTTGTGCATGATAGTAGGACACACAAGGTCACCACAAGTACATATAGGATATTGATCAATGATAAAACCCGAGTCTTGAAACTCTTGCAAAATGATTTTCCTGACACACGGTATTGCTTCAAGAACTTTGATGATATTCACAAAATATAAATAATTAACAAAGTCACACCGTTTGGTAGGCTACAAATATATGATTGTGCTTATAGTTTTAAAATGTGCATGAGTAACATATATAATCAATTACCATATGCTTGCAGATATCATAGGAGCGGTTGCAGAGGTTGGCAATGTGGAGATCCGTACTATACCTAATGGACTAGAGAAGAGACTAATCAATATCAAACTTGAAGATACAAAGTATCAATTTTAATTTTAATATTAATAATTTTAGATTATGTTAAAAAAATTTCTAATTTAATTTTATATTATGTTAAAAAAATAGATTATTGGTTTTTTTATCATTGTTAACTTGGTTATACATTTCATAATTTGATCTAAATTACTACATAAAATTAAATACAATAGAAAAATTAATATTTACCAAGGTAATAAATATTTATACTTTTCAAGTTAAATAGCCTTTTTTCTTTCTCAACTAATTGATTTGGTAAATAGGAAAAGTGATCTTTGTTGTTAATGAGAGTTAATATTCATCTTGGATTATGTAATTTAGCTATCAATCTATCACGTTTCTAGCTTAATTAGATGTAATTATATACTATTAATATTTAATACAAGATAAATTTAAGCATTCACAGTAGGAATGTTTAGGTATACATATGGTCACAAAACCTTTATATAAAATAGGTTTCAAACACATTTTATCAAACACAATTGCAAAAAAAAAAAAAAAAAAAAAAAAAAAAAAAAAATTCAGAAATTGATTTGTGATTAAAACAATAGAAGTGACTCCTATTTTGGAACTTTTGAAATGAAAGTTCGTCTTGTGCATCTGTACGATATCCCCTCATTCAATAGATAAGAAATATTTAGCATGGAATGCATTTTCCATGATTCAGAGGCAATTCCAATTTTCCACCATTACTTTGACTTTTTTAATATTTAATCATGTTTCAGGAAAATATTAATTTGTTAAATTTTAAATACTTTAGGAACACATGATTGAAGCAACAATTCTAAGAAATTTAATTCAAACATTCAAGCACCAGCTAATAGAAGGTCAAATTTATGGATTGAAAAACTTCAAATTAGTTTTCAATAGTAATAATAGGGTCTATATGGTGACAAACCCAAATTAATAGTATTCATATAATATTAATTATATATATATATATATATATATGTACAAATTAAAAATCTGTATTAAGGATGATACTGGTTTCATTCGGCTTCTACTTTGGGACAAAGAATGTTCTCAAGTACTAGGAAAAACTACTTTTGAGTTAGATGAAAGTTCAAAAATGGTATAAATAAAGCAAATTGAAGTTATAAGTTTATGAAATTCATTTAATAATTATAAAGTACTTATGATTACAACCAACTACCAATAACCCAATGCAACAAATTGAGGAATCATTGATGGACAAGAAGTTTTATTTCAAGATCCATATGAAGTCTGAGCAGAATGCCACGTTTGGTGGGGCGTATACTGCCACTAAGATCTCAGTAGATATTAAATCTATCCCACCAAATAATAAGAGTCAGGTTGCAACCATTATATTTATATTATAAATTTTGAAGATCATTTTTTATATATTAAACCAATTAGTTCCTATAAATTATTTAAACGTTACAACTTCTTTGTAGAAATCTATATCATTATCTAAAGTTGGAGGTGTTGCTCTAACGGAAACTCCGTCAAGTAAGGAAAAAAACAATTGTTAGTGCAGACAATGATTGTACGGAAACGTCTGCTACAACAGAAACATCAACAAGTGCATCAATTGAAGATGAGTGTTTTGAAGATGGGAGGTCAAAAGATGTCTGAGTGACACATTCTCGATAATCCAAACATGAAAGAAGAGAAATATAAACATTAAAAAAAAAGGATTAGAATTTGTTATTTGAAGGTGATACGCACGGTTCATGTTTCTTTTAGACAAACTAATTTTATGTTGTAGTTGTTAGACTCCAAATAACTAAACGTTGAACATTAATAAATTATTTGTGATTTTTATCAACACTCATTTTATTTGTGATTATACATTACATATAAATAATTAAGGGTATATTATAAGAAGGGTTATAAATTAATTAAATCGAGTCGAATATCATTGTATTCAATTTATATTTGATTCGTAATTGAAATATTCGTTTTCGCTTTTATTTTGAATATTAAATCTTAGTATCAGATTCGAATATTCGATTCTTTTTTAGATTGAGATATATTATCAAAAGATAATATATACATATTTAAAATACTTGTATAAGATAATGTCTAGATATTAACAAATCCTAATTAATTATATGCATTAAAAGATTTAAGATTAAATAATATATATGCATATGTATTCTAATATTTTCTTAATTAGTTTATATATATATATATATATATATATATATTGTATTATTCAAGGACTAAAATCTTAATGTATTTTATTAGTATATTATATTTATGATATTTTATGTATTAATTATGTTTAATGTTTAATTTGATATTTGTGGATGTTGAATCAAATATCATAATTTCATATTTATATTTTAATAATAATCGAATCAAATTGAATATCTATATTTTATGTATATTTTGTTTGGTTTGTTGACATGTTACGTAAAAATCAATGAAATTCACCGTTAATTTCAAATTGATTCAATAACAGATAAATGTGATTATTCTTCAACAAAATCTGTAATTATACAACCAATCTAAAAACTTTCTAAATATCAAAAGTGATAAATGATCTATATATGATCCTTTTTTGCTATGTTCTAGACTTCTAGCTGTGTATCAAAAGGAATGCAAGCTATACACACTCTATTTATATGTAAAGTTAATAAGAAAAAAGATGAAGCTGCAAGTATTGAAAAGAAAGCTCCACCCGCATCTTCACTGGGTTTGTTGCTCTTCTAGATAAGATTATCCTAGAATCACCATCTGAATCTTCGGGATGCTTCTCAAGGGAGGAGCTAATTGACACTCTGCAGAGAATTCTCGCCTCAAAGTTCTGTTTATTAATCTTTGCATTGCATATACAAATTCATGCTCAGATACAAATATATTTGTTTAGCGATTGAACTAGATTTACATCTTTATATTGACTTTTGCTTTTTGTCCCTCAAACTTTAGATTTGTAAATTGTGTAATAAGCATCATCCCTCTAAGTTGTCTTATCCGTATACCATGTGCGATAGCTCTAGAATGTCGAGACTGCTTGGCATTATGTACACATGCATTAGAAAATTTATTTAATCTTTTTGTTTAGATGGACATGCAGACATGATAGCAGAACGTAGCAAATGTATGACTAATGGGGACGATGTAATTTTTTTACATGTAATTTGGCAATAAATGGATAGAATACCAATCATCGTCGCGCAGGTGAATGAAATAATAGAATAACATGGCCCAACACATTCATTAAATATGTTATTTGCGATGAAATCATGTTGTTTCTTGATTTTCTTGGTTTGAATTGAGTTTTATTAACCCAAATTACAAATAATAAGTTATGTTTATTCTCAAAAGATCAAGATAGTGGTGTTAAAACGGTTCGTGTTTATGTCACATATTTCTGAGCTACTTCTTCAAATTTTAATTGTGTCTCTTACTGTTACTCAATAATGATTTACCAAGTCTTTATACATTTGTTCGCAGAAAACCTTACATCGAATTTAGTGAAGCAAATGCCTTCAATAAAGCTCTTGAGCTACATGGATCTCAATTGAGAGAGATTACCTACTTTATGAGAAGACTATGAGTGTTACTGCTGGGGGTGATACAGGTTAACAATGTTTAGATATTAGTGATAAGCAATAGCCTATGTAATTATGAATATTCGAAAATATGATACATTACTAGAAATAAAGATGGAAGATATTGGTATGAATGTATACATTTTGTAGCATTAATTATTTAAAACTCTATGAATTTGTTAGTCTTAAATACTAAAATAATATTTAGATTTCTCCATGACAACTTGAGTAAGGTAGTCATTTGGATCATGGAGTGTCTTCATGGAATGTCTCCAGCTTTTGAAACAAATACATAATTTATAAGAATCAATTGAAGTAGTAATTCTCTGATGGGCTCGAGGAAACACGAGCAGCCGACTAATCTTTTGCCACTTTTTTTTTTCCATGATGTGAAAAAAAACTTTTATTCACCAAAATACCGTGCTTATAGCTGTTTAGCGTCACCTAATTTAAATTTTATTACACAAAAAAAAGATGCTTAAGGAGTATATTGTACATTTTTCACCCAATCTTTGAGAAACATGATTCAAAATCTTGAATATTACTACATACTCCATTTAGTATTTTGTGTTTTAATAATATATACGACTTGAATAATACTACGTATTCCATTTAGTAGTTTGTGTTTTAATAATATATATGACTTGAATATTACTTCGTATCCCACTTAGTAGTTTGTGTTTTAATAATATGATATATGATATTTAATAATATGATATATGATATGATATTACTATTTAAAGTAGTATTAACTATTGTATCATAAAAGTATAATAATTTTCCGTACGGAGTACGGGGATATCCTAGTTCATAATAGAATTGAATCAAGCTTCATATCTTTTTTACCAGCTGTTGCTGGGTTGTATCCGCTGGAATTTTACGGACTTCCTCCAACCACGCAATCTCAATCGATGGTTTCCTACATCCTTCATCAGCAATCAACATAACCTTCATTCGTTTCCTACCTGAGGTGTACAGTTATGAATCTTGATTTTGATACGAAATGAACAAAGTATAGAAGATGTTTTGGGCATTCGATGTTTTGGACCCTTATGCTCTTCGTCCCCTGCTCGTTTTCAGTCCATCTTTTGATGAACCAATTTTTCGAATTCTGGCTCCTTTTGATTTGGACAATCAGAGCAGATCCTGTTCATCCGTTGTCCATAGTGGGCCATGTTACAATATTTTCGATGAATCTCTCCCATAGCAGAGTTCTCTTCTTTTCAAATAATCTTTTGCAAATCCGTAATCATGGTGTTTAACATGAATGATCCATTTATTGAATTTTGAAAATATGTGAATGGAAACTTAACCTTGTCCATCGATTTGAGACAGACCCATAGACCCCAAGCTCGCCTTGTAGTAATTTGGTCTTCAGTGGACGTGGCGATTAGTGGAATCTCTCTTGAGGGTGCCTTAATATTTTCCAAGGCACTTGCAGCCGGTTTACGAAGCCCAATATAATGAAATGCTTCATGATTTCCTTTTCCTGTGGGTTTTGGGGCTGCAATAATAAAGTATAACTCAAGAATATCTCCTCGACTGAGTTGTTCATTATTAGCCCAGTTCTCATATATCGCCTCTTGTATCCACTAAGGTAGACACTCGATTTCAAGAAAGGTGGTTGTAGTTGTATAAGAGGCTAATGCCTCAAATTCATACCACTGCTTCACGTTATGTGGATTAACCCCTAGCAACATCCATAATCGAGGGTTCAGGGTTCAGGTTCTTGAGATGTTAATTCCCTTCCTTGTTTGGAGCTTTTCCCAAGTGGTCTGATAGACCTGTCATGGAATTTCAACCTTGTTATTGTTAACCTTAGATGTACCCGTCATGGGCCCAAGGCTAATCTCTTCCTATTTAATTCCCGAGGCATCGGGTTGGCATGATGAATCAGGATGACACTCATGGTCATCAGTCTCCTTGTGTGCAGGTTCCTCTGATATAGTCACTAACTTAGAGCTTACGCTAGGGGTGCTTGAATCCCCTTCTACAGGTATAAAGTTCTGTTGGGTTATGAGTCAGTGATTGATTAGATCATCACTTAGAGGGTACTTTGATTTATCATTGGTAGTTCATGTATTATTGCTTATTTCGATAATGGGGGAAATCATAGTGATTTATTGCTATGGAATTGAAGATCCCAAAACCTGTCTTGTACCCTTAGTGTGTTGTCCTTCCGACTAGATGATGTAATAGGCTAGACTGTTTTTATTTTCGTTATCTGTTTTTGTCTAAGTCCTGTAAGGGGTATTTGTTGGTCTGAACTTCAGTAGGAAGTTTGTTGGGTGATGATTCTATCCTCAGCAGTGTCACATATAGTGGGAAATGATTCAGTCTTCTATGCTGACATATACTCAGTAGCCTTGTGCTCTGAACTAGTCTGAAGATTTGAAGATCCCAAAACCCTATATTGATTGGTGAACCTTTACTTTGTAATCTATTTTTTGTCTCTGAGGTTTCAGACTCAGCAGACCCTCTGCTCTGGTTCAGACATTCAGTAGCTTATTAACCTAAGCACCAGAAGTAGAAGACTCAGTAACACTGGACTCAGCGGGAGCAAGATATCTTGAATAGAGCAGTGGAACTGAACTCAGCAGGAGTAGTTCACGCGTACTCGGAGCGATCCCCGTAGAACCAACTCAGCAGTAGTTTACTACTGTATCAGAGATCAGACTCAGCAACGGCCGGATAGTCTTCTGTACTATCAGATCTTTTGAAAAACAATCAGTATAGTCAAATACGAGGATAAGAGAAGTCAGCTTCAGATCTCCTCGAAGTCTGTTCCATCTCAACCACTTTCTAAACCTCGACCAATGACAAGCAGACACCTATCCTACACCTACTAAAGCTGCAAGTCAACAACTTTCCGAAAAAGGAGGGAAAGGACACTGCCACTCTACTTCAAAAGAGTCGTTAGCTACCCAAAAGAGAGAGATAAAGGATCATCGTCTCCAACGGATCTTTCCTAGTCTCTTCTCTATAAATAGAGGGATAAATCGATATTTGAAGTACGAGAACTCACCCAAAAAGACGAGAACGAAAAACTAGAACACACAAGAACTCAGAGCATTCAAACGAGCTAATCTGAAAAGCCTAAGTCTTCCGCAAGAAGCTCGAAGAATCTATCTCCGGCGAAAGACTTCATTCTAAGCTCTTAGGGAACCAAGCTGAACCGATCGATACAGCCTCTAGTATCCAAACGACGTTACACGAACCCAAAGCTATACTTAGCTGTTCGTCGTTCTAGAAGCAAATTTCTCGTTCCCTATCCCTCTAAACTAAGCTCAATAGAATATATCCATAGCTTAGACGAAGGAGTTCATCTTTGAACTAATCCTTATTGTAAAAGGACTCCTTCACAGTTGGAGAGTTTTTCAAACATTAAGTTTGATAACCTTGTAAACTCAGACTTGCTCAGTATAAATTCCAAGACCCGGTTCTGTCCAGCGTACAAGCCGACTGAGACTACCTCAGTATAATAAATAGCTTCCTGATCTTTCGGGATAGTGGACGTATGATTTTTATGTCCGAACCACTTTAAAAATCTCTGTGTCTCGTATTTGTGTTCTCTTTACTGTTGCATTGATTTACTATTTACACTGAAAACTATCTTCTTAAATCATTCAACTGAGTTTCAGCAAACTTAAGAGATTGCACTAATCAACTGAAACTGTTTTATTAAAAACGCTTTTCAACTCAACTGAATTGGGCCTACACTATTCCGCACCACTGAACTTTATCTGAAAGATACTAAATTCTGACACTCAGTCAGCTAGCAGGTCTCAATAGAGCCAGTCACTCTGGCAACACGATTCAGAACAGCTATCTGGTCTGCTGAATTCATTCAGTACGATATCATCCTAAAAAGGACTGTTCGTGTTTAAGTTGAGAAAATCGGTTCAGGTGTATTCACCCCCCCCTCTACACCTGAACGTGCTCTCGGGACCAACAATTGGTATCAGAGCAGGAGTTCTATAAGACTCTTGTTATTCTGAAACTGGTCTACTTGAACGGATCCGAAAAATATTTTCACTGCATATCATTCTTCATTCATATCATTATCAAATATGTCTGATATGTCAGGTATAAGGATGGTACCCATGTTCTCAGTGGAGAATTATGGAGTATGGCGGGTCAGAATGGAGGCTCATCTGACCTCCCTCCACGACAGCATGACAGAAGTTCTTGAGGAAGGACCTATCGTTCCTATGATCGATAATGTCATAGCTTAGGATCCAACAGCCGGAGGAGGAATGGTGACCGGGAAGAAGATTCCCAAGGATAGAAGTCTCTTCACCCTAGAGGAGAAGAAACTTCATAACTTAGACCGCGTCGCCAGAAACGCCATACTGACCACCTTAAGCGATTCCTATCTCGGGAGAGTTCGGGGAATGCAAGATCGCAAAAGAACTGCGGGATGCTCTAGCGCTACCGAGTCGGGGGACTCGAGAAGATCAAAGCCAATAAACTTTTGTCCGGAACTCCAAAAGCTGGGAGAGACCTGTCACTCATGCCGGTGACACCATTGAAGATCTCATCGTCGATTTACGAATCTGATGAACTCTATCAATGGGCTGGGAAAGACATTCTCCAACCGAGAGATGAATCTCAAAATATTGAGGGCACTGCCAGACGGTCATTGGACTCCTTTTGCTACACTATTACGACATTCTGATTTAGATATTGTTACACCTGACCATATCTTTTCAGAACTTCAAGCAGAGGAATTCGAGTTTGACACTCCTCAAAGGAAACAACGGGCTGAAGCTGACACTAAAATCGATCATGCCTTCAAAGCATCTGTCAGCACAGCATCTCCAGCGTCGAGCAAGGCTGAACCTTCACTTACTGACATACAAGAAGGAAGTCTAGCCAAGAAGTACGCACTACTTGCTGTAAAATATCAGATGGAGAAGGAGAGGCGTAGAAAAGTGACTAAAGCCTACAGAGAATCAAAAGGTAAGTCTGAATACACGCCAAAGCACAGTCCTGACTCACATACTTCTGAATGCAGGAAAAAGGATGACTCACCACCTACTATAACTGCAAAAATCCTGGACATTATCAACATGACTGTCCTGAGCTCAGTACTGTTGAACGAGCAGCACGTAAAGCAAGAAGGGAGAAGTTCATCAAGAAAAGACAAGCATACATTTATGGTGAACTCTCAGACGACTCAGAAGAAGTCGATTCCTTCATGGATTCATCTGACGATGAAGCAGCTTTCATGGCCCTAGAGCTTGAAGCTGAAGAAACTGCTGAAAAGTGTCTCATGGCAGGAGAAGAGGATGAGGTAAACTCTCATGAACCATTTAACTCCCCTTCACACTGCACACACGACACTCTTTCAGGAGCATACGAGAATCTGGATGTAGCTACTGCATACGAAGAACTTCTAGACGAACAGATTCAGATGAGTTTGCAGCTCAGTAAGACTCTTCAGGAGTTGGATACCCTGAAAATGGAGAATCAGAGACTTTCACAGAAAAGTCAGGCTATTACTGAGTCAGAAGGACTTGTGTTGAGACTCAGGGAGGAGATAAACTCTCTGATGGCCAAGTCTCAGCATCAAGAAGATCGGATCTCAGTTCTGACCAATAACTTAACTCAGAAAGATACTGAACTCAGTCTCCTGAAACAAGAACTGTCAGGACTTCAGAACAAGCATGATACACTGAAGAAAAGTCACGATGTCTGGAGAAACCTGATGACTGAGCGGTACATGGGAGCTGAAAAGAAGCTAGAGGCTATGCTAGCAAGCAACAAGCCCAAGCAAGCATTGTAAGGAAGGACTTGGATTCAGCCAGGGTACTTCCTCATCTGCCCCAATACACTCAGAAGACCGACTTGCTGATAGGTTTGTTCGAGGGGAAACCATCAATGCAGATATACCGAATCCCCTAGCCAAGAACAAGCTAAAGATGAAGGCACCTCATCCTACATATCAGCACACTGACAAAAAGATCAGCACCAAATCATCCCAGTTCAGTCAAGGGGGAACCACCAAATCAAAATGGGCTGATCAGTATGGACCTCCTCAGCTGACACATCCAACTCAGTATGGGTCATATTATTATGATCCTATAGTCAGGAGAGGATCCAAAAGTCGGAAGAAGAAGAAGAAAGCCGCACAAAAGGCAAAGGTCGGCGATCCCAACCACTCGGAAGATCGGGACTCCCCGAACCCGAAAAGCCTAAGAAGTCGGCGATGACAGTCCGGTGGTCAAATATGTTGACTTCAAGTGGAAAGAAAGCCGTCCGAGACCACTAGGATCGTAAGACGGATATGGGTTACCAAAACTAACATCTAAGGACCCAAAATCAAAAAATAAAGGGTACCTAAATATAATTCTTTTTGCGGAGTGCACAAAGATCCTTGGTATGTGGACGACGGATGCTCACGACACATGACATACCAAAAGAACTTGCTAAAGAATTATATCATGAAGAAGGACCCGGATTGAGTTTGGAGACAATGCTAAAGGCTACACCGGAGGCTATAGAACACTCGGCATTGGAGCCGCCAAAGTTCCAAGAGTATCATATGTTGAAGGACTTCAAGATAACCTTCTCTCGTTAGTCAATTCCGTGATAACTCGAATAGAGTGATATTTGACGCCGGTTTTACGTGATGTTATTGATAAATCCACAGGGAAAACAGTGTTATCAGGTTCGCGTAAGAAGAATATATATGTAGCTGACTGGAACTCAGCTGAACCTGAAGCTTGTTTGTTGGCGAAGAATGACAACCGAACGGGGTGGCTGTGGCACAGAAGACTCAGTCATCTCAACTTCAAAACGCTCAACAAATTAGCAAGAAACACTCTAGCAAGAGGACTGCCAAATGAAGTATTCAGCAAAGACACTCATTGTGAAGCATGCCTGAAGAAAAAGCAAACAAGGAATCAAAATCCACCTATTCCATCTCCTTCCACTGATGGAATCCTTCAGCTGCTACATATGGATTTGTTCGGTCCAGTCTCTCCAGTGACGATCAGAGGCAAGAAATATGCCTTAGTGGTTATTGATGACTACTCGCGCTATACTTGGGTCATATTCATTGCCAACAAGTCTGACGTCAAAACAGAGTTACCAACGCTTCTGAAAAGGCTCAGTGTCGAGAAGAACACTAAGATTGTCAAAATCCGTTCTGATAGAGGAACTGAGTTCCTTAATTTCATGGTGGAGGAGTTCTGCAAAGCAGAAGGAATAAAGCATGAGACATCAGCTGCACGCACACCTCAGCAGAATGGAGTAGCTGAATGAAAGAACAGAACACTCAAAGAAGCAGCAAGAACTCTACTCGCAGACTCAGGACTCCCAACCAAATTCTGGGCAGAAGCTACTGACACTGCATGTTACACTCAGAACCGATCTCTACTGACAAAGCAGCATAAGAGGACACCATATGAACTATGGAACGGCAGGAAACCTTCTCTATCTTATTTCAATATTTTTGGATCGAACCCTTTGCATGGAGGAAAGCCCTCATGTTGTTTTTAATGAGTTTGCTACTGAAGACAGGAGTAATAACTCTAACTCTGAATCTGAGGACATCAGTAAGCAGCTACAGGATCTAAGCTTAAAAGACAAAGTCGAAAAGATCCAGCTATGTTGGGATGATGATTCAAATGAGGAAACTATAGATAAATCTACTGAATCTCAACCAGCAGTAGAAGTAGCTGAGCCGATTGACTCTCCTGAACAGAGTCAATCCCAGGTAACTCAGGTCGATGAAGAAACCCCAGAGGTAACTGAGACCACTACTGAGAATAACAACTCAGGGGGAACAACTAATGTTCCTGAGCTAAATGCCCCTGTACCTGGTGACTCAGTAGATCACACTCTCATTACTGAAATGCTTCAATCTCAGAATAGTACAACTGAAATGCCTAACTCACCTACTATCTGTGTTGAACAAATTTCAGATGAAGAGCTGAAACATCGTAGATCGTGGCTGGATGCTCACACTTCTGATCTGATTATCGGAGATCCTTCAACAAGAATAAAGACAAGATCCAGATTCTGTCAGGGAGAAAGCGCCTTATATTCCTGCTTCTTGTCTGCTGACGAACCTCAGACAATTGAGGACGCCTCGAACGATCTTGGACCGGATCATAGCCATGCAGGAGGAGCTGAATCAGTTCACGAGAAACGAAGTTTGGGAGCTTGTTGATAGACCCCGGCATCAACATATGATTGTAACAAAATGGGTCTTCAAGAACAAGCGAGACGAAAACAACGTCATAGTAAGGAATAAAGCAAGACTCGTGGCAAAAGGCTACTGTCAACCTGAAGGGATAGATTTTGACGAAACATTCGCTCCAGTTGCAAGATTGGAGGCAATCAGACTATTCCTACAAATCAAAAATTCAGAGTTTATCAAATGGATGTGAAGTCTGCTTTCCTGAACAGCGTACTGAAAGAAGAAGTCTATGTAGAACAACCGCCCGGCTTTCAGCAGGGACATCAAATTTACAGACTCAAAAAGGCTCTGTATGGGTTAAAACAAGCACCCAGGGCTTGGTATGATACCCTATCTGAGTTTCTTCTTCAGAAAGGTTTTCAGAAAGGCACAGTTGACCGCACTCTATTCAGCATTCGACTGGAAGATGACCTATTACTCGTGCAGATCTACGTAGATGACATTATCTTCGGATCAAAGAACATCATCATGTGTCAACAATTCGAGAGAATGATGAAGGATAAATTCGAGATGTTAATGATGGGAGAAATGAACTATTTCCTCGGTTTCCAAGTCAAATAATCTGAGAAGGGAACGTTTATTAATCAAGGCAAATACACTCGAGACCTCATCAAAAGATTCGGTTGCACATCCGGCAAACCTATCAAGATCCCGATGAACACGAACATGAAGATTGATCTTGATAAAGAGGGAGTATCAGTAGACCAAACTGAATTTCGTGCTATAATTGGTTCTTTATTATATTTAACAGCTACTCGTCCTGACATAACTTATGCTATAGGTTTCTGTGCTCGATTTCAGGCGAATCCCAAGCAGAGTCATATGGACTCAGCAAAGAAGATTCTCCGCTATCTCAGAGGAACACCTGACATGGGTTTATGGTATCCAACTGATGATAATATAGAACTAACTGGTTATTCTGATGCTGATTATGCAGGGTGTAGAATCGATCGAAAATCAACTTCAGGAACGTGTCAGTTCCTTGGCAGTAAGCTAATCTCATGTTTCTCAAAGAAGCAGCACTCAGTAGCCACATGAACTACTGAAGCTGAATATATGGCTGTCGAAAGTTGCTGCGCCCAAATCCTTTGGCTGAGACAGCAGCTACGCGACTATAACGTCATTCAGAATGAAGTGTCGATCTTCTGTGACAGTACCAGTGCCATTGCAATCACTCAGAACCCTGTACTTCACACAAGATGCAAGCACGTGGACATCAGACACCACTTCATTCGTGACCATGTCGAAAAGAAGGATATCAGGATGGAAAAGATCCATACTGACCGTCAAAGGGCTGATATACTGACCAAGCCTCTAGGCGAAGCGATTCGGAGAACTTTCGGTAGAGCTAGGTCTGGCTGGACCCTTCCCGACTCCGGTCATTAAGAGGATTCGGGAGAGGAGCATTCGGAAGATGGGGGAATGTTCACTCTCAATATTGAGTAAAATCAATACAAAGAGACTCAGCAACCTTGTACACGAGGTATCAGTTGACTACAATGTTCAGCTGACAGGTTTGCGTATCTCTACTCAGTAGTAGCCAATGGAACAGTACTATGCATCTATGACTCAGATTCACATCAGTTTCAGCATCGTATTTAATGCCTTATAAAATGTCATTTAATATTAATGGTTTACATTTAATGCACGACATTCTATGTATAAGCATGCTGAACTCTGCCACGTATTTAATGCATATCATATCATAGTTACTCCTTAGGCTAGTTACAACTGACTTTTGACTTAGGCCGCAAACTGATCATTACCTATTATATAAAATTCAATCTTGACCGTCCATCTCAAAAAGAGCGTTTAAACTGAACCATCGATAGATTAACTATTTATCTTCTCCAAAATATATATGCGTTCAAATCTTGAAACCGCCATTCGCAAATCTGATCAAATCTTTTCTATCAAAAATAAAATAAAATTTTGAGATCTTTTCCTTGCAACCCTACTTGCAAATCTTTTCATATCTTCAAAATCCTCAAAGTTTTTTTTAAGAGGTATGGTATCATATCTTTCAAGCAATAATCATTCAGCATCTCTATATTCTTATATTATATCCTCTCGATACTGATAAACTTGCTTGTTAGGAAATGAGGTAATAGCTCCTACGAATATGCAAGAAATTCTGGAGAAAGACCATGTCTGGTGCGAGCCTGTCATGGAGTTTGATGCCTGCGATCTGGAGTTCATGGATGAGATCTTCGAAGCTCTCCGCATAACCGGTCTTGAAGGTTTTCTGACGAGGAAGCCCACCTTCTTCCTCCCGCGTCAAGTGGCTGAGATCTATCTGAACTCAGACTCAGTAGAAGGAGATATACAAGGCAGATTCATCACCTACCTCCTACGCGATGCCGCTCCAAACTACTCAGAGGTGAAGCGGATGTCGACCAGAGAAGCTCTTAAAAGGAGTTTTGACTTGCCAAGCGAAGGACTCTCAACCGTTGGGTATCATGACGATCAGATGGATGACTACCTATCCATTTTCTGCGGGAAGTCTTCAAAGCTGCGTTCCCAAAGAACACCATGTTGCCTCAGTATAGGGCCTTAGCCTATATTGTGACTCAACTCCTGACAAGTCAAGCAGGATCCTTTGATCAAGTGTCCAGACCAAAGCTGCAACTAATGATGGCTATGTATGACAGGGCCAAGATCAACTGGACAGAGTTCTTCCTCAGAGAATTTATGATGCAGTCAGCAAAATTCGACAAAGCATCAAATAGGCTGAGCGCCAAAGGAAAACTCCTATACGGACTGAAGATCTCCGTCATGATCGAGGATTATTGCAAGTCTGAACCACTCACCTTAGCAGATAAGCAGTACTTCAATGTGAAGAAGATGAGGTTTCAGAATAGGGGCGACGGCCCTTCGGCGAATCGGCTCGGGGCTGCCGTCTCCAAGAGTTCTCCTCAGAAGACCACTCCTCAGAAGAAGAGATCTTTACCACAAACTTCGCCGAAGGCACCAACCAAAAGACTGAAGAAGCTCAGTGAGGTTGCGCCTACTGAGGGTGAACATGAACAAGAGACAACCGTCACTCAGCCTCTTCTATAGTTGAGTGATGAGACAGAGTCATCTGAGAAGACTCAGTCAGTGGAGAAAGTGGTCTCCACTGTGCGCGATGAAGCAGTGGACCAAGGGGTCCCAGCTGAAGATATCCAGGTCGAAGATGTTCAAGCCCTGGAGAGCCCCTTGGATGTTCCTACTCTCAGCAGTCACCTCTCTGCTGAGAAACAGGCGTCTCCTATAGCAATAGAGGAATCTGAGACAGCCTCAGAAGAAGAATCGACCGGGATGGAGGCTTCAGTTCTTCAATCCAGAGCATCCCGAGAGATTACAGAGCACATACCGGAGATCTCAGACCACAACGATTTAGTTCTCATTGCGAGACAGGCAAGATTCCACATGCTGCTCAGGTTCCAGGAATGTCACAACCTGCAACGTCTTATCACACATCATTCATGCAAACAACTTCACGAGGAGGAATTGAGATTGAGACAACAGATTGGCTACTCAGAGCCTGCTGATCTCGGCACCTTAGAAGATCTAAGGGCTGCCATGCTGGCAATGCTGAACGACCGTTAGCCAGCCTCAGCTCCACCTCCCTCTGATGGGTCTGACCCCGATGGTCAGGACCCGCCCAGTGATTCAGGCCCTGAGAAGCCTGATGAGGGAACTCAACTGGACAAGGATACTCCTACATCTACTGAACTTCAACTCACTGTCCTTGCTCCTGGGAAGTCGGCGGCTGGTACTTCGACTTCTGCAGAGCCTGCTCAGCTCTTGCTAGAATCGACGTTCGAAGTAGCGCCCAGCCCCAAAAGCCGACGATTAAAGACAGTGGCGAAGGCTCTCAGAAGCCAAGGTACTCAGAATAGGCTTCTTGCCCGAGCAGTCCACAAGACATGGCGACAGACTGCCCAGGCCACAAGCGCAGAGATTCAGGGACTAAGAACCACATTGTCAGAATCTCCTGTCCCTGACTTCTCCAATACCTTGACTAATGTGCTAGCCACTCAGAAAGCCGACTTCGAAGCTCAGCTCAGATTGATTCAGGAAGGCCAAGAGAAAATGCTTGAAAAATTCAAGGCCGCCCAAACATCCCATACTGAATCAATCAACACAATCTCTCAGGCCAGCGAGCTCAGACTCAACTCAATTCAGAAGGCCCTGGAAGAGACTATTGAACAAAAGCTGAACGAGTTCAAGGCCGCAGCCGATCAATCTCACAAGGAATACAAGCTTGAGATGATAAATGAGAAGAACGAGCTGCATGAGAAGCTGACCAAAATCCACTCCAAGTTAGATAAACTGTCAGCCTCATACTCAAGCCTGAACCAGAAGGTATCCGCTCAACCTCCTATCCTTGTTGCTGATGCCAAAAAGGGGGAAAATATGGCTAAGCATGGGAAAGCTGAAATCGCGAAATCAATTAAGGGGGAATCTAAGGAGCTGGTACTGAAGGGAAAAAGGTCAGTAGAAGGAACAAGTTCAGTCCCTACTGCACCTATTACAACTGGCGAGGCCCAGGGTGTCTCAGCTGCAGCTGCAGCATCAACTGAGACTGGCCCAAGCGGCTCGGACCCATAGAAGTAGCTACTCAGGCGACTCAGACTCCTCTTGATATTATCAAAGAAGTCGCCGAGTACGCTTATGAGGAGGACTCAGAAGAGAAAGAAGCTCCTCTTCCACCTCCTGTTACCGGCAAAGGCAAGAAAGTTCTTACACTCCCGACCCCTCCATCCAAGAAGAAAGGATCAAAGAGATACATTACTCCGGAGGAGGAGGCTCGAATAGCCACGAGATGAGAAGGCGGCTAGGGGAGTTAGCCGAAGCCGAAGCGGCCAACAAACCAAAAGCTAAGCCTGCCAAAGGTAAAACAAAGGCTCCAGCTCGCGGCGGCAAAAGACCATCTACTACAAGACTGCCTCCTAGGAAGCTCAAACTCAGCGATGAAGCTGACAGAAAAAAGGAGAAGCAACAACAACAGTCTACTGAGAAGCAGGGTACTTCAAAAGAAAAATCTACTACACCTGCTGACTCAAAATATGAGCCACCTCACAAGCCGTCCTATACTACTTCCGAAGCTCAAGATCGAGAGATGGAAGAAATTTGTGCTCAGCTTGACAGATATCTCTACAGAGGTGAAGAGGCTAGACAAATTGAAGCAGCCAGTGAAAGGATACATATGACAGATCTTGAAGCCCTCAGGCTGAGAACAGAAAAGGAAGCAAGTCAGAGGATCCCATCAAAGGCTGACATTCCCTACAGATACAGGAAATTCAGAAAGCCTACGGATCTGAAGACTTACGGATGGCCTAGAACCGACGAATGGATGCCGGTGGAATTCACGCAAAGATGGGAAGCGGCCGAAGATTGAGTTCATCAAAAGAAACTACTTCTGGAGTTTCTGGTCCGATAAGCGCAAGGCAGAAGCATATACTGAATATATAATGATTGCTGACTTAGACATGTACGCCAGATTGCAGAAAGTTGTAAAAGAAAATGTCGAGGTCAGAGTCTCACATCCTAGAATTCTGCCACCCCCACGAAGACTTGACGGATCCATTCATTTCGGCGTAATTGAGAAAGAAGTGAAGTACGGCTCGAAGCAAAATTCCTTGATGAAGATGAGCCGGCGGACTTTGCTCAAAAATGCGAAGCCGAGGAAGAATACTTATCGCATGTATGGAGTGCCCCTTCACGAAGACTCATCTCAAGAGTTCAAAGACGAGGATTAGGAAATTCATATGATTCCCACCTTACGTATTTCTTTTTTTTAGCCTAGCGAGAGATGTATGCATCTTGAACATTCTTCACTTTTATATGATATCTCTGTTTGGCTTTGACAATATCTTATTGTACGAATAGCCGTGTTCCTTTATGCTTAACACTCGGAATCACTAAAGTGATTCTTGACTCACACACTCACTTGTCGATTTACGTCGGTTTATTGCTTAGATAGACTCCGTTAGGATTGCTTGTACTTTGGGAAAATATTGTTAAAACAAGGAGAATATGCTTAGTCTCTATATATTCTAACTTTCGCCTCGATCCCTTCGGTAGTCTAGAACTTGAAGAACAACTCCACCGATCCTACTTGTAACATTGTAAGGAGCTCTGTTTCTGATAAGTTATAGTGTTAAGTTGCATAGATGTTGTTAGGTTTTGGCATCATCAAATAGGGGGAAATTGTTGGGTGATGATTCTATCCTCAGCAGTGTCACATATAATGGGAAATGATTCAGTCTTCTATGCTGATATATACACAGTAGCCTTGTGCTCTGAACTAGTCTGAAGATTTGAAGATCCCAAAACCCTATATTGATTGGTGAACCTTTACTTTGTAATCTGTTTTTTGTCTCTGAGGTTTCAGACTCAGCAGACCCTCTGCTCTGGTTCAGACATTCAGTAGCTTATTAACCTAAGCACCAGAAGTAGAAGACTCAGTAACACTGGACTCAGCAGGAGCAATATACTGAATAGAGTCAGTGGAACTGAACTCAGCAGGAGTAGTTCACTGTACTCAGAGCTGATCCCCAGTAGAACCAACTCAGCAGTAGTTCACTACTGTATCAGAGATCAGACTCAGCAACGGCCGGATAGTCTTCTGTACTATCAGATCTTTTGAAAAACAATCAGTATAGTCAAATACGAGGATAAGAGAAGTCAGCTTCAGATCTCCTCGAAGTCTGTTCCATCTCAACCACTTTCTAAACCTCGACCAATGACAAGCAGACACCTATCCTACACCTACTAAAGCTGCAAGTCAACAACTTTCCGGAAAAGGAGGGAAAGGACACTGCCACTCTACTTCAAAAGAGTCGTTAGCTACCCAAAAGAGAGAGATAAAGGATCATCGTCTCCAACGGATCTTTCCTAGTCTCTTCTCTATAAATAGAGGGATAAATCGATATTTGAAGTACGAGAACTCACCCAAAAAGACGAGAATGAAAAACTAGAACACACAAGAACTCAGAGCATTCAAACGAGCTAATCTGAAAAGCCTAAGTCTTCCGCAAGAAGCTCGAAGAATCTATCTCCGGCGAAAGACTTCATCCTAAGCTCTTAGGGAACCAAGCTGAACCGATCGATACAGCCTCTAGTATCCAAACGACGTTACACGAACCCAAAGCTATACTTAGCTGTTCGTCGTTCTAGAAGCAAATTTCTCGTTCCCTATCCCTCTAACCTAAGCTCAATAGAATATATCCATAGCTTAGACGAAGGAGTTCATCTTTGAACTAATCCTTATTGTAAAAGGACTCCTTCACGAGTTGGAGAGTTTTTCAAACACTAAGTTTGATAACCTTGTAACCGAGACTTGCTCGATATAAATTCCAAGACCCGGTTCTGTCCAGCGTACAAGCCGACTGAGACTACCTCAGTATAATAAATAGCTTCCTGATCTTTTGGGACAGTGGACGTAGGATTTTTGTGTCCTAACCACTTTAAAAATCTCAGTGTCTCGTATTTGTGTTCTCTTTACTGTTGCATTGATTTACTATTTATACTGAAAACTATCTTCTTAAATCATTCAACTGAGTTTCAGCAAACTTAAGAGATTGCACTAATCAACTAAAACTGTTTTATTAAAAACGCTTTTCAACTCAACTGAATTGGGCCTACACTATTCCGCACCACTGAACTCTATGTGAAAGATACTGAATTCTGACACTCAGTCAGCTAGCAGGTCTCAGTAGAGTCTGTCACTCTGCCAACACGATTCAGAACAACTATCTGGTCTGCTGAATTCATTCAGTACGACATCATCCTGAAAAGGACTGTTCGTGTTTAAGTTGAGAAAATCGGTTCAGGTGTATTCACCCCCCCTCTACACCTAAATGTGCTCTCAGGACCAATAAAGTTAAATTCTAGAACCCCACGTCATCAGTATGTAAGAGCTCGTGTTCTCAGGTCTCCAGCTGACCCTTATCAGTAGAAGATGTCACATCAGCTGACCTCCAGTAAAGAACACAGTATAGAGCTCAGTACCTTCAGAGTCACCAGCTGACTGCTCTTAGTAGAAGACCTTTTATCAGCCGACTCAGATGAAGAAGACAGTATGATCGTGCCAGATCTACTGTATCCGACAGGAAACAACGACCCGACTTTTAATGACATTCGAAAGTCAGCATATGATCATACGAGGATGAGTGAGAGTCAACTCAGATGAAGACTGATGTCTGGCAAGTCTCACCTACCACAAACCTCGACCAATGAGAAGCATCCAATGCCTTACCTGCTCTGCAACTAAAGCTGCTCTCATGTACAGTAACCAACCACTCTGCGACACTATTTTGAAACTTATGGCCGTTTTCCTTGGACGTTTGTGACACATGGCATCGTCTTCTCCAATGGATAAATGCCTGGGTCACGACTATAAATAGAGAAGTATTACCGAGCTCAACGCACAGGATATCAAAGGGAATACACACTCAAGCTTTAAAACTCTCTAGCGCATTCACGACGATCTAGCGAAGAACTTTCTTAGTTGAAAATCTTTAGTTCTTCTCTCTAGAGTTTCTTTAGATCCCTCTTCTCTATCTAAGCTCAACTGTTATATCCATAGCGTAGAACCTTCGAAGGAGTTCACTTTTTGTGACTGTTCATATTGTAAAAACTCTTTCATAGTTGGAGAAAATCCCCTCCCCTTCAAACTTCGGTTTGATTTGTAAAGTCGCTAAAGATTATAACTTAGAAGGGTCTGTCCAGCGCACAAATACCTTGCTGAGGCTTGCTCAGATTAATCAACAAGACCTCCTGTTCAGCAGGACCGTGGACGTAGGATCTTGCGTATCCAAACCACGTTAAAAATTGCTTGTGTTATTTACTGTTTTATTGCATTATTCTCAAACTGATTTGCAAACTCATACTTTGCATAAAATGTATTTAAAAGTGCACTAGCCAAAACTGATTTTGTTCGCGAAAACACGTTTTCAAATTGAGACGAAGTCTATCGGACCCTACACTTATCCGCACTAACTCTCTGCCTGAGGTTTTAATATTGACAAAAGTCAGTAGGACAAACTCATCAGTTGAGTCACTCTGACCCGCGATTAGAAGGTTACTATTTGACAATGTTCATCAGTTGCAACATACAACTCAGCTGTCCTTCGCGTTTGAGGAAAAAATTGTAATCAGGTGTATTCACCCCCCCCCCCTCTACACCTGATACTCGTCTTTGGACCAACAATTGGTATTAGAGCAATGGTGTTCTCATGACCATCATTTCTGAAACTACTGGTCTACTCGAACAGATACTGAAAACGTTTTTCACTGCATAAGCATCTCTTCATACTTCCTTATACTCTCATCTATAATGTTTAATATGTCAGGTATACGGATGGAGCCGATGTTCTCTGTAGAGAACTACACGGTATGACGCGTGAGAATGCAGGCACACCTTACATCGCTGCACGACAGCATGACAGATGTCCTTGAGACAGGACTCATCATTCCCATGATCGACAACGTTCAATGTGCCGTTGTGGGAGTTGTAGGAGCACAAACTGGTGCTAAGGTTGCTAAAGACAATTTTGCCTTCACGCCAGAAGAGAAGAAGTTGCACAACCTCGACCGAGTAGCGCGGAATGCAATCCTGATAACGCTCAGCGATTCACACCTCGAGAGGGTGCAAGACTGCAAAACGGCAAAAGAACTTTGGGATGCCCTGGCGGTACTGAGCCAAGGAACCCCGCAGATCAAAGAGAACAAGCTCGAGCTAGAGCTTCAAAAGTTTGACACCTTTGCCATGATGCCCAACGAAACCATTGACGAGCTTAGCGTCAGATTTACCAATCAGATCATTGTGATCAACGGGCTGGGGAGAATGTTCACCAACAAAGAGATGAACACCAAGATCTTGAGAGCGCTGCCTCGACTGAAGTGGCTTCCTTTTGCTACTCATTTACGTCACTCAGATCTTAACGCTTTAACTCCTGATGTTATCTTTTTAGAACTAAAGACGGAGGAGTTCGAGCACAGTCTACCCCAAAGATGCTCAAGTGCTCCAGCTGACACCCAAATAGACCATGCTTTCAAAGTAACAGTCATCAAATGCGGAGCCAACCCCATTTCTACCGACAAGCATGGGCGGCTCGGATGCTAAGTCCTCCGAGACTCCCGATACTGACCGCCTTGCGCTTATGGCTCTCAAATATCAAAGGGAGAAGGAGAGAGTCAGAAAGCTGAAGAAATATCACCGAGATTCTCCCTCATGTAAGAAAGATCATTGTAAAAGGGAAGAATCTAAACCATCTCATGATTGCAGGAACACAGAACCTGCTGCTAGTCCATCTAACAACTCAACTGGAAAAGGTGGCAGAGTGACTGTGTGCTACAACTGCAAGAAAGAAGAACATTTCCAGTGTGATTGTCCTGAGCTCTCAGCTGCTCAACGAGCTGAACGGCAGGCCAGACGCGAGAAATTTGCCCGAAGGAGGCAGGCCTACATTGCCGGAGAGCTATCCGATGACTTAATCGAGGAAGATACTTTCATGTATTCTTCTGAAGACGAAGCTGCATTTATTGCCGTTGAGGTCGGAGAAACATATCCTGAATCAACGACTGAATACTGTCTGATGGCCGGAGAAGAGGCTGAGGTAAATTCAAAACTTATTATAACCACCTCTTCACAGAGCACACACGACACGTGCTCAGCTACAGATGAACCTCTAGACGTGGTGCAAGCATATGGCGGTCTACTAGAGGAGCAGATTCAGTTAAGCAGAGAGTTCAGTAGAACTATTCAGAAACTGGAACAGGTAAAGGCTGAGAATCAGAGACTTTCTTCTGATTGTCAGGTCTCTACTGATTCATAAATTCTAGTTGCGAGACTGAAGGAAGAGATTGAATCTCTTATGACTAAGTCTCAGCTTCAAGAAACTCAGATATCAGTTTTGACTAAGGACAATTTTGAGAAAGATACTGAGATAGCCAGATTCAGTCAGAAGCTCGCAGAGGTTGAGAAGGAATATGAATCACTTCGGAAAAGTGATGAGGTTTGGCGAGAACTGACGACTGAACAGTACCTGGGAGCCAAAGAGAAGTTGGAAAGCATGCTCAGAGCTCAAAGGCCACCAGTCATGAAAGAAGGACTTGGCTACACTCATGAAGCTTCCACCTATACTTCAAAAGACTCAGAAATGCTGGCTGATAGGTTCGTCAGAGGGAAAGTTCAGATCTCTGAACCAACAACTCAGGTGAAGAACAAACAGAAGATGATTGCACCTCAGCCAAGCAACAAGAAGCAACTGACCAAAGGTTCTAGCCCCAGAACACCACGATCAAATTCAGGGGGAACTAAGAAGGTCAGGTGGCCAGAGCAGTATGGCGAGCCACTGTATGAGCACCCAACACAGTTTGGTTCGTACTATTATGAGCCCAGGGTCAGGAGGAGTACAAAGCCTCAGAAGAAGAAAGCTCCTGAACCCAAAACTTCCAGGAAGTTTAGGTCCAGTGGAGAAAAAGACTGACAAGGTTCAGAAAAATATGTCTGACACTCATAAGGCCGCAAGACAGATTTGGGTCATGAAATCACCGACAAACGCTTAAGGACCCAAACTGAACCAAAGGGTACCTAAAAATGTTATTTTTTGCAGGTGCATAAGGACCCTTGGATTGTGGAAAGCGGCTTCTTGCGACATACGACTTATTAAAAGAGTCTGCTGACCAATTACGTGCAAGAAGATGGTCCCAGAATTGAGTTTGGTGACAACTCTAAAGGCTATACAAGGGGATACGGAACACTGAACATTGGGACTGCTTCAGTTCCAAGAGTAACATATGTTGAAGGACTTCAACATAATCTCATTTCTGTCAGTCAATTCTGTGAGAATCTGAATAGAGTTATCTTTGACGCTGGTTTCTGTGATGTTGTTGACAAATCTACAGGGAAAACAGTGTTATCAGGTTCGCGGAAGAAGAACATCTACATTGCAAACTAGAACACCGCTGAACCTGAGGCTTGCTTACTTGCTCAAACAAAATCTAGTGATAAAACAGGATGGATGTGGCACAAGAGACTCAGTCACCTGAACTTCACGGCAATGAACAAGCTAGCTAAGAAATCTAAAGTCAGAGGACTTCCCAATGAAGCTTTTATCAAAGACAGAAATTGTGAAGCGTGTTTGAAGGGAAAACAGACAAAGAAAAGCAATCCACCAATTTCGCCACCTTCCACTGATGGAATCCTTCAATTACTCCACATGGACTTGTTTGGGCCAGTTTCTCCATTGACTATAAGAGGCAAGAAGTATGCCCTCATCGTTATTGATGATTATTCGAGATATACGTGGGTCATCTTCATAGCCAACAAATCCGATGTCAAGACTGAGCTGCCAATAATGCTGAAGAAACTCAGTGTGGAAAAAGACATCAAGATTCAAAGAATTCGCTCAGATAGAGGGACAAAATTCCTCAACTCAGTAGTTAAAGAGTACTGCGAGAAGGAGGGGATTCAACACAAGACTTCAGCAGCTCGCACCCCTCACCAGAACGGACTTGCTGAACGGAAGAACAAAACACTAAAAGAAGCAGCTAGAACGCTCCTAGCAGACTCTGGACTACCCTCAAAGTTCTGGGCTGATGCTACTGACACCACCTGCTACACTCAGAACCGCTCACTACTTACAAATCAGCACATGAAGACGCCATACGAACTGTGGAAAGGGAGAATTGCTTCTATTTCTCATTTTCATATTTTTGGCTGTCCTTGCTTTATCCACAATAATGGGAAGGATCAGTTAAAGGTATTTGATAGCAAATCTGATCAAGGAGTATTCTTAGGATACTCTCGAGTCAGTAAAGCCTTCAGGGTCTTTAACTACCGGACCCTTTGCATGGAGGAAAGCCCTCATGTTATTTTTGATGAGTTTGTTACTAAGAACAGGAAACCAAAGAAGACAAATCCTGAAGATGTCAGCAGAAAACTACAGGATCTCACACTACACGACAAAGCTGAGAAGATCCAGCATTGTTGGGATGATGAGTCAGACGATGAAGAAATTTAGACCCATCCCGCAAGCACTGTAGCGGACCTGCTTGATTCTACTTAACAGAATCAACACCAGGTAACAATGGTCGATGAGGAAGCCCCAGTGGTAACTGAGACCTCTACTGAGAATATAAACTCAGGGGGAACGACTAATGTTCCTGAGCTAAATGCCCCTAAACCTGGAAACTCAGTAGACCCTAACCTTCTTACTAAATTGCTTCAGTCATAGAATAGCACTACTGAAATTCCTAACACTCCTGTTGACTGTACAAAAGTAATCTCAGAAGAAGAAGCCAAACTCAGACGTTCGTGGCTAGACGCTCACTCTTCTGATCTAATCATTGGAGATCCATCAGCAGTAGTAAGGACAAGATCCAGATTAAGCCAAGGAGAAAGTTCTCTCTACTCCTGTTTCTTGTCTACTGAAGAACCTCAGACGATAGAGGATGCTCTTAACGATGCTGACTGGATCATTACCATGCAAGAAGAGCTGAACCAGTTCGTTCGAAACGAAGTTTGGGAGCTTGTTAACAGACCTAGACATCAGCACGTGATCGGCACTAAGTGGGTCTTCAAAAACAAGCGAGATGAAAACAACGTCATTAACAGAAATAAAGCTCAATTTGTTGCCAAGGGATACTGTCAAGCAGAGGGAATAGACTTTGACAAAACGTTCGCACCAGTCGCCAGATTGGAAGCTATTCGTCTGTTCCTAGCCTATACAACGCATCAGAGATTCAAAGTATATCAAATGGATGTTAAGTCGGCGTTTCTGAATGGCGTGCTGAAGGAAGAAGTCTACGTGGAACAATCACCTGAAGGAATATTCATCAACCAAGCCAAATATACTCGAGACCTCCTGAAAAGATTCGGCTGTGACTCAAGCAAGCTAGTCAAGATCCCCATGAACACTAATTTTAAAATCGATCTAGACAAAGAGGGAGCTTCTGTTAACTCTACTGATTATAGAATTATTGGTTCTTTATTATATTTAACAACAAGCAGACCTGACATAACTTATGCTGTTGGTGTATGTGCAAGATTTCAGGCGAATCCCAAGTGAAGTCATCTTGACTCAGCGAAGAAGATTCTGCGATACCTGAAGGGAACACCTGACGCAGGGCTATGGTATCCTGCTGATGATAATCTGATACTAACAGGTTATTCTGATGCTGATTATGCAGGATGCAGGATAGATCGAAAGTCAACTTTCAAAACATGTCAGTTCCTAGGCAGCAAGCTGATATCATGGTTTTCAAAGAAACAACATTCAGTAGCGACGTCCACTAATGAAGCTGAGTATATGGCTGCTGGAAGTTGTTGTGACTAGATCCTTTGGCTTCGACAACAGCTGCGAGATTATGGAATTACTCAAGATGAAGTGCCCATCTACTGCGACTCCACCAGTGCGATTGCAATAACTCAGAATCCAGTTCTTCATACGAGATGCAAGCACGTGGACATTCGACACCACTTCATCCGAGACCATGTCGAGAACAAGGATATCAGGATGGAAAAGATCCATACTGATAAGCAAAGGGCAGACATACTGACCAAACCGCTAGCTGAGAATTGATTCAGAGAACTATCAGTCGAGCTAGGTCTACTGGATCCTACTGACTCGACTCAGAAAGAAAATCCAGTACGACAGGTCAGAAGTCAGACTCAGTACTTTGATTCAGTAGGGTGAATCACACAGTACACAGTAAGGGGGAACATGGTACCATCAGTACCACGAAGATTCTCCTAAGTCGATTCGGTAACCAACTGTTCGTAAAAGTTCAGCTGAAGAGGTTTGCGTATTTAGATTCTTTAATATTCTCATAAGCATGCTCGCATTTAATAACTCAGTAGTTTGCATTCAGTGGCATGACTTGCATTTATTTCCCGCCATAAATTTTTAAGGATTAAGTCAGTAGAAATCGTTCTCATTTAAAATGCTTTATCCTTTAATGCTGCCTGCAACGCATTTAATGCATGTCTTCTCACCTTACTCTAACTGCGCATATCTTACGTGGGTCTAGTTTAGAGGCGGCTAAGTAATCATTCCTTTTATAAAATCAAATTTGAGCCGTCCCAGAAAAGAGCGATTTTATACTGACCGTCCGATCTAAAAACCCTTGATATTCAAATCTTACAAAATCTTACCCTTTTCTCTCTAAAAACACTTTTTCGCCATTTACGCATCTTAGAGCTTCCGATCATCTCTGTCTAACTGCATTCCGTTGAATGCTTTCATCCTTCTTAAGTTCTTCGATTACGGTAAATTTCCTATCTATCTGCAATCTCGAACTAACTTACTCTATTTTCGAGTGCTAACTCTCTTTTTGCAGATTCCTGTTACAATGGCGACCGTTTCGACCCCATCCAACATCAAGGTGATTATTCTTTCCCACGTTCAATTCGAACCCACGATGGCGTTCCACCAGGCGGAACTTCCTTATATGGAGCCGGTTTTCTCCGCTCTCGAAGCGTCCGGCTTGAAGCTTCTGTTAACGAAGCATCCGAAGGCGTACCTACCTCGGCAGGTGGCCGAGTTTTTCTTCAACATGCGTTCTGTGGAGGATACAGATGCAGAGGTAACCATGATAGGTTACATGAGGGAGGTTGCGCCCCATAAGTGGAAAGCGAGTCGCGCAGATATCAGCGTGATGGAGGCTATGAAGTCCGCATTTGAGTTGTCGGACTCAGGGATTTCTCCAGTAGGTTACAAGGAGACCAAGCTCAATAATTATGTCCGTCGTTTCTGCAGACACGGCGATATCTCCTTTAAATCCGCCTTACCGAAGAACCAACTCCTTCCGGAGTACAGGGGGCTCGCCTACATCGTCATTCATATCCTGACGAGCGCCGCCGGTTCATTTGATCAGTTGTCCAAACCTCGACTCCAAATCATGATGGCCATAGTCGATGGAGTTCAGGTGAACTGGGCAAAGTTCCTTTTGGCTGAGCTGAAGGCTCAGGCACACAAGTTTGCGTCCATAGAGTCAGGAGAGAGAAGACTCATTAGTGTGGGCAAGCTGTTGTACGGGACGAAGGTGTCCATTATAATTGAGGATTCCGTGATGAATCACGCCTCATTCGCTGACTCAAAATATTTCGACCGCAAGCTAAAAAAGTTCAAGACAAAATCAGCGGCCGAAAAGTCTATCGGACGTGGAGCTACTGAGCTCAAGCGATCATCTACTGATCTGCCTCCATGTGCCGATCAGCCGAAGAGAAAGAAGCTATCCAAGGCTGGAGCTTCTAAGGCTGCCTCCAAGCCTGCTTCCCTTCCACCCCCTCAGGAGGAAGAATTGCCTTGGACGCCGATATCGGCATAGGGTGCCACCTTGAAGGACAAGGTACGGCGGGTCGATGCGAGGAGACTCAGCTGGAAGAAGCTGATGAGCCGACTGCTGAGGTCTCTTCAGAACAATCGTTGACCGTTCAGATGAACCGTCTCCGTGCTATGGGAGAGGTTGCTGAACACATTCCTGAGATTTCCCAGCATCAGGACTTGGTCGACATAGCGATCAGGGCAAGGACACAAATGATGCTGCATTTCCTTAATTGGGATATTCTCGCAGATCTTATCCAGCAGCACTCTGCGTTGTCCTTACCGGGCCGAGGAACGAGTGCCGGTCGGCGATCAGGTTTGGGGAACCCGCTGACATAGCCTCATTCGAGGACCTACGCTCAGCAATGTTATATCTCCTTGACCTCAGGTCCTCCCCGCAGGCCGCTAGGAGCCCATCGCTTCCTTCTCATCACGACGCTGGTGATGATGATCAGGCACCCAAGGATGCAGAACATGGAGATTCTGCTGAGGGAAAGACTCCCAGCGAGAAGGGCGACTCACCACCTCCACCTCCAGAATCCGGTGCCGCCCCAGTTGCTTCATCCTCTAGGAAGCAACAACTCGCTGCCTCTGAGCAGAGGCTCAGAACCTCATCATATTAGATTAAGCATATAGGTTTCGTGTCCTCCAAGTCCGTCAACCATGCTATAGGGAAGCAAGGAGATAAGAATCGTCTCCTGGCTAAGGACGTCCATCTCAAGTGGGCACAGTATACTAAAGCTCAGACGGAGAAGGTTGACGAACTTGCTGGCGCAGTCAAGAAGGTCTCGGACACTCCAATTCCCAACATTCAGGATATCGTTGAGACTGCGCTGGCAGCTCAGAAGGCGGACTTGGCCGCTCAATGTCAGAAGTTGCTCGAAGCCCAGTAGAAGATGTTCGGCGAGAGCGTCATGCGAGCACGGGCCGCGATCTAAACGACTAAGGATGAGCGAAATAGGATGGCCACCTCCAGTGTCCAGAATGCCTTACAAACTCAGGCGGCCGCCCTGAAGCTCATTCAGAAAGAAATGACTGACTCCCACGATGCATCGCTTCTGAAGCAGAGGAACGAAACAGAGGCTTGGATCCGCCAAATCCCCAAGGATCAGGAGGACGACTGGGTTCGCTACTGCGATGCCGTCGGAGACTTCAACACCACCTCCACTTCCATCAAGATTGTTGCCTACGACTTTCAGCGTGAAGTAGCAGCTATCAGAGATCTCTTGTCCTTGGCTGGTGATGATGCCAAAAAGGGGGAAGGAAGAGCAGCTCAGGTGGTGGGTCAGTCTGAGAGGGGACCAATTAAGGAGGAAAGTTCAGCTCAGGCTGGAATGAGCTCCGTCCCCCCTCCCCAAGTCCAAATTCCTCATGTCCAAATTCAGTCAGAGGCGCAACCCTTTGAATCTCAGCTGCCCGAGCAGGTCGGAGGATCAAGAGAAGGATTCTCGGCTCAGGCGCAGCACATCGAAGATATCGCCCAATTCCTTGATCAGGAGGATGAGCCCCTGCCGACTCAAAAGCCTGGGAAGGAGAAAGCCACTGAAAGCACTCCACGTCCTTCCCCGACGCCCAAATTCAAATCAAGAGAAGAGTAGGAAGAGCATGTTAAGAGGGTGACTCAGCAACTCCAAGATCTGATCCACTACGAGCTAAGGATGGAAGAAGAAGCTCAGTTGAAGAGGAAGAAGAAAGTGCCGAGGGTCAAGATGTCCAAGAGTCAGGCAAAGCTGATCTTGGATCAGCAGAAGAAGAAGGCTCAGTAATCTGTTGATCAGGAGCTTGCTGATGACTCGGAGATGGACACACTGCCACTTGCTCAGAGGATGAAGAATATTTCCAAACTTACACCGAGCGGAGAGGCAGAGGACAAGGCAACATGGGATCTTTGTGCGCAAGAAGGGCTGAACCTCAAGTCGAGGGATAAGAGAGTTGCAGCATTAAGGGAGAAGAAAAGGCAAGAAGATTTGGCTAAAATTATTGAGTTTACTGATAAAATTGCCAGAGAGCCAATCTTCGACAAGAGCAAGCAGATACCCAGGACGTCTAAGTTCTTCCGGCGTGGTGCCCAAAAGCCTCATCTCAAGAAGACTCCGCACCCCCGCGTAGACAAATGGATTCCACGGAATCTGAACGAAGAGTGGGAGGAGCTGAAGATAGATTTTATTAAGGCATACTACGTATGGCAATGCTATCCTGCTGAAGTGTCGCCTGCTGATCTTTTTGATGAATTCATCTATCAGTACAACGCGAACTTCAGGGCGCAGATCAAGCTTCTATTATTCAAGGAAAAGCTGCCCTTCCTTTGCTCCACGCCTATCGACAACTGACTCCGCCTATGACGACTCAAGAAGTGATCTGCACGAAGGAGATAGAGGAGGAGGTTGAGACTGCTGCCCGCCACAACGATCTGGATATCATGCAGCCCAGTGATCTCATCCCCATCCAAACCCTCAGAGAAAGAATCTACAAATCATACGGGTTGGATGCTCCTGCTGCTAAGTCTGCGGATTTCAAGGCAAAGATCAAGAAGTACAGACGCTAGTAATTTTTCTCCTTATCTTCTAATGTATATAACTTAGACTGATGTAATCTCACTTCTCATATATAATATATCAGTTCTTTGCTTGGCTAGACAACTACTCATTGTCTTATGGCTATGTGTTTATTGTTTATCACAACTGATCACTGAAGTGATCTGACACACACACACATAACCTGTTTTTCTCTGATATGCCTATCTTTTATCTGCTGATTACCCTATTTCACTACTCAGTTTTTACTGAAGTCTCTTGGGTCAGTAGTTTAGAACTTAGTGGTTTTGGCATCATCAATTAGGGGGAAATTGTTGGGTTATGAGTCAGTGATTGATTAGATCATCACTTAGAGGGTACTTTGATTTATCATCGGTAGTTCATGTATTATTACTTATTTCGGTAATGGGGGAAATCATAGTGATTTATTGCTATGGAATTGAAGATTCCAAAACCTGTCTCGTACCCATAGTGTTGGTCCCGAGTGTACGGTCAGTGTAGAGGGGGGGGGGGTGAATACACCGATTCGATTTCTCAATTTCGAACTTGAAAGCAGTCCTATTCGAGGATGGTGTGCATGCAGCTTGATTCAGCGAGACTGCACAACTGATACGAATCGAGTAAAAGGCTAAAAGAGTACCGACTCGGCCGAGATCCGCTAACCGACTAGGTCGAATCGGTATCGTTCGGTGAGAGTTCGGTGTGCGGAATTGTGTAGGCCCAAATCGGTTTTTGTGAGAAAACGTTTTAAGTCTCGGTTCGGTAGATTTAAAAGTTCGGTATCTTTGAGACAGTTGATTGATTTAAATATGATGTTCGGTATGAATAGTAAAATCAATGCAACGATTAAGAAAGCAATAAGAGACACGGGATTTTTAAAGTGGTTCGGATATCGCTCAAATCCTACGTCCACCGTCCCGAATGATCGGGAGGCTATTTATTATCCCGAGTTAGTCTCGGTCGGCTTGCACACTGGGCAAAGCCGCGTCTTTGTTTTTATGCGATCCAAGTCTCGGTTACAACACTATCAAACTTAAAGTGTTTGACAAACTTCTCCAACGAATGAAGGAGTCCTTATACAATAAGGATTGGGTTCGGATGTGAACTCCTTCGTCTAAGCTATGGATATAACAAGTGAGCTTAGGGTTAGAGGGATAAGGAACGAGAATGTAGCTATCTAGAGCGACGAACAGTGAGGATTTAGCTATAGGTTCGTGTCAATCGCTTGGATGCTAGAAGCTTATGTCGGTTCGGACTTGGTTCCTTTTGAGTGGATGTAGTCTTTCGCACGGAGATAACTCGGTTGTTTCTTGCGAAGGACTTAGTCGTTAATTTCGCTCGTTTGAATGCTTTCTCGTGTTCTAGGCACGCATTCTCATTTAAATCTTGAATGATCCCTCTATTTATAGAGCGAGAGATTGAAATAGATCCGTTGGAGACGATCTTCTTCTCTCTCTCTCTTTTTGGTAGCAAACGGCTCTTTTGGTGTAGGTAATACAGTGTACTTTCCCACCTTTTTAGGTAAAAGGTTGACTGCAGCCTTTAGCAGGTGAGAAGACACGTGTATGTTTGTCATTCGTTGAGGTGAATGAAGTGGTTGAGACAAAGACAAACTTTGAGACAGGCATCGAAGCCGACTTCTCTCTTCCTCGTACATGACAATGCCGATTCTCTTTCAAAAGATTCGACGATCCACGAAGACTATCCGCCGTTCTTCGAGTCGACCTCGTATTCGTAGATAGGCCGCCGAAGATAAGTCTATCCGATGATCGGCTCCGAGTCCAAGTGAACTACTCCTGCCGAGTTCGGTTCGGACCGACTCTCTCGATATCTTGCTCTGCCGAGTCCAAAGATCACCGAGTCTTACGAGCCCGGTGCCGAGGCAAATAAGCTGCGAGCGCCTTGACCGGAGCAGAGTGTCTACCGAGTCCGAAACCTCGGAGACAAATACAAATACAAAGGAATGGTTCACCAATCGGATAGGGTTTTGGGATCTTCAAATCTTCTCAATAGTTCAGAGCACGAGGCTACTGAGCGTGATCCAGTATAGAAGATAAGAGTCATTTCCCATAAGTATGATCATGCTGAGGATTGAATCATCACCCAACACATAGTATGTTGTCATTCGGACTAGATGATGAAATAAGCTAGACTGTTCTTATTTTCGTTATCTATTTTTGTCTAAGTCCTGTAAGGGGTATTTGTTGGTCTGAACTTCAGTAGGAAGTTAAATTCAAGAACCCCACGTCATCAGTATGTAAGAGCTCGTGTTCTCAGGTCTCCAACTGACCCTTATCAGTAGAAGATGTCTCATCAGCTGACCTCCAGTAAAGAACACAGTATAGAGCTCAGTACCTTCAGAGTCACCAGCTGACTGCTCTTAGTAGAAGACCTTTTATCAGCCAACTCAGATGAAGAAAACAGTATGATCGTGCCAGATCTACTGTATCCGACAGGAAACAACGACCCGGCTTTTAATGATATTCGAAAGTTAGCAGAGGATCATACAAGGATGAGTGAGAGTTAACTCAGATGAAGACTGATCTCTGACAAGTGTCACCTACCACAAACCTCAACCAATGAGAAGCATCCAAAGCCTTACCTGCTCTGCAACTAAAACTGCTCTCATGTACAATGATCAACCACTCTGCGACACTATTTCGAAAGTTATGGCCGTTTTCCTTGGACGTTTGTGACACGTGGCATCGTCTTCTCCAACGGACAAATGCCTGGGTCACGACTATAAATAGAGAAGTCTTTCTGAGCTCAACGCACGGGATATCAAAGGGAATACACGCTCAAGCTTTAAAACTCTCTAGTGCATTCATGACGATCTAGCGAAGAACTTGCTTAGTTGAAAATCTTTAGTTCTTCTCTTTAGAGTTTCTTTAGATCCCTCTTCTTTATCTAAGCTCAACTGTTATATCCATAGCTTGGAACCTTCGAAGGAGTTCACTTTTTGTGACTGTTCATATTGTAAAAACTCTGTCATAGTTGGAGAAAATCCCCTCCCCTTCAAACTTCGGTTTGATTTGTAAAGTCGCCGAGGACTATAACTTAGAAGTGGTCCGTCCAAAGACACGGATACCTTGCTGAGGCTTGCTCAGATTAATCAACAAGACCTCCTGTTCAGCAGGACCGTGGACGTAGGATCTTCCGTATTCGAACCACGTTAAAAATTACTTGTGTTATTTACTGTTTTATTGCATTATTCTCAAACCGATTTACAAACTCATACTTTGCATAAAACGTATTTATAAGTGCACCAACCAAAATTGATTTGGTTTGCGAAAACACGTTTTCAAATCGAGACGAAGTCTATCAGGCCCTACACTTATCCGCACTAACTCATCGCCTGAGGTTTTAATACTGACAAAAGTCAGTAGGACAAACTCAACAGTCGAGTCACTCTGACCCGCGATCAGAAGGTTATTATTTGGCATTGTTCATCATTTGCAACATACAGCTCAGTTGTCCTTCGCGTTTGAGGAAAAACTTGTAAACATGTGTATTTACCCCCCCCTCTACACCTGATACTCGTCTCCGGACCAACAAGTCATGTACTTGGATATTCGCTTTTGTGAATGGTGAATTGACAGCCCTGAGCAGTGGCCCTTACATTGCTATCCAGAGTTGCACTCTTGACGACCTATACATTTGAATTCTTTCGCTGATCTTATCTTGGTCTGCTCGTTGAATCCTTCCTGCTTGTTGAGCATGAGGGGTTAACTCGTCCCATTCTCTTTGAAGCATTTCCAAGTTTTCACTGAAGCTCTAAGCTTGCATGATGGCATTGACCTCAGTCGCTTCCATCTCTCAATAAAAAATCTTAAAGATTATTTTCATGAGATGGTATAACAACAAAGTCAAATATTTAATACTGACATTCAAATTGTCATCTAATCAATCTAGCCTTTTCGAGCTTAGATTTGATCTTGTTTTTCAAAAAATATTTCACCTGCGTATTATCAAATTTTAAAGTAAACTTATTTGCAACTAAAAATAACGATCATTTTTTAAACGTTTTTCGATAAAGTAAAATAAGAAATGTAATACATGTAATACATAAATAAGTGAAGGAGAAGGAGAGGCGCCGTTGATAGAGCTTTTGATGAGAGAGAGATTAGAATGAGAGTCTAGGGTTTCAAAAAGAATGAAAGACAATAATTTCTTAATTAAAATCATATGGTAAAATTAAGTTAGCTAATTTAATTAATATTTTTTAATTATTTTTGATACTACACCCCAAAATAAGTTATTAGACTAAGGGGGTGTTTGCAATAGTTTAAACTTTTTTATAAATTCTTAAATTAATAAGTTGTTAAAAGTGACTTATCAAAGAATTTTGGGGCATTTGCAAAAACTACTTAAAAGTAGAAAAGGTTGAGAATATAGTGTTTGCAATCTAATAACTTATTTTGGAATACAGAATCAAAAGGTCTATTTTACCCCTAACAACATTAATTAAAATAAAAATGAGGATAAGATAGGAAAATTGCAATTCCTCTATGTTAAAAAAATGCCATAATAAGTTGGGTTAGACCAACTTCACCAACTCATGCTTTTTAACTTAAATGAAGAAAATTTATTGGATCTTAAGTTGTTGCAAATACTCATTTTTCAACTTTTTCTTAAATTAAGTGATAAGTTGGAAATTATAAATTGTTGCAAATACCACCTTAAAAATGTTGTAAACACTATTTTTTAAACATCTTATGTTTTAAAATAGTTTTTGCAAACATCTTACAAGTTTTCTAATAAGTCACTTTTATCAACTTCTCTTTAGTTTAACAACTTAAAAAATAGTTTGAGTTGTTGCGAACACCCCCCCCAAAGTCTTTCAAGAAACACCATATCACATTTTCGTGTCGTGTTGTTACATGTGTCCCATGTTGATAGAGGTGACAAAATGAGTGGGCGAGCCAGCACAGCCCCAAGCCCATCAGGCCAACTCGATTTTTCGGCCAACCTAAGCCCACCCAACACCTTATCGGGCCATGATATATATGAAGCCCGACCCAGCTCAGGTTTTCAGGCGAGTGGAGGGGCCTAACCCACTATTTTTTTATTATTTCTTAATTATATATTTGTTATATAAAATAAAATTAATATATATTTAAAATAATTATGTTAATGTTGAGTAAAGATAAATTATGAAGTAATTAAATAAATTAAATAAACCATATTATAGATTTAGATACAAATAAATATCAAAATACAAAGTCGTACACAAATAAACATAAAAAAATTCAAACTAAGACAATAAACAACTTAAAATCGTTAAGTTTCTACATATATTAATCGCATTTTGAATCTTTCTTTGATAAGTTTTTCTCGCCTATCTTTTTCTTATTTGTATTTATATAATAATATTAATAGTATTTAACAATTATGTATTTTTTTTCAGGTGGGCTCTTTAGCCCAAAAATCCGGGTTTTTTTAGTCAAAAGCCCATAGAGTCTGTGGGTTTTTTGAGCGGATTTTTTTGGCCTAATACACCTTCGAGCTTCTAATTTCAGAGCCTAATCAAATCTTTTTTTCACGGACCGGCCTATTGGGTCGGACCCATTTCGCCGGCTCTATATTAATATAAAATGTTAGTTATAAAATATTATATTATCGATATTAGATTACTATTACACTTTAGACAAACAATTTTAATTTCAAGAAATAACTAATATTCATTATGAGTTTGCAAAATAAAGAAACAACTCTAATTGAAATCACAAAAAACTCTTGAAACTATTTAGCAAAAAGATCAGTTGTATACATTTTTATTAGTTTCTCTTTCCAAAAGTCTATCTCTTACAAGATTTTCGTTCCACTCTATACTTGAAAAATTATGATTTTTAGCTTTTTGGAAACATAAGATTATTTCTTAAAATACAATATGAAAAAAAATAGAAAAAAATCGATTGTCTCAACTATATTCTACAAAAATTTGGATAAATTCTCATTTCTTCCACCAACCACCCCTTGAAAATTGTGCTCATTTCTTAATACAATTAAAACTCATAAAATACACACTTAAACAAAATTTATTGATCCCCATGCCGAAATCAAAGGGGGCAGTAATAGCGAGACTGAAAGAATACAAAACACCTTGAAATTTAATATCATATTAATATTATTATCTAAAAATAAAGTTTTCAATGTTGGCCATGTAAAACATATGGAATACTATAATATAGAGTTTATTCTTATTAAATAATTGATCACGATGTTTTATTACTACAAGAAGATTATTGTGTTACGGTTTCACTATAAGACTAGTAACATACGACAAAGCATTATCGACGTAGCCACAAGTTGTGATGCATTATATCAAAATAAACGTAATTTAGTTAAAATAAAGAAGTTTTGAGCCTCAAATAACAGTTAAAACTCAAACCAAACAATAAGTTTGTTCTTACAACATGGAATGTATTATATACTAGAATACACAAGTTGAGGATAAAACTTCTTGCCAAAAGTAAGAGCAGAACCACAGCAGTCGATTAAGCTTCTCATGGACGAAGAAACGAAACTATAAGATCATTAATTAAGAATGACCATCACATTACAACCTGTATCCACTACTACTAGATGATCCTAGACCCAAGCATTAATCCAAATAACATGCTCGAATATCTGTTATTCTTACAACTCGAACTTCAAGATTGTATCAAATCTTTGCGCTGATGATATAAATGAAATGTATGGAGGGACGGATTCAGAATTTGATAGTGAGGACGGTGAGGTTGATTGCAATACTTGGTTCAAAAAAATGTCCAAGTATGACAATGGACTTATACAATAGAGCAACCGCTGGTGTTTCGTTTCTTACGTGATACCGGTTCCTTTCTCCAGGGAGGTTGAAGCACAGCCTTTATTGCAGTATCAAACACAGCTTCAAAATTCGTTTCTTACGTGATACCGGTTCCTTTCTCCAGGGTGATAGTATGAAATATCCCACCTGCTGAGTCTTGGAGCTGCACTCTATATAAGCTGCCGCACCAATTTGTTTCCTCAGCTCCTCACCCTACACATTAATTCTCAATCAATCCAAAACATGATCCAATTAGCCGGGGTTGGGGAGGAAAGAATCGAAAATGCTCACTTGGGATGTGGTGATGATGTGATCAGCATGATATCCCCTGCCATCTCGAAGATCCATAGAAGAAAATCAAGCAACAATCTAACACATTATGCAAATTGCAAGGCAAGTATCTTTCTCATTCTATGCTAAACCAAGTTTGAATCATTACCTAACTTTGTTCCACAAGCACAATTGGAACATTGGGAGCAAAACGACGCAGTTCAAGCATCCACTGACAAAAATCCAAATTGTGTGATGTTTATTACAATGGACACATTAGCACTAAAATTGTCGAACACTGTGGGAATATAATCCTGCCGTTCAGGAACAAAACAAAACACCAAGAAATCTCACAAAACCTAGAAATAGGAGAATCCAAAAACTCAAAATCACTGACAATGAGAAATCAGATAAAAGTTATGATTTTTTAGAATCCCATTTGAGATTTAAGCATTTTGGTAGTAAAAATTAGAGGGAAATCCATAAAAAATAGAGTCTTGTTATCATTTATCAAGATGAGAGAGAGAGAGAGAGAGAGAGAGAGAGAGAGAGAGAGAGAGAGAGAGAGAGAGAGAGAGAGAGAGAGAGAGAGAGAGAGAGAGAGAGAGAGAGAGAGAGAGACTCACAGTGGGAAATTTGTAACTGGTGTAAGAAATGAGCATGCAGGTCTTGCCAACAGCTCCATCTCCCAGAGTCACACATTTGATGAACTTTGAAGCGCTCATATTCAAATTCAATTTCTACTTAATTTCAGCCCCTTATTATGTCAAAAAGAAGAAGAGAGAAGAGTGAGCTAGATTAGTGGTGAAGGTAAGAGAAAGAGAGTAATAGAAGAGGTTAAAGTTTCTCTCTCTAGATTTTTGCTCCGGCATCTCTCTAGCTCCTCTTCTTCCAAACTTGTGTTGTTGCCCAGTAAGGATACATCCTTTTGCTTCTGGTGTTTGCCTTCGCTCTTTAATTATCCACCAGCAGCATTCTCTCTTCTCCTCTTCTTTTGGAGAGTGGGTGTCTATTATAACGCTACTGACGTGGGATCTGTTGGAAAATCGTGTTATATATATATATATATATATATATATATATATATATATATATATATAGTGTAGTTCTAGGGAGATCCATTGCTCAAAAGAAATATGAGAACCACTATAAGTCATTGCTCATTACTAAATGGATGGCCTAGATTTCCTATTAATTTCTATAAAAAATAAAACAAAAACAAGTTTAAGGGTAATATAGGAATTGTGCAAGATGAAAATTTGAAATTATATCTCCACCCTCCTCCACGCCTCAATTCTCTCTCGCTCACTCTCTGTCTCTAAAATCAAAACCTCCATCCTCCTCCACGCCTCCATTCTCATTCACTCACTCTCTGCATGAATTTTAAAATTCGTTGCCCATTAGAAACCTAGGTGTGTTCTTCAAATTCGAAGTTCTTGAGTTTTGATTGGAGTGGGTTCTTCAAATTCGATTGTAGTGGTTCTTCATATTCGATTGGAGTGGTTCTTCAAATTCGATTGAAGTGTGTTCTTAAAATTGGATGGGAGTGGATTCGAAAAAATTCGTTTGGAGTGGGTTCTTCAAAATTCGATTGGAGTGGTTTCTTCAAAATCGACTGGAGTGGGTTCTTCACATTCGATTGGAGTGGGTTCGAAAAAATTCGTTTGGAGTGGGTTCGAAAAAATTCGTTGCCCATTAAAAACCTAAGTGTGTTCTTCAAATTCGAAGTTCTTGAGTTTCGATTGGAGTGGGTTTAGTGTTTCTTGGTCAATTTCTTGCATTTTGTTCCTCAATTTTTGTAGTTTCGTCCTTCGAATTACAATATCGTCCTTCGATTTACAATGTCAATTTCTTGAGTTTTGTTCCTCAATAGTTTTGTCCTTCAATTTACAATATCGTTTCGCATTTCAGTTGGTAAAAGCATGGACGAATGTAACATTTCGAATTTTATTTGTGAAGAGTAGTTTCTGAAAAATATTATGTTCGAAGTCATATGCATGAATTTGTAGAGTGGTATGCATGAATTAGATGTTGCGTATGCATAAGAAATAAATGCATTGTTCATATCGTGTTCGAAGTGATATACATGAATTTGTAGAGTGGTACGTATGAATTAGATATTGCATATGCATAAAAAATGAATGCATTGTTCATATTGTGTTTGAAGTGATATGCATGAATTTGTAGAGTGGTATGCATGAATTAGATGTTGCGTATGCATCAAAAGTTAATGCATCGTTTATATTGTGTTCGAAGTGATATGCATGAATTTGTAGAGTGGTATGCATGAATTAGATGTTGCGTATGCATCAAAAGTGAATATTATTGTTCATATTTTGTTCGAAGTGATATGTAATAATATGCATAAAGTTGTTTTGTGTAGAAAAGTTTATAAAATATCTGCAACATGCAGGAAGTTCAAGTTCAAAAGGAAAGAGGAAGGTAAACAATTGAACAAGAAACCTTTAGTGATTTCAAGGACATGAAGTTGAATACAAGAGAGATGGATGACATATTTCTAGACAATGAGTTTTGAGATATGAAGGATACTCATGTTTTGTTAGAACTTTTGTTTTTATTAGAAATATTTTCAATGTATGATTCGTTAGAGAATATTGTTTTATAAGCTATGCATTGTTAAGCAGTTATATTTTTAATATATGATTAGTTAGAGTATATTGTTTTTATTAAGTATTATTACACTTGTTTAATTATGACATAAAACATGAGTATGCATAAACGTAACACAAGCTATGAATTAATCTAAAAATACATATGCATGAATAACAGAAACTCGTTGTTGGGGAGAAAGGGAGAGAAAACAAGTTGGGAAAGAGGAAATGTATGAAGGAAAATTAAAACAAAAGCAGATTACGAAAATGCCCTTAATGAGTCCAATTTCTCCTTCGTTACTTTATTTTTAAATGTCTACCTAATGAAAAATGATAACCATTGATCAAGGAAATTGATGGATGAGATCGGATCTCATATCTCATATGAAAATAAGATCTCATTTGATCCACTCCCTATCTATATATATATATATATATATATATATATTATGGAAACTATGCTATCATTTAATGCTATTTAGATATGGGCAAAATTCAGTCCGTTTGATTGCCGTTTCGAGCCCCAATACATAGCCGATTTACAAATTAAGATATATTACATCGATCTACGTTTCAAGTAGATAATTATAGTGTGATTAATTTCTCGATTCCGATTTTCGGTGAGTGAGAAGTAGTTGCTTGAAGTTTGGGGGACATACTTGAAATGTTACATAAAGTGGAGAAACTTACCTTATTTAGGTTTTGGAGAATTAATACATTAATCAATATCCCACATTGATTAATGAATAATGTTTTTAGCGGTATTTAATTCACTACCACTTAGTAGGAGATAACAAAGTGGCATGTGGTGGACTTAGGCCACACATGCTCATGCGCGCAAGCCTTTTCGCCGACCGCCTTACACGCGGCGTGGCGCGCTGCACTGCAACTGCGCCCGTGCCCAGCCCCGGCTACGGTTCCAATTCCGTGTCCTTGGACTTGGATCTTGACATTTGGCAATTGGTCATTTGGATGGTCCGTGGGCTTGTCCGTTGGGCCTTTGGTAGTTGGCTTTGGCATTGGGCATGGTGGGCTACTTGTGGACTAGCCCAGCTCGTACTTGTTGGTCTGACCCAGTTTGTGGTGAAGTGCTCCTGCTGCACCCGATTGTTTCTTTTGGAAGTCTCTGGAATGAGACTATTCAGGAATCTCCACCTCTCCACTTTCCATTCCGACTACCCGGCTGCCATAATTGGCAGTATTTATCTCCAACAACTTTTCACCTGGGTGGAAGAGCCTATAAATAGGCTAGTTGCATGTCATTTCATCACACCAAAACATTACTTCTCTTCTGCATTTTGTGAGCTCTAGTTGTCCAACAGTTTCTGACCTCTGCTTGTCCAGTTCGGCGGAGCTCGAAGATTTTGCGGTGCTGCAATCTTTGAGACATCGTCGTTTCATCTTTGGGAACGATTTTCATCTTGCAGAGAGAGGACTCCTCGACTCGACGAAGTTTCCCTTTTTGCATTCTGTTTGTTTTTATTTTCCAACTTATCGGTTTTCATTGTAATAGCAGCTTGTATAATCAACAATCGCAAGACGAAATATTACCTAAGCTGCTTGGAGTTAACCGAAAAATGAACAAAAACTACAACATGTCTTCCTCATCTACTGCTTTTTCCGATGCTGCTGCCGCCGCCGCTTCCGTCGGCAACACCAACAATGGCACCGCTACCGCTATCTCCTCCACCTCCGACGTTGTCGCTTCCTCCGGCAATGTCATCCTGCCGATGTTTATCTCGACTACAGCTCCAGCTTTTGGAAATCCAACTCTTACCACCATGTTTGTCGCCACCGGCGCTAGAATCGCACTTAACCATGCTAATACCACTAACTCGACATATAATTTCACTGCTATGTTTTCTGCCGTGCAGACGAATGTCCCTTTTGGGAATGTAAACTACCTTGGGGTGGTTGGGGGCTCGAACCCGACCTTGACGGCACCTCTACACTCGTCTAGAGTGTTGCTGCTACCGAGAAGCCGATGAAGTTTGGTGGAGCCGACTTCAAAAGATGACAACAAAAGATGTTGTTCTATTTGACAACTTTGGGGTTCACGAACATGCTGATGGAGAATGCACCCGCCCCTCCAAGTGAAAATGAAGAGAACATGGAAGTCCGTATAGCCTATGAAAATTGGCTGACTTTAGATTACTTTTGTAAAAACTTTCTGCTTAGTGGGCTAGATGTTAGTCTATATAATGTTTATGCAAATGTAAAAATGTTGGTCCCGAGTGTACGGTCGGGTGTAGAGGGGGGGGTGAATACACCTGAATCCAATTTTCTCAACTTTGAACACGAAAGCTCCTGTTCGGGAAAGTGCCGCATCGAAATAATTCGGCGGACCAAATAGCTGTTTCGAATCGTGTGTGGCAAAGAGTCGACTCTACCGAGATCTCGCTAGCCGATCGAGTCGAATTCCGTATCAAACGGTAGAGTTCGGCGGTGCGGAAAAGTGTAGGCCCAAATCAGTTGAGTGGAAAAAACGTTTTATGCAAGTCTCAGTTCAGCAAGTGGTCAGTTCAGTATGCTGAGACAGTTATATGATTTTAAAGAAGATTTTCGGTATGAACAAGTAAAATCAATGCAACAAGAATCGTAAAGCAATAACAAGACACGCATTTTTAAAGTGGTTCGGATATCAATCGATCCTACGTCCACTGTCCCGAAAGTTCGGGAGGCTATTTATTATACTGAGTTAGTCTCAGTCAGCTTGTGCACAGGACAAAGCTGTGGCTTGGGGATTATACTGAGCAAGTCCCAGTTTACAAATGTATCAAACTAAAGTGTTTGATAAAGTTCTCCAACTATGAAGGAGTCCTTTTACAATAAGGATTGGGTTCAAATATGAACTCCTTCGTCTAAGCTATAAGTGGTTTCGGTTGAGCTTAGGGTTAGAGGGATAGGGAACGAGAATGTAGCTTCTAGAGCGACGAACAGCTGAAATAAGCCTTAGGTTCGTGTCACGTCGCTTGGATACTAGATGCTTGGTTGTCGGTTCAGCTTGGTTCCCTTAAGAGCTAAAATGTAGTCTTTCGCCGGAGATAGATCTTTAAATTCTTGCGGAAGACTTAAGCTTTTTGGTTAGGCTCGTTTGAATGCTTGCGTTTGTTTTCGTCGTTAAGCTTATGCGCATTCTCTCTCTTTCTTCTTTGAAATGTCCCTCTATTTATAGAGCAGAGATTGGAAAAGATCCGTTGGAGACGATCTTCCTCTCTCTCTCTCTTTTGGTAGCAAACGGCTCTTTTGAAGTAGGTAACAGTGTACTTTCCCACCTTTTTAGGTAAAGGGTTGACTGCAGCTTTAGCAGGTGAGAAGACACGTGTGTTCTTGTCATTCGTCGAGGTGGATAGAGTGGTTGAGACAAAGACAGACTTCAAGGCAAACCGAAGGCCGACTTCTCTCTTCCTCGTATATGACAATGCCGATTGTCTTTCAAAAGTATTTGACAGTTCTGACTGTCGGCCGATGCTGAGTCTGATCCCGTATTCAGTAGGTAGATAGCTGAGGAAAGTCTACTGAAGATCGGCCCCGAGTTCGATGAATCGCTCCCGCCGAGTCCAGCCTCACCGACTCTTTCGATATCTGCTCCCGCTCGAGTCTAGTATCACTGAGTCTTGTACTTTTGGTGTTAAGGCAGATAATCTACTGAGCGCCTTGATCAGAGCACTAGGCTGCTGAGCATGGTTCAGTATAGAAGATAGAATCATTTCCCACTAAGTAAGACTATGCTGAGGACAGAATCATCACCCAACAATTTCCCCCTATTTGATGATGCCAAAACCTATCATCTATGTTAACACTAAACAAACAGAAACAGAGCCCCTTACAATATTACAGGTAAGATCAGTGGAGTTGTTTCAACAGTTCTAGACTACTGATAAAACAGGGCAAAACACAATTTCCCCCATTACATAGAAACTAGACTAGCAGAATCTAACAAAGTAATAAACTGACAAGAAAGTAAAATGGTAGTGAGTGTGTGAGTCAGTAATCACTTCAGTGATTCTGAGTGTTAAAGCATAATACAAACATGGCTGGATAGACAACAAGTGGTTGTCAGAGCCAAAATCAAATTTGTATATATGAAGTGATTCGGACCATCAAGATAATTACAAATCTTGCTAAGCTAGGAAGATCAGAACTAAGCATAGGAGCCCTTAAACTGCTTGATCTTGTCCATGAATCCTTGAGATTGCGTTTCTGGCAGTGGTACTCCATATATCCGGTATGTGTTCTTCCTCGGCTTCAAGTATGCAAAGAAAGTCTGGCGGCTCATCTTCGTCCGGTTCTCTTTTTGATGCAAAGATACTTCACTTCAGCCTTCTATTACCCTAAAGTGGATTGAGTCATCATTTCTTCTAGGTGGAGGTATGATTTCGGGCTCCGAAACACCGACTTCTATACCTTCGGATACGGATTTATGCAAGTATATGTATAGATCGAGTTCAATTATCATCGTCCATTCTCGTAGGCATCGGTCTTAGTCATGTTGGGCCGTAACCTCCGGAAATAATTGGGTTTGATGAACTCTATCTTTGCGAGATTCCCATCTCTCGAGTAAATTGAGCGGTATCCAATTGTCTGTCTTTGGCCATCCGTGCGATTTCAGATCGCGAGCTTCCCGAACCTTCGTATCGATAAGGAATATCGGCTTTTGAAGGTACTCTCGGCTGGCCTCTTCCTCGGTCCTTTTCCTCGGTGCTTCAAGGTCCGCCTCCCGATTTCGTCTCCGGCGGCTGAACTTGTCTAGCCTCTTCGCCTCGTATAAGTATCCGTTCATTTGGTCGAATATGGCCTCAATCTCATCATCTTGGGCTTCAGTGGCTTTCGAGGAATGTCTTCGGATTCAAGCAGGGGTACTTGATTTTTCTTTTCGACGTACCCCCGCTTCTCGCCGCTTTGCTTCGCTTTTGCTCCTTCTCTTTCTCCCTATCTTCTTCATCCTCGATAATCAGTTTCCTTGGAGGTATCCTAGTAGGCTTTCTTCCTCCTCGAGCTGGAGATTTTGTCTTTTCTTTGACAAGCTTAGACTTTGGTTTATTAGCAGCTTCTGTTTCAACAATCTCCCTTGCCAGCTTCTCATCAGCTGCAATTTGAGCCTCCTCCTCAGCTGAAATGCATCTCTTCGTTTTCTTGGCTGGAGGGGTTGGGAGAATCAGCACTTTCTTGCCTTTTCCTGAACAGGTGGAGGGAGAGGAGCCTCTTCCTCTTCTGACTCTTCCTGCTCAGCATACTCTGCAACCTCCTTGATAATATCAGTCGGAGTCTGGGTTGCATGAGTAGCCTGGGTTCCTGAGCCACTTGGGGTAGTCTCAGCTGTGCTCGCAGCCAAGACACCCTGGGCCTTACCCTCTGTCTGAATCTGAGTCTGAGTCCTGCTTATCTCAGTCACGGACTTGGTCTTTTTCTCAGATCTCAGTGAAGCTGTCCCCTTAAGTAATTCAGCAGTTTTGGTAGGGGTCGGCTTCTCAGTACTCTTCTCTTTTCCTTCCCCCTTTTTGGCATCATCAATTACAGCCGGGGTAGGGACGAGTACCTTCTTGTTTAGGCGTTTGTAAACAGCGGACAGTTCGTCCAGTCTGTCATAGATCTTTGTCAGCGCCAAGTGCAGCTCATTCCTCTCATTAGTCAGTTCCTCCGAGTATTGCTTATGGGAGAGGTCAGCTGCTGCCTTGAATTCTATCAGCCTCTCAGAAATCTTATCCGCCACGACCAGTTAAATGTTGTCAAGTCGGATTTCCGTGGCCTGGGCTTGTTCAGTGAAGGACTCAGTATGAGTGGACATTGAAGCCTCGAATGCTTTGAGAAGTTTGGCTTGTCCTTCCTGAATGATTCTGAGCTGATCATCAAACTGCTTCTGCTGCTTAGCCAAAGCTTCGGATACAATTGCAGAGACAACAGGGGCGACTGATTTTGATACTGATGTTTTCAGCCCTTGTAGCTCAGTGGTTGTGGCTAGCGTAGTCTGTTTCCACACCTTGTGGACGACCTTCGCAAGAGCTCGATTCTGGATTCCCTGAGCGGTGAGAGCTTTTGCTACGCATCGAGATCTCTTGGTAGTTGGGCCGGGCGCCGCTCGTAAGTCGACTCCGGGCGAGAGCCGAGCGGGCTCTGCCGAGGACGAAGCACCACCGTGGACTTCGCGAGTCCAAGGATACGGAGTGGAGGTTGAGCTTGTTCAGTAGCATGTGTATCCTTGTCTCGGGATTTCCCTCATCGGGCTTTCCGGGCCCCGAATCATGGGTGGATCTTGACCATCGTGGTCGATCCATCTGAGGGTGCCGAGCCGGTTGCTAGTCGCCTCGTCATGTATCATTGCCGGCATAGCAGCCCTCGGGTTCTCCATGGTGCCGAGGTCGGTAGGCTCGAGTAGCCTATTTGCTCCCTCAACTTCAATTCTTCTTCATGAAGCCGCCGGCAAGGAGTAGTGGAGTACTAGACGTTGTAAACGGGGCCACTCCCCGAAATCGCGGCAACATGTGGAGCCTTGCCTGATTTTGCAATGAGCAATAAATCGAGTAGTCGGCAAGCTCGGAATGCGTTGAAGAATCTCTCGGGATGCTCTGGATACGATCATCGAAGCTTCCATCCCAATTGTTTCTTCTTCGAATCTTTGTCTCGGACTCCAAGTCTATGGGAGACGTTCGAGTCTCAGGCAGGAGCACACCCTTGAGTGGTGGAACCGAGAGGGGGGCTGTCAAGACGCTGAATCTCTTCGCTATGTGCTTCGTAGCATCCCCTTGTTCCACTTCTACGGGTTCCTCGGTGGAGACAGCTACTCCACCGATTGAGTCTTCTCAGATGATTCTGACTCGTCTATCAGCCGCTGAGGCTGAATAGGTTGCTGAGTAGCCTCAGCAGCAGGAACTTCAGGAGAGACCTCAGGTTCAGTAGGCATGTCCGGAATGGCTTTCCTCAGTTTCTTAGCTGGTGCCTTTGGAGTTTTTCGTTGGAGGTGTTCTCTTCTTCGAGGGTGTAGCACGATGAGGCTTAGTCTGGCGAGTTACTGGTGAGGGACTGACCCGATCCGCCGAAGAGCAGCGATCTTGTTGTGGAATCGACCTTCTTCACATTAAAATACTCCTTGTCATTGTAGGTTATTGGTTCAGATCCGCAGACATCCTCTATCATTATGGACAGCTTCAGTCCATAAAGGAGCTTGCCCTTTGCACTCAGCGTGTAAGAGGCCTTGTCGAATTTTGCCGCCTGAGCCATGAATTCACGGATAAAGAACTCCGTCCAATTGATCTGAGCTCTATCATATATGGCCATCATGAGCTGGATCTTGAGCCTCGATACTTGATCGAATGAGCCCGCTCTGGGCCGGTCGCAGGCGCGTCACAATATAAGCCAAAGCTCTGTACAGAGGCAGCATGTTGTTTTTAGGAAAATCAGCTCTGAAGGTCGTGGGCTTTCCACAGAATATTATCAAGTAGTCATCTAAAAGATCATCATTGTACCCCACAGTACTGGCTCCTTCAGAAGGCAGATCAAAACTTCTCTTTAGCGCCTCCTTGATTGATATTTGCTTCAGTATCAGAGAAGCGTCCTTGATCTCGTGAACGGCGAATCTTCCGATTATGTCCCCGCCACCGAGTCGAGTTAAGATAAACTTCGGCCACCGCCTCGGGAGGAAGTATGTCGGCTTCCTTGAAAGAAAACTTTCAAGCCCCGACTCTCGAGAGCCGAGAAGATCTCGTCCATATAATCGAGATCACGAGCGCCGAACTCCATGGTTGGCTCGAACCAAACACGGTCCTTGTCCGGGATTTCTTGCATGTTAACCGGAGCGGACACCGAAATATTTTTACTTGCCATTGTACCTGTTAGACTAGAATTTGTCAGTATCGATTTAAATAAAACAGTTTGTATAGCGATTCTGAAAAAGAAAATTAATTCGTGTAGCAGTTGTAATAAGCATACCGAAAGAGAGATTGAGATTCTGAAATGATATGCAAGAGGGGATTGCAAGGGATGATCTCAGAATTTTCGGATGCAGAGGATTTTAAGTGCGGTAATGGCGGTTTCTAAGATATGATCGAAAATATATATCTAACGTGAAGGTGAACGGTTTTCGATCAAAGGCAAAATTTAAATCTGCTTTATGATATTGACGGTTAAGATTGGATATTAAAAAAGGTAATGATCATAGTAGCCGCCTAAGTCAAAGCCAGTTGTAAATTGCCTAAGTAGTAACTATGAGATGACATGCATTAAATGCGTGGCAGAATTCAGCATACTTATGCATAGAATGTCGTGCATTAAATGAGAGTCGTTTTCATTAAATGACAAATTTTAAGATAATTAATACCATGATGAATCGAATTATAAGTGCGGAATCGTTTCTATTAGTTACTACCGAGTAGAGATACGCAAACCTCGTCAACTTGAACATAGTAGTCACCGATACCTCATGTAGATGGTTGCCGATTCTCTACGTATCGGTTATACTCGATCGAGAGTGAACATTCCCCCTTACCGAAATGGTCCTCTCTTGAAGAATCTTACCGACCGGGGTCGGTAGAGGTCCAGCAGACCTAGCTCTACCGAAAGTTCTTTGAATGCGGATTCGCCTAGAGGTTTGGTCAGAATATCAGCCCTTTGTTTGTCAGTATGAATATTTTCCATCCTGATATCCTTATTTTCGACATGGTCACGAATGAAGTGATGCCTAATGTCCACGTGCTTGCATCTCGTGTGTAGTACGGGGTTCGAGTGATTGCAATAGCACCGGCATCGTCGCAGCACACGCACTTCATTTCGAATGATGTCATAGTCTCTTAGGCCTTTGTCTCGACCAAAGGATTTGGGCGCAACAACTTCCGGCAGCCATGTATTCAGCCTCGGTAGTTGACGTGGCTATTGAGTGCCGCTTCTTTGAAAACCATGAGATCGCCTTACGCCTAGGAACCGACAAGTTCCCCGAAGTTGATTTTCGGTCAATTCTACATCCCGCATAGTCACCATCGGAATAGCCGCTTAGTTCAATATTATCATCACCGGATACCATAAACCTATGTCGGGTGTGCCTCGAGGTAGCGGAGAATCTTCTTTGCCGAGTCCATGTGGCTCGCTTAGGTTTCACCCGAAATCGAGCGCAGACACCTACAAAGATAAGTTATGTCAGGACAAGTAGCTGTTAGATATAATAAGGAACCAATTACAGCACGATATTCAATTTGGTCTACTGATACTCCCTCTTTATCAAGATCGATTTTCATATTCGTGTTCATCGGGATCTTGATAGGTTTGCCGGATGTGCAACCGAATCTTTTGATGAGGTCTCGAGTGTATTTGCCTTGGTTAATGAACGTTCCCTTTTCAGATTGTTTGACTTGAAAGCCGAGGAAATAGTTCATTTCACCCATCATTGACATCTCGAACTTGTCCTTCATCATTTTCTTAAACTGCTGACACATGACGACCTTCTTTGATCCGAAGATAATGTCGTCTACATAGATCTGCACGAGTAATAAGTCGTCTTCCAGTCGAATGTTGAACAACGGCGATCTATCGTGCCTTTCTGAAAACCTTTCTGAAGAAGAAACTCTGACAGGGTATCGTACCAAGCCCTGGGTGCTTGTTTTAACCCATATAGAGCCTTTCTGAGTCTATAAACTTGATGTCCCTGCTGAAAGCCGGGCGGTTGTTCTACATAGACTTCTTCTTTCAGTACGCCGTTCAGGAACGCAGACTTCACATCCATTTGATAGACTCTGAATCTTTGATGTGTTGCGTAGGCTAGGAATAGTCTGATTGCCTCCAATCTTACAACTGGAGCGAATGTCTCATCGAAATCTATTCCCTCAGCTTGACAGTAGCCTTTCACCACGAGCCTTGCTTTGTTCCTTACTATAACGTTGTTTTCATCTCGCTTGTTCTTGAAGACCCATTTTGTTCCAATGACGTGTTGATGCCGGGTGCCGTCAACAAGCTCCCAAACTTCGTTTCTCGTGAACCGATTCAGCTCCTCCCGCATAGCTATGATCCGGGTCGGCTTCTTTAAGTGCATCCTCAATCGTCTCGAGGCTCTTCGATAGACAAGAAGCGGGAATATAATGCGCTTTCTCCTTGACGAATCTGGATCTTGTCTTGACTTTTGCTTGAAGGATCTCCAATGATTAGATCGAGAGTGTGAGCATCTAGCCACGATCTACGATGTTTCGACTCTTCATCCGAAATTTGATCAACACGGATAGTAGGTGAGTTAGGCATTTCGATTGTACTATTTCGAGATTGAAGCAATTTAGTGATGAGAGTGTGATCTACTGAGTCACCAGGTTCAGGGGCATTCAGCTCAGGAACATTACTAGATGTTCCTCTTGAGTTGTTACTCTCAGTAGTGGTCTCAGTTACCTCTTGGGTTTCTTCATCGACCTGAGTTACCTAGGATTGACTCTGTTCAGGAGAGTCAATCTGTTCAGCTACTTGCTCTGCTGGTTGAGATTCAGTAGACTTGTCTTCAGTTTCTTCATCTGAATCATCATCCCAACAAAGCTGGATCTTTTCAGGTTTGTCTTTTAAGCTTAGATCCTGTAGCTGCTTACCGATGTCCTCAGATTCAGAGTTAGAGTTATTGCTCCTGTCTTCAGTAGCAAACTCATTAAAAACAACTTGAGGGCTTTCTTCCATGCAAAGGGTCCGATAGTTGAATACTCTGAAAGCTTTGCTGACCCGATAGTATCCTAAGAAAACTCCCTGATCTGACTTGCTATCAAAAGTCTTCAGCTGATCTTTCCCATTATTGTGGATAAAGCATGAACAACCAAAGATATGGAAATAAGATAAAGAAGGCTTCCTGCAGTTCCATAGTTCATATGGTATCCTCTTATGCTGCTTTGTCAGTTGAGATCGATTCTGAGTATAACATGCAGTGTCAGTTGCTTCTGCCCAGAATTTGGTTGGGAGTCCTGAGTCTACGAGTAGAGTTATAGCTGCTTCTTTGAGAGTCCTGTTCTTTCGTTCAGCAACTCCATTTTGCTGAGGTGTGCGGGCAGCCGATGTCTCATGCTCTATTCCTTCTGCTTTGCAAAACTCCTCTACCATGGAATTAAGGAACTCAGCTCCTCTGTCAGAACAAATTTTTCTAATTTCGGTGTTCTTCTCGACACTGAGCCTTTTCAGAAGTGTTGGTAACTCTGTTTTGACGTCAGACTTGTTGGCAATGAATATGACCCATGTGTAGCGCGAGTAGTCATCGATGACCACTAGAGCATATTTCTTGCCTCTGATCGTCACTGCGGAGACTGGACCGAACAAATCCATATGTAGCAGCTGAAGGATTCCATCAGTGGAAGGAGATGGAACAGGTGGATTTTGATTCCTTGTTTGCTTTCCCTTCAGACATGCTTCACACTGAGTGTCTTTGCTGAATACTTCATTCGGCAGTCCCCTTGCTAGAGTGTTTCTTGCTAGCTTGTTGAGCATCTTAAAGTTGAGATGGCTGAGTCTTCTATGCCATAGCCACCCCGTCCGGTTGTCATATTTCGCCAATAAGCAAGCTTCGAGGTTGGTGAGTTCCGATCGACCACATATATGTTCTTTCGCGCGAACCCGATAACACTTGTTTTCCCTGTGGATTTATCAATGACATCACGTAAAACCGGTGTCAAAAATCACTCTATTCGAGTTATCACGAGAATTGACTAACAGAGAGAAGATTATCTGTCAAGTCCTTCAACATATGATACTCTAGGAACCGTGGCGGTTCCAATGCCGAGTACTCCATATCCTCTTGTATAGCCTTTTGCATTGTCTCCAAACTCGATTCTCGGGTCCTTCTTCGCCTATATAATTCTTCGCAGGTTCCTTTGGTACGTCATATATCTTGAGCATCCACTGTCCACATACCAAGGATCTTTGTGCACCCGCAAAACGAGAATTATATTCGGGTACCCTTTATTTTATTTTTTGGGTCCTTAGATGTTAGTTTTAGTAACCCAAATCGCCTAACAACCCCGGTGGTTTCGCAGTTTCTTTCCACTTGAGTCAACATACTTGACCACTCGGACTGGTCAAAGCCGACTTCTTAGGTCGTTCGAGTTCGGGAGTCCGGATCTTTCGAGTTGGTGGATTGCTCGACCTTTGCCTTTTGTGCGTTTTTCTTCTTTTTTCGACTCTTGGAACCTCTTCTAACTATAGGATCATAGTAATATGACCCATACCGAGCTGGATGTGTCAACCGAGGTGGTCCATACCGATCGGCCCACTTAACTTTCTTGGTTCCCCCCTTGATCGAACCGGGGTGTTTCAAGATCGATCTTCGGTCGAAATCCGATGCGTAGGATGAGGTGCTTTCATCTTTTGTTTGTTCTTTGCTGAGGGGTCCAGAATATTTGCATTGATTATTTCTCCTTGAACAAACCTATCAGTTAGACGCACTTCTGAGTGTACGGGGGCAGATGAGGAAGCTTCCTGGTTGAAGCCAAGTCCTTCCTTACAGTGCTTGGGCTTGTTGCTTGCAAGCATAGCCTTCCTTACAGTGCTTGAGCTGATATCAGTAGTTCTGTGTGTCGTTAGGATTAGCTGATGTATAGGTTAGACTTGTTGTAATCGTTTTTATATTCTTGTCTAAGTTCTGTACGGGGTAATTGTTGAACTGATCTTCTGTCGAAGATACTTTTCAGAACCCCACGTCATCAGTGTAATCGCTTGCGTTCTTCACTCATCAGCTGAATAAACCTCAGTGGAAGCCAATCCAGCAGCTGATAAGTTATCAGCATAAGAACTCATGCAAGCCCAGTACCTTCGCAGTCGCCAGCTGACATACTCAGAAGTTACATTCCTTGTCAGCCGACTCAGTCGAAGAAGACAGAGACTTTGCGATCTTCATCGTATCCGGCCGTAAAAGCGACCCAGCCTACTTAAGTCTTTTTGAAAGTTCAGCAGAAGATCATACGAGGTTGTTTGAACGGTCAACTCTGACATTCCCACCAACCACAAACCTCGACCAATGAGAAGCCGACAACGCCTTACCTGCTCCAAACAGTAAAGCTGCTCTCATGTACAGTAATTAACTGCCCTGTTGCAACAAGTTCGAATTAATGGCCATTTTCTTTGGAAGCTTGTGACACGTGGCATCGTCGTCTCCAACGGACATATGCCATAGCTCACAGCTATAAATAGAGAAGATTTCGAAGCTACAGGAGAGCACAAAGCACGAAATTAAAAAGGGAAACTGCTCAAGCTCTCAAATACTCTAGCAACTCTATCAGAATATCCAGCGAAGAATCTGCATTTACTAGAATATTTTTGTGGTTCTTCTCTCTAGAGTCTTTAGATCCCTTTCTTCTCTACCTAAGCTCATTGTCAGATTTATAGCTTAGATTCGAAGGAGTTCATTTTTTAGTGAACTGTTCTTATTGTAAGAACTCCTTCATTAGTTGGAGAACTGTCTTCACCCCCTTTCGAACTTAGGTTTGAATTGTAAAGTCACTAAGGACTATAACTTAGAAGGATCTCGTCCGTGCACACGCTTCCTTGCCGAGACTTGCTCGGACTAATCAACAAGTTATCCTGCTCGTTCGGGGACCGTGGACGTAGGATCTTGCGTATCCGAACCACGTTAAACTGCTTGTGTTCTTTACTGTTTTATTGCATACAAACCTTTGAAAAATCATAAGTCTGCATAAAATGTATTTCCGAGATCGCATAGCCAAAAGAATTTAATCTGCGAAAACACGTTTTCAAAAAGAGACAAACTCTGGGCCCCACACTTATCCGCACACTTATAGTCTCCGACTGAGTTTCGAAGTACTGACAAAAGTCAGTAGGAGAGCTCACTAGCTGACTCACTCTGTCCCGTGATCGAAGGTTTATTTGGCACTGTTCATCAGTTGCAACCAATAGCTTCAGCTGACCTTCACCGAGAAGAAGAAACGGTACTCAGGTATATTCGCCCCCCCCCCTCTACACCTGATATTTGTCTCCGGACCAACAATTGGTATCAGAGCGCACGGTGTTCAACTGACCACCTGTTCTGAAATACTGGACTTCTCGAACTGATCCTTGAAAACGTTTTCTCTGCACAAGCATCTCTTCATTCATCCTTATACTCGTACACATAATGTCTGACATGTCAGGTATCAGGATGGTGCCGATGTTCTCAATAGAGAACTTCACGGTATGGCGTGTAAGAATGGAGGCACACCTTACGTCGCTGCACGATAGCATGACTGACGTACTGGAGACCGGACCCATCATTCCAATGATAGACAGCGTTCAGTTCGCTAAAGTGGAAGGTGAAGGTGCTCGTATTGGTCCGAAGGTTCCCAAGGACAAATCTGCCTTCACGCCTGAAGAGAAAAAGCTGCATAACCTCGACCGAGTCGCACGAAATGCTATACTGACAACGCTCAGTGACTCACTCCTCGGGAGGGTGCAGGACTGCAAAACGGCGAAAGAACTTTGGGACGCCCTAGCTGTACTGAGCCAAGGAACTCCTCAGATTCAAGAAAACAAGCTCGAATTAGAGCTTCAAAAGTTCAAAGCCTTTGCGATGGAGCCCAGTGAAACCATTGACGAATTGAGCGTCAGATTTACGAATCAAGTCAATGTGATAAACGGACTGGGAAAGGTGTTCTCAAACAAAGAGATGAACACAAAGATCATAAGAGCGCTACCCCGACAGAAGTGGCTTCCTTTTGCTACTTATTTACGTCGCTCTGATCTTAATGCTCTAACTCCTGATGTTATATTTTCAGAATTAAAGATGGAGGAATTCGAGCATAGTCTACCTCAGAAGTGTTCCAGTGCTCCAGCTGACACTCAAATCGATCATGCCTTCAAGGCAACACTCGGCAAAACTGGAGGCAAAAAGATTTCTTCCAAAGAAGGCAAGAGGCGTGGCTGCTGCATACAAAGACATCCGAAATGTCTGGTACTGACCAGCTCGCACTGATGGCTCTCAAATACCAAAGAGAGAAGGAGAGAGTCAGAAAGCTGAAGAAATATCACAGAGATTCTCCCCCTGGTAAGAAAGAATATTCAAAAAGGGAAGAATCTAACACTTCTACTGAATGCAGGAACACGGAGCCTGTTGCTAGTCCACCAAAAGCTTCATCTGGAAAAAGCAGCAGAACATCCACGTGTTACATGCACAAGAAGGAGGGACACTATCGCACGATCGTCCCGAACTCTCACCTGCTCAAAGAGCAGAACGGCAAGCCAGAAGAGATAAATTCGCCCAGAAGAGGTAGGCCTACATAGCCGGAGAGATATCCGACAACTCAATTGAAGAGGATACATTCATGTACTCTTCGAAGATGAAGTCCGCATTCGTAGCCGTTGAAGTCGGAGAGAAGGTTCCCGAGGAATCACCGAACGAGTGTCGATGGCCGGAGAAGAGGCTGAGGTAAATTCTAAACTTAATATAACCTCCTCTTCACACAACACACACGACAATTGCTCGGTCTCGGATAGTACAAGCATATGACGACCTGCTAGAGGAACAAATTCAGCTGAGCAGAGAGTTCAGCAGAACCATCCAGGAACTAGAACAGGTAAAGGCTGAGAATCATAGACTTTCTGCTGATTGTCAGGTCTCTACTGAGTCAGTGGATCTAGTTACGAGAGTCAAGGAAGAGATCGAATCTCTTATGACTAAGTCTCAGCTGCAAGAGACTCAGATCTCAGTCCTGACCAAGGACAATTTGGAGAAAGAGACTAAAATAGCCCAACTCAGTCAGAAACTCTCAGATGTACAGAAGGACTATGATTCTCTTAGGAGAAGATGAAGTCTGGAGAGGGCTGATGACTGAACAATACCTGGGAGCTAAGGAGAAACTCGAAAGCATGCTCAGAGCACAACGGCCAACTGCTGTGAAAGAAGGCCTTGGCTATACCCACAAAGCTTCTACCTCCAAAAGCTCAGCAACACTGGCTGATAGGTTCGTCAGAGGAAAAGTGCAAGCTGCTGACACCACACCTCAGGCGAAGAACAAATAGAAAGAAATCGCACCTCAGCCGAGCAGCAACAAACAACTGACCAAAGGTTCCAGCCCCAGGACACGGAGATCGAACTTAGGGGGAACTAAGAAGGTCAGATGGGCAGAACAGTACAAGGAGCCACTGTATGAGCACCCGGCTCAGTACGGCTCGTACTACTATGAGCCAGGGTCAGGAGAAGCGCAAAGACTCAGAAGAAGAAAGCGCCTGAACCCAAAATCATCAGTAGAAAGTCAGTATCTCCAAGTCCTGTGGAGAAGAAAGCTGACAAGGTTCAGAAGAAGAAGTCTCAGACTTCTAAGGTTCCGAGATAGATTTGGGTTCCGAAATCACCCACTAACCAGTAAGGACCCAACTGAACCAAAGGGTACCTAAAGATGCTTCTGTTTTGCAGGTGCATAAGGACCCATGGATAGTGGACAGCGGCTGCTCAAGACACATGACATATCAGAAGAGTCTGCTAACCAACTATGTACAAGAAGATGGTCCCAGAATTGAGTTTGGAGACAACTCTAAAGGCTACACAAGGGGATACGGAACGCTGAACATTGGGCCTACTTCAGTTCCAAGAGTAACATATGTTGAAGGACTTCAACATAATCTCCTTTCTGTCAGTCAATTCTGTGATAATCTTAACAGAGTTATCTTTGACACTGGTTTCTGTGATGTGGTTGATAAATCTACAGGGAAAACAGTGCTATCAGGATTGCGGAGGAAAAACATCTATGTTGCAGACTGGAAAACCGCAGAACCTGAGGCTTGCTTACTAGCACAAACAAAATCTGGTGACAAGTCAGGATGGCTATGGCACAAGAGACTCAGCCACCTGAACTTCAAGACCATGAACAAGCTAGCCAAGAACTCCAAAGTAAGAGGACTGCCCAACGAATCGTTCGTTAAAGAAAGAAATTGTGAAGCATGTCTGAAGGGAAAACAAACAAAGAGTAGCAATCCACCTATTCCGTCACCTTCCACTGATGGAATCCTTCGACCGCTTGCACATGGACCTATTCGGGCCGTCTCTCCAAATGACTATAAGAGGCAAGAAGTATGCCCTCGTTGTTATTGACGACTACTCAAGATATACTTGGGTCATCTTCATCGCCAATAAATCGATGTTCAAACCGAGTTGCCCAATCTGGCGAAGAAGCTCGGTGTGGAAAAGGACATCAAGATTCAAAGAATTCGCTCGGACAGAGGAACGAGTTTCTAAACTCAGTAGTTAAGACATACTTTGCGATAAAGAGGGAATTAAACACGAGAAATCAGTGCTCGCACCCCTCGGCGAACGGACTTTTTGAACGAAAGAACAAAACACTCAAAGAAGCAAAGCAAGAACGCTCCTCGCAGATTCTCGGACTACCCTCGAAGTTCGGGCCGATACTACTGACACCGCCTGTTACACTCAGAATCGCTCACTACTCACTCAGCAACACATGAAGACACCATATGAACTATGGAAAGGGAGAATTCCTTCTATTTCTCATTTTCATATTTTTGGATGTCCTTGCTTTATCCACAATAACGGGAAAGATCAATTGAAGGTCTTTGATAGCAAATCTGATCAAGGAGTTTTCTTAGGATACTCTCGAGTCCGTAAAGCCTTCGAGAGTCTTTAACTATCGGACTCTTTGTGTGGAGGAAAGCCCTCATGTTGTTTTTGATGAATTTGTTATGCGAGAACGGGGAAGATACGCGGTTAAATATCGATGATGTCAGCAAGCAAGCTACGGGATCTCGAACTTCCGATAAAGCTGAAAAGATCCAAGCATTGTTGGGATGATGAGTCGGACAATGAACAAACTCGGACTCAACCAACGAGCCGACGTAGTGACCTAGTTGATTCTCCCGAACGGAATCAACAACGTGTAACATCGGTCGATGAGGAAGCCCCAAGTGGTAATTGAGACCTCTCCGAGAATATGAACTCGGGGGGGAACGATTAATGTTCCTGAGCTAAATGCCCCCGAACCCGGAAACTCGGTGGATTCTAACCTTCTTCTCGAAATATTGCAATCTCGGAACAGCATTACTCGAAATGCCTAACACTCCTACCGATTCGCGAGGTTATGTCGAAGAAGAAGCCAAACTCAGACGATCATGGCTAGATGCTCATTCTTCAGATCTTATCATTGGAGATCCATCAGCAACGATAAGAACATGATCTAGATTTAATCAAGGCGAAAGCTCACTATTTTCCTGTTTCTTATCTACGTAAGAACCTCGGTCGATAGAGGACGCACTTAATGATGCTTGACTGGATCATCGCCATGCAAGAAGAGCTGAACCAGTTCGTTCGAAACGAAGTTTGGGAGCTTGTAGACAGACCTAGACATCAGCATGTCATTCGTACCATGTGGGTCTTCAAAAACAAGCGAGATGAAAACAACGTCATTGTCAGAAATAAAGCACGACTAGTTGCAAAGGGATACAGTCAGGCAGAAGGAATTGACTTTGATGAAACATTCGCTCCAGTCGCTAGATTGGAAGCCATTCGTCTATTCCTAGCTTATGCAACACATCAAGGCTTCAAAGTCTATCAAATGGATGTAAAGTCAGCTTTTCTGAACGGCGTACTGAAGGAAGAAGTCTACGTGGAACAACCGCCCGGCTTTCAGCGGGGATATCGAGTGTACGGACTTAGGAAAGCTCAGTATGGGTTAAAACAAGCACCCGGGGCTTGGTATGATACCTATCTATCGACTTTCTACTTCGTAAAGGTTTTCGAAGGGGACGGTAGATCGCACCCTATTCAACATAAATTCGAGGAGATGACATCCTACCGGTGCAAATCTATGTGGACGACATCATTTTATTTGCCGTAAACGAGATCATATGTCGCCAGGTTCGAGAAGATGATGAAAGAGAAATTCGAGATGTCCATGATGAGAGAGATGAATTATTTCCTTGGATTTCAAGTGAAGCAATCACACTGAAGGAATCTTCATCAATCAAGCCAAATACACTCGAGACCTTCTCAAAAGATTCGGCTGCGACTCAAGAAGCCGGTCAAAATCCCCATGAATACGAATTTTAAAATCGATCTAGACAAAGAGAGAGCTCCTGTTAACTCTACCGATTATAGAGCTATTATTGGTTCTTTATTATATTTAACAGACTAGCCGACCCGACATAACTTATGCCGTAGGTGTATGCGCAAGATTTCAAGCGGATCCCAAGCGAAGTCATCTCGACTCGGCCTAAAAAGATTCTGCGTTATCGAGAGGAACACGATCTTTGGATTATGGTATCCTGCCGATGATAATCTAATACCGACAAAGTTATTCTCGATGCCGATTATGCGAGATGCGGGATAGATCGTGAAGTCAACTTCCGAACGTGTCGTCTTCTAGGCAAAGCAAGCCGATATCTTGGTTCTCAAAGAAACAAAGCACTCGGTAGCAACGTCCACTACCGAAGCCGAGTACATGGGCTGCCGGAAGTTGCTCGTGCCCGCATCCTTTGGCTTCGACAACAACCGAGAGATTATGGTATCATTCGGAATGAAGTGCCCATCTACCGTGACTCCACAAGTGCTATTGCCATAACTCGGAACCCAAGATCGCATACGAGATGCAAGCATGTGGATATCCGACCTCACTTCATCGGAGAACATGTCGAGAAGAAGGATATCGGAATGGAGAAGATCCATCTTCGACAAACAAAGGGCGTACATGCCGACCAAACCACTAGCTCGGAACGGATTCGGAGAATTATCGGTTGAGCTAGGTCTCATGGATCCTACCGAAATGCATCGCAGAAGAAAACTACCGATAGCGATCCGTGGAGACAATTGGAAATATTTGGTATCGGTAGATGGAACCCGATGCGACAAGTCGGTAGACTCCGTGCGGTGATTCGGTGGGAAGAATCATACGCATACGCTAGAGGGGAACGTGCTTATCAAGACATCAATCATCCTCCCTGCGATATAACGGTAACCACTGATCGAAAGTTCAGTCCAAGAGGTTTGCGTAGTATCATATACTTAATTTCTTTTCAGAAGCATGTCCGCATTTATTATATCAACCGCACGCAGTCAGTAGTTAATGTGCATTTATTTCCCGCCATTATTTAGTTTTAGGAAAGGTCAGTAGGAAACCTTTTCATTCGCATAAACTGGGTAATTAATGCTGTCTGTCGCGCATTTAATGCATGTCTTCTCACTTACCTTTATTACGTAAGTCTATGTTAGAGGCGGCTTTTGTAATCATTCCTTTTATAACATTCAAATCTCAGCCGTCCATAAGATTTGAAAGATTAAAACCGGATCGTAGGATCAAAAATTATAATCAGACGATACATATAAAACCTTTCATCTTCTATCCTTTCCTCACTTCTCGCAATTTTTCAACTTAAGAGCTATTTTCAAGCATTCAGTTTCTTTCTCAAAAATCATCCTAACTGTCTCGCTTTTGCATCCCTCAAAGCTCTTTAGTACTCGGTAATGTATTGAAACCTGTTGAATACTTACTAACTTACTCTATTTTCAAGTGCTAACAAGTTATTTTGCAGTTTTCAATGGCGACATCTCAAGTTCCTGAGAATATAGAGGAGATTATGGCATCCAGGATTCAGTTTGAACCAACTATGGCCTTCCGACAAGTTGATATCTCCTTCTTGGAACCCGTGTTCGATGCTCTGGAGCGTTCTGGTCTTCAGGAGCTGGTGACGAAGCACCCGAGATCTTATCTACCAAGGCAAGTGGTAGAAGTTTATTACAACTGGATGTCTCTTGCATCTGGAGGCGAGGAATCTTCCTTCGTCTATTTGAAGGAAGTAGATCAGAACTCTTGGGATATTGCTCAGAGAGTCTTCAACGTCAGGGACATTCTGGTGCTGTCGTTTGATCTTCCAGACTACGGTATTTCTCCTATCGGTTACAAGGAGAAGGAGATAAACGCATATGTTCGTAAGTTCCGCGGACGCTCCGACATATCATTCAAGTCGGCCCCGCAAAAGAATCTTACGCTTCCCTAATACGGAGGACTAGCCTACATAGTCTCTCATATCCGACGAGCTCAATGGATCATATGATCAATTATCCAAGCCAAGGATTCAGCTGATGATGGCGATAGATGATGGAGTTGAAGTGAACTGGGCTGACTATTATATCTCGGAGATGAAGGCCCAAGCCCAAAAGTTCACTACCCTACCCACTGGAGAGAGGAAGTTAGCCAGTGTAGGGAAGTTACTCTATGGGACTAAGATGTCAGTCCTCATAGAAAACTCTGTTCAGAGGCACTCGTCGTTTGCCGATTCTAAGTTCTTCGATGTAAAACCGATTAAGTTCAAGACTAAAGCAAAGGACCGAGAAGTCTATCGGTAAAGGGCCACCTCGAGCCGAAGAGAGCAAGCATCCGCTCCGCCCCCACATACCGAAGTGCCTAAGAAGAGGCGGACCGACCAAGACCGACTCGGCCCGAGGTCTCAGTTGCTCAGCCCCTCTCGGTTATTGAACCCACCCCTCCTTCTATTCAAGAAGAGCAGTTTTTAGATTCTGATACTAGCATTGAGGGTGCGACCCTCAAAGATAAAGTCCAGGTAATTAGCTTTGAGGAGACACAGTCGGACGTCAGGGAACCGACTGAGGAGACTGCGACTGAGTGGATAGCTATTCACACCACTCGTCTCCGTGCCACATCTGAAGTACACGATCATATTCCTGAGATCGCTAGGCACTCAGACTTAGTCGACATAGCCATCAAGGCTAGGGTTCAAATGCTTCTAAGGTTTCTGAGTTGGGATATTTTAGAAGACATAATCAAAACCCACTCAGTCATCCACTTGCTCGATGAGGAGCAGAAGTTACAAGAAGTAATAGGGTACGGAGAACCAGCTGACTTAGCTACTCTTGAAGATCTCAGAGCCGCAATGCTTTACCTTCTAAGCTTGCGAGAGTCAGTTCCTGGTAACACTCCTCCGCCCCCATCTCCTCCTGCTGATAAGAAAGACGATGATAAAGATGATGATAACAATCGGAGGAAGGATCGGACACCCAAGGATACGAGCCGGGAGGCTCTCGCCGAGGGTTCAACTCCCCGTGAGAAGAGCAAATCACCACTTCCCGATACATCGGGTGATGCTCAAGGTGCTCCGGGTACGTAGGGAGCAGCTCCTCACGTTTTCTGAGCAGAGGCTCGGAACCAGCTCGTACCAGATACAACCTATCGGTTCCGTGTCCTCGAAGTCCGTAAATAAAGCCATTCGACGCCAAGGAGAGAAAAACCGACTTTTGGCTAAGGACGTCCATCTGAAGTGGACAAAGTATACTAAGGCTCAGACACAGAGCTTAGACAGAATAGCTGCTGGCATCTCAAAAATTCCAGTACCTACTCCTCAACCCAACTTTCAGGAGATTATTGAGGCAGCCTTAGCAGCTCAGAAAGTCGATCTAGAAGCTCAGAGTCAGCAGTTGCTCCAGAATCAGCAGAAGATATTTTCAGAGCAGCTGACTCAAGCTCTTGCAACTGTTAAGCTTGAAATCGATGAGAGGAATAAGATTGCCACCTCTAGCCTTCAGAAATCTATTACCCAATAGGCAAAGGCTCTGAAACTTATTCAGAAAGAAATGACAGAATCGCAGGATCAAGCTTTGCTGAAACTCCGTCTGGAGTTAGCTGCACAGCTTAAAACATCAAGAGCTGATCAAGAAAAAGACTGGGAATTATATTGCGATCTCGTCAAGGACTTCGAATCCACAGCAACTCAGATTAAAGATTCAGTCCACACTGTGGAAAGAGACATTCAAGCCATCCGCATACAACTCTCTAAGGCAGATGATGCCAAAAAGGGGGAAGATATTATGAAAGATGAACCTGATACGGATATGGCTGATGTCCAAATAGTAGAGGGTGGTCAGGAGGAAGGACCCTCTAATGCTCAGACTCAGGGGGAAGGTATTCAGGCAGAACAACCCTCGACTGATTATGCTCAAGATACTTCAGGGGTTCTGCTACTTGAATTTCCTCTAGAACCTACCCCCATCTCATCTTCTGCTGCCCACATAGAAGATGTTGCTCACTTCATTGAACAAGAGTCTGAAGGAGAACAGGCTCCTCCGCAGAGGCCGGGGAAGGAGACTGCTACTGCTATTACTCCTCCTTCCTCCCCGGTCCGAAAATTCAAATCTAAAGCGGAACAAGAAGCCTTTGACCTCCGCGTAGCCCAACAACTACAAGACAAGCTGGACCATGAGCGACAGTTGGAAGAAGCTCAACTTGCTAAAAAGCCTAAGGGCAAAGTTGTTAAGGGCAGAGGTAAGAAGAAGCAAGAGTCTATGGTTGAAGAAAAGAAGAAGGCTCAGGAGGAGTTTATAGAAACTCCTTCTACTACAGGTCAAGCTACTGCTCAGAGTCACTATCAGACTCATCTTACACCTGAGCAAGAAGCTGAAGATAGAGCCACGTGGGAAGCCACGCCGCAAGGCCCGAATCTCGGGAAAGGAGACCGTAGAGGCGGCGGCTCTTCGAGAAAAGAAGAGAATGGCTGATATGGCTAAGATGATGAGCCTATCTCAAAAGCCGCCAGCTGATCCCGAAAAAACAAATCCCACGAGGATCAAGGAAAAGAGCGCCTCATGTCAAAAAGGACCCTGTGCTTCATGTTGATAAATGGGTTCCTGCTCTGGTAAATGATCAATGGGAAGAGCTCAAAGAGGAATTTATCAAAGGCTACTACGTATGGAATTCTATCCAAGTGAGCGAGACTATCGAACAAGCCTTTGACGAAGTTTTTATTCAATTATAACTCGAGCCGAGGGAACAACTTCGGAGATTATGAAGAGAGAGACCATTCCTTTCGAGCTCCGGCTTTCGGGCGCATCCCACCTCCTAGAGCTGCGCGCGGAATTACGTGTACAAAGGAAATAGAGGATGAGGTCGGAAGCTGCAGCCTTATCGCTTTGACCTAAGTGTCGACTTAGGCCGAAGACGATGAGGATGTCCGGACACCGAGGAAGAGAATCTACCTATACTATGGTCCGCAACCCCCCCGTCGACGGATCTGCCGATTTCAAGAAGCGCACTCAAGGCTTCGGGCGTCAGTAGTGTTTCCTCTTCTCTACTCTTGTGTAATAGTGATAGGAACCTGTAATTTCTTGATCATATATACTATCGTTCCTGTTGCTTGATAGACAATTACTCATTGTCTTACAGCATTTTGCTTTGTGTTTTTCACAACCGATCACTAAGTGATTCGACACACACTCACAATCCGGTTTCTCGATTTTGCCTATCTCTCTCCTGCTGATGTTTTTTTTTTGAAGTCATCATATCAGTTTGTTTTCCTCAGATGAATCAAAGGGGAAAGTGTTGTCAGTAGGTTAGCATATCTCATAAGATGTTTAGAGTTTAGAAGTAGAGGTTTTGGCATCATCAATTATGGGGAAATTGTTGGATATGAGTCAGTAGATGATACTCACTGTTCGTGGTTAAAAGAAAATTGGGAGAAATCATAGTAGTACTATGGAATTGAAGATCCCAAAACCGAGCTGATATCGGTAGTTACGTGTGTCGTTAGGATTAGGCCGATGTATAGGTTAGACTTGTTGTAGTCGTTTTTATATTCTTGTCTAAGTTCACGTACGGGGTAATTGTTGAACCGATCTTACGTCGAAAATACTTTTCGAACCCCACGTCATCGTGTAATCGCTATGCGTTCTTCACTCATCACTGAATAAACCTCGGTAGAAGCCAATCCAAAGGCTGATAAGTCATCGCATAAGAACTCATGCAAGCCCAGTACCTTCGCGATCGCGGATGACATACTCGGGTTACATTCCTTGTCACCAACTCGGTCGAAGAAGACAGAGACTTTGCGGTACCGTATCCGGACGTAAAAGCGACCCGGCTACTTAAGTCTTTTCGAAAGTTCAGATGAAGATCATACGAGGTTGTTTGAACGGTCAACTCGACATTCTCACCAACCACAAACCTCGACCAATGAGAAGCCGACAACGCCTTACCGCTCCAAACAAGTAAAGTTTGCTCTCATGTACGGTAATTAACCGCCCTGCTTGCAACAAGTTCGAATTAATGGCCGTTTTCTTTGGAAGCTTGTGACACGTGGCATCGTCGTCTCCAACAGACATATACCATAGCTCACAGCTATAAATAGAGAAGATTTCGAAGCTCCAGGAGAGCGCGAAGCACGAAATTAAAAAGGGAAATTGCTCAAGCTCTCAAATACTCTAGCATCTCTATCAGAATATCCAGCGAAGAATCTGCATTTACTAGAATATTTTTGTGTTCTTCTCTCTAGAGTCTTTAGATCCCTTTCTTCTCTACCTAAGCTCATTGTCAGATTTATAGCTTAGATTCGAAGGAGTTCATTTTTTAGTGAACTGTTCTTATTGTAAGAACTCCTTCATTAGTTGGAGAACTGTCTTCACCCCCTTTCGAACTTAGGTTTGAATTGTAAAGTCGCTAAGGACTATAACTTAGAAGGATCTCGTCCCGCACAGTTTCCTTTGCCGAGACTTGCTCAGACTAATCAACAAGTTATCCTGCTCTATTCAGGACCGTGGACGTAGGATCTTGCGTATCCGAACCACGTTAAACTGCTTGTGTTCTTTACTGTATTATTGCATACAAACCTTTGAAAAATCATAAGTCTGCATAAAACGTATTTTCGAGATCGCACAGCCAAAAGAATTTAATCTACGAAAACACGTTTTCAAAAAGAGACAAACTCTGGGCCCCACACTTATCCGCACACTTACAGTCTCCGACTGAGTTTTGAAGTACTGACAAAAGTCAGTAGGAGAGCTCAGTAGCTGACTCACTCTGTCCCGTGACCGAAGGTTTATTTGGCACTGTTCATCAGTTGCAACCAACAGCTTCAGCTGACCTTCACCGAGATGAAGAAACGGTACTCAGGTGTATTCACCCCCCCCCCCTCTACACATGATATTTGTCTCCGGACCAACAATATATATATAGGGGGTGGTTCAAATAGGAACACCCCTTAGAGTGAGAAATAAGAACAATCATAAGCCGTTAGATTATGTTAATTGATGGATCAGATTCGTTTTACAATATTTTTACCTGAAATGCACCATATACTTGTAATATTTTGCACAAAGGGTATTTTTATCATTTGTTTTTTAAGAAAGACCTAGATCTGTTTATATAGAAAAAAAGTACAGCTCTGAGTTTCTTTATGTTTCACTAACCCCCTTTCGCCATAATTGTGCGGTAAGTTCCTTTCTGATTTTTCCCCTTGCTGCCATTCTATTTTCAGATTTTGTTTCTGGTTTTTCTCAACCAGTTTGTGACGGATTTTTCTTATCGAATTGGTTTCTGGTTTTTCTTATCAAATTGGTTTATCAGCCAGTTCTCAACCAGTTTGTCGAATTGGTTTATCGAATTGGTTTCTCAACCAGTTCTCAACCAGTTTTTCTTATCGAATTGGTTTCTCAACCAGTTTGTGACGAAATTTTCTTATCGAATTGGTTTATGGTTTTTCTCAGAGTTTGGTTTCAGATTTTGTTTTTTTTACATATATTGAAATTGAATATACAATTAGTGTTTTTCCTTTGTTGAGAATGAATCTTTTATGGAATTAATTGGGTTTTTTATTTGTTAGAACTCAATTAAAATTTCTGCACAATTATGTATATGAAAATGCATGCTATATATAAAATTATGAACATTAATTTGATTTATTGTCTAGATTGCCTTTTTATATAAATAATAATTTATGAACAATTATGTGTATTCAAATGCACGGTTTAGTCAAAACCTTATGCATATACAATTTGTAGGTTTTTTTTAATTACATAAGTTAAACTTCCTTTTGGATTATTATTTTTTATTTAAATTGAACAATTCAGTATAACATATGACACTATTTATTGAATAAAGTTTGTATTTTGCATATATTTGTGAAAATCAGCGTTTCTAAACAGGGTTTCCAAAAAGATTTCGACAACGAAGATCAATTGAAGATCAGTGGGTAAAAAGCAGCGATTTCTAAACAGGGTTTACAAAAGATTTCGACAAAGAAAATCAATTGAAGATCAGTGGGTAAAAAGCAGCGATTTTTAAACAACATTATTCGTCCCTTTATACAATTATTCGTCCCTTTGTACAACAAAAGTTTTTTTATTTTCTGTTGAATTTTTAACAGTTATTCGTCCCTTTGTCACAGTATTATTCGTCCCATTGTACAACAAAAGTTTTTTTATTAATAGTCGAATTTTATTTTCTGTCGAGTTTTAACAGTTATTCGTCCCTTTGTCATAGTGATTTATTGATTATTTTAATTTATAAATATATGCACAATTTCGCAAAAAAAATGCACAATTATGAGGAAAAATATGCACAATTAATGAGAAAAAAATGTACAATTACTGGGAAAAATATGCACAATTATTAAGAAAAATATGCACAATTAATAGGGAAAATATGCACAAATAATGATAAATAACGAAAAGATGAAATTATTAAGGAAAATCTGGGACGAGACTTAGATCTAGGACGATAATTAGTGAAACTATGCACAATTAACGATTGTTCTCGTAAAATCTGGGGTGAAACTTGATGATATTAAAACATGGAAGAGAATTAATGAAAATAACGTTTACAGCAAAGGAAAGAAGATAAAAAAAAATAATAGATTGTGCAAGATTACAAAAATAACCTCAGTGCAAACTTTTTGCCTTAAATGTGTATTTCGGGATTTTAAGTGATGGCATGATCTGGAGCGTTGAATTACTTGATCAAACGGCTATAAATTGTTCATATTTCTCACTCTAAGGAGTGTTCTCATATGATCTCCCTCTCTCTCTCTCTCTCTCTCTCTCTCTCTCTCTCTCTCTCTCTATTTATATATATATATATATATATATATATATTATGGAAACTATGCTAGCATTTAATGCTATTTAGACATGAGCAAAATTTGGGGGACAAACTTGAAATGTTACCTAAAGTGGAGAAACTTACCTTATTCGGATTTTGGAGAATTAATACATTAATCAATATCCCACATTGATTTTTGAACAATGTTTTTAGTGGTATTTAATTCACTACCACTTAGTATATATATAGATATATATATATATATATATATATTATGGAAACTATGCTAGCATTTAATGCTATTTAGACATGGGCAAAATTCAGCCCGTTTGATCACCGTTTTGAGCCGGATACATATCCGATTAACGAATTAAGATATATTGCATCGATCTACGTTTCGAGGTCACACCAGAAAACCAAAATGACATGCATATTATGACATCTCTAGTGGTATGTATGAATTAGATATTGCATATGCATAAAAAATGAATGCATTGTTCATATTGTGTTTGAAGTGATATGCATGAATTCGTAGAGTGGTATGCATGAATTAGATGTTGCGTATGCATCAAAAGTTAATGCATTGTTCATATTGTGTTCGAAGTGATATGCATGAATTTGTAGAGTGGTATGCATGAATTAGATGTTGCGTATGCATCAAAAGTGAATATTATTGTTCATATTTTGTTCGAAGTGATATGTAATAATATGCATAAAGCTGTTTTGTGTAGAAAAGTTTATAAAATATCTGCAACATGCAGGAAGTTCAAGTTCAAAATGAAAGAGGAAGGTAAACAATTGAACAAGAAACCTTTAGTGATTTCAAGGACATGAAGTTGAATACAAGAGAGATGGATGACATATTTCTAGACAATGAGTTTTGAGATATGAAGGATACTCATGTTTTGTTAGAACTTTTGTTTTTATTAGAAATATTTTCAATGTATGATTCGTTAGAGAATATTGTTTTATGAGCTATGCATTGTTAAGTAGTTATATTTTTAATATATGATTAGTTAGAGTATATTGTTTTTATTAAGTATTATGACACTTGTTTAATTATGACATAAAACATGAGTATGCATAAACGTAACACAAGCTATGCATTAATCTAAAAATACATATGCATGAATAACAGAAACTCGTTGTTGGGGAGAAAGGGAGAGAAAATAAGTTGGGAAAGAGGAAATGTATGAAGGAAAATTAAAACAAAAGCAGATTGCGAAAATGCCCTTAATGAGTCCAATTTCTCCTTCGTTACTTTATTTTTAAATGCCTACCTAATGAAAAATGATAACCATTGATCAAGAAAATGGATGGATGAGATCGGATCTCATATCTCATATGAAAATAAGATCTCATTTGATCCACTCCATATATATATATATATATACATATATATATATATATATATATATATATATATATATATATATTGGTGGGATTTTTATATTTCAAAAGAAGCAAAGAATAAAATTCTTAATGCTACTTTATTTGATCCTATCTCTCAAAGAGAAGAATCAGATGCGGTTAATACACTTATTTATACAATACTATCAAATTTTGTTGGAGCTAATACTCTTCAACTTGATAACAGGCCAACTTCAAGGTTGGTGGGATTTTTATATTTCAAAAGAAGCAAAGAATAAAATTCTTAATGCTACTTTATTTGATCCTATCTCTCAAAGAGAAGAATCAGATGCGGTTAATACACTTATTTATACAATACTATCAAATTTTGTTGGAGCTAATACTCTTCAACTTGATAGATCTAATAACAATTATTAAATTTAAGATGTCGAACACTATCTGATTTTAGATGGTATAAAGATGTCTTTATGTCCAAAGTTTTAACAAGGAATGACGGTAATATGAATTTTTGGAAAGAAAAATTTATTGTAGGATTACCACCGCTTTTTGCGGAAAAGGTTTTAAACAAATTAAAAGTTAAAACAGCACATGGAGAAATTCTCTGGGAAAATCTTTCCTATGGCGATATCTCTGCTGCGAAATTATCGTAGAAGGAATGGTTCTTTGTAATGATATCAAGTTGAAAAAACAACTTGAATTACAAAGAAACGAAAATAGAAATATTATTGGCAATTTTTGCGAACAAATAGGGCTTGAAACTGAGTCCTATCGTGATAGAATAAAGAAAAAACACAAGCTTAAAAAGAAGCAAAAGTTTTTTCCTACAGAAAATTTCTCTAATAGGAGAAAAAAGTCTACTAAAGGACTTCCCAAGGATATAAAGAAAAAATATCCTAAAGCCTCTAATAAAGAAGCTCAACCAGTTTGTTGGAAATGTGGTAAAATTGGCCACAAAGCTAACAAATGTTATGTTAAAAAGAAGATTAATAATCTTAATATTGATAGAGATTTAAAAGAATCTCTTTGCAATATACTTCTTAATGAAGAAGAACCAGATGAAGAAATCTTCATCAGAGTCATCGCTGATTCACGTGAATCTTCTGAATCAGGAGAAAATGAAATTGAGTCTGATACACAAAGTTGTAAATCAGATTGTGATTGCGATGAATGTCTCATAAACTTTATGGGATTAGAAATAAATGTTATTTCTATGAAAGAAAGTTTTATTCTTGATCTAATTGATCAGATTACTGATCCTTTAGAAAAAAGAAAAGCTATTGAACATTATCTCTATTTTGCAATCAATTCAAAAGAGCCTAAAATAGGACAATCAAAATTGTCTGCAAAAGTCAATCAAGAAAAGGAATTATATTCCTATGTGAAAATTCTTGATAGAGCCTCTCAAAAGGAAAGAGAGCCTACTATAAATGAATTACAAAGTGAAATCAATTTGATAAAATCAGAAATCAAGATCCTTAAAGATAAGGTTACTTCAATTACTAATTCTAGTACTTGGAATGAAGATTTCACTTCTTCAGAAGAAGAAGCAGATAACGAAGAAGACGCTTCTTGTTCTAAAGAAAAGGGTCATGAAATAAATCAAATTGATTTTAAAAATTTAGTGTCGATCAATAAAATTGATCAAATTAAATCACAAAAATGGTTTACAAAAGTAACTCTTATTATTAATAAAGAGTTTACAATTACAATTGACGCTCTTCTTGATACGGGAGCGAGATGTAAATTGTATAAATGAAGGAATTATACCTTCAAAATATTATTCTAAAACAACACGTTTATAAGCTGCGGCTAATAAACAACCATTAATTGTTAATTATAAACTTTCCGATGTTGCTATATGTAACTCGAGAGTCTCGTATTAATACTACATTTATCTTAATAAAGAATATTTCTACGCCCGTTATATTAGGCAATCCATTTATTCAAATGCTTTTTCCCATTAATAAAATTAATGAAAAGGGTTTATTTACTACTCTTAAAGGTAGAAAAATCTTTTTTCCTTTTTTCAACAACTCCCTCGTTGTTAAATCTATAAATATATTACAACAAAGTTATTGACAATAAAATTTGTTTCATAAACTCTTTAAAAGAAGAAATTATTTTTAAGAAAATAAATGAAAGTATTAAAACCGACAAAGTTAAAGAAAAGATTAATTCTATTCTTCAAAAAATTACTACGTAAATTTGTCTTTGAAGTTCCAAATGCTTTTTGGGATAGAAAACAAAGATTCCGTTGATCTTCCTTATACTAAAGATTTTGAAGAAAATAAAATTACTACAAAAGCTAGACCTATTGCTATGGGAGCAAGACTTTTAAAATATTGTCGTGAAGAAATTGAAAGTCTTTTGCAAAAGGGTCTAATTAGACCAAGTCATAGTCCATGGAGTTGCCCAGCATTTTATGTTGAAAATGCCTCAGAAATTGAAAGAGGTGCTCCTAGACTTGTCATCAATTATAAACCGCTTAATAAAGCACTCAAATGGATAAAACATCCACTCCCTAATAAAATGGATTTGTTAAATAGAATTTTCAAAGGAAACATATTTTCTTCTTTTGATCTTAAATCAGGATTTTATCAAATACAGATAAAAGAGGAAGATAAATATAAAACGCTTTTACGGTTCCATTTGGACATTATGAATGGAACGTCATGCCATTCGGGTTAAAAAATGCCCCTATGGAATTTCAAAATATTATGAAAAAAATTTATAATCCTTATATGGATTTTATTATTGTTTATATAGATGATGTCTTAGTTTTTTTCAAAACAATTGATAGACACTTCAAACATCTTAATATATTCATCAATGCTACAAAGCATCTTTGGATTAGCGATTAATCCTAAAAAGGTTAAGCTATTCCAAACAAGAATAAAATTCTTGGGTCATTATATTGAGAATAGAATAATTACTCCCATAGAAAGAGTTATTCTATTTTCAGAAAAATTTCCAGATAAAATATCTGATTTAAATCAATTACAACAATTTCTTGGTTGTCTCAATTATATTGGGGATTTTTACCAAGATTTAGCTAAAGATTGTAAGCTATTATTTCAAAGATTAAAAAAGAATCCTCTTCCCTGGACCGATGCTCATACAGAAGCAGTCAGAAAAATTAAAGAAAGAGTTAAAGAACTCCCTTGTTTATCATTATCTAATCCAGAAGCTTTCAAAATTATTGAAACAGATGCTTCTGAAATCGGATACGGAGGGATTCTTAAACAAAAGAATTCTGAAAATTCTAAAGAAGAATTGGTTAGATTTACTTCAGGAATCTGGAATAATTCTCAAAAGAATTATTCAACTGTTAAGAAAGAATTACTTTCGATTGTCAAATGTGTTACTAAATTTGAAAGTGACATATTAAACAAGAAATTCTTGATAAGAGTCGATTGCAAATCTGCAAAAGATATACTATTTAAAGATGTTAAAAACATTGCTTCAAAACAAATCTTTGCTAGATGGCAATCTATTTTAGCATGTTTTGATTTTGATATTGAGCATATTCTTTGGGAAAAATAATTCTCTACCGGATTTTTTAACACGAGAATTCTTGCGGGGACAATCAGTGGAAGCAGATTGTCAAAAGACAAGCACGAGCTAAAAAGCCTATGGCGCCAAGCAAAAAGACCAATGTTAATTTTGTCCAAAAATAATCAAAAACAAAAGCAAAATATTTGTGCAAAGAAGAATAAACCTTGTTGAAGATTTATCCAAATTTGATCCTAATACGGAATTCAAGGATGATGATGAAGCATATGATCTTCAATATTATAAAGATGCTATTTTCCTTCAAAAGGGAAATAAAGATGAGATAAAATATCCATATCTTATTTCTGGGGTTGTAAATTGTTTTCCTGTGGAAACAGATCTAAAAGGTCTATCCCCATTACAAATTGCCCAGGGTCATCTTAATAAAGATCTCCCAAATCATTTTGGGAAGAAAACCCGAGAATATTTTGAAGCAATTCTTATTGAGACAACCTTCGTTGAAATTCAAAGATGCTACGAAAAATCGAAGGAAATTGCCTTTTCTAAATTTCTAATTAAAAGAATTCTTTTACCTTCTAATTGGGGAGTTCCTTTACATCAAGGAAGACAACTTGAAACCTATCAAGGTTTACCCAATTATTACAATTATCATGATTACATCAAAGCATGGGAAAATACCCTTATCTACGAGAATTCTTCTCGTAAGCATTCATGGTGGATAAAATTCACCCTTGATGATGTAAATCAATTTATTTCAAATAGGTTTTTATCATTCTTTTTCTCCCGGGGGCATCTCCTATCATTTTCCCCCGAGTTATTAAAAGAGTATGGGAAAAATTCCATGAAACTAATAATCAATTTGCTGATCATCCAATTTGTTCTCCAATTCATGAATCATTATGGAATTTCATGGATAATTAGATGGGATTATATCCTACAGAATACTAGATTTGAGAAAAAGGAACAGAAGTTCACCATTAATATGCTTCAACGGAGAATACTCCTTAAATGGTGGCCTAAAGAAGACTTCTTTGGAGAAGGAAAAGTGTTTGATAGAAAAGGAATTTTCTCAATCAAACCAAATTCCAAGAAATTCATAAGCATTTGAATGCTGAAACTCCTTCCCATTCATCTTTGTTAAAAAATCTATTTCAAACGATGGATAAAGAATCTATCTCTACAATGTGGAAAGAAGTTTTCGGGAAAGAAATGATGGTGGACAGCCCATCTTCGTCTAATTCTTTTTCAACAAAAGAAGACGAACTCATGAAGGATGCCCAAGAGCCAATCACTGAAGATGAGATTGAAAAATTCACTTTGGCATTAATGAGTGGAGAAGATAATTTGCCTCATTAAAGGAAGACAGCTGTCAAGAAACGTAAGCCATTATGAAAGCCATTACGACAGCAGTTACGTCAGCAAAAGGCTAAAAGCCTCAATAATGCAATCTACTGTTTTCCTACTTTTCTGCCTATTTAAGAGTGCTTGTTTTCATTTGTAAGGCATCGAATTCTAGCACTGTAAAATCCTCTCTCTAGAATCCTCCCCCATCTTTTAAAATCCGCTTGAAGAAGTTTTATGTAAGTTTTCTTTCGTGCTTTCCTCTTCGCTGTTTATAATTTATGAGCAGTTCATATTTTAGAAGATTAAACTTGTATGATGAAGTTTGGAATCCTCCATTGGATTATCATATTACTAATCAACCAAATTATAAACAAAAATTAAGAAGCAAGGTTAAATCAACCTATCTGTTAATAAATTATCTGAAGAAGCAAATTGCTGGTCAGGATATTCCTGAATCTTCAAAAGAAATATATTTTCGTCCTGAATTAAAGAGGGCATATAAAAGCTTAAAAGCTTTTGAACATCAAGGAGCAATGTTCCTTGCGTAAAACGCAAAGCTTTATCGATCCTGCGATAAGTGGTATCAGAGCCTAGTGAAGCTAAGAGAAAAATTTCTCTAAAGAAAAGTCTGAAACAATTTAATTCAGAAGATCTGAAGCTCTACACGAGCCTTGCTCTAAGTCGAGTATCCGTAAAGCCTGTAAGTCCTTGTGTGAAGGCAAAAGGTAGGAATAAAGCTTTGACAGTATCTTCCGATCCGATGAAGAAAATGTTTCATACTCTTTCTAAGGAGAAATTTCCTAAAAATGTTCTTAATAAGAACAAGGAAATTGTTTATTCTGAAAATTTTGATAAAAGTCTTCAAGACTGGAAATTACCAGAAGTCTCAAAATTTAAAGTTTACAAAAAAGGAAGCTTTGAATTCAAAAGCGATTATGTCATAAAAACAATTGAAGAAACTATTCCTCTAAAAGGAGGATATGATTCTCGATCACTTCTTTCAAAAAATATGATTGAAGTCCATAGAGAAAATTATAAATTTCTACATATTGGAATGATCCAAATTGGAATCAAACCATTAACCCGAGATGGGCTAAATGTTAGTGCCTTAATTATGGTCAGAGATCAAAGGCATTTAAACTTGGAAGATTCTCTTCTTGGAATAATTGAGTCCACACTTAGTGATGGACCAATATATTTCAGTTGTTTTCCAAATTATCCTTTATCTCTTTCAGATCCAAATATTTTGGATGCCCTAAATCTTAATATTAAGACATCCGGGTATAAGATGAAAGAAGAATCTGAGAATATTGTGCTCGTTTATAGAATTTACTATAAGGTCATGAATACAACCATCTCTAGATTCAATGTTAAAACTCAACAACTTTGTTCCAAGAAAGGAGAAACTACTCTTTTCTTAACAGATATTACTAAAAGTAATATTGTTGTTCCAAAAACTATACTTTGGAATCAAGTCAGCCTTCCAGAAACCTGGAAGCTTGAAAATGTCTCTCCTCCAGCTAAAAAAGAAAATAGAAAGTTGGAACGTATTATACAATACGTTGATGGAGATGTTGAAATTAAGTTTGCTTCTCAAAGAAGATTTAAACTAAAAATGGATGAAGATGCTAGAAGTTCTACATCCTCTGTTCCTTATACGGAACATGAAAAAATGAGTATTTCTGGAATTAATACAACTCCAGATCAAATCTCTCAGCCTGAATATAAGGTTGAAATACCTAAAAGTGAAAGCTCCAGAAATCCTGGATCACCAACTTTTTCAGATTTTGGGTACAATGTTTTCATGATAAAAGAAAATTTTATATCCAAAGCTATCCAAAAAAGTTTAAATAAAACTGAAAATGTTTATAAAAGAAAATGGTTTCTTTGCGACCTTTCTTTAAAACAAAAAACCTTATATTCAAAAAGATATGAAGAATGGAGAAAAACTACTAATTTAAAAGTAGACTTTTTTATCTGGCTTGAAAACATTTATTTTCCGGCAAGAAAAAAGGAATTTCCAAATTTTGCAGATAAAGAATTTATTTCTGTTCTTGAAAAAAGTTATAAAATTTTTATTCATGAAACAGGAGAAGAATCTAATGAGATTCATCCCCCTTTTTCGACATTACAAATTAAAAAAGGAGGAAAAGAAATTTATCTTGTTCCTATCAAATCGGAATCGGGAAAAGCTGATTTTGATCATATTGCTCAACAAAATAATTTTACAAATTTAGCTTTACATACTATTGGAAATCGGACCAATAGAATTGAAGAAATTTTGTCTCCAAAAAGGACTCGAGCTAAAATGTTCGAGATACGATTATGATAAAACCTCCTCCTAATCTTAAGAAGGAAAAATTTCATTTAAATTCTAAAAAGGATGAAGAATTTCTTGAAGGATTGATCACAAGACTTCAAAAAATAAATATTAAACTGAAGCTTCCGGCTCGGAAATTATCTCGATGATTTCGAAAGAAAATAATTCGAAATATCCAAGATGAGACTCAAGTTAATAAACTTGAAAAAATTTCAATTGTTAAACCATATTATAAACGTTCTACACCAATTGATCTTCAAATTGAAGAAGAAAAGCAATTGGTAAATTACGATGGTGAATCCATCACCGAATGGAAACTTGATGGAAAATCGAATATCGGATTAAAACTATGGCAAAGCAAATGCTTATATATTCATCTGCCGCCAAATTAAAAGAAAATAATGATAGGCAAATTGCTCAGGCCATCATTACGGGGTTCACAGGCTAACTTCAAGGTTGGTGGGATTTTTATATTTCAAAAGAAGCAAAGAATAAAATTCTTAATGCTACTTTATTTGATCCTATCTCTCAAAGAGAAGAATCAGATGCGGTTAATACACTTATTTATACAATACTATCAAATTTTGTTGGAGCTAATACTCTTCAACTTGATAGATCTAATAAGCAATTATTAAATTTAAGATGTCGAACACTATCTGATTTTAGATGGTATAAAGATGTCTTTATGTCCAAAGTTTTAACAAGGAATGACTGTAATATGAATTTTTGGAAAGAAAAATTTATTGTAGGATTACCACCGCTTTTTGCGGAAAAGGTTTTAAACAAATTAAAAGCTAAAACAACACATGGAGAAATTCTCTGGGAAAATCTTTCCTATGGCGATATCTCTGCAGAAATTACTGCAGAAGGAATGGTTCTTTGTAATGATATCAAGTTGAAAAAACAACTTGAATTACAAAGAAACGAAAATAGAAATATTATTGGCAATATATATATATATATATATATATATATATATATATTATCATTTAATGCTATTTAGATATGGGCAAAATTCAGTCCGTTTGATTGTCGTTTTGAGTCCCAATACATAGTCGATTTACAAATTAAGATATATTGCATCGATCTACGTTTCGAGTAGATAATTATAGTGTGATTAATTTCTCGATTCCGATTTTCGGTGAGTGAGAAGTAGTTGCTTGAAGTTTGGGGGACAAACTTGAAATGTTACCTAAAGTGGAGAAACTTACCTTATTTAGGTCTTGGAGAATTAATACATTAATCAATATCCCACATTGATTAATGAATAATGTTTTTAGCGGTATTTAATTCACTACCACTTAGTAGGAGATAACAAAGTGGCATGTGGTGGACTTAGGCCACACATGCTCATGCGCGCAAGCCTTTTCGCCGACCGCCTTACACGCGGCGTGGTGCGCTGCGCTACAACTGCGCCCGTGCCCGGCCCTGGCTACGGTTCCAATTCCGTGTCCATGGACTTGGATCTTGACAATTGACAATTGGTCATTTGGATGGTCCGTGGGCTTGTCCGTTGGGCCTTTGGTAGTTGACTTTGGCATTGGGCATGGTGGGCTACTTGTGGACTGGCCCAGCTCGTACTTGTTGGTCTGACCCAGTTTGTGGTGAAGTGCTCCTGCTGCACCCGATTGTTTCTTTTGGAAGTCTCTGGAATGAGACTGTTCAGGAATCTCCACCTCTCCACTTTCCATTCCGACTACCCGGCTGCCATAATTGGCAGTATTTATCTCCAACAACTTTTCACCTGGGTGGAAGAGCCTATAAATAGGCTAGTTGCATGGCATTTCATCACACCAAAACATCACTTCTCTTCTGCATTTTGTGAGCTCTAGTTGTCCAACAGTTTCTGTCCTCTCCTTGTCCAGTTTGTCGAAGCTCGACGATTTTGCGATGCTGCAATCTTTTAGATGTCGTCGTTTCATCTTTGTAGACGATACGCTGAAACCGAGAGCACTATCGGGGCGTATTTCGTCTTGCAGAGAGAGGACTCCTCGACTCGACGAAGTTCTCCTTTTTGCATTCTGTTTGTTTTTATTTTTCGACATACCGGTTTTCATTGTAATAACAGCTTGTTTAATCGACAGGATCTTTATACTTCGATCCTCTCACGTCTCCTCTAGCTCTCTTCAGCCCCTCATAAGTGAGGTTTCCGGTGTTCCGGTATTCTGGTATTCTGGTTTTCGGGTTTTTGGTTTTCTGGTCTTCTGGGTCTGTGGTCAGGTCCTTCTGCTGCTTACTATTGGTCCCTAGAGACGTCATAATATGCACGTCGGAGCACGTTGTAGATAGTTTTTGAGTGCTTGATTAATTCGACATGAAACTTAGCTTTGAGCGGTAGCCTTGCTACGTCCTCGGATTATGTGGGCTGCACTTGCGCATGGTGGTTATTAACGTACTGCATTTGAGAGGGTGTTTTCCACTCGCGATCTGAGTGGGGCTGTGTTTCACACTCGCGCGTCGAGACTACAATTGGTCAGCGTCCTCAGGAGATTGACTCTGTACAAGGATCTCCCTTTGGTCAAATACAAAATCTTGCTAGCAACTCTAACACGCCATGTCTACTAATCTTATTTGGTATTCCATCTGCTTCACTAATCAAGTCTCATTTTCTATTTTAGGATGTCTCACTAAACAAGTCCTATTCCATAAATAGAAAGAAATGAGTGGACCACACCCACTCTAAACAAATTGACCCACCACTTTATACTTTTACACAACACATTTTCTTTTCCACCCACTTTCTAAAATTCAGTGCCCAAAGCAATGAGACTTGATTGTTGAAACGGAGGGAGTAACATTTTCAGTTTCCCCCCTCCTATATGATTCATACACGTTATCTACAAATTGTTAAAAAAGGTATCTACCTTACGGAGTCTCGTCAACCTATGACGTCTAGTCAACATCCAATAGATGGTTGTGTGAAAGATAATGGCAAATATCTTGATGTGGTTAAGAACGATTGTATAGTTAACCACACCCAACCGGCAACGAGTTGCCAGAGTCCCAAGCTAGGGGACCCATGGATGCGAAATCTTGATCATTTTCTAAGGCCACCTACATTCACCAAGGAAGACCTCCAGCTTCCTCACTTCCAAAGAGATCCTCTAGGTGTTAATTTGGACATCGAAGATTACCTCCCCATTAAAGACGGTTGGGGATCCTGCCTACTTGGTTTTTTGTGGGCCGATTTCTCGGTAAAGTAAGTATTGAGATGCTGATCCAAAGGTGGCCACGTACTATGTCTCTTTCCATTCTCATGGATGGATTGTCTTTGCATTCAAATCTAATGAAGATAGGGATAATATTCTCCAAGCAGGACCCTACGCTATTTTTGGGATCTCACTTATTCTTGATATCCTTTCTACAAATTTATGTTTTGACTCATCCCTTAGTATTGAAATACCTGTGTGGGCCAGCTTCCCGAATCTACCACTCGAACTTTGGAATGTTAATGCTTTGGGAAAGATTGAATCGTTCATCGGGCAACCCGTCATAGCAGACACGAGGAATCTATTGAAAGAAACAACTAATCGAGCAAGAGTGAAAGTGGTTGTGGATGCCACTAAACCGCTACCTTCGGAAGTCCTTGTTCACCTACCATCAGGTGAAACATTCTCTCAAAAGATCACATACAACTTCATACCAAAGTATTATACGATCTGCCTACATTTTGGCCACTTGGAGGACGGGTGTACAACCTTACAGAAGAACAAAACCAGCACCAATAATCGCCATAATAAAGGTAAACATAACATTGGCCAGCTGCGTATGGAGAAAGGTTGGCAAAGCTTATCCCGAGGCCCTAATCGTCCCGTCGGAATGACAAAAGACAAAGGCATTAGAGGACACTTCCTAAGTTCAAAGAGGGGACATTCAAGACCACCGATTGTTGCTCCAAATGCTCCAATTAATGTGCCCCCTAATCAACATACCATACTTGCCTCTCCCTCAGCTTCTATAATCGTCACCACATTGATGATCTGAGATCTCCTAACAAATTTGAGGTGTTGGGTGACGATTTGCAATGGGACCCCAATTTGAAGGACTCCAATGATCCTATGTCCTCTCCTACCACACCAAATACTACTGTTTCTCAAGTTCCCCATCTAGACGATAAAAATGCAAAAGAGGATTCATCTCCATTAATGTTGAGACCAATGCGCAACTTATACCCGACTTCTCCATCTACTAGAGGTGCGGAGTTGAATTCTAATCCACAAACCACACATGGGAGTATCCAAGCGGAAGAGGCAAAGGAATCGAGCTCCGCTTCTAGAAAAAGCTCTTCTGGAGGCGGTTCATTCATTCTTCTACGTAGGGATAACATCCTCGCTGGAATTTCGCTAACACGAGAGGCTACTGGAATTATTGGAGCTAGCAGGGTGGCCTCCTTAGACTCTTTCCAAAATAGTAGCCTCAACGACTCCATTACGCTGATCCCTAGCCATTCATCACATCCTTCCACCTCTTTAAGTGCTTCGTTATACCAAGAAGATGAAAGAGCTTCGTTTGAACTTGGACACCAAGTTGAACCTGAACAAGCCAATACGTTTCTGTCTATTCTTTTGAGAGGATTTGATGTACAATCAAAACCACAAATTACAAAGAAAACGCCTTCGAAAAAGAGGAGAGGGCCAGCTCGTCCCATACCCGATCGCTGTTCTTAATGATAATTGTCTCATGGAATGTGCATGGTTTGAATGATAAGCATAAACAAGCTGCGGTAAAAGATTTGACATACACCCACAAGGTCAAGCTACTTTGCCTTGTGGAGACTAAATTAAACACAAGTAAAACTCCAACACTTATTTCTCGACATTTTACTAATTGGAATTATGTGCATAACTACTCCATACTAGAAGTGGTAGAATTTTAATCATGTGGGATCCAAATTCATGGATATATCCACTATTTCTTGTGAAGATCAAATTATGCACTGTAACGCCAGATGCCTTCTTTCCGATAAAAGATTTCGGCTATCAGTTGTCTATGGGTTCTGGAATGTACTAGATAGAAGACCTCTTTGGGACTCATTTATGCTTCATTAAATCGGGAACCAACGGAATATGAAATAAAAGAGTTTGTCGACACTTGTGCATTTCTTGGGTTGGAGGACACTCCTTTTGCTGGACAACATTTTACTTGGACCAACAACACAATTTCAAGCAAATTGGATTGTGAGATGGTGAACAATAAATGGTTTAAGGAGGGATATTTGTGCTCTGCATCCTTTCTACCACCGGGTATCCACTCGGATCACTCTCCGACGATAGTATCCCTCTTTGGAGAGATTGCTTCCAAACCTAAACCGTTCAAATTCTTTATCATGTGGCTAAAACATGAGACCTTTAAGCAACTTGTTGATGATCATTGGAGTGAGGTTGTTGGCTGTTGGGCACTTATTTTTGAAGTTACTACCGTATCTCTGCTTCGATCACTGGGTCACAGTTCGGATCGACCTTTATCATTAGAGGATTGAGGTTTATAATTCTCTTGACCACAAAGGTGATGAGTTTACCCGAAAGCGTAGGATAAGGCAGTTGAGACCTCTGGCGAAGCTGATTGGTCCTTATCTACAGTACGGCTCCTATTGGGTCCATAATGAATTCGGGTATCAGGATCCTGAGGCTCGGTCGCCCACTGTGCAGATTATACCTCCTGAAAAACAATTGGTTCAGAGAGACTCATGGAGCTTTGGACCGATGGCGTGCATGGTAGTGGAGCAATTCATTGCCAGTTACCAGACGATCGAGTGGGGCAGCAACCCCGGCAATGTAGCCATTTATCGTCGATTGATGGCTCAAAGTATCTTCGAGATGTGCTACACACGTCCAAATAGTTTTTCATGAATTATTTATATTAGATTGACATATTTTATGACTTTTGATTTTGTTTATGGTTTGTCGAGTTTCTGTTTTACGGTATTTCGACTTATGACATAATTACAAATTAACATAATTACGAAATCATAGATTACTTTGACAATTACTAATCAAGAGCAATTATAGACGATTTTAAAATGCTTCTGACTCCAGTGAGTCCTGCACATCCGTTCCCAGACACTTCCTCCTAGTATGACCAACCAAACCGCAAATGCTGCATTTTTTCGGACCGTGTGTTCTCCCAATAGATGTACTTGCTTCGGCACCTGAGGGTCGTTTACTATTCTTCGGTCTCCCTGCCTGTCATGTGATTAATGGTGGCAATACAACCATTGAGGCCATATCTGACGGCACTCGCCAATTACGCATGGGGGTTACCGGATACAGTATTTCAACATATATCATCTTTCAATTCTCTATCTTGTATGCGTCCGAGACGTAGTCTAGTAAATTTAGTCCAGCAACCCTATAGATAAAAATCCTATTAATACACAGGAATGTAGCAGCCCTAAAGACGAAAAATTTGTTATACCTGATAGTAGCACAAGCATGCGAACACGAGATCTCATCGAGTTGCCACTCACGGCATTCACAAGCGCTTCTGCTGATTTAAACTCTCCATTGATACGTTCCGTCGTGAACCTTGAATTTCTCTCCGTTCACAGACACAACAATGAAGCAATGTGAACGGTCCTCTGATGGAGCTAAATTTTGCTCTACAGCAATTGTTAGCGTATTATCTCGTGCCATGGATTTTGCTCGACGTTGGTCACGCCACTGTTCTACCATGTGACTTATTGCCTCGATCATAGCATATATCGGTAGACGTCGTGCTGTGAACACTCTCGAGTTGATGGATTCAGTTATACTTGAGGTCAACTGACTGTACCGGCGAACGGGAGACTTCGATCTAGCCTACTTTTTCGGTCCGACATCCATTAACTTCTCGTATGCCTCAGGATAGGCTTGACGAATCCCTTCCATCGTATGATCAAAATCATACGTCGTATATGCATAGGCAGCATTGTTGGGAGATGATTCAGTAGACAACACAGTAGCTTAGTGCTCTGAAGATTTGAAGATCTCAAAACCCTACTTTGAGTGATGAACCATTCTGTTGTAATTTGTTGTTCTGTCTCTGAGAGTTTTCAGAATCAGTAGACACTCTTCATTATGGTTCAGGCGCTCAGTTCTGTCCGCTGGTTCTTCAAAGAAACTATCGGCCTCGGTAAGTAAGAAGAAGACTCGAGTAATCTTGGACTCGGCGAGAGCAAAGATATTCGAAAGGAGTCGGTGGAACCGAACTCGGCGAGAGTAGTTCACTGAACTCAGAGTTGATCTTCAGTAGAGCTGACTCAGCAGGAGTATGCTACTGAATATAGATCAGACTCAACAACGGCTAGACAGTCTTCTGACTGTCAGGATATCTTAAGTCAAATCAACAGAGTCATGCGAGGTATAGAGAAGTCAGCTTCAGATCCACCTTGAAGTCTGTTTTGTCTCACCTACTTTCTTCAGCCTCGACCAATGACGAGCGGCCAGCTGTCTACTTTCTGATTAAAGCTGCAAGTCAACAACTTTCCAGAAATGGAGGGAAAGGACTCTGTCACCATACTTTGAAAGAGCCGTTAGCTACCCAAAAGACAGAGACACATGGATCATCATCTCCAACGGATCTATCCATGTCTCTGCTCTATAAATAGAGGGAAGATTTCAAATTGAAGCTCACCGAACAACACAGACAAGAACACGCGAGCATTCACAAGCAAACTCAGAAACGAATCAAGCTTTCCGCAAGAACTTCATAGAGTAATCTCCAGCGAAAGGCGACATACTTGCTCATAGGGAACCAAGCTGAATCAGAACATAAAGCCTCTAGTATCCAAGCGACTGAATACGAACCCAAGTCCATACTTAACCGTTCGTCGCTTTAGAAGCCACTTTCTCGTTCCCTATCCCTCTAACCTAAGCTCAGCAGCCTATATCCATAGCTTAGAACGAAGGAGTTCATTTTTGAACTGATTCTTATTGTAAAGGACTCCTTCATAGTTGGAGAGTTTGTCAAACACTTTAGTTTGATATCTTGTAAACTGAGACTTGCTCAGTATAAATCTCAAGACCAGTGTTTGTCCAGGGCACAAACCGACTGAGACTAACTCAGTATAATAAAATAGCCTCCTGATCTTTTCGGGACAGTGGACGTAGGATTGTTGGATCCGAACCACTTTAAAATTGCTTGTGTTCTGTGTTTTTACTGTTGCATTGATTACTGTTCATTCTGAATATCTTTCTAAATCATTCAACTGAGTTTCAGCAAAGCTTAACTAATTGCACTTATATACTGAAACTGTTTTCTTAAAAATGTTTTCTAACTCAACTGAATTTGGGCCTACACATTTCCGCACTTATTGAACTTCAGCTGAACGGTATTGAATTCTGACCTTAGTCAGCTAGTAGGCCTCAGTGAAGTCAGTCACTCTGCCACGCGATTCAGAACAGCTTATTTGGTCTACTGAACTTGTTCAGTACGGTATTTTCCTGAAAAGGACTGTTCGCGTTTTAAGTTGAGAAATTATTTTCAGGTGTATTCCCCCCCCCCTCTACACCTGAACGTTTAATCTTGGGACCAACAAGCATCATGATACAGCTTGATCACCGTCTTACCATAACGTGTAATCTTATTCTGGAGATGATAGTAACAAGGGTCATAGGCTGCTTCCGGATAAATAGCCTCTACCGCGTTAGCTTTGCTACGGTGTTGATCGGAGATTATCATTAAATGGCTTGGCGTCGTATATGCTTCTCTCAGTTAGGACATGAACTACGTCCAAGAGTAATCGTTCTCAATTGGACCCACACCAAAGGCTAGTGGAAATATTTGGTTGTTGCCATCTATCGTAGCAGCTACAAATAACATGTCTTTATTCCTTCCTTTCAAGTGAGTCGCATAGACCACAATCAGATCTCGGAGGTTAAATACCCACGGGCCACGAGAAACATTAAAAGCAACGAATAATTGTTGGAAACGACCTTCTGAATCGACTTTGAGATCAGTCCTTGTAATACCATGACGAGAAACGTAGGTGTAATAAATTTCATAATTTGACGAAAGTGAAAAGGGATTAAGATTGTATTGAATGAATTGTCGTAAAATCGGGATACAAACACTATTCCCAGGAATGCAGACAAGTCTAATTTTCGTCTGTATTCCTTATAGGGACTACGAATGGACAAATTGTTTAGGACTGTAGGTGTATTGAAAATGAAATTAACAATAATACTATACCAACTTTCCATTTTTTTTCCATTTTGTGGAAGCAAAATTGTACAGAATTATTTTGTAATTGAAAAGGAAATGAAAGAGGATGGAGTGTGTTCGATTTTGGACTTCAATCACGGGTATTAATAGAGAATTTTTTTACTAGGGACTACGAATGGAACAAGCAGGACTAGGAATGGAAGGAGTTCGACTTGACAGGGCCGAGCGGGACTCCGTGAGCGGGATTCCACTTCGTCTGCCAAGTCAAAAAAGTTGAGCGGGACTTGGCAGGTCGAGTGGGATTCCACGAGCAGGATTCTGCTCCCCGCCAACTCGAGCGGGATTGGGCAAGCAAGTAGGACTTCCGAGCGGGACGTGAGCAGGATTCCGTATTCTGCTTCAGATACCTGATTCCAATCATTAACGCACAGAAAGAAGCAAAATAACGAACTTGCCCGCTGACAAGTCTGAAAAGTTGGGACTTTTAAGTAAAAGTGGATATTTTGTGTAGCAAATATAAGGATTGGGTAAATTTGACTTTTGTAGTACGAATTTGGGCATTCAAGAAATTGCCCCTTTATTTATTTATTTAGTGTTAAATCTAAATTGTTGCTCTGGAAGTAGCACATTTTAATATTGTTGAAAAATATTTCACACTCTTGAAGAGATATTAATGTTATCTATGTATTTACTATGTACCTTAGTTTTTTCCTACGTATTATATAATATATATATTTGCATATAATCTTAATTTGTTGCTCCTGAAGTAGTACACAATTAATATTCCTGAAGAATATTACATGTTTTCGATGAGCAATTTCATATCTTTTATCTTATTGATGGGTGAACCTTGGTTCTTGAATTGATGTTGTTGTTTCTCCTGAAGTAGCACAATTGATATCCCAAGGATTACGATAAATTCTTGAAGAACCATTTGGTTTCTGGAAAATATTAACATTTCGCCTAAAGTATTTTAATATAGACTAAGATTGTTGTTCCTGAAGTTGCACAGTTAGTATGCCCGAAGAATACTACATGTTCTTGTAGAACAATTCAAGCTCTCGATTTTGGCGTTGAAAATTATTTCTATTAATGTTATATGTACATATTAACGAAATTGTTGCTCTTAAAGTAGCACAATTAACTCTACATGTTCTTGAAGAACAACTCAATTTTATAATTTTGGAATCATATATCACAACAACCATACTTTAATTGTTGCTCTTGAAGTAGCACAATTAATATTCTTGAAGAATATTATATGTTCCTGAAGAACAACACATATTTTAAGGGATATTTTAATTTAATTCAAGCCCTAATTATATGATGTGGTAATAGAGTTCCTATATGGTTGATAAATAGATTCATAATGTTCCATTGGGGCTTAATCTTTTTTCAAGTAATTGTGTGCGATTAAGAAGATCTCATAAGTCGCAATTTACTGATTTCACTTCTCTTAAATTAAATTAAATTGCTGTTCTGGAAGTAGCACAATTAAATTCCAGAAGAATGATCATATTGTGATAGTAACATTACTACCACATGTTTGTGGAAATACCTTCAATATAATATTTTTATATATTATTTAACTTTTGCTCCTAAAGTAGCATCAAGAAGAATACAAAATGCTCTTAAAGAGCAACTCGTATTTTGGGTGATATATGTTATTCATGGATGGAAAATATTATTTATGTCTCGTTGACATTAATGCACTCTAGATATCTATGTTCATCTGCCAATAAGGGGGCATGGGAGAGACAATAATAGAATGAAACGAAACATCCTAGCAGGATTTCATAAAGATATTAATTGTTTGTCCTCCCTAAAACTCGATGCGAGTAGATGCATCTTAAACTGCAAGATTTTAAAATCTAGTGCATCGAGATTATTGAAGGCTCCAGAAGAGCATGTGTCATTCTATCAAATGATATGAAATCAACTATTGAGTTTGCCCTTTAGTAAGTCTAGAAGGAAGTTACAAAGTTTTAAATATATTCGCTGCAATGGATACAATATTAAAATTACATAAGAAGGTAGTGATTCTTTTGTATTTAGCTTGAATTGTTCCCTCAATAAGATTTATCTTGATAAAGCTAGTGAGTTTATTAAATTCCAAGTTCCTCATAAACAAGATTTAATATTATTTGGCTTTGAGATTGAGATTAAGCAATTAGTTGCTCATGACCATAGTCAAAATGGTTTTTGTCCGGATAAAAATGAGTCTCACATTAAGATTGTTATTATGATGAAATAACATTACCAACATTAGGTGGAACATATGGCACATTTGGATTCCAGAAGTAATCAATGTGAAATTTACATCCGAAAAAAACGCATAAGAAAAAAACTAGTCACATTTGGATTCCCGAAGTAATCAATGCTAATAAGAAGTCGAAAGATTCGCTTGCAAAAGATTGCGAACCAACTTCTTGATGCTTTTAATTGATAATGTCATACATTTGCTCTAAATACCCTCCAATAAGAATTACTGTCCTTGAATGACAAATAAAAATGACAGCAAATCTAAAAATTCGTCAAAAATATGGTCGACCAATTAGTTCTAAAAGAAGTTTTATGCCTAAGAAAAAAGGGTACAAGATATGAACCAAACAATGACGAAAATGATTGATCAATCAAATGAAAGTTCCTGAAGAACTACAAGCGTCTGAAAATAATGAGATCTCAAAATATTGGAGAGATCAGATATCGTTGTGGAAGCATGACGATATATTCGCCTTAAATATGACTCTGGAAATGATAAAAGAGGATCCTCAGCGACGATCTATTAGAGATTGTCAAGATATAAATGATTGGCGAAACAAGAAAGAAGTCATTTAAGGTGACTTAAAATTCCCTAGAAAGCCAGAAACATTTGGGCATGTAGTTCCAAAATCCAAAAAGTATATCCCTGAAGGATACAAATATGTCTTTGTTAGAAAGATAAATGAAAAATCACGAGATATAGGGCAATACTCGTAACACAAGGTTTCTCTCTAAGAACGACAATTAATTATGAAAACTCTTTCATAATTGACGCAACTAAATTTTAGAGTTTTGATTAATCTCATTATGTCACACAGACTAAGTTATGCGCCTTGTGGATGTAGTAAAACACTATCTATATAATTCACTATATAGTTACATATACTTGAAAATCGTTGTTGGGTGATGATTCTGTCCTCAGCATAGTCTTACTTAGTGGGAAATGATTCTATCTTCTATACTGAACCATGCTCAGCAGCCTAGTGCTCTGATTGTTGAGAAGATTTGAAGATCCCAAAACCCTATCTGATTGGTGAACCATTCCGGTGTAATCGTTATTTGTCTCACGAGGTTTCGGACTCGGCAGACAATCCGCTCCGATCAAGGCGCTCGGCAGATTATCCGCCTTAACACCGGAAGTAGAAGACTCGGTGATCTTGGACTCAAGCACGAGCAAGATATCGAAAGAGTCGGTGGAACCGGACTCGAGCGAGAGCGATTCATCGAACTCGGAGCCGATCTTCGATAGACTTTCCTCGGCTATCTACCTACCGAATACGGGATCGGACTCAACATCGGCGGACGAATCGAAGCTGTCAAATACTTTTGAAAGACAATCAGCATTGTCATATACGAGGAAGAGAGAAGTCGGCTTCGGTTTGCCTTGAAGTCCGTGGCTGTCTCAACCACTCTATCCACCTCGACGAATGACAAGAACACACGTGTCTTCTCACCGCTAAAGCCGCAATCAACCCTTTACCTAAAAAGGTGGGAAAGTACACTGTTACCTACTTCAAAAGAGCCGTTTGCTACCAAAAGAGAGAGAGAAAGGAAGATCGTCTCCAACGGATCTTTTCCAATCTCTGCTCTATAAATAGAGGGACATTTCGAAAGAAAGAGAGAGAATGCGCATAAGCTTAACGACGAAAACAAACGCAAGCATTCAAACGAGCCTAACCAAAAAGCCTAACTCTTCCGCAAGAATTTAAAGATCTATCTCCGGCGAAAGACTAAATTTTAGCTCTTAAGGGAACCAAGCTGAACCGACAACCAAGCATCTAGTATCCAAGCGACGTGACACGAACCTAAAGCTTATTTCAGTTGTTCGTCGCTCTAGAAGCTACATTCTCGTTCCCTATCCCTCTAACCCTAAGCTCAACCGAAACCATTTATAGCTTAGACGAAGGAGTTCATATTTGAACCCAATCCTTATTGTAAAAGGACTCCTTCATAGTTGGAGAAGTTTTTCAAACACTTTAGTTTGATACATTTGTAAACTGGGACTTGCTCAGTATAATCCCCAAGCCACAGCTTTGTCCTGTGCACAAGCTGACTGAGACTAACTCAGTATAATAAATAGCCTCCTGAACTTTCAGGACAATGGACGTAGGATCGATTGATATCCGAACCACTTTAAAAATCCGTGTCTTGTTATTGCTTCTCGATTCTTGTTGCATTGATTTTACTTGTTCATACTCGAAAATCTTCTTTAAAATCATACAACCTGTCTCAAAGATACTTGAACCGACCACTACTTGCCGAACCGAGACATGCATAAAACGGTTTTTTCCACTCAACTGATTTGGGCCTACACTTTTCCGCACCACTGAATTCTACTGTTGACACTGAATTCTGACTCAGTCAGCTAGCAGATCTCAGTAGAGTCAGACTTTTTGCCACACACGATTCGGAAACGGCTATTTGGTCCGCCGAATTATTTCAGATCGGCACTTTCCCGAACAGGACTGCTTCGTGTTCAAAGTTGAGAAAATTGGATTCAGGTGTATTCACCCCCCCTACACCTGACCGTACACTCGGGACCAACAATTGGTATCAGAGCAGGAGTTCTTTAAGACTCTTGTTATCTTGAAACTGGTCTACTTGAACGGATCCGGAGAAAACATTTTTTCACCGCATATCACTCTACATTCATATCATTATTTTTATATGGGCCGATATGTCGGGTATAAGAATGGTACCCATGTTCTCGGTAGAGAATTATGGAGTATGGCGAAGTCGAGAATGGAAGCACATCTCGACATCCCTCCATGATAGTATGATGAAGTGCTTGAAGATGGACCTATTGTTCCCATGATCGATAGTGTCGTGACTCGTGCCCCGACTAAAGGAGGAGGAATGGTGGACCGGGAAGAAGATCCCTAAAGACGAAGTCTCTTCACTCCCGAAGAGAAGAAGCTTCACAACTTAGACCGAGTCGCCGGAAATGCCATACCGACCACTCTTAGTGATTCTTATCGTGGCGGGGGTTTAGGAATGCAAAACAAAGCAAAGGAACTGCGGGACGCTCTAGCGCTCTCGAGTCGTGGAACTCGGAAGATAAAAGCTAACAAACCGGCGCCGGAACTCCAAAAGCCGGAAAGTTTGTCTCTCATGCTCGGTGACAAAATAGAAGATCTCGAACGTCGATTTACGAATCGATGAATTCCATCAATGGGTCGGGAAAGACATTCAAAGAACCGAGAAATGAATCTCAAGATACCGAGGGCACCGTCGGATGGACACTTTGGACACCTTTTGCCACTTTATTGCGACATTCGATTTAGATGTTGTCTCTCCCGACCATATCTTTTCGGAACTTGGCAGTAAGAGTTTGAGTTCGACAGACCTCAACGAAAGCAAAGAGTCAAGCCGACAATAAAATTGACCATGCCTTCAAAGCATCGATCGGCCAAAGCATCTCCAGGCGACGAGCAAGACAACGAGTAAGACCGAACCTTCACTCAATGATCTACAAGAAGGAAGTCTCGCTCGAAGTACGCGTTACTCGCCGTGAAGTATCAGAAGGAGAAGGAGAGGCGCAGAAAACTGACTAAAGCATACCGAGACACAAAAGGTAAGTCAGATTATACGCCAAAACGCACTCCCGACTCACAATCCTCCGAATGCGTAAAGAAGGATGACTCAAAGCACCATCAAAGGATAGCGAAAGCAAAGAAGAAAGACTCATCACTTGCTACAACCGCAAAAAGCCAGGACACTATCAATATGATTGTTTCGAGCTCGCAGTAGTCTTTGAACGCGCAAAGCACGTAAGGCAAGGAGAGAGAAATTCGCCCTTAAAAGACAATCCTACATAGCCGGCGAAATCTCAGACGACTCAGAAGAAGTCGACTCCTTTATGGACTCATCTGACGATGAAGCAGCTCTCATGGCCTTAGAGCTTGAAGTCGAAGAAACAATCGAAAAGTGCCTAATGGCGAGGAGAAGAGGATGAGGTAAACTCTCATGAACCACTTAATTCCTCTTCACACTTGCACACACGATATTGTTTCAAAAAGTGCGGATGGGAATTTGGACATCACGACCGCCTATGAAGAATTATTAGATGAACAAATTCAAATGAGTCTGCGGCTCAAGTAAGACTCTTCGGGGAGTTGGATACCCCCGAAAGTGGAGAATCGGAGACTTTCTCGGGAGAGTCGGGTTGCTATCGAAGCCGAAGGACTTGTGTTGAGACTCGGGGGAGGAGATAAACTCTCGATGGCCAAGTCTCAAAGCATCAAGAAGATCGAATTTTAGTTTTGACCAATGACTTGACTCAGAAAGATACTGAACTGAGTCTACTGAAACAAGAACTGTCAGGACTTCAGACCAAGCACGACATACTGAAAAAGAGTGATGATGTCTGGAAGAGCCTGATGACTGAGCGTTACATGGGCGCTTGTCTGTTGGCGAAGAACGACAACCGTACAGGATGGCTTTGGCATAGGAGACTCAGCCACCTCAACTTCAAAACGCTCAACAAACTAGCAAGGAACACTCTAACAAGGGGACTACCGAATGAAGTATTCAGCAAAGGCACTCAGTGTGAAGCATGTATGAAGGGAAAGCAAACAAGGAATCAAAATCCACCCGTTCCATCTCCTTCCACTGATGGAATCCTTCAGCTGCTACATATGGATTTGTTCGGTCCAGTCTCCCCAGTGACGATCAAAGGCAAGAAATATGCTTTAGTGGTCATAGATGACTACTCGCGCTACACATGGGTCATATTCATTGCCAACAAGTCTGACGTCAAAACAGAGTTACCAACGCTTCTGAAAAGGCTCAGTGTCGAGAAGAACTCCGAAAGTAGAAAAAATCGTTCTGACAGAGGAACTGAGTTCCTTAATTCCATGGTAGAGGAGTTCTGCAAAGCAGAAGGAATAGAGCATAAGACATCGGCTGCCCGCACACCTCAGCAAAATGGAGTTGCTGAACGAAAGAACAGGACTCTCAAAGAAGCAGCTAGAACTCTACTCGCAGATTCAGGTCTCCCAACCAAATTCTTGGCAGAAGCAACTGACACTGCATGTTATACTCAGAACCGATCTCTACTGACAAAGCAGCATAAGAGAACACCATATGAACTATGGAACTGCAGGAAGCCTTCTTTATCTTATTTCCATATCTTTGGTTGTTCGTGCTTTATTCACAATAATGGGAAAGATCAGCTGAAGACTTTTGATAGCAAATCAGATCAGGGAGTTTTCTTAGGATACTCTCGGGTCAGCAAAGCTTTTAGAGTATTCAACTATCGGACACTTTGCGTGGAAGAAAGCCCTCATGTTGTTTTTAATGAGTTTGCTACTGAAGACAGGAGCAATAACTCTAACTCTGAATCTGAGGACATCAGTAAGCAGCTACAGGATCTAAGCTTAAAAGACAAACCTGAAAAGATCCAGCTATGTTGGGATGATGATTCAGACGAAGAAACTAAAGACAAGTCTGCTGAATCCGAACCAAAGAACGCAAGTAGCTGAACGAGTTGACTCTCCCGAACGAGTCAATCCCAGGTAACTCAAGTCGATGAAGAAACCCAAGAGGTAACTTAGACCACTACTGAGAGTAACAACTCAGGGGGAACATCTAGTAATGTTCCTGAGCTGAATGCCCCTGAACCTGGTGACTCGGTAGATCACACTCTCATTACTGAATTGCTTCAATCTCAAAATAGTACAACTGAAATGCCTAACTCACCTACTATCTGTGTTGATCAAATTTCAGATGAAGAGCTGAAACATCGTAGATCGTGGCTAGATGCTCACACTCCCGATCTAATCATTGGAGATCCTTCAAGAAAAGTCAAGACAAGATCCAGATTTCGTCAAGGAGAAAGCGCATTATATTCCCGCTTCTTGTCTACCGAAGAGCCTCGGACGATTGAGGATGCACTTAAAGATGCCGATCGGATCATAGCTATGCGAGGAGGAGCTGAATCGGTTCACGAGAAACGAAGTTTGGGAACTTGTTGACAGACCCCTGCATCAACACGTCATTGGAACAAAATAGGTCTTCAAAAACAAGCGAGATGAAAACAACGTTATAGTAAGGAACAAAGCAAGGCTCGTGGCAAAAGGCTACTGTCAAGCTGAGGGAATAGATTTCGATGAGACATTCGCTCCAGTTGCAAGATTGGAGGCAATCAGACTATTCCTAGCCTACGCAACACATCAAAGATTCAGAGTCTTCAAATGGATGTGAAGTCTGCGTTCCTGAACGGCGTACTGAAAGAAGAAGTCTATGTAGAACAACCGCCCGGCTTTCAGCAGGGACATCAAGTTTATAGACTCAGAAAGGCTCTATATGGGTTAAAACAAGCACCCAGGTCTTGGTACGATACCCTGTCAGAGTTTCTTCTTCAGAAAGGTTTTCAGAAAGGCACAGTAGATCGCACGCTGTTCAGCATTCGACTGGAAGACGACTTATTACTCGTGCAAATCTATGTAGACGATATTATCTTCGGATCAAAGAACGTCGTCATTTGTCAGCAGTTTGAGAAAATGATGAAGGACAAGTTCGAGATGTCAATGATGGGTAAAATGAACTATTTCCTCGGCTTTCAAGTCAAACAATCTGAAAAGGGAACGTTTATTAACCAATGCAAATACACTCGAGACCTCATCAAAAGATTCGGTTGCACATCCGGCAAACCTATCAAGATCCCGATGAACACGAATATGAAAATCGATCTTGATAAAGAGGGAGTATCAGTAGACCAAACTGAATTTCATGCAATAATTGGTTCCTTATTATATCTAACAGCTACTCGTCCTCACATAACTTATGTTGTAGGTGTCTGCGCTCGATTTCAGGCGAATCCTAAGCAGAGCCACATGGACTCAGCAAAGAAGATTCTTCGCTACCTCAGAGGCACACCTGACATAGGTTTATGGTATCCAGCTGATGATAATATTGAACTAACTGGCTATTCTGATGCCGACTATGCGAGATGTAGAATTGACCGAAAATCAACTTCGAGAACTTGTCGGTTCCTAGGCAAGAAGCGATCTCATGGTTTTCAAAGAAGCAGCACTCGGTAGCCACGTCAACTACCGAAGCTGAATACATGGCCGCTAGGAAGTTGTTGCGCCCAAATCCTTTGGGCCGAGACAGCAGCCTAAGAGACTATGACGTCATTCGGAATGAAGTGTTGATATTCTCGCGATAGTACCGGTGCTATTGCAATCACTCGAACCCCGTACTACACACGAGATGCAAGCACGTGGACATTAGGCATCACTTCATTCGTGACCATGTCGAAAAGAAGGATATCGGGATGGAAAAGATCCATACCGACAAACAAAGGGGCCGATATTCGACCAAGCCTCTAGGCGAATCCGATTCAAAGAACTTTCGGTAGAGCTAGGTCTTTGGATCCTACCGACCCCAATCGGCAAGAAGGTTCCGGGGAGAGGATCATTCGGTAAGGGGGAATGTTCACTCTCGATGCGAGTATAACCACTACGTAGAGAATCGGCAACCATCTACATGAGGTATCGCTGACTACTATGTTCGATCGACGGGTTTGCGTATCTCTACTCGGTAGTAACTAATAGAAAACGATTCTCGCACTTATAATTCGGATTCAAGCATGGTATTAATTATCTTAAAATTTGTCATTTAATGAAAACGACTCTCATTTAATGCACGACATTCTATGCATAAGTATGCTGAATTCTGCCACGCATTTAATGTATGTCATTTCATAGTTACTACTTAGGCAATTTACAACTGGCTTTGACGTAGGCGGCTACTATGATCATTACCTTTTTTAATATCCAATCTTAACCGTCCATATCATAAAGCAGATTTAAATTTTGCCTTTGATCGAAAATCGTTCACCTTCACGTTAGATATATATTTTCGATCATATCTTAGAAACCGCCATTACCGCACTTAAAATCCTCTGCATCCGAAAATTCTGAGATCCTCCCTTGCAATCCCCTCTTGCATATCCTTTCAGAATCTCAATCTCTCTTTCGGTATGCTTATTACAACTGCTACACGAATTAATTTTCTTTTTCAGAATCGCTATACAAACTGTTTTATTTAAATCGATACTGACAAATTCTAGTGTAACAGGTACAATGGCAAGTAAAAATATTTCGGTGTCTGCTCCAGTTAACATGCAAGATATCCTGTAACAGGTACTGTGGGGTACAATGATGATCTTGTAGATGACTACTTGACAATATTCTGTGGAAAGCCCACGACCTTCAGAGCTGCTTTTCCTAAAAACATCATGCTGCCTCAGTACAGAGCTTTGGCTTATATTGTGACGCAACTACTGACCAGCCAAGCAGGCTCATTCGATCAAGTATCGAGGCTCAAGATCCAGCTCATGGCTCAGGCGGCCAAATTGGACGGAGTTCTTTATCCGTGAATTCATGGCTCAGGCGGCCAAATTCGACAAGGCCTCTTACACGCTGAGTGCAAAGGGCAAGCTCCTTTATGGACTGAAGCTATCCATAATGATAGAGGATGTCTGCGGATCTGAACCAATAACCTACAATGACAAGGAGTATTTTAATGTGAAGAAGGTCAGATTCCACAACAAGGCTCGGCTTGCTCTTCGCCAGATCGGGTCAGTCCCTCGGCCGTAACTCGGCCAGACTAAGCCTCGCGCGAGCTACACCCTCGAAGAAGAGAACACCTCCAGCAAAAACTCCTAAGGCACCAGCTAAGAAACTGAGGAAAGCCATTCCGGACGTGCCTACTGAACCTAAGGTCTCTCCTGAAGTTCCTGTTGCTCAGGCTACTCAGCAACCTATTCAGCCTCAGCGGCTGATAGACGAGTCAGAATCATCTGACAAGACTCAATCAGTGGAGAAGGCCGTCTCTACTGAGGAACCCGTAGAAGTGGAACAAGGGGATGCTACAGAAGCACATAGCGAAGAGATTCAGCGTCTTGACAGCCCCCTCTCAGTTCCACCACTTAGCAGTGTGCCTCCTGCTGAGACTCAGACGTCTCCAATAGACTTGGAGTCTGAGACAGCATCTGAAGAAGACACAATTGGGATGGAAGCTTCAGTGATCGTATCCAGAGCATCCCAAGAGATTCTTCAACAGATTCCAGAGCTTGATGACTACTCTGATTTGTTGCTCATTGCAAAATCAGCAAGGCTCCATATGTTGCTGCGATTTCAGGAGTGGCCCCATTTACAACGTCTAGTACTCCACTACTCCTGCCAGCAGCTTCATGAAGAAGAATTGAAGTTGAGGGAGCAAATAGGCTACTCTGAGCCTGCTGACCTCAGCACCATGGAGAACCTGAGGGCTGCTATGCTGGCAATGATACATGACAGGCAGCTAGCAACCGGCTCAGCACCCTCAGATGGATCAGACCACGATGGTCAAGATCCACCCAGTGATTCAGGGCCTGGAAAGCCTGATGAGGGAAATCCCCAGAACAAGGATATACATGCTACTGAACAAGCTCAACCTCCACTCCGTATCCTTGGACCTGCGAAGTCCACGGCTGGTGCTTCTCAAAGCATTCACGGCTTCAATGTCCACTCATACTGAGTCCTTCACTGAACAAGCCTAGGCCACGGAAATCCGACTTGACAACATTCAACTGGTCGTGGCGGATAAGATTTTTGAGAAGCTGACAGAATTCAAGGCAGCAGTTGACCTCTCCCATAAGCAATACTCGGAGGAACTGACTAATAAGAGGAATGAGCTGCACTTGGCGCTGACAAAGATCCATGACAGACTGGACGAACTATCCGATGTCTACAAACGCCTAGACAAGAAGGTACTCGTCCCTACCCCGGCTGTAATTGATTATGCCAAAAAGGGGGAAGGAAAAGAGAAGAGTACTGAGAAGCCGACCCCTACCAAAACTGCTGAATTACTTAAGGGGACAGCTTCACTGAGATCTGAGAAAAAGACCAAGTCCGTGACTGAGATAAGTAGGACTCAGACTCAGATTCAGATAGAGGGTAAGGCCCAGGGTGTCTTTGCTGCGAGCACAGCTGAGACTGGCCCAAGTGGCTCAGGAACCCAGACAACTCATGCAACCCAGACTCCGACTGATATTATCAAGGAGGTTACAGAGTATGCTGAGCAGGAAGAGTCAGAAGAGGAAGAGGCTCCTCTCCTTCCACCTGTTCAGGGAAAAGGCATGAAATTGCTGATTCTCCCAACCCCTCCAGCCAAGAAAATGAAGAGATACATTTCAGCTGAGGAGGAGGCTCAAATTGCAGCTGATGAGAAGCTGGCAAGGGAGATTGCTGAAACAGAAGCTGCTAATAAACCAAAGTCTAAGCCTGTCAAAGGAAAGACAAAATCTCCAGCTCGAGGAGGAAGAAAGCCTGCTAGGATACCTCCAAGGAAATTGATTATCGAGGATGAAGAAGATATGGAGAAAGAGAAGGAGCAAAAGCAGCAAAGCACTGAGAAGCAGGGTACGTCAAAAGAAAAATCAAGTACCCTCGCTGAATCGAAGACATTCCTCGAAAGCCACCGAAGCCCAAGATGATGAGATTGAGGCCATATTCGACCAAATGAACAGATACTTATACAGAGGCGAAGAGGCTAGACAAGTTCAGGCTACAGAGACGAGAATCCGGGAGGCGGACCTTGAAGTACCGAGGAAAAGGACCGAGGAAGAGGCCGAGCCGAGAGTACCTTCAAAAGCCGATATTCCTTATCGATACGAAGGTTCAGAAGCAGCCGATGATCGAAATCGCACGTATGGCCAAAGACGCACAATTGGATACCGCTCAATTTACTCGGAGATGGGAATCTCGCAAAGATAGAGTTCATCAAGCGCAATTATTTCGGAGGTTACGGGGCCCAACATGACTAAGGACCGATGCCTACTCGGAATGGATGATGATAATTGAACCCGATCTATACATATACTTGCATAAAGCCGTAGCCGAAGGTATAGAAGTCGGTGTTCGGAGCCCGGAATCATACCTCCACCTAGAAGAAATGATGACTCAATCCACTTTGGGGTAATAGAAGCTGAAGTGAAGTATCTTTGCATCAAAAGGAGAACCGGACGAAGATGAGCCGGCCAGACTTTCTTTGCATACTTGAAGCTAAGGAAGAACACATACCGGATGTATGGAGTGCCACCGCCGAGACGCAATCTAAAGGATTCATGGACAGGATCAAGCGGTTTAAGGGCTCCTAAGCTTAGTTACGATCTTCCTAGCTTAGCAAGATTTGTAATTATATCTTTGTCTCGAATCACTCATATATACAAATCGCTTTTGGCTCGACAACCACTTGTTGTCTATCCAGGCCGTGTTTGTATTATGCTTTAACACTCGGAATCATCGAACCGATTCTTGACTCACACACTCACTACCATTTCACTTTCTTGTCAGTTTATTACTTTGTTAGATTCTGCTAGTCTAGTTTCTATGTAATGGGGGAAATTGTGTTTTGCCCTGTTTTATCAGTAGTCTAGAACTGTTGGAACAACTCCACTGATCTTACCTGTAATATTGTAAGGGGCTCTGTTTCTGTTTGTTTAGTGTTAGCATAGATGATAGGTTTTGGCATCATCAAATAGGGGGAAATTGTTGGGTGATGATTCTGTCCTCAGCATAGTCTTACTTAGTGGGAAATGATTCTATCTTCTATACTGAACCATGCTCAGCAGCCTAGTGCTCTGATTGTTGAGAAGATTTGAAGATCCCAAAACTCTATCTGATTGGTGAACCATTCCGTTGTAATCGTTATTTGTCTCTGAGGTTTCAGACTCAGTAGACACTCTGCTCTCATCAAGGCGCTCAGTAGATTATATGCCTTAACACCAGAAGTAGAAGACTCAGTGATACTGGACTCAGCAGGAGCAGTATACCGAAAGAGTCGATGGAACCTGGACTCGGCAGAGCGCTTCATCGAACTCGAGCTGATCTTCGATAGACTTTCCTCGCCTATCTACCTACTAAATACGGGATCAGACTCAGCATTGGCAGACAGTCAGAACTGTCAAATACTTTTGAAAGACAATCAGCATTGTCATATACGAGGAAGAGAGAAGTTAGCTTCAGTTTGCCTTGAAGTCTGTGCTGTCTCAACCACTCTATCCACCTCGACGAATGACAAGAACACACGTGTCTTCTCACCTGCTAAAGCTGCAGTCAACCCTTTACCTAAAAAGGTGGGAAAGTACACTGTTACCTACTTCAAAAGAGCCGTTTGCTACCAAAAGAGAGAGAGAAAGGAAGATCGTCTCCAACGGATCTTTTCCAATCTCTGCTTTATAAATAGAGGGACATTTCGAAAGAAAGAGAGAGAATGCGCATAAGCTTAACGACGAAAACAAATGCAAGCATTCAAACGAACCTAACCAAAAAGCCTAAGTCTTCCGCAAGAATTTAAAGATCTATCTCCGGCGAAAGACTACATTTTAGCTCTTAAGGGAACCAAGTTGAACCGACAACCAAGCATCTAGTATCCAAGCGACGTGACACGAACCTAAAGCTTATTTCAGCTGTTCGTCGCTCTAGAAGCTACATTCTCGTTCCCTATCCCTCTAACCCTAAGCTCAACCGAAACCACTTATAGCTTAGACGAAGGAGTTCATATTTGAACCCAATCCTTATTGTAAAAGGACTCCTTCATAGTTGGAGAAGTTTTTCAAACACTTTAGTTTGATACATTTGTAAACTGGGACTTGCTCAGTATAATCCCCAAGCCACAGCTTTGTCCTGTGCACAAGCTGACTGAGACTAACTCAGTATAATAAATAGCCTCCTGAACTTTCGGGACAGTGGACGTAGGATCGATTGATATCCGAACCACTTTAAAAATCTTTGTCTTGTTATTGTTTTCTGATTACTGTTGCATTGATTTTACTGTTCATACTGAAAATCTTCTTTAAAATCATACAACTGTCTCAGCATACTGAACTGACCACTTGCTGAACTGAGACTTGCATAAAACGGTTTTTTCCACTCAACTAATTTGGGCCTACACTTTTCCGCACCACTGAATTTCTACTGTTGACACTGAATTCTGACTCAGTCAGCTAGCAGATCTCAGTAGAGTCAGACTTTTTGCCACACACGATTCAGAACAGCTATTTGGTCTGCTGAATTATTTCAGTACGGCACTTTCCTGAACAGGACTGTTCGTGTTCAAAGTTGAGAAAATTGGATTCAGGTGTATTCACCCCCCCCCTCTACACCTGACCGTACACTCGAGACCAATAATCGCTGAAGGATTTAACTGGCTCAAATCATGTAAGTCAAAAGATGTTTTCAATTAGACTGCACAAGTCGTTGTAAGGGCTGAAATAGTCTATCCGTATAATGATATAGTAAGAACAACAAGTATCCCTTGACATAATAGTACAAAAAGAAAACTGATATGATGCCTTGAATTTGATTGAAGCTTCTGAAGAGCATAATACTTATATGCATACTCTGTCAAAATGACTTACATAGAGCAAATAATTAGAGATTATTTTATTCATTGATAATCCAAGTCACATCATTGTTGGCATTAGGGTGAGAAATGAAATTTGAATGATAGAATGCCGCAACTATCTCATTAGATTAAGTATTAGATTCACGCACTATGAACTAGAAGTTCATCAAATTAAGTGCAAAAGGAGTGACTAAAATCTCATATACTGGTTGTATATGCACCATGAAAGAACTGAAGTTCTTCATAGTCAAAATAAGTTAATTGATGCTAATTTGCACTAGAAGCGTGAGAGATTTATTGGTGCTAAAGATAAAAAGTCCGCGGAATATTAAATTAGATCACATCACTCCAAGTTCATTTTGAGGAGGATACATGAATCATTATATGAAATACAAAAGTACTTGAGGATGTCTACTCATATCTAAAAACGGAGTTTGAATCGAAAGACTTAGGTTGAATTAAGAATTGTCTCGACCTACGGATCGAGCATCTCCCTGATGGAGTTACGTTAGTCGACCAACCTGAAAAAGGTCCTTAAAGAGCTATTATATAATTGTATCGCATCCACATAGCCACATAATGGTTACTTTGATCACTTGAAGTGGATGATGACTCATTTAGACCTAATGAAGATAACAAAGATATTTTTGCACCAGAAGTCCCTTACTTTTGTTCAATTGGAGAATTTAAAATAGTATTGATCATCCTTTGTTATCTTAAAGGTCAAATGACCCTGAAGGTCAAATGGTTGTACACTTTTTTCCTTTCTAAGTTTTTTTCTCAAAGGGTTTTCTTAGTTAAGGTTTTTAACGAGGTATCCAAAGAAACAAATGATTTCCAAAAGAGTGACAACATCAACCCAGCAGATTCTCTTAAGTTATGATCTAGCGGATTCTTTACGAAGGCTTTACCGACATTAACATCCAAGAAGTTGGTTCACAAAATCGATATGCGTCGACTCACTGATCTACAATGACTATATTAAGGGGGAGCAATTGTACATTTTTTTCTTCGACCAGTTTTTATTCCAATGGATTTTTTTGACAATGTTGTGACGAGGCAGCAGTTTCTTTTAGGTATGGTCAATCAATGAGGAATATTATAAATATATATTTACCATATACATGGTGATGACTATGTAAACTCTAAAAGCTCACGAGCCCATCTGTAACTCTATAAATATAAGTATTTGGTCCTCATAATAATATACATTTATTTCGGCTCTTTCTATTGTTCTCTACTTCTCACTCCCCTTCTCTCTTATAACAAAAATATAATTATTTTACATGTTTCACATGTATTAGTAATCTAAGGAGTTTGACACGTAACTATATAAGGAAATAAAATGTTGAATATAGAAACATTTCCGATAGAAAAGGCCGGGGCTTCTGATTCCATATAACAAATTCAAAAGATAATTAATTGAAATTTGAGTTTGTTTCGTCTCTTAATTCATCTCTGTCCGTAAAAAATTGGTCCAGTTACAACAATAGAGGTGCCATTTTAGCCCATGTCCCATTTCATTTTTGGAAATATTTATAATAGAATTAAGTATAAATTGATCTTATAAAAAATGAATACTTTCAAAAAGAAATATAAACTTGAATACACGGGAGTGAGACATAAATTATGGATATATAATTTGTTAATGGCTTAAAAGGTTGGAAAAACCTAAGCCCAATCCCTCATGGGTTTCTTCAACCTAGGGAAAAGTCCCAAAGATGAGAATAAATAAATAAATTGATAGAATTGATTATTACTATTAAATATATTATAAAATCTAAATACTATGAATCAAATTCAGATCATGATTCTTGAATATCCAGATGCACCGTTTCCCTTTGCATTCTTTTTGGATGATAAGGGTAACCCGCAACCGCTATTGAAGTGCGCATTAGGTAAATCTCGCTCATGTGCTCTAGTCTGCAAACAACACAGGAGAGTTCAACCACCATAGGCTAACTATAGCTGATAGGATCACACATAGCAGTCTTGGTGGATTTTGAACCCATGATCTTCCGGTCACAAGCTACCCACCTTAACCGTTTCTTAATGTATAAGAAGGGGTTTATTTTCCTGAAAGTTGAGTTGCAATATTAAATAATAAAACCATAGTAAATTGACGTATATAAGTTGTACCTTTTGGTTGAGAAAATGAAAACTGTATCGACGAAATTAGTTACATAGATGATCAAGGAAGTAAGGTGATTACCTGTTTAGCAAGAGTTTGTGTAATATAGTCGAATAAGTATTTGAGGAAGATGTTCTCTGAATATCAATTCATTTAATTGACTAAGACATTAGTTTAGCCGAATTCAGCTGGCTAAGAAATTTAATTGAGTCAATTCATTTAGTTTGCAGACTTTGCAAGATCAATTCTTTTGTATAATTTTAGTTTCTGGCTCAATAGTAAATATAATATTTATTGGTATAATAGATAGTATTATAAATTCTCTGTGATATATTAGGTAATTCATAGAAGAGAAAAAAAAAAGGGTCACATATGCAACCTCTCTCTCGTCTTCATTGTGGGGGCAACGGGGCGTACAGATGCAATCCAAATCTTATGGATATTCGATTTTTGCGTGTAAATCTTGAAATTTTCAATTTCGCTACAAAATTTAAATTCCGAAATTTTAATTTATGCCCATCCCTTCTTTGAGTTGTAGATCCGCTTCCTTCACAATGACACGGTATTAGGAAAAGTAGCCTTGGACTTGGAGGAGATGGAAATTTCTACCCTAGACCAGGTCTTATAGACCTGGTGGTGTACATTACATTTCGAATTTTATAAGTATTTTTAGTTTTGAAAACAAGTGAGGTGGCATTGTTTTCGACCACAAGGTCTACAACTTAAGTTGTAGACCCGGTCTAGGGTAGAATTTTCCAGGAGGAGATGGCAACTCGGAATATGGGGTGAGAAAAAGGACAAGCAAGAAAGCGTTAGATCCTTAAAATTAATACTAGTTTTATTTTTTAAAAAGTAATAAAGGAGAGTAAAAAGACAACAAGCCCCCGACAAAGATTTTGGCAGTACGGACCAAACATCCCATTCCTTAATATTCTCCAAATCATCTCAACAAATTATTTTCATGTTTTTTTAATTCAATCTCTCTAGTTTTAAGGGCTAATTCGTTTGCTTCTTGTTTTAAAATTTTAAAATAATGCTGTCAGAGAATGTTTGCAATAATTAATCCATACTTATAACAATAAAAATATACAAGATCCCGTCTTTATATCACATTCTTATTATATACTCTTTTAATAATTTTGTGATTAGAGAGTTGTTATAATGTTATAGTATATATATATATATATATATATATATATATATATATTCTCAATGTCCCAATACTCAATTACTCATATCAAAACGTTTCTTTAATAAATTATTATGGTACATTCAGTTTGACTTGAACTTATCATGATCGCGTGTTTATTTTAGTGAATATTCAATAAACAATCAAATTAAAAGTGAATTTTTATGTATTAGTATTTCTCGAATAATAATAAAATTGCCAGAATTAATTAAAGTTCATATTCTGCTATTTACGACGAGTAAATATATTATAAGGTAACAAAAGATGAGTTTGGTTCGAATTAGATACCAACTTAATTAATTAATGTTAAGTTAATTAAGTAGTAGTGTATATATATTAATCGTGAAAACATTCTTGTCATATTCAGCTTGTGAAATATTCTTGGCACGTGAATATAGAAAGACTAAAATTATTGTCATTACCTGAAGACAGATGATAAAAGTGAGGTAAAACTTATTGTCATTACATAAATCGTGATCATAAGCAAAAGGTGCATACTATTGCATAAAAATAATATTTACATACTATGCCCATGGATTGATTCAGGATTAAAAGGTGTAGAAAAAACATCAAATTCATAAGAAAGGAAATGATACTTAATATTTTTTCTAAAAATACATTAAACTCAAGATTCGATAAGATTTGAAGTATCATGTTTATATATATTTTGAATAATAATTATGAATTAAACTCGTCACATAAAAAAAATTGAATTAATACTTGTGACCATGTCATTCTCTCTTGGATATATGGGTGGTTTTGGGATTCCCAATTAAGCCCAGATTTTGACTCTTTGTCTTCCTATTTTGTCTATTACTACTTTTTTTGCCATTTTTAATATACGCACACGTACTACCATGTTACTTCATAAGAAAAAAATATACATGCAATAACTGTAGACATCAAATATGCATCTTAAATAACGGTGATTTTTTTCATCATAAAAAATATTTCCCACTTTACATGTAAGATAGTTGGCACGCAAGGGTTTGGTGAAAATCTTTATAATTATGTAAATGCTAGTATAATCTTAATAAACAATCTGATCGATCTGTTGTAAAACCCTTGCTGTAGGGATATGAGTCAGTGGTCTTATAAATCATTGTTAGGGGGTACTTAGAGCTTGACTCAGTAATTGCATTGAAACTGACGTTAGTAGTTCGTGTACTTAGGACAATATTGTAATACTCATTATTGGGGGAAATTATAGTGATGCTGAATTTCATCGCTATAGAATTGAAGATCCCAAAACTTGTTTTGAACTTGATGTGTGTTTGAACTATGATGATGTAATAGGCTAGACTCGTTCTTATCATTATTGATTATTTTGTCTAAGTCCTGTAAGGGGTGTTGTTGGTCTGAACTTCAGTAGAGAAGTTAAATTCCAGAACCCCAAGTCATCGGTTCGTAGAGCTCAGTAGTCTTCAGAGTCATCCGCTGACTGTTCTCAGTAGAAGATTTCCTCCAGCAGACCTCGGATGAAGACTCAGTATGATCCTTGATCTACTGAATTTGTGAAGAGCTCAATGTCTTCAGAGTCACCAGTTGTCTATCATCAGTAGAAGATCCTTATCAGCAGACTCAGATGAAGAATCAGTATGATCGGTCCAGATCTACTGAGCGCATGCAACTCAGCTGCAAGTCCGATAAGGAAACAACTGCCCGACTCTTATCTTTCGAATGTCAGCAGAGATTATTCAGTATGCGAGGTTCAGAGGGTCAACTCAGATGGAAGACTGATGTCTGACAAGTCTCACCTACCACAAACCTCGACCAATGAGAAGCAACCTAAGTTTACTTGCTCTGACATTAAAGCTGCTCTCATGTACAGAAAGCCAACCACTCTGCGGTGCATTTTCGAAAATATATGGCCGTTTTCCTTGGAAGTTTGTGACATGTGGCATCGTCCTCTCCAACGGATACATGCCTAGGTCACGACTATAAATAGAGAAGAGTCTCCAAGCTCAACGCACGGGACAACAAGGGAACACAAGCTCACTGCATACAACTCTCTAGCGTACAGATTCCTTATTGAGGCTTGCTCAGATTAATCAACAAGAACTCCTATTCTGCAGGACCGTGGACATAGGATCTTGCGTATCCGAACCACGTTAAAAACTGCTTGTGTTATTTACTATTTTATTGCATTGTGCTCAAACCCATTTACAAACTCATCATTTGCATAAAACGTACTTACAAAGTGCACCAACCAAAACAATTTTGGTTTGTGAAAACACATTTTCAAAAGAGACGAAGTCTTTCGGGCCCCACACTTATCCGCACTAAATTCAACAACTGAACTCTTTATACGGACTCAAGTCAGTAGAACAGACTCAGCAGTTGATTCACTCTGACCCGCGATTAGAAGGTTCATATCTGACACTGTTCATTCAGTTGCACAACTCAGCTCAACTGACCTTCGCATTTGAGAAAAAACTTGCCATCAGGTGTATTCACCCCCTCTCTACACTTGATACTCGTCTCCGGACCAACACTAGCTATATTTTATGTCAATTGAATGATAATTTCAAATCTAAATAATAGTAGGAGAGCGCACATAGGTGCTAATTAAGGGTGTATATATAAGATATAATCATTTATTTTTAATTATTCAATATATATCCGAAATGTCATTGATGAAAATATTTCCCACTTAATTAGTTAAATAGCGAGGACATAATTATATCCCATTGTAAGATAGGGGAAAATTGTTAGCATCTGTGTTGATTAGATAGTCAGCCTTGCTGATAGAGATAGCTTATTGTAAGAGCACTATTGCTCTATTTTGCTCTGATTTTGTGTTTAGATTACCTTGTAATATTTTTCTAGCATAGTCAGTAGTTGTTTGTAAAAGGTTTTGGCATAATCATATAGGGGGAAATTGTTGGGATGAGAGCATGATAAGATTTGAAGATCCCAAAATTCCTAGCTGAATGATGAGCCTTCGATATTGTAACTGCTTAGTTGAGTTCAGTTGTTACGAACTCAGTAGGGTAGAGTTCAGTAGTTGTGCGCTTAGTAGAAGATTCTGCACTCAGTCGGAGAACTCAGTATCGAAGAAGTCAGTTGGACAGCTATCGACCAACTGAATCTGGAAAGGATTTCGAGCCTGCGAACTGAACTTTCAGACAAATGTCAATAAAGGTACATCAGTTGAAGGTCCGAGGATTTAGAGGAAGTCAACTCATCGTACTTTGAGTTTGAACATGCCTCACCAACTCTCATAAACCTTGACCAATAAGGAGTCGACAGCGCCTTACCTGCTCTGCCATAAAGTTGCTCCTAGCCGGAAAAAGAGAAAATCTCTATAGTACCTCTGCATCAACGTTCAAATTATCATGGTCGTTTTCCTTGTCTTACTCGACACGTGTCTAGACTCCCTCCAACGGACCTATTCACAAATCGGAGACTATAAATAGAGAAGAGTCTTCATACAGAAAGACGACCGGAAACCAAAGCAATAAAAGCTCAAACACTCTCTAGCAAACTTACATCAATATTCAGTAAAAAACTTGTACTTAGAATTAGATATTCTTTAGTTCTTGTCTCTAGAGAAATACTTGTTGTTGGGGGATGATTCTGTCCTCATTATAGTCTTACTTAGTGGGAAATGATTCTATCTTCTATACTGAACCATGCTCAGCAGCCTAGTGCTCTGATTGTTGAGAAGATTTGAAGATCCCAAAACCCTATCTGATTGGTGAACCATTCCGTTGTAATCGTTATTTGTCTCTAAGGTTTCAGACTCAGTAGACACTCTGCTCTGATCAAGGCGCTCAGTAGATTATCTGCCTTCACACCAGAAGTAGAAGACTCAGTGATCTTGGACTCAGCGGGAGCAAAGATATCGAAAGAGTCGTGGAAGCCCGGACTCAACAGGAGCAGATTCACCGAACTCGAGTTGATCTTCGGCAGACTTTCCTCGCCTATCTACCTACTAAATACGGGATCAGACTCAGCATCGGCAGACAGTCAGAACTGTCAAATACTTTTGAAAGACAATCAGCATTGTCATATACGAGGAAGAGAGAAGTCAGCTTCAGTTTGCCTTGAAGTCTGTGATGTCTCAACCACTCTATCCACCTCGACGAATGACAAGAACACACGTGTCTTCTCACCTGCTAAAGCTGCAGTCAACCCTTTACCTAAAAAGGTGGGAAAGTACACTGTTAACTACTTCAAAAGAGCCGTTTGCTACCAAAAGAGAGAGAGAAAGGAAGATCGTCTCCAACGGATCTTTTCCAATCTCTGCTCTATAAATAGAGGGACATTTCAAGAAAAAAGAGAGAGAATGCACATAAGCTTAACGACGAAAACAAACACAAGCATTCAAATGAGCTAGAACCAGAAAACACTAAGTCTTTCGCAAGAACTTGAAGATCTATCTCCGGCGAAAGACTACCTTCTCAGCTCATAGGGAACCAAGCTAAACTGTTAGAAGAGCCTCTAGTATCCAAATCGACTATACACGAACCTAAAGCTTATTTCAGCTGTTCGTCGATCTAGAAGCCACTCTCTCATTCCCTATCCCTCTAACCCTAAGCTCAACAGAATATACTTATAGCTTAGACGAAGGAGTTCATATTTGAACCCAATCCTTATTGTAGAAGGACTCCTTCATAGTTGGAGAAGTTTGTCAAACACTTTAGTTTGATGCCTTTGTAAACTGGGACTTGCTCAGTATAATCCCCAAGCCACGGCTTTGTCCTGTGCACAAGCTGACTGAGACTAACTTAGTATAATAAATAGCCTCCTGAACTTTTCGGGATCGTGGACGTAGGATCGATTGATATCCGAACCACTTTAAAAATCTGTGTCTTGTTATTGCTTTCGATTCTTGTTGCATTGATTTTCTTGTTCATACCGAAAACCTACTTTAAAATCATACAACTTGTCTCGCCAGATCGAACTGTCTATTTACTGAACTGAGACTTGCTAAAACGGTTTTTCCACTCAACTGATTTGGGCCTACACTTTTCCGCACCGCTGAACTCTACCTGTTTGATATTGAATTCTGACTCAGTCAGCTAGCAGATCTCAGTAGAGTCAGATTCTTTGCCACACACGATTCAGAACAGCTATTTGGTCGGCTGAATTATTTCAGTACGGCACTTTCCTGAACAGGACTGTTCGTGTTTGAAGTTGAGAAAATCGGATTCAGGTGTATTCACCCCCCCCCCTCTACACCTGACCATACACTCGGGACCAACAATTGGTATCAGAGCAGGAGTTCTTTAGGACTCTTGTTATCTTGAAACTGGTCTACTTGAACGGATCCGGAAAATCGTTTTCACTGCATATCACTCTACATTCATATCATTATTCTTCATGGCTGATATGTCAGGTATAAGGATGGTACCTATGTTCTCAGTAGAGAACTATGGGGTATGGCGGGTCAGGATGGAAGCACATCTGACCTCCCTCCACGATAGTATGACTGAAGTACTTGAGGAAGGGCCTATCGTTCCTATGATCGACAGCGTCGTGACTCAGGATGCAGCTGCTGGAGGAGGAATGGTGACCGGGAAGAAGATTCCCAAAGACAAAAGTCTCTTCACTCCTGAGGAGAAGAAACTTCATAACTTAGACCGTGTCGCCAGAAACGCTATACTAACCACCTTAAGTGATTCGTATCTTGGCGGGGGTTCGGGAATGCAAACCGCAAAGGAGCTGCGGGACGCTCTAGCGCTACTGAGTCGGGGGACTCAGAAGATAAAAGCTAACAAACTAGCGCTGGAACTCCAAAAGCTGGAAAATTTGTCTCTCATGCCTGGTGACAAAATAGAAGATCTAAATGTCAGATTCACGAATCTGATGAACTCCATCAACGGCCGGGAAAGACATTCAAGCAACCGAGAGATGAATCTCAAGATACTGAGGGCACTGCCGGACGGACACTGGACACCTTTTGCCACTTTATTGCGTCATTCTGATTTAGATGTTGTCTCTCCTGACCATATCTTTTCAGAACTTCAGGCAGAAGAGTTTGAGTTCGACAGACCTCAACGAAAGCAAAAGGCTGAAGCTGACAAAACAATTGACCATGCCTTCAAAGCATCAGTCAGCGCAGCATCTCCCGCGACGAGCAAGACAATGAGTAAGACTGAACCTTCACTCAACGACTTACAAGAAGGAAGTCTCGCTCAAAAGTACGAGTTGCTCGCCGTGAAGTATCAGAAGGAGAAGGAGAGGCGCAGAAAACTGACTAAAGCATACCGAGACATAAAAGGTAAGTCAGATTATACGCCAAAACGCACTCCTGACTCACAATCCTCTGAATGCAGAAAGAAAGATGACTCAGCACCATCAAAGGATAGCGAAAACAAAGAAGAAAGAGTCATCGCTTGTTACAACTGCAAAAAGCCAGGACATTATCAATATGACTGTCCTGAGCTCAGTAGTGTTGAACGTGCAGCACGCAAGGCAAGGAGAGAGAAATTCGCCCAAAAGAGACAATCTTATATTGCAGGCGAAATCTCAGACGACTCAGAAGAAGTCGACTCCTTCATGGATTCATCGGATAATGAAGCAGCTTTTATGGCCTTAGAGCTTGAAGCTGAAGAAGCTACTGAAAAGTGCCTAATGGCAGGAGAAGAGGATGAGGTAAATTCTCATGAACCACTTAACTCCTCTTCACACTGCACACACGACACTATTTCAAGTGCGGATGAGAATTTGGACGTTGCTACCACTTATGAAGAAGCTGTTAGACGAACAAATTCGGATGAGTTCCGCGGCTCGGTAAGACTCTTCGAGAATGGATACCCCGAAAGTGGAGAATTAGAGACTTTCTCGGGAGAGTCGCCGCACTGCGAAGCCTAAGGACTTGTGTTGAGACTCGGGGGAGGAGATAAACTCTCGATGGACAAGTCTCAAGCATCAAGAAGATCGAATTTCAGTTTTGACCAATGACTTGACTCGTAAAGATACCGAACCGAGTCATCAAGCAAGAATTGTCGGGACTTCAAACCAAGCACGACATACGAAAAAGAGTGATGATGTCCGGAAGAGCACGATGACCGAGCGTTACATGGGCGCCGAAAAGAAGCTGGAGGCTATGCTTGCAAGCAACAAGCCCAAGCACCGTAATGAAGGACTTGGCTTCAACCCGAGAAGCTTCCTCATACGCCCCCGTACACTCGGAAGTGCGTCTAACCGATAGGTTTGTTCGAGGGGAAACAATCAATACAAATGTTCGAACCCCTCAAGCAAAGAACAAACAAAAGATGAAAGCACCTCATCCTACGCATCGGTATTCGACCAAAAGATCGATGCCAAGACACCCTAGTTCGGTCGAGGGGGAACTAGCGAGTTAAGTGGGGCCGATCGGTATGGACCACCTCGGTTGACACATCCGGCTCGGTATGGGTCATATTACTATGATCCTATAGTCGGAAGAGGTTCCAAGAGTCGAAAAAGAAGAAAATCGCATAAAAAGGCAAAGGTCGGCGATCCACCGGCTCGAAGATCCGGACTCCCGAACCCGAACGCCTAAGAAGTCGGCTTTGACCCGATCCAAGTGGTCAAGTATGTTGACTCAAGTGGAAAGAAAGCCTGTCCGAAACCACCGGGGTTGTTAGACAGATTTGGGTTACTAAAACTAACATCTAAGGACCCAAAAACAAAATAAAGGGTACCTGAATATAATTTCGTTTTGCGAGTGCGTAAAGATCCTTGGTATGTGGACAGTGGATGCTTAAGGACATATGACGTACCAAAGGAACCTACCAAGAATTATATAGGTGAAGAAGGACCCCTGAATCGAGTTTGGAGACAATGCAAAAGGCTATACAAGAGGATATGGAGCACTCGGCATTGGAACCGCCACGGTTCCTAGAGTATCATATGTTGAAGGACTTCAAAGCATAATCTTCTCTCTCGTTAGTCAATTCTCGTGATAACTCGAATAGAGTGATTTTTGACACCGGTTTTACGTGATGTCATTGATAAATCCACAGGGGAAAACGGTGTTATCGGAGTTCGCGTAAAAAGAATATATATGTAGCCGATCGGAACTCGGCGGAACTCGAAGCTTGTCCGTTGGCGAAGAACGACAACCGTACGGGATGGCTTTGGCATAGGAGACTCGGCCACCTCAACTTCAAAACGCTCAACAAACTAGCAAGGAACACTCTAGCAAGAGGACTACCGAATGAAGTATTCAGCAAAGACACTCAGTGTCAAGCATGTCTGAAGGGAAAGCAAACAAGGAATCAAAATCCACCTGTTCCATCTCCTTCCACTGATGGAATCCTTCACCGCTACATATGGATTTGTTCGGTCCGGTCTCTCCGGTGACGATCGAGGCAAGAAGTATGCTTTAGTGGTCATCGATGACTACTCGCGCTACACATGGGTCATATTCATTGACAACAAGTCTGACGTCAAAACAGAGTTACCAACGCTTCTGAAAAAGCTCAGTGTCGAGAAGAACACCAAGATAATCAAAATTCGTTCTGACAGAGGAACTGAGTTCCTTAATTCCATGGTAGAGGAGTTTACGCAAAACCGAAGGGATTGAGCATGAGACATCTGGCGCGCGCACCCCTCGGCCAGAACGGGGTTGCCGAACGAAAGAATCGCACACTTAAAGAAGCAAAGAAGAACTCTACTCGCAGACTCGGGACTCCCAACCAAATTCTCGGGACGAAGCAACCGACACCGCATGTTATACTCGTAACCGATCTCTACCGACAAAGCAAAGATAAGAGAACACCATATGAATTATGGAATGGCGGGAAGCCCTCTTTATCTTATTTCCATATCTTTGGTTGTTCGTGCTTTATTCACAATAATGGGAAAGATCGATCAAGACTTTTGATAGCAAGTCGGATCGGGGAGTATTCTTAGGATACTCTCGAGTCAAGCAAAGCTTTCGAGTATTCAACTATCGGACCCTTTGCGTGGAAGAAAGCCCTCATGTTGTTTTTAATGAGTTTGCTACCGAAGACGAAGCAATAACTCTAAGTCCGAATCCGAGGACATCGATGCGCGGCTACGGGATCTCGAACCTAAAAGACAAACCCGAAAGGATCCGACTTTGTTGGGATGATGATTCGGATGAAGAAACCGAAGATAAGCCTGCGAATCGAACCAAACAACGCAAGTAGCTGAACAGTATGACTCTCCCGAACGAGTCAATCCCAGGTAACTCAGGTCGATGAAGAAACCTTAGAGGTAACTGAGACCACTACTGAGAATAACAACTCAGGGGGAACATCTATTAATGTTCCTGAGCTGAATGCCCCTGAACCTGGAAACTCAGTAGATCACACTCTCATTACTGAATTGCTTCAATCTCAGAATAGTACAACTAAAATGCCTAACTCACCTACTATCTGTGTTGATCAAATTTCAGATGAAGAGCTGAAACATCGTAGATCGTGGCTAGATGCTCACACTCCTAATCTAATCATTGGAGATCCTTCAGCAAAAGTCAAGACAAGATCCAGATTCTATCAAGGAGAAAGCGCATTATATTCCTGCTTCTTGTCTACTGAAGAGCCTCAGACGATTGAGGATGCACTTAAAGATGCTTGACCGGATCATAGCTATGCGGAGAGGAACTGAATCGGTTCACGAGAAACGAAGTTTGGGAGCTTGTTGACGAGACCCGGCATCGATACATCATTGGAACAAAATGGGTCTTCAAGAACAAGCGAGATGAAAACAACGTTATAGTAAGGAACAAAGCAAGGCTCGTGGCGAAAGGCTACTGTCAAGCTGAGGGAATAGATTTCGATGAGACATTCACTCCAGTTGCAAGATTGGAGGCAATCAGACTATTCCTAGCCTACGCAACACATCAAAGATTCAGAGTCTATCAAATGGATGTGAAGTCTGCGTTCTCGAACGGCGACCGAAAGAAGAAGTCTATGTAGAACAACCGCCCGGCTTTCAGCGGGGACATCGAGTTTATAGACTCAGAAAGGCTCTATATGGGTTAAAACAAGCACCCAGGGCTTGGTACGATACCCTGTCAGAGTTTCTTCTTCAGAAAGGTACAGTAGATCGCACGCTGTTCAGCATTCGACTGGAAGACGACTTATTACTCGTGCAGATTTATGTAGACGACATTATCTTCGGATCAAAGAACGTCGTCATGTGTCAGCAGTTTGAGAAAATGATGAAGGACAAGTTCGAGATGTCAATGATGGGTGAAATGAACTATTTCCTCGGCTTTCAAGTCAAACAATCTGAAAAGGGAACGTTCATTAACCAAGGCAAATACACTTGAGACCTCATCAAAAGATCCGGTTGCACATCCGGCAAACCTAACAAGATCCCGATGAACACGAATATGAAAATCGATCTTGATAAAGAGGGAGTATCAGTAGACCAAACTGAATTTCGTACAATAATTGGTTCCTTATTAAATCTAACAGCTACTCGTCCTGACATAACTTATGTTGTAGGTGTCTGCGCTCGATTTCAGGTGAATCCTAAGCAGAGCCACATGGACTCAGCAAAGAAGATTCTCCGCTACCTCAGAGGCACACCTGACATAGGTTTATGGTATCCAGCTGATGATAATATTGAACTAACTGGCTATTCTGATGCTGACTATGCAGGATGTAGAATTGACCGAAAATCAACTTCGGGAACTTGTCGGTTCCTAGCAAAGAAGCCGATCTCATGGTTTTCAAAGAAGCAAAGCACTCGGTAGCCACGTCAACTACCGAAGCCGAATACATGCCCTGGGAAGTTGTTGCGCCCAAATCCTTTGGCTGAGACAGCAGCTAAGAGACTATGACGTCATTCAGAATGAAGTGCCGATATTCTGCGACAGTACCAGTGCTATTGCAATCACTCAGAACCCTGTACTACACACGAGATGCAAGCACGTGGACATTAGGCATCACTTCATTCGTGACCATGTCGAAAAGAAGGATATCAGGATGGAAAAGATTCCATACTGATAAACAAGGGGCTGATATTCTGACCAAGCCTCTAGCTGAATCCAGATTCAAAGAACTTTCAGTAGAGCTAGGTCTGCTGGACCCTACTGACCCCAGTCAGTAAGAGTCTTCAAGAGAGGACCATTTCAGTAAGGGGGAATGTTCACTCTCAGTACTGAGTATAACCAGTACGTAGAGAATCAACAACCATCTACATGAGGTATCAGCTGACTACTATGTTCAGCTGACAGGTTTGCGTATCTCTACTCAGTAGTAACTAATAGAACAAAGATTTCGCACTTATAATTCAGATTCAGCATGGTATTAATTATCTTAAAATTTGTCATTTAATGAAAACGACTCTCATTTAATGCACGACATTCTATGCATAAGTATGCTGAATTCTGCCACGCATTTAATGCATGTCATCTCATAGTTACTACTTAGGCAAATTACAACTGGCTTTGACTTAGGCGGCTACTGTGATCATTACCTTTTTTAATATCCAATCTTAATCGTCCATATCATAAAGCAGATTTAAATTTTGCCTTTGATCGAAAACCGTTCACCTTCACGTTAGATATATATTTTCGATCATATCTTAGAAACCGCCATTACCGCACTTACAATCCTCTGCATCCAAAAATTCTGAGATCATTTCTTGCAATCCCCTCTTGCATATCCTTTCAGAATCTCAATCTCTCTTTCGGTATACTTACTACAACTGCTACACGAATTAATTTTCTTTTTCAGAATCGCTATACAAACTGTTTTATTTAAATCGATACTGATAAATGCTAGTGTAACAGGTACAATGGCAAGTAAAAATGTTTCGGTGTCTGCTCCAGTTAACATGCAAGAAATCCTGGACAAGGATCGTGTTTGGTTCGAGCCAACCATGGAGTTCGACGTCTGTGATCTCGATTATATGGACGAGATCTTCTCAGCTCTTAGAGAGTCAGGGCTTGAAAGTTTTCTTTCAAGGAAACCGACATACTTCCTCCCGAGGCAGGTGGCCGAAGTTTATCTTAACTCTGACTCAGTAGGCGGGGACATAATCGGAATATTCGCCGTTCATGAGATCAAGGATGCTTCTCCGATACTGAAGCAAATATCAATCAAGGAGGCTCTAAAGAGAAGTTTTGATCTGCCTTCTGAAGGAGCCGCGATCGTGGGGTACAATGATGATCTTGTAGATGACTACTTGACAATATTCTGTGGAAAGCCCACGACCTTCAGAGCTGCTTTTCCTAAAAACAACATGCTGCCTCAGTATAGAGCTTTGGCTTATATTGTGAAGCAGCTACTGACCAGCCAAGCAGGCTCATTCGATCAAGTATCGAGGCTCAAGATCCAGCTCATGATGGCCATATATGATAGAGCTCGGATCAATTGGACGGAGTTCTTTATCCGTGAATTCATGGCTCGAGCGGCCAAATTCGACAAGGCCTCTTACACGCCGAGTGTAAAGGGCAAGCTTCTTTATGGATCGAAGTCGTCCATAATGATAGAGGATGTCTGCGGATCGAACCAATAACCTACAATGACAAGGAGTATTTTAATGTGAAGAAGGTCGGATTCCACAACAAGATCGGCCGCTCTTCGCCAGATCGGGTCAGTCCTCAGTAGTAACTCGGCGAGACTAAGCCTCGGCCAGAGCTACACCCTCGAAGAAGAGAACACCTCCAAGCCAAAAACTCCAAAGGCACCAGCTAAGAAACCGAGGAAAGCCATTCCGGACGTGCCTACCGAACCCGAGGTCTCTCCCGAAGTTCCTGCTCGCTCGAGCTACTCAAGCAACCTATTCGGCCTCGGCGGGCGATAGACGAGTCGGAATCATTCGAGAAGACTCAATCGGTGGAGAAGGCCGTCTCCACCGAGGAACCCATAGAAGTGGAACAAGGGGATGCTACGAAGCACATAGCGAAGAGATTCAAAGCATCTTGACGGCCCCTCTCGGTTCCACCGCTCGGCAGGTGTGCCTCCGCTCGAGACTCGGACGTCTCCCATAGACTTGGAGTCCGAGACAAAGATTCGAAGAAGAGACAATTGGGATGGAAGCTTCGGTGATCGTATCCGAGCATCCCGAGAGATTCTTCAACGGATTCCGAGCTTGCCGACTACTCGATTTGTTGCTCATTGCAAAATCGGCAAGGCTCCACATGTTGCCGCGATTTCAGGAGTGGGCCCATCTACAACGTCTAGTACTCTACTACTCCTGCCAGTAGCTTCATGAAGAAGAATTGAAGTTGAGGGAGCAAATAGGCTACTCTGAGCCTGCTGACCTCAGCACCATGGAGAACCTGAGGGCTGCTATGCTGGCAATGATACATGGCAGGCAGCTAGCAACCAGCTCAGTACCCTCAGATGGATCAGACCACGATGGTCAAGATCCACCCAGTGATTCAAGGCCTGGAAAGCCTGATGAGGGAAATCCCCAGGACAAGGATACACATGCTACTGAACAAGCTCAACCTCCACTCCGTATCCTTGGACCTGCGAAGTCCATGGCTGGTGCTTCGTCCTCAGCAGAGCCCGCTAAGCTCTTGCTGGAGTCGACTTACGAAGCAGCGCCCAGCCCAACTACCAAGAGATCTCGATCCGTAGCAAAAGCTCTCACCGCTCAGGGAATCCAGAATCGAGCTCTTGCGAAGGCCGTCTACGTGGTGTGGAAACAGCATCGCGCTAGCCACAACTACCGAGCTATAGGGGTGAAAACATCAGTATCAAAATCAGCCGCCCCTGTTGTCTCTGCAATTGTATCCGAAGCTTTGGCTAAGCAGCAGAAGTTGTTTGATGATCAGCTCAGAATCATTCAGGAAGGACAAGCCAAACTTCTCAAAGCATTCACGGCTTCAATGTCCACTCATCTCGAGTCCTTCATCGAACAAGCCCGTGCCACGGAAATCCAACTTGACAACATTCAACCGGTCGTGGAGGATAAGATTTCGAGAAGCCGATGAATTCAAGGCGACGGTGACCTCTCCCATAAGCAATACTCGGAGGAACCGACTAATGAGAGGAATGAGCTGCACTTGGCGCCGACAAAGATCCATGACGTGATCGGACGAACCGTCCGCCGTCTACAAACGCCTAGACAAGAAGGTACTCGTCCCTACCCCGGCTGTAATTGATGATGCCGAGAAAGGGGGAAGGAAAAGAGAAGAGTACCGAGAAGCCGACCCCTACCAAAACTACGCCAAATTACTTAAGGGGACGGCTTCACCGAGATCCGAAAAAAAGACCAAGTCCGTGGACCGAGATAAGCGGGACTCGGACTCGGACTCGGACGAGAGGGTAAGGCCCGGGGGTGTCTTGGCTGCGAGTACAGTGAGACCGGCCCAAGTGGCTCGGGAACCCAAGGCTACTCATACAACCCGGACTCCGACCGATATTATCAAGGAGGTTGCAGAGTATGCTCGAGCGGGAAGAGTCGGGAAGAGGAAGAGGCTCCTCTCCCTCCACCTGTTCGGGGAAAAGGCAAGAAAGTGCCGACTCTCCCAACCTCTCCGGCCCAAGAAAACGAAGAGATACATTTCAGCGAGGAGGAGGCTCAAATTGCGGTGATGAGAAGCCGGGCAAGGGAGATTTTTGAAACGTAAGCCGCTAATAAACCAAAGTCTAAGCTCGTCAAAGGAAAGACAAAATCTCCGGCTCGAGGAGGAAGAAAGCCTGCTAGGATACCTCCAAGGAAACCGATTATCGAGGATGAAGAAGATAGGGAGAAAGAGAAGGAGCAAAAGCAAAGAAAGCACCGAGAAGCGAGGTACGTCAAAAGAAAAATCAAGTACCCCTGCCGAATCCGAAGACATTCCTCGAAAGCCACTCGAAGCCCAAGATGATGAGATTGAGGCCATATTCGACCAAATGAACGAGATACTTATACGGAGGCGAAGAGGCTAGACAAGTTCAGTTGCCGGAGACGAGAATCCGGGAGGCGGACCTTGAAGCACCGAGGAAAAGGACCTGAGGAAGAGGTCGGCCGAGAGTACCTTCAAAAGCCGATATTCCTTATCGATACAGAAGGTTAAGGAAGCCAGCTGATCTGAAATCGCACAGATTGCCAAAGACAGACAATTGGATACCTGCTCAATTTACTCAGAGATGGGAATCTTCAAAGATAGAGTTCATCAAGCGGAATTATTTACGGAGGTTACGGCCCAACATGACTAAGACCGATGCCTACACGTAATGGATGATGATAATTGAACCCGATCTATACATATACTTGCATAAAGCCGTATCTCGAAGGTATAGAAGTCGGTGTTCCGGAGCCCGAGCAATCATACCTCCACCTAGAAGAAATGATGACTCAATCCACTTTGGAGTAATAGAAGCTGAAGTGAAGTATGCTGCATCAAAAAGAGAACTAGACGAAGATGAGCCAGCAGACTTTCTTTGCATACTTGAAGCCGAGGAAGAACACATACCGGATGTATGGAGTGCCACCGCCGAGACGCAATCTCAAGGATTCATAGACAGGATCAAGCAGTTTAAGGGCTCCTAGGCTTAGTTCTGTACTTCCTAGCTTAGCAAGATTTGTAATTGTACTGGTCTGAATCACTCATATATACAAATCTGATTTTGGCTCTGACAACCACTGGTTGTCTACCCAGCCGTGTTTGTAGTATGCTTTAACACTCAGAATCACTGAAGTGATTACTGACTCACACACTCACTACTATTTACTTTCTTGTCAGTTTATTACTTTGTTAGATTCTGCTAGTCTAGTTTCTATGTAATGGGGGAAATTATGTTTTGCCCTGTTCTCTCAGTAGTCTAGAACTGTTGGAACAACTCCACTGATCTTACCTGTAATATTGTAAGGGGCTCTGTTTCTGTTTGTTTAGTGTTAGCATAGATGATAGGTTTTGGCATCATCAAATAGGGGGAAATTGTTGGGTGATGATTCTGTCCTCAGCATAGTCTTACTTAGTGGGAAATGATTCTATCTTCTATACTGAACCATGCTCAGCAGCCTAGTGCTCTTATTGTTGAGAAGATTTGAAGATCCCAAAACCCTATCTGATTGGTGAACCATTCCGTTGTAATCGTTATTTGTCTCTGAGGTTCCAGACTCAGTAGACACTCTGCTCTGATCAAGGCGCTCAGTAGATTATCCGCCTTAACACCGGAAGTAGAAGACTCGGTGAATCTTGGACTCGGCAGAGCAAAGATATGCGAAAGAGTCGGCGGACCTGGACTCGGCAGGAGCAGTTCATCGAACTCGTAGCCGATCTTCGATAGACTTTCCTCGGCTATCTACCTACCGAATACGGGATCGGACTCAAGATCGGCAGACGCCGAATCTGTCAAATACTTTTGAAAGACAATCAGCATTGTCATATACGAGGAAGAGAGAAGTCGGCTTCGGTTTGCCTTGAAGTCTGTCTTTGTCTCAACCACTCTATCCACCTCGACGAATGACAAGAACACACGTGTCTTCTCACCGCTAAAGGTGCGATCAACCCTTTACCTAAAAAAGGTGGGAAAGTACACTCGTTACCTACTTCAAAAGAGTCGTTTGCTACCAAAAGAGAGAGAGAAAGGAAGATCGTCTCCAACGGATCTTTTCCAATCTCTGCTCTATAAATAGAGGGACATTTCAAGAAAAAAGAGAGAGAATGCGCATAAGCTTAACGACGAAAACAAACACAAGCATTCAAACGAACAAACACAAGCATTCAAACGAGCTAGAACCAGAAAACCCTAAGTCTTCCGCAAGAACTTGAAGATCTATCTCCGGCGAAAGACTACCTTCTCAGCTCATAGGGAACCAAGCTAAACTGTTAGAAAAGCCTCTAGTATCCAAATCGACGATACACGAACCTAAAGCTTATTTCAGTTGTTCGTCGATCTAGAAGCCACTCTCTCATTCCCTATCCCTCTAACCCTAAGCTCAATAGAATATACTTATAGCTTAGACGAAGGAGTTCATATTTGAACCCAATCCTTATTGTAAAAGGACTCCTTCATAGTTGGAGAAGTTTGTCAAACACTTTAGTTTGATGCCTTTGTAAACTGGGACTTGCTCAGTATAATCCCCAAGCCACGGCTTTGTCCTGTGCACAAGCTGACTGAGACTAACTCAGTATAATAAATAGCCTCCTGAACTTTTCGGGATAGTGGACGTAGGATCGATTGATATCCGAACCACTTTAAAAATTTGTGTCTTGTTATTGCTTTCTGATTACTGTTGCATTGATTTTACTGTTCATACTGAAAACCTACTTTAAAATCATACAACTGTCTCAGCATACTGAACTGTCTATTTACTGAACTGAGACTTGCTAAAACGGTTTTTCCACTCAACTGATTTGGGCCTACACTTTTCCGCACCGCTGAACTCTACCCGTTTGATATCGGCTCGACTCGATCGGCTAGCGAGATCTCAGTAGAGTCAGATTCTTTGCCACACACGATTCAGAACAGCTATTTGGTCGGCTGAATTATTTCAGTACGGCACTTTCCTGAACAGGACTGTTCGTGTTCGAAGTTGAGAAAATCGGATTCAGGTGTATTCACCCCCCCCCTCTACACCTGACCGTACACTCGGGACCAACATTTGTTCCCCTTTTCTCTATCTAAGCGTGCTTATTGTAATATTCAATAGCTTAGAACCTCAATGGAGTTCATCTTTTGAATTGTTCTTATTGTAAGAACTCCTTCTTAGTTGGAAAAATTCTAACCTTCAAAGGTTAAGAACTGTAAAGTCACTACGACTATAAGTAGATATCTGTCTTGCGTACAGATTGACTGAGGCTTGCTCAGTATAAGCAAACAAGTGAGAATCTATCCTATGAACAGATCAACTGAGGCTTCTCAGTATAATTAATACAAGAACTCCTGCTTAGTTCAGGACAGTGGACGTAGGACCCAACATGTCCGAACCACTTTAAAAATCGTATGTGTTGATTTTCACTGTTCATTCTGCATACAATTAAGTTTTAATCAAACAAGCATAAAACAGATTTTCACTGAGATGATTTTAAGGGCCTACACTTCTGCACACAACTTTTGTTGCTAAACTACTGTTCACTGACATAAGTCAATAGGACTGTACTCAGTAGGAGAATCTCTGTCCACGCGATCGAGAAAGTTTGGCTAACTGACAAAGTTCAGTAGCAATCTTCAGCATCAGCTGACTTTCACGTTCTGAGTTTGAATTTACATTCGAGTGTATTCCCCCCCCCAACACACACACTTGAAGCTCGTCTCTGGACGAACAATTATTCACAGTGAAATAGATCTGTGGGGGGAAACCAGGCAATCACTACTCATATGTGTTACTTCCATTAAACCAATATTTTTGTATTTTTTATCTATACAAAATAACAGAATTATAACTTTGAGGACACCATTTTTTTTATTATATAAACTTGTGTTACTTTGCCATATGATTTTTTTTCTCGCGACCGATCCTAGAGATGTTTTATTCAAGGGGCAAACTTGTCCAAATTTGTGATTTTAACACGTCTTTTAAAATTTGGTAAATTAAATTACGAAGTTTCAATTTTTTACAATTTAAAACACACTCCGACCCCCAATTTTTCCGGCCACTGGAATGCTGACATGGATGTCCACGTGGCCATCCCAAAAGGACATCGTTTTGAGTATGAAATGTCTTTCCAAATTAAATCACCACCTTTCAAGATTTTGCAAATTAAATCACCATATTTCAAGTTTTTGCAATATAAATCATGTTAAAAAACAGAGCAGAATTTGAACTCTACAAAATTTCATTGGACAAATATAATTAACATTACTTAATTTCATGTTTCTAACAAAGAAAATAGAATCTGATATTACATGATCGAGTATTAAATTCAAAACAAATTTCAAAACATGTCATGATCATGATCGAGTATTAAATTCAAAAGCCATCATAATATTTGAATTTTAGCTGCGACTCTCTTGAGTTTCCATGTCATCTCATTGTTCTCGTGCAGCAGCTCCCCTTCCCTATCATGACATGTTTTGAAATTCATTTTAAATTTAATACTCGCTCATGTAATATCAAAATCTATTTTCTTTGTTATAAACATGAAATTGAATAATTTTAATTTTACTTTTCCAATGAAATTTTGTAGAGTTATATTTTTTTTACATGACTTATATTGCAAAAACTTGAAAGATGGTGACTTAATTTGCAAAATCTTGAAAGGTGGTGATTTAATTTGCAAAAACTTAAAAGGTGGTGATTTAATTAGCAAATACATTTCGTACTCAAAACAACATCGTTTTGGGATGGCCACGTGGTTGTCCTTGTCAACATTCCTATGGCCGAAAAAAATTGAGAGTTGGGGCGTCTTAAATTGCAAGAAATTGAAACTTCGTGATTTAATTGATCAAGTTTTAAAAAGCGTGTTAACATCACAAATTCGGACAAATCTGTACTTTTTTTCGACAAAATCTCTCTATTCAATAAAGTCATTTACATGTACATAATCTTTTTATTAATTTATTTTTATCCAACAATAGACATCACAATTTCCAAACTTTAATTTGTTGTTGAAAAGGTTAAAGTAAAGTGAAAAAGACGTAAAAAGGAAGAAAAAACAGAAAAGGATACGTGTAGTAAAGGAGGGGAGGAAAAGCCAGCTTACAGAGATGAAGTTTCTCAAATCATTTCACAACACACAATTTATTATTTTTCATCCATCTTAATATTCTTACTATACATGTAGGGTGATACTACACAAACACTATACATGTAGGGTAATTATCTTTTACTAATATATTTAAAAACTTCAATATAAACTATATACTATATATAATGACTTTGCAGTAGAAGACCAGAACTTCCCGGAAGCTCTCTCTCTCTCTCTCTCTCTCATCTTTCACCTACTTAATCAAGTAGAGAGTGGAACCTCAAAAAGTTACTAGGCCATCCTCAAGCAACAGCTTCAAAGACGAAAAAAGAGAGGCATGAATGAAGGGATTTTGCAGAGCTCAGCGGTACTGCAGCAAATGGTGGCCGCCGGCAGCAACAACTGGTTTGCCAACTACTCTTTGTTAGCTGCGCTCCCGCAAAATCCCATCCCTCACCACTTCACGCCGCCACCGCCACCTCCTCCTCTCTCTTGGCCTCCCTCTCACGAGCTTCCACACTCATGGAGCCAACTAGTCTTGTACCTCTCTCTCTCTCATCTCTTTCTCTCTGTCGATACATGCAGTAATGGGGTCATACAAATACGCTCTCATAGTTTCATGCACAACATCTAACAAACTTCATTCAAGAAAGTATTATTTTCTAAAACCCTTTTGAAAATGAGCACCTAATTAGCATAAATTATTAGTATATGAAAGTCATATTTTTAGGTCATATATTTTACTAGTACATATAATTAATTTGTTTAATTCTCCAGAGGGTTTGGTGGTGAAGAGGATGAGGCTGAAATTAGCCATATGCATCACTCAAGTATGGATCCACAACTTGTGACCGGAGCGAAGGAAGAGAACACGGCGGCGTGCTACACTTACGCCGCCGGAAATCTTGAATTCACGGGGGCGAAATCAACTCCGGTTGTCAAATCTTGTGTCAGCATGTTCTCTAACAAATCATCCGAGGTCTGATTTTTCTCATAACAAATGTCTTAATATCATCTTTTAGTGTTAATAATATTGAATTAAAATCTTTATTTTTTTTATGATTTTGAAGAATTTGATGAAGTGCAACAGCAACAGCGCTAGTGGGGCAGCCAAGAAAGCCAAGATGAACCCAACGACCTCATCCCAACCTGGAATCAAGGTAACTCAAAATCAAGCCAATTGATCCAATTGCAAACCCCTTTAATTATTTGTTGTTAGCTTTTGTTTGCTGATCAGCTTTTCCATTTAATGGAATAATAAACTTGTCCTTTTTCGCTTGTCGTTTCTCCATACATGCATATTCTTTAGCTTGTAATAAGCAAGTAGTCCCACAAGAAAGAGAAGTTATACTTTTGGATGTGATGGTGGAAATTAATATCTCTCTAGCTACTTAATTTGACACATTTCTTATTGAGACGTTTAAATTTGAAACCAGGTGAGAAAACAGAAATTGGGGGACAGGATTACAGCCCTTCACCAAATTGTGTCCCCATTTGGCAAGGTAATTCATGGTCCCACATTTAGGGTTTTCGTTGAAACGGGTACTATCGGATCGGGCCAGTATAGGAATACCATATATGCATACAAGAATGAGTATTGTTTTTCTAAGTGAAATGTTAGTAAATCTTTTTGTGCAGACTGACACAGCTTCTGTGCTGCTGGAAGCAATTGGATACATTAGATTCCTTCAACGTCAGATTGAGGTGTGACATTTCTATGCACTTAATTTCATGTTGAAACCAAGAAGAAAAAGAATTATTGAATGTTGAAATTAACCCCCCGTGAATAATGCAGGCCTTAAGCCTACCATACTTGGGCAGTGGATCAGGGAACATACATGTAAATGTAAGAAAGTTTCATAATCTCTCTCTCTCTCTCTCTCTCTCTCTCTCTCTCTCTCTCTCTCTCTATGAGTGAGTTATGACTGGTTTTACACGTGGGGTTCTGAAAGTGTGCATGTGCTGCAAGTGCATATAATTGGAACTTATGAAGCTTTAATGGCTAATAAATCTTTCAGGTTAAAAGGGAGAGGAGTTGTCTATTCCCAGAGGACCCTGGCCAGGTATTCTATTCATCACCACAAAACGGACAAGACTTGTCTATTCATCATTTCTTAACATTTTCTGCTCCTGAAACCACCCCTTGAACCGTTAACCACGGTTCATGTTTCGAATCAGAACCGTTAATTGTGTTGAGACATTGGCATTTCGGTTCTAAAAGTGGTGGTTCACAACTATTTCTTATTAAATCAATGGTCGAGATGGAAGTAATTTGAGAATATTGTTAAATTTTAAAATTTAGACAGTTGAGATTTAACGATCAAAATTAAATTGCCGTTTGAAATCAACTAGCCGATATTGAACCTATGGTTCTAATTTTTTCAACCATAGAACCGCCGGTGCCGGTGCCTAACCAGATTGGTTGGTCTACTTAATTTTAAGTATGTTGATTGTTGATATCTACAGCTTCTGAATGAGAATGACAGGAAAAGGAAAGCTATTTCACAAAAGGTATTAATTAAAAACTCTTTGATTTCCAACAATCTGATATATATATATCATAATTTGCAACTTCAATTTTTTGGTAATTTAATTTTTAGGATTGTGATGAAAAGCCAAAGAAGGATTTGAAGAGCAGAGGGTTGTGCTTAGTTCCATTATCATGCACAGTTGATAATAATGGAGCTGATTATTGGGCTTCTGCAGCTTTCGATGGAAATTTTCAATAATTAATTAGTTGTTAGTGAAATTATATGTTGTAAGAGTGACAGAACTAAATGTGGAGACATGAACTTCATAAAATGACATGGCATCATGAGCAGTCAGTCTTCTAAAGTTCACAACATTGACTGCTCATGATGATATGCATTTTGTTTTAGTTCAGATTAGGTGGGGATGTGATGTTGCAACCTTTCATTAATTAGTATTATTAATCATAATTTAGAAATTCTTGGTGGGAATTGTTATAATTAATTTTCCTCACATGCACTTGTATTTTATATTTATGTCATTTCTCATCTCACCCGAAAACACAATCTTTCTAATATCACTTCTTTTGGCTGTTTTTTACATGCCCAAAAGACAATTCTTCAAAAGAGTCCTAGGTAAACATGGTCACAACATACGAAGAAGTCCCGTTTCATAAAGTCGATCATCGTCTCAATCACAAAATCACAATAGAATCCTACTTATTTAAAAAATAATATAGGTCTATATCATTTTTTAAGAGAAAACAAGTAATTCACCCAAACTTAACTGTACTTGTTTCTTCGTCATCCCAAATGGCTAAAAACACATTATCACGAAATACAACTGGGTTAAATAAAAACACAAATTTTATTACAAAAATAAATAAATTCTCTACAAAATTTGTTTGCACTTGCGCAACAAAATTCGAGCTAAAGCCCTTCTCAGACTCAAATTTAGACATGTAAAGTAGCGCCTTTTTTGTTGTAACAAAAAGAATCAAGTAATACCTGCAGTGTAAAGAACAGCTCTAGTGACAGAAATCAGCCACTCCTTTCTTCACCACGTTCAGGCTTGATCTTCGACTTTTGCATCAATCGTCTCCCCAAGAGTGAAACGGACAAACCGCCTCACCTTGATGTTCTCCCCAAGTGCAGCAACTGTTTGCTTCACCAAGTCCTTCACAAGTATGCTGTCATCTTTAATGTAGGGTTGCTCCAGAAGGGCCAGCTCTCCTAGCCTCTTTGTCACTCTTCCTTCAACAATCTTCTCTCTTATGCTCTCGGGCTTCGACTGCAGATCCTCCCTCTGCATCTCCAGCTCCTTCTCCTTGGTAATAACACTTTCTGGGACTTCTTCGATTGATACGGACTGCACTTGAGGGCAGGCCACAACTTGCATTGCAAGATCATCAACCAACTGTTTGAAGTTCTCACTTCTACCAACAAAGTCAGTTTCACAGTTAACTTCAATTAGAACTCCAATGCGGGAATCATGGATGTAGGATCCGATTCTGCCTTCAGCAGCAAGCCGGCTAGATTTCTTGTCAGCAGCTGCAAGACCCTTCTTCCTGAGGTACTCGTGTGCCTTTTCAAGGTCTCCTCCGGTTTCTGAAAGAGCTTTCTTGCAATCCATCATTCCGGCTCCAGTTTCCTCACGTAATTGTTTGACCAGCGCAGCTGAGATTACAGCTTTCGGAGGCCTAAATAGGCATCAAACATGTTACTGGGCTGCATAAGAGAATATATATACTTCTAGACAGATGGTGATATAATTTATTAGACAACATTACATGATTTATTTGGAATCGAACAAATAGTCATGGATTTCAAACCCATAAAAGATCATCACTTATTTATCAATAAATATGCAGCAAGTTGCAAGAATTCCAGGTATGCCAGACCATATACTTACTCGTTTACGGTATCTTTGGTCTCAGCAACAGCAGGCTCCTGGTTTTCTACAGGTGTTGAAACTGGTTTAGCTGCAGTCTGGGCAGCAACCTCAGCAGCAAAATCTTGGCTTTTCTTTTCTAAACCTTCTCCGAGGTTGTAGCGGACAAACCTCTTGACTTTTATATTCTCTCCAATAGTTGCAATAGTCTGCTTCACCCAGTCCTTTACCACTACCTTATCATCCTTGATAAATGGCTGCTCCAGTAAAGAAAGATCTTCCAACCTCTTCCTTATGCGCCCGTCAACAATCTTGGATCTAATCTGCTCAGGCCTCGACAGTAGATCCTCCTTCTGCATTTCAATTTCTTTCTCCTTCTCAACAAACTCTTGGGGAACATCTTCGGGATTGAGATACTGTACTTGAGGGCATGCAGCCACTTGCATGGCCAAGTCCTCAACCAGTCCTTTGAAAATGTCGCCACGAGCGACAAAATCTGTCTCGCAGTTCACCTCTATTAGGACACCGATCCTGCTATCATGGATGTACGAACCGATTCTTCCTTCAGCGGTGGCCCTACTGGCTTTCTTATCAGCACTAGCTAAGCCTTTCTTGCGGAGGTATTCATAAGCTTTTTCAATGTCTCCTCCAGTCTCCGACAGCGCTCTTTTACAGTCCATCATTCCTGCTCCGGTTTCCTCCCGCAACTGCTTCACAAGAGCTGGTGATATAGCAGCTACATAACAGCACAACAAGATCTCTTAGTAGGCAGGATAAATTTGCATCGTTAACTAATAAAGAAGTATTGAAAGGCAAATAACATTATTAAAGCACTTTGATCATAATTCATTCTGAAATATTTTACCTATTTCCTTATAATTGAATTAAATGGTTCAAATCTCATAGTTTTACTGCAAAGTAAAAGTAGAACTAAAGCATGATGGGCCACGAACTTCCACCATTACACAGATGCCACTTATTCAATCTGACCAATATCCTGAGATTCAAATTAGTTCAGTTTTCTCACCGCGGAAATATAGAAACACTAATAAGGCTGTTCAGTTTTTTCATGATCAGAAAGCAATTTTCAGGAAGAGTGCGTCACCATTAACACAGACAAGAAAAGGACATTTGATACTGACAGGAAATTAATCTTTTAGCATCAAGTTTCTATATAAAAGAATAAATCAGAAAAGGAAGAAACCAAGACCTTTTACTGCAGTTTCTTGAGGTAACGAATTACTACTTTCTCCGTTTGAGTTTGAGGCATTTCCATTGTCAACGACATTTTCGCTAACAGGACTTTCTGCATGAAGGAAATAATATTTAAACTTATTATTGAGATGGAAAAGAGTCTATTGAGCTGAATTATAAAGAGAGTTGACTATAAACCTGAAGATTTGGCTTCGACAACCTCAGCCTCAAATTCTGCACTTGAGCTATCGCTGCTGTCACTTTCCGAAGGAGCGGTGACTGCAGAAACTTCATTATCTTGTGCGACAGAAGAGCTGTCTGTTTCTTCACTTTTCTCTTCATCTACGTCAGCAAGATATGGTGAGTTCTCACTAGTTATTTCTCCAGATACTTCCTGCTCTGTTTCCTCACCAGTTGCATCAATAGATAAAGAATCTCCAGGTAATTCATCTTCCATAGTTGCATCATCCACCACATTCTCTTTAACTTCTTCAACAATTTGAGAAGAAATATCAACTACTTCTCCAGATACCTCATCATTGCTCTCTCTAGCTTCAGTTAGAGAACTCTCCTCAGTTACTTGGTCTTCGGTAGGTTGATTTCCATCATCACCAACTGAAACGGAGCTGGCCTCAACTTCTTCAATAACTTTAACCTCATCATCTTTAGTTTCAGGGACCTCGGGAACTTTTTCTACGTCATCTTCTTTTTCCAAGACTATAGATGAAGAGTCATCTGTATCCTTTGAGCTTCCATCATCACCAACTAAAACAGAGCTGGCCTGAACTTCTTCAATAACTTCAACCTCATCACCTTTAGTTTCAGAGTCGTCGGGAGTTTTTTCTGCATTATCTTCTTTTTCTAAGGCTACAGATGAAGTGTCATCTGTTGTGCTGACCGCCTTATCATCCGTTTCCTTTGGAATTTCCTCTGCGGCCTCAGCCTCTTGTTTTTGTTTTTCTCTTTCGTCTAGAAACGCAGCAATGTCTTGATTGCTACGGAAAGCTAGGACAAAAGGATTAGTTGCTGTATGTACCGTACCCTGGCTTAGCTTGGCGTCCAACTCTCCACCAGCTTCAGCCTTTTTCATTGTTAGTGTGACTTGTCCTCTACTAATACGCAAAACTCGGACACTGACTTCTTGCCCTACTTCCAAAGAAGAAATACCCATCATGTTGTTAAATCCCTCATCGCTTTCCTCGGATGTGGGCAGAAAACCTTCCTCACCCTCAGGAAGAGAAATGAACGAACCGGCTCTGCCCAGATTCTTGACGGTTCCCTCGAGATCTTGGCCTTTGACGAACTTTGAGAACTTCTTTGTCTCATTGGACTTTTGACCCGTCCTTCTAGGAGGTCTAGATTTGTCATTGCTGCCTGGAGAGTCTCTCTGTTGCTGAGCCTTGCTGGTATCATCACCTGAACGCATGCTTAAGGATATGCGGCCGGTTTCCGTGTTTGCTTCTATTATTCTTACTTTCACCTCTTGTCCAACAGTTACCACATTAGCAACATCCTTCACATAGCTATCACTCAATTGAGAAACATGAACGAGTCCATCTGTAAAAGCGCCAAAATCAACAAAAGCACCAAATGGCTGGATTGATCTAACTTTTCCAGTAAAAGTTGCTCCAGCGGTAAGTTGTTCATTTTTCACAGGTGGCATGTCACTCTTTCTAGCAGGTCGTGAACGTTTAACAGAACTGGTATCAGGCACAGAAGGCAATTCTCCACTGCTTTCTGGAGCACTCAGTGAAGCTCCACTATCTGCTGAAGACAAATCTGCCTCCTCCACAGCAACGTCGGTGCCAGATGCAGATGCTGTAAGAGTCCTTTGCTTGGGCTTTAGAACATGCCCAATGTGAAATTGGGGAAATAATCTAACCGATGTTGAGAAAGGTAGCGTGTGTTTGTTAACATTACGCAAGATGCTGCGTCTGGATAAGATGTTGCTCTTCTTCGATTTAAAGGCAACAACTTCAGTAAGTAAAATGCTGGTGGGGTTAGGGACTAAGGAAGCCATGTTGCAGTGCAAGAGGGAATGACCGTCACTAATAATACTCATTCGTCAATCTCATCACCTAAAACAGCAGAAGAAAGGTAAAAATACTGACAATGAATCTCCAGACTTGATCAAAATAGACAAACAAATGAATTTCATAATCAAGCAAGACTACTAGCAGAACGCAAACCGAAATGTTTGTGAAAAAAAACTTGAATTGCATTGGAGAAACTAATAGAACTTCAAATACTTGATATTTTAAATTCAACATTGAACCATATCCTCCAGGTGCCTAATTTAATCCCAATTTCAATCATTTCCCCCTCTTATCTTATCAAGGATAAACCTTAGACAAAAACCCTTCCATCAAACTCAAATAATTCAACCAATAACACAAACTGAAAGCAACCATACATATACAGGCGCAGGAACTCTAAATTAATGAAACCCAACAATAACAAGTGCCCCCAAAATCTTCAACCAATATGCACAAAAAATTACTGAAATTGGCAAGTGTGAGTAAATAGAGATAAATCATGCAATCATGATCAAGTAATTGCAACGACAACTGACTTAGTAACATGAGGCTAGAGGAGTTACCCAAATGCAAAATGGGCTTCAAACCCTTGAAACTGAAGGCTAAATCACTAAAATTTTACGCTGTTGAATGGGTAACGAAAGCAAGTAATGAACGGTGGGACTTCGAATCCTTATCTTTCTACTTATATTATCTTCTTTTCTTACCTTATTCCAAATGAAAATCATATATCCTACTTAAAAAAAATACTTCCTCCGTCCCATTGGAAGCGTCTTGTTTCCAATGGGCACAGATGTTAAGAAAATGATAATATGTGATGTATATTGTTTGACTTTTGGATAGTTAAATCTTGTCCACATATTCTTGTCTTTTTTAGAAACAAGACGCTTCCAATGGGACGTCCAAAATGGAAAACAAGACGCTTCCAATGGGACGGAGGGAGTACTAGAATAATTAAAACTATACTACTAAGTTAGCTATGCACAACTATACTAAGGAGACGGCGTTTGGTACATGGATTTACAATCCTATTACGAGATTGGGAGAGAATAATACTCATATAATATACTCTCTCTGTAACACCCCAATTTTCAAAACTTAACAAGGGACGCTACTTCATACTTAACATGCATATTTCAACTCTTTCAAAAATATTTTCATGGAAAAGAATCATTGAAAAACTCAATTTATTTTACTACTCAGCGGAAGTCTTAAAATAAAAGCAAGTGCAACAATTAGTTTTCGAAAATAAAATGCACAGTTCATGATAAAATTAGTTTTAATGCAATAATAAGTTCATAGATCTTTCCTCGTGTGACCATCACCACCAACACCTCTACACATCAGCCGAGCCATTTTCCTGAAATATGTTAAAATGATAGGGATGAGTATGACTACTCAGTGGGGAAATGCATTTATCCAAATTATAAACGATACCAAATTCAAACATGATAACATAGA